>JANBXA010000069.1:83852500-85052500 GCA_030556225.1 Cricetiscus sungorus | reverse complement strand
AGCATTAAAGCTCTCAGATGCTCAGTTCTGTCACTTGATACACAACTAAGAGCCTAGAACTTGCAATAGTGACAAAAGTTTGGTACCACCACCCCACTGGGCAAAGTGTAAAAAGTACCTGCACCTACCTTCTCTCGTTATCATCAAGGTGTGAAAACAGCACATTTTTTTCGATGGCTTTGGCTAAAGCAGCCATTGTCTTATAATCTTTGGGTATAACCTAGAAAAATATTAAAGGCCAAATGACAACCTAGAAACCAAAGACATTTCATGTTTGCATCTTGCATTTCAGTTAAATGCCATGCCACATGATGCTATTTAAACAAGGCTATTTTGAGTTAAATATTTTCACTAAAACACACCTGTATGATTCACAAAGTCCTCAACAAATACTGTTTAATCCCCTTGTCTACAGCCAGGCATATGGTTAAAGGTCAGTACTTGATTCCAAGTTAACAAGTAAACCGAAAAGACCTAGACCAAGACCATCACTCTGAGGCAAATCTAAGCATTTTATAACAAATAGTCATTTTGCAAACTGTGACCATACAATACTGTTCAGCTCACAAGCATCAAGTGCCTGGGGCCTATTTCCCCCAAAGGTTAAAACCTAATTGAGTGTTGGCAGGCTCTGAGAAAGACTGGACCAGGATGAATGCAACTTGTAGGATAAAAGGTTAATCCCAGACCACGGGAGGCAGAGGCAAGTGGATCTTTGTGAGTTTGAGGCCAGCCTGGTCTACAGAGAGTGTTCCAGCATGGCCAGAGCTATATAGAGAAGCCCTATCTTGAAAAATCAAAAAAAAAAAAAAAAAGTTAAAAGCCAAAACATAAACTACATGGCATCAAGGGCTGACAGCCTGAACTAAGAGAAAAAGAAATACTGCCTGCTTCTGCTGCTGCTGCAAAAGAGCATGCAAATCAGCACGGCCCAAATGCAACCACTCACTCACTGGTTTATAATTACTACTTTCTCTTGAGGAGCTCTTACGTCAGTTCTCAATACTAACAACTGTGCCTTTGTCTTTCTTTGAAACAGAGCATGTACTCATCAAAGGAATACAGCTGAGTACAAGGTAGGCCTCAGAAACAGTTCCCAAACTGGGACATCAAAACTACCTTTCTAACATAGGATGCAGCGTCTTCCTCTGTGTAAACTTCAGCACTGATTGCCCCACGGCGCCGACGGCCCTTCACCACGGGATTGGGAGGAGGAGGAGAGATCTCATCCTCTCTGGAGTCGGCACGAGTGCTGCTTTTCTGTAGACACTGGATCTGTTTTGCCTCCTCCTGAAAGAAAGTTGTTTTTCAGAATCTGAAAGCGGTACTCTCAAAGTCCAGTGACAGCTCACTCAAACCTATTCCAACACCAACATAAGGAGAACAAATCAGTTCCAAACTTGGTGGGGGGACACAATAGGATAGAAAAATCACTGCAGCGGTTACTCAGGCACAGCACACTTTATTAGTGGCAATGCCATCCGGCTTCTTGAGCCAAGTCACATGAAAAGTGACATCAAAGATTTCTTACCTACTCTACCTCTCACTAAAAAAGTTCCTGGGCCTGAAGGGAATAAAATAAAGTCATCTTCTATTTCTTCACTTATTTCATCTATTCTTTGACTCTTCAAAACATCTTTCAAATTCAAATTAACTCAGCAGTATGCAAACTATTAAGAATAAAAGTGACAAAAAAAAAAATACTAATTTCTTCTTATCTCCTACATAGTCTCTGCCTCAGGTAAACAGATCAATTCAAGGACTCTGTACATCTCAAAAGTAGGCACGTGTGACTACCAAGGGCAATTCCTATCTATTAGTGTAATCATGAAGGAATTCTAGTTCTTCAGAGCAAAGTTATGGGGGGGGGGGGAAAGGGTAGGAAGGGAGGGTGTGGACTACGAGAAAAACAAAACTCACTGCATTATCCACGTGTGTATTTAACTGCAAGCACATTTACTCCTTAACCTAGTAGTCTAGAAACCCTGCCTCTGGAAGTCTTAAACAAGCTTAGGTGTGAAATGACATCTATACAGCAACATTTCTTCTTAGTTTTCTGGGGTTTTTTGTTTGTTTGTTTGTTTGTTTCAAAATTAAATATCAGAAACAAACAAAACGAGTATCAGTGGCAATGGTTACACTGCACTCCTACAGCAGGCTATCACCCCTGTGTGAGCCAGTGAGTCAGCTCTGGCAGTAAAGAGCTTGAGCAAACTTGAGGATCTGAGCTCCACCCTCCAAACCCATTTCAAAATAAACTTGTAACCCCAGCACTGGGGAGGCAACAGTACCAACTCACTGAAGACCCAGGCCAAGGTGAGGCCTGTCTCACAAATACAAGGCAGATGGCTACTAAAGGGTGGACCCAAAGGCTGTCTTCTGTCCTCCACACACTTACCTACATGAACACATATAAACACATGCACACAAGGAAAAAGAACACTTTTGTAAAGATGAATGTATCTATAAATGCCCACAGATTACCTCCAGAACAGGGCTGTATGCAGGTGGGAAGACCTTTCCCCATAAACCCTTTCATAACGGCACAATTTCAGTCTATGACTCATTTAAAACTTCGTATATTTTAAAAATTCACTCATTTCATTCAGGTAGTCCTAGTAACTGGTAAGACACTTCTATTTTATATTAACACAGAATTATAAAACCACCTAAGTTCAAAGTGCAAAAGCATTTTTTTTAAAAAAAAATTCTAACTCTCAAACTAGTCATTGTCATTTCAGAAAATTTTCATTTAAAAATTCACAAATGAGGGGCTCGGGAGATAGCTCAGTTGGTAAAAGGCCTACCACCCTGGCATGAGGACCTGAGTTCAGATCCCCAAAACCCAAGTAAAAGCTGAATGTGGATACACACATCTTAGCAGACAGGCAGTCGCCTTATTCGGAACAGTCAGTCTAGCCAGCTAACCAATGAGTATACTCCAAGTTCAGTGAGAGATCCTGCTTCAAAAGACACAGAGCAACTAATATCAATCTCTGACCTCTACATGCATTCATATTCACGTGCGTCCACTAACATATACTACATACACAAACACTACATACTACACACACACCCCTCACAAAAGAAGTTTCACTTGGAACTGTATTCTAGTTAAACAAATTTTAAAGGGAATTCTGAAGTTAACAGAAACATTCTGACTCTTATGGAGTCCAGTGAATCTATTAAACAGCAATCTGAATATAACCTAATCTCAATGATTCAGAGACATGACTGAGATCACCAGCTTCTAAAATGTGCAGTGACACATTTTTATATCTGTACTCTGCTACTGTCAGTCAGCTGTGAGTCTCCCTCTTAGCTCTGAATCTATTTTCTGGCTAGTAATATTCCTGACTCTTCTGCATATGCTCTGCACTAAACTGAGCTTAAAACTCAGGTTCGAAATCTGTTTCTTTCCTGCCCTTGTCATCTTTCTCTGTAGACAAGCTTCCCACCACAATGACTTGAGGCTTGGGCTCAAGTGTGAAGTGGACATACCAAGCACGCTATTGTGGTCTGCCTCTAGTGGCCTTGGATTTCTGTTCTTTCTCTGCCTTAAGATCAACATGCCCTAGATAATGCCCTAGATAATGGCTTTCCATTCAGATCCAGAACAAGATAAACGAAGTAAAGACAAGATAGGCACATGACCAGAAATACACATGAAATCCCAGGGTTACATGTTATTGCAGAAAACCTAACTCCTGGGATCACAGTTATGATTTAACTTCCTTTAGATTAAATTGCTGCCTCAGCAAGATGGTATCAATACCCAACTTTTAATGGGAAAGAAAGAGAGGGGAGGGAGAGAGGGAGGGAGGGAGGGAGGGAGGGAGGGAGGGAGGGAGGGAGGGAGGGAGGGAGGGAGGGAGGGAGGGAGAAGCTTCACACTGTATTTAGCACACAGGAGACACCCAACAGTGGTAGTAGATACAACTCATTTTATCAACCAGACAGGAAAGGTCCTAGTAAATACAGGCAGAAGAGGACTCAAGTTCCAGGCACAATGGTCTCAACTAAAATGCAACTGTCTCCACTGACCAACTCTATTCTTTTTTGTGTATTTCCTCTGAAGTCATTGCAAGTTCCAGAAATACAACCCCTAGTTAATGGGGAAGGAGGTGGTAATAATGTGAGTTTATTTTCAGACATAAAAATTAACACACAAATTATGAAATAACGGCTTTGGTAAAAGGCCAAAAACCAAGTTAATTAAAAGCCCAAGTGGAATATTACATATATTCAACAAAAAACCTCAATGTACAAGAAAGGCGTTCTATTATGTAACTTTTACTGGGGTGGGGGGGGGCAGAGAGGTCCACACACATGAATTGTAAAATTCCGTCCTCAAGAGAAACTACAATAATAATTATGTGTTGCCTTCCACCTTGGCTAGTCCTAAAACACTCCTGTGGTAAATGCAGGCTTTGAAATTGGTGTCACACACTCAACACTCCCTATAAAAAGATGGGCACTTAATGTCTCACCAACTTAATCCTCTCATTTGATTTCTACTGATGACCAAAGAAGAGGGATCACCTTACCGTGACCCATTTCAGACCAGATCTCCAGGAACACACTTGATTTCAAAACAAGAGTACACTCCTGGCTGGTATGTCCATTATTTAGTGACTGCTTAAGTAAGACAAAGCCAGCATTTCTACTACAGATCCAAGGTGGCAAGACTGTATTCAGAGGGACTAATAAACAGTTTTCATCCAGTTAAGTCTAATCATTCTAAACACCAGCATTTTAAAGGTGTCCAAGGAAGTATGAAATATCTGTTTACTGAGCTACTCAAATACCTTTCTAAAATCTTCATATACATATTCTTTTATGTAAACATTTGGACAGTAAGAAATTGCCCAAACCAATGTGAATATTACAGCTACATCTACTGTAAAATTAGGTATTAAACATATTATCAGAGAAATGAGCCCCAGCAGTTTGGACCTCTTCAAAATTTGAACACACATAATAGCAATGTTGTACATTCACTAACCCCCAATGATTTACAGAAGCAAATCAAATTCACTACTTAACATACTGGGCGAGCCAAACTTTTGCGCTCATCATTTCTTGAGAACAGGACACAGAAGCATCACACTGGATGCAAAACTGTAACTCTGTTTAGAAATGCACATCCTGGAGGTTGGAGAGAAGGCACTGGCCGCTCTCTGCAGAGGGCTCAGGTTCAGTCCCCAGCACCAAGAATGGCTCACAGCCACCCACAGCTCTAGCTCCAAGGGATCTTCTGCACTCTGTGGGTACCAGATGACAATATGGTGCACATACATTCATGCAGGCGAGACACTCATACACATAAGTAAATCTGTACGTCTGTGGGTCACCCATACAAAATACAGGTGCAACAACAAAGAATAAAGATCAAATTGCGTATTTTCCGGCAAACAAGCCCTAACCGAAATTATAAATACAGTAAAAATGCAATGACCACCGATCTCCAATCTTTCCGTTATACAGTGAATTCGTCTACCTAATAAAACAAGAGTTCAGAACTAATTTTGATTATACCATCCCAAGCTAGATGCAGATGTATGCCTACAGTTTTAAAGATGAGGTAAACTAAAAGCTTGCCCGCTTCCCTGAAGAAGAGCTCTAACTGCTTTTAACTATTTCCCAATTCATACACCTGTCATACATTTGACTGACTCTGTTACAGTCAATTTTAAATACTATTTAAAATAATCCAAACCAACTGTTTGGAAACCCTTTAATGGCCAAACAAACAGCATCGATTCACTTTCTGGTAGAGTTGGATTAAAATTACTAAAAAATCCTTCACTGCATGCTAATCTGAATTTCTATTAGACTTCTTATTGGTCAGAATTCCTCTTCTTCCAAAAGGTACAAATCAGCAACCAGCAGAAGCATGAACCCTAACAACACCTGTCATGGTCATCGCAGATCTCCCTTCATTATTTTTACCTTCTCCAGCCTCTCAAAGTATTCCCGAAGGAATGCCATGGGTCTCTCGGGTCGAGCAGTGCACAGTTGCACAATAGAGTCCTTCAGCAGGGCCTGGATGTTGTGCTTCTGGACATAGAGCTCACATTCCCGGAGACTCCGCTCTTCCTCATTGGTGGTAGTACTGCCAGACGCCATGGTTCTCTAGGAGAAAAAGCATGGGTGTGCTAGGTCAGCTATAAAGTACAACACATATTTGGCCTATGACAACAGATTCATATAATTACTTTTCCTACTCAATAGGGTTTGTGTTAAGAGGAGGTGGGAGCTGGGATATAAAATACATACAGAATCTGAATTCTTCAAATGTAAATACTTCATTTAGTTCCTACTGTTCAATCTGAGCTCGGGACCCACAGTCAGAGAAGACCCTTAGCTCCTGGAAGGAATCATGAGCCAGGATGCCCTGCTGAGCAAGCAAGGCAAAGCTGAGGACTCAGGCCTTATGGGAATTTCATTCAGTAATCTTGCAAAAGACATCACGGTGATGACGTGGGAAGTGTGTAAATGGTAAACAGGACAGAGAATTGCAAGGGCTCACAGGTCGGCTCTAAGTGAAAGCACAGGCACAATGCAGAACACCTGACATTCCCCCGCGTGCACTGCCATCCCACGAGCACAGCTAATGCCACAAAGCAAACCAAGCCACCAGGGCAGCGAGCTCATTAGCCAAGTATTAGTGGAATCAAATTTTCTGAAACACAAAAGGAACCTCGGGTGCCTTTTCTCAGCAGTCTTTCACTAAACTTCAGCCCTAGATGAGAGGAGTTGAAGAGGTTGTAGTACAGGAAAATGAACTCTATTAAGCAAACTAAGATTTTCTTCATCTGGACAAGAATACAAGAATTAAAAAAAAAAAAATACACTGGTTTAAAGCTTACAGGATGACTCAATAGATAAGACTGTGTTCAAACTACGTTAATGTGAAATAGAATCGCAATAATGGGCAGCCAGGCTGCCACAGAATTAAAAGCTTGGTATTTGAACAGTAATTCATTTTCCCTCCTAACTCCAAATTACTAAGCACTTGAGATTAAAAGATGACTCCCTCTCCACTCAGCAAACCAATAATGTTCACAGACCCACCAAGTAAAAATGTGACTTTGAAAGAAATGCCCAGGATAAAGAAGTATTTCAAAGTGCTACATTGTTATCATTTTGTTTTGATGACTTTCAAGATAAAGGTCAATAACAAGCAATTAACAGGCCAGGAGAAAGTTCATGGCTCCATGATGAGCACACAAATTAGAAAACCCAAAGAGTCAGGCACACCACCGTAATTTCAGAATAAATTCTAGAGGGAAGAGTTTTACCCTAAGATAACATTTGTTTTTGACATGCTTCCAGGTCAGACACCGTATGAAACAAAGAATCTACTTCAGTGGAATTTTCTCCACTGCAAATACTGAAGGCCACCAGGAACATGGATGGAACAATTCTTTTATGCTTTCAAACATGTCGGTATACATGTATCTAATTGATCAGAGAAACCAACTCCCAGGTCTGGTCTCTGGCTGGTACGGATGGCTCAATTGGGCCTAATAAGTGGAAAATGGCTTGTTCATTACAAGGACCAAAAGGGCAGCACTGGTAAAGACAATACAGAGCCTCCCCCAAATTACTGCAGTCACCATGGGAAGAAACCCCAAATAATCTAATTTTATGGCCTTAATACTTTTTAATCGGGTATGCCCTTCATTACACATTTGTGCTTATTTTCCAAACCCCAACACGACTTAGCCTCCTTCCAAAACAAACATTTTAAAGCCATCACTGCACTGTCTATTCATGAGAGCAGGCTCTTGAGGAAATTCGCTTGTGATGAAACTGTCGCTTTCAGAAGGGCTACACTGGAAGACACATTTAAAACGCTTGGAGAGCCAGAGCCCGGTGCTGACACGGCCCACATCCCCTGAAGGATGCCAAGCAATACTAACATGGCCTTAGGGGGTGGGGAGGAGCCGTCACCTAGTTCGAGCTAGCTCCCTCGAGCCACCAGCCGTCCCCACGCCCGCACCGAACTGGAGGGGTTAACGGGCGCCGCGTATTTTCAGGAGCGAGGACAGGAAAGTGCCCTTCACTTCACTCAGGCCTCGGTCATGACCACTGGGTTGCAGAAGGGCGACCCTCATCTCTCATCCCTCATCCCTCATCCCTGACCAGGCAGGCGGCCTGGGAAAGCTGGAGTGGGCGGTGGTGGGGTGGGGGGCGGGTGTGGAGATCGGGAAAGGAGGAGAAGCAAAAGTGGGGGTGGGGGTGGGAGTTGGGGGTGGTGGGGACAAAGAGAAACGGGAGCTGGGCTGAAATCACCGAGCGCAGGGGTGGAGGGAGACAGACGAACCCGCGGAGGGGAGGAGGGGGCCCCGCAAGCGCACAAACGACCGGGCGGCGAGGAAGGCTACAGCCGGGTATCACGACCGGACAGGAGAACCATGGCGGATTCCGGTTAAAAAGCGAGCTGTTGTCCTTCAGGAAGTGCGGGGGGGGAGGGAGAGAGGGAGGGAGGACGAGCACGGAGGCCGCGGCGCGCGGGGGCGGGGGCGGCGGCGGCCGGGGAGGCCGCGCGGGGCTGGGGACGGTGGGGGCTCGGGCGGCGCAGGGCCCCGTGGGGAGGGCTGCAGGTGCGAGCCCGGGGTGCGAGCGAGGCCGGCGCCAGGCGCCCCGGAGGCGCAGGGGGTGCGGCCGTCCCCCCGCAGCGCGCGCCCCGGGGCGCCATCTTGGCTCGCGCCCGCGCCTCCCGGAGCGCGCGGCGGGGACCCGCGGCCGGTGGCTCCGGGGCGGCCCCGCGGGTCCGCACTCACCTGCGGACCGGACGGGGCGGGCGGCGGCGCGGACGGCGGGGTTTGCACGGGGCGAGGCTGCCTGGGTACCGGGCGTCCTCACGGCTCGGCTCGCAGCCTCCCTCCACTCGGCGATCGCGGCTCCGCGACGGCCCCACCGGAAACGAGCCGACCGCGGCCAATCAGAGCTCGGCTGCTGACGTCAATGCGCCTCGCTCTGGCCAGGGCGGTTGCCTTGGCAACCTTAAAGGGGAAGACGCCTCGGTGCCTCCACCCCCACCCACCCACCCACCCTTAGCCCCGTCCTTCGCCTCCTGGCTAGAACGGTTCTCTGGCAGCGCGTCCACCCATCTTATCTCGTCGCGGTTGCACAGCCCCGTCCTTGCTCCCACCTTTGCCCGGTCTTCCCGCTAACCGAGTTTCTGTGTCCTTTCTTTCGCTTGCCCCGTCCTTACCTCTCTCTTAGTGTCTAGATTCTTCTGCTGTTCGGCGCTCTCAGCCTCTCTCCTCCTCGGTTTCTCCCAGAGCTCGCACGTCTGCTTCTCCCCACGCCTCTCCTCTGCCTTTTCTCCCTCCCTTCAACCCCTCCTCCTGCTGACCCACGTGGGACGTTGCGGTGACAGGTGGGCGACTCCGCCCTGGTCCTGTGGGGCGGGGGAGGGGGGATTCAGGACGCCCGGCGGCGGGGATTCCTGCTGTTTTCCAGGCCCTAGAGGAGGCGGAGGCCCTGGCGGATCTGCCACAGCTGAGTGCAAGCGGATGCTGGGATGCTCGTGATGCACAGACTGCGCATCCTGAGTAGGCCCTGCGATACCCGGGGCTCCGGACTCCGCCTGTCATCCGGTCCAAGAAATCTGAGCCCTTATCAAGCCTCTGCTTGGCTAATCTGACTGTTGTCGTCAACGGAGGCCCCTATGGTGCACAAGACTGGGGAAAAGACTCCCAAAGGGAGGCCCGAGTCCTGCCAATGACCTCCATATTATGCCTGATTGCGTGGTGAACAGGACAGGCTAGCAGATCAGTCTCAGCTTCAGGGGAAAAAAAAAGAATTTTGGAGAAAAGACGACTCCATTATTCCTTCAGCCAACTTTCCCCCATGAATATCTGAAAATGAAAACAGGGAAGACAAGACAATTTTAGACATATGTAAATAAAGTGGGCCTAAATAAATACTGAAATAAAATAGGCACTTGCAGTATACAGGCGTTAACAGCCTGATGTATGTTCTAGGGTAGTGTGTGTAGAAAACACCATGTATTTAACAGTCAATATCCAAAAACGTAATAGTTTCTCCTGCATAATTTTCACATTGATCCCAGGTTAAGATACTTGCGCTAAATAATTTTAAATATCACTCTTTTTTTTTTAACTTTTTCGATATAGCTAGTAGAAACTCTTAGTTGCATTTCACATGTCCCCCATTGTATTTCTGTTAGACAGAGTTGCCTTATTAGCCTCTTTTCATCCTTAGATTTCCCCAGACTGAATATTAGTTATGATTAGCCCCTGGTAGTCAGGGGAAAGAAGGGGAAATAGAAGTTGCTCCCTCCGATGCACCCCCACCCCCCAGCATGTTGGCCATTGGCTTTTTTTTTCCTCCAGAGATGAGTAGAATGGAGGGTTAAAAACACTCATATAGGATTTCACCCTCTCCAGTACAAAGAAAACGCTGATAAACTCAGTCCTAAACTGGCAAACAGGAGAGGAAATTTGATAGCTTTGAGCATGCCTGGTCCTGCAGACAAATCTGAGTTTGGTTTCATGCTCTGCCATCTCCGGTGATAGACTTAGTCTCATTTTCCTCCTTCTCCAAAGGATAAATGGGACTGTATTAACACTGACTAATAAGGATAAAAGCAAGCATGTGTATATGTATATAGCACCTACTATAATTGTAAACTGTCCTGGGTGCTTCAGACATAACCATGACCATTCTATGGTGTTATTTCGAAAAGAACATGCCACAAGAAGTTAAGTGACATACAGCTAGTGTGGCTCAAACCCAGGCAATGCTCATAAGTCATCCTCCTTTGCAGCATGCACCACACACACACACACACACACACACACACACAGTACCCCCATACAATGTAGGAAACATTAAATGAGAGTTTGCGTAGTGAGATATTCACCTTGTCCGCACCTGTAGCTTAGACCACGCCCATTGGGGGTGGAGACAGGGCCGCTCATGACCTGGGGGTAAAGGCTGAGGAGGGGGTCAGAGGCTCTCTCTTGCTGGAGGAGGCTAAAAGGATAGGATCCTGTGAAACCCGCCTATGTTGTGAGTTATTTCTCCCTAAATAAACATATATTCGGCCTAATTGTTTATCCTGGTCCTTATTAAACCACAATAAGTTTGTTTCTTATTTCTCTCTCTTCCTAAACTGAAAGGTTAAGTATGAATAGCACTGTGTCCAAACATTAGTGTTACCTTCCTAAGACAGTTAAGCCGCTTTAGAAGAAGGAAACAAGCAAGCTGGTGACATTGAGCCTGATGTTTGGAGTGACAGCTGCTTCCTTGCTAAGACCTGGCTGTGTGTCCCCATTCAGCTGCAAGCAGGCATCAGTCCAGCCACCGCCGTTTCCTGTGTCAGATGCTCTCAACCTTGTTCTAGCTGCCAGATTCTCATGTTAGGGCTTCAGAAGACAAAAAGGGAAATGGGCAGTGGATAGTTGAGTCCAGGAAGGTTCACTGAGACAGCTGTTATGAAAATCCAACAGCCTCCAGGCTTTCCAAAGGGCGCAAATGTGCTTGCAATTTCACTGGGCCACTCTGGGAATACCAACTTGTCAATTACATGGCAGAAATAGCAGTTGTTTGACTGTAGCATCTTCAGGATTTCCCTACTCCAGAGACCCTCTGCCCAAGTTCAAAGATCTGTCATTTTTCTTTCAGCCTATGCCCTTAAGTTTACCTTCCTAGAACAGTAAGTTTGTACAGTAAACTTTGTTCTTTGAATTCTATAATTGCTATCACAATATTTGTGGAATGATAGCAAAATAATTTCACTGGGACATTTAATAAGCAAAAGCAGAAGAAAACTATGGCATAAAGAAGGAATATGGGACCCATGCCCCATGCTGGGTTCCCTTTCCCATCCTTGATGCAGGAGGGAAGAGCTTGGTCCTGCCTCAACTTGATGTGCCATGCTTTGTTGACTCCCATAGGAGGCCTGCTCGCTTTTGAATGGAGATAAAGGAGTAGATAGAGGAAACGGGTAGAAGCAAGGTGTGGGGGGATGGGGGGAGAGACTGTGGTCAGTATGTAAAATAATTCAAAAAGATATTAAAAAATAAAAAGGGAACAACAAAAAAAAAGGAATGTGGGGACCTAGAGAGATGGCTCAGTGGTCAAAATCGCTTGCTGCTCTTGCAGAGGACCTGGGGTCAGTCCTACCACACACATTTCAGCTCACACTCTCCTGTAACTCCAGTTCCAGGGGAATCGAACCCCTCTTCTGGCCTCCTCAGGCAAGAGGGGGGCTGTATGTGAGGCCACCAGGCATGCATGGTGTATGCATTCAAACATAGAGGTGCTCGCATGTGTGCGTAAATGAAATAGAAATAAATCTTTATCTTTTCAGGAATATGGGCTGGGAAGATGGCTCATTCATTGGATAAAGTGCTTGTCCCATAAGAGTGAAGACCAGAGTTTTCGATCCTGTACACCCAGTTAAGTGCTGGGCTGACTTAATAGTTCACCCGTAGACTGGTTGGACTAGCTCAATCAGTGAATTCCTTGTTCATGCAAGAGAGCCTCAGTCTATGAGGGAGAGAAACTGATGAAGACACCAACACCAGCCACACCAGCCACACACTTTTTAAAAAGGAGAATTCTGGTGGTTCATCTCTTAGTGTTTCTTATGCTTAAAGTTTCTCTCGTCTAAACACAGATCCACAAATTTCCAAAGAAAACTTTACAGGCTGTTGCCACCTAGCTGGGGTATGCACTGGGCTGAGTATTTATGCTTCCCAAGGGACCTAAAGTCATGGTTCCAAATAAAACCCACTTCCAGCACATACCCAAATGCCAATGGTTGTCCTATTTTTCTGTTCCCCAGTGGAAAGTAAGCTGAGCTCAAGGGGGATGTTTATCTTGTTCCTGTACTGAAACACTTTAGAAAGGATTCCAATCTTGGGTCTAATAAATGAGTTCCAAAGAAACATATTTTCATCCAAAATAGCATATTGAACTCCACAGTGTTCTGCAACAAGAAGGAATTGTTAGTATGGGTTCAACAGAGAATTAGAACTCATAGGGTATGTGTAACGGAGAGGGTTTATTTTAAGGAATTGGCTCACACAACTGTGGGAGCTGGCAAGTCTCAAATCCATGGGGCAGGTGCAGGACAGTCCAGCAGACTAGACCCAGGGAAGAGCTTATGCTACAGTCTGAAGTCCCAGGTGCACCTTCTTCGTCAGCCTTTTTTTAAATTATTGTTTATTATTATTATTATTATTATTATTATTATTATTATTATTATTATTATTATTATTGGTTTTCGAGACAGGGTTTTCCTGTATTGTTTTGGAACCTGTACTGGAACTCCTTCTGTAGACCAGGCTGACCTCAAACTCACAGAGATCCACCTGCCTTTGCCTCCCAAGTGCTGGGATTAAAGGTGTGGGCCACCAATGCCTGGTGTTTATTATTTTTATTTCATGTGTGTTGGTGTTTTACCTGCATGTATGTCTGCATGAGGGATCTAAATCCCCTGGAATTAGAGTTGCTGACAGTTACTGTGAGCTGCCACGTGGGTAATGGGAATTGAACTCTGGTCCTCTGGAAGAACAGCCAGTGTCATTAAGGGCTGAGCCATCTCTCCATTCCCACTTCCTCGGGCTTTGAAGACCTTTAACAAAGTAGATGAGGCACTGCCGTGTTATGAGGAAAGGGGACCTGCTGTGTGTAATGCCTGTGGTTTGAATGTTTGTAATATCTTTAAAGAAAATTTCACAGCATCATCTTGGAGACTATAGCCTACTGGTTTATACAAAGTTAACTATCACAACCATGTGTCCAGCAGCCCAGAGCACAGAACTTAGGCAGGGGCCATCGCTTTCGATGCATCATTCTGCCAAGTACTGTGACTGCCACTATAGAGGACAAACACAAAACAAGTCTGCCCCAGAAACTAATAAAAAATAAAAATTAATAAAGGGTAATAAATGCTGACTACAATATTGAGAAGAGGGAAGGCTTATTTACTATTGGTGGAAGTACAAATTGTTTGGGCCACTATGGAAATTAGTGTGGAGGTTCCTCAAAAACAAAAAACGAAAGGGGGGGAGGAAGGAAGGGAGAAAAGGGGGGGAGGGAGAAAGGGAGGGAGGGAGGAAGGGAAGAAGGAAGGAAGGAAAGAAGGAAATACTAGTATATGATCCAGCTATATCACTCCTGGTCATATGTTTAAATGACTCTGTATCATATACTACAGAGATCCTTGCTCATCCAAATTTATTACTATTCTATTCACAATAGTCAGAACTGAAACAACCTGGTTCTCCACCAACAATAGATGGATAATAAAAAATGTGTACATTCACCAATAGGAATCTTAATTGTCTATAAAGAAAAATCATGAATTGCAAGTAAATTGATGAAACTAGGCATAATCCTTCCGAGTAAGGTATCCCTGATTCAGAAAGACAAATGTCAAATGTTCTCGCTCATATGTGGCTACTAACTTTGAACTTTACATAGGTGTATTTAAAGTGGAGTACCCAGAGAAGGTAGGGAATTAAAGAGAGGCCATGTCAAGATTTCAAGAGATGCCAGGAGGGAACACGTGTGGTAGGAGGGGGAGAAGAGGAGAGAAATGGAATAAAAGAATTAAGTTGTGTGGGGGATGGGAGGTCAGGGTTGGAAACCTACTCTACAAGTTTCCTAAATCATATACATATATAAAAAAGGTTTAAGTGGAGTTACCCTATAATCAAGGAGCAATGCCTCTTCCAGACACCATGGGCTATCAAATAAAAATCCTAGTGCCAGGTAGGTATGGATTGCCTCTGTTCAAATTGTTGGTTGGTAGGATCCCACAGATGCCACCATCCCACAAGACACTACAAGCCATTGCCATGCTCCTGCTCACCCTCCAGAATTTAATGGTAAGACCCTATTGCTGAAAATAGCATGTCCTTGAGTCAGAGGACAGAGAGAAACTACCTGTAACTAACCTGGAAGCTTCATCCCTACTAGCTAGTTTTCACAGTGCTAAACGGTTCTATGCACACTATGGGGGCAGGGAGGGATGAACAGTTATAATCCAGCCTCGAACCTAGTGAAGTACAAGATATATGGACTGGGGCAATGGTGGCATGAATGTTGCAGAAACAACCAATCACTGTCCACGCCTCAGGTTAGAAGCCATGCCTGGTTCTGTTAACTGGGCCAAGAGCTTGCGGCTGGGCAGCTCATAGGCCCTGAAGGAGAGCCTACTGCTAACTGAACGTAGTATTAAACTGCTCCTTGAGTGCTTACCTTTATACCTGTAGATGGGTGCATTTCTCAGCCTTCAGAAGAAGCTCCTTTTGGCAGTAAGTGATGCTCAATACACAGACCAACATCTTGTCATCATGGTGAGAATAAGAGGAGAGGGGGTGGCTGTCGGATTTAATCAAAGCACATTATATGCATGTATGAAAGCCTTAAGCAATAAAAAGGAGTATAGGCAATCTCCAGCTTTACACAGAGCATCTTTGTGAAACAGTCTCCATGACGGTCATGAATGAGCCTTAATAAAGAGCTCCGAGAATGGGGCACCCTGGAGGGATCTCAGTTTACAGACTTAGACCTGCTTGCTCCTGGATTTGGTTCTCAAGATGGAATTTTCTCATACTTTATTGTTCATCTTATTCACTTGTCTATCCTCCCCCCTCTCTCTTTCTTCTCCCCCATCCCCCCTCTCTCTCTCTCTCACACACACACACACACACACACAAATTCACACACACATTGGGGGAGGGGAGCTCCCAGCTCTCTGCACTGAGTTTGGCATTCTGCGAATGCAGGTGACCTCCTAGTCATGACACAGGTTTTCACAGACCATTCACTTACTCCAGTGTCCATGGTGCAGTCTAATTCCCTGCCCCAGTGTTTCCCTGCTCTTCACCATTTACCCATCAAGATCAAAACTGGGAACTTTGGGTAGTTAACACTCGAAGAAGTCAACAGACCTTGGAGCCAGTCTGAAAGCCAGAGTTGGGGGGGGGGAAGCAACACGGTTGAAATTAAGGTCATTTGTCCAATTTCCAAGAACTCAGTAGGAAGCTGCCAAGATCCCAGCCAAGGCTGTGAGAGATAAGGGCATGGGAATTGTGCCTAACAGGCTGAGAGATATTTGTTCAAGGCAGAACCCAGCCTTGAGTATACCCATCCCCGATAATTATTCAACATTCCCCCCCCTTATCATGTATTTTTGCAGTGCTAAGAATGAACCCGGGGCCTCTCACATGCAAGTAAGTACCCAGGAGTCAACTGCCCTGAACCATATTACTAGCTGTATGACTTTAGGCTTCAGTTTTCCCAATTAGTAGATAGGGGTAGGGGGTGCAGAATCTTTGCTCTCTGAGCACAGCTCCTGGACCTGGGAGCCTATTGCACACTTTATCAGCCTCTTCATGGTCATCAATTCATCCTCCAGGAACATTCAAGGTGGTAGTTATAGACCCAGGGAGCTCTGCATATCTGAAAGAAATTAGCTGACTAGAACTTAAAGATCATTCCTCAATAACACTAGCCTCGTTTCAAATGCCACTTGTGGGTAGTGGCTTCCATGATGGACAAGATAGACCAAGCATGTTTGCATGACCGAGGAAGTACCCGCTGGACAGTCATGTTCTATGTAGGGATACGTTAGCTTTCTCCTTACTGTGACAGGATGCCTGACACCACGTCTAAGGAGCAAAGATGTTTATTGCTCACGGCTTCAGAGATTTCAGTCCATCTTAACAGTAAGTGTCACTGGTGCAACAGCTGACATCATGGTGGACAGGAAGCAGATAGGAGGTGTAGTAAGAAGAGGCCGAGACAAAATACAGCCACCAAAAAGATAAGCCCTCCCTACTGATCTACTTCTGTAAGTAAGACCTACTTTCTACAGTTCTACCACTTCCCACTAGTCTATTCAAATTTTCAATCTAGGCCTGGGGGTTATGGTTAAATAGCAAAGGCATCTTCTATGCAAGCCTGACAACCTGAGTTTCATCCCCAGGACCCCATGGTAGAAAGAGCCATGAGTTTTCCTCTACCATCCATATGTGTACCCTGGCATACATATCCATTCACACACATACACACACACACACACACACACACACACACACACACACACACACACACACACTCCTCGGTCACTGTTATAATAACAATAATAATAATAAACTTAAGTTTTTAAATCTTTGAATTCATTGAATTAAGCAGTTCATTAGGACAGAACTCTCAGCTTGTGAGCTGTCTTCACAGGCACACCAAGAAGTATATAGCTCATCAATATCCTAGCCATTTTCAATCTAATTGGTTGATAATAAAAATTAATCATCACAGAGATTAGCAGCTTTTTTCCATAAAGGGCCAGATATTTATATTAGACTTTGTGGCCATAGGTCCTACTTACAACTCCTCACTTTTGCTACTGTAGCATGAACGGCTATAGACAATACATAAGGCAAGTAAGTTTTGCTACATTCCAGGGAAACCATAGAAGCTTTAACTTTCTCCTAATTTTCATGTGATACAAAATATTATTCTTCCTACATTTTGTAAAATCATATATAAAATCATACACATATGCACACACACACAATAGGCTTGTAAACTGCACAAAATCAAGTGGTAGATTATAGTTTGTACATTTCTCTTAGAACAACTGCTGCCTCTTACATGCTGTCATGATAGCTAATCTTCTCTGACAACTCTCTGGGATTTAGAATCATCATGGAGACATATCTCTAGGAAAGTCTATTTGGTTTGCTCAGGAAGAGTTAATGGAACAGGGAAGACCCCCTGAATGAGGGCCACATCATCCAAGGCCTGGAGTCCTGTACTGAATAAAACAGGAGAAAATGAACAGAACAAACAACATTGGTCTCTTTGCTTCCTGGCAGTGGATACAATGTAACCAGCTGTCTCAGGCACCTGCTTCCTGACTTCTCTTTCATGAAGAACTCTATACCCTCAAACTGTGAGCCAATAGTGATAGTATTCAGGCATCTGTACTGGTCTGTCCTTGGGGTTCTGACAGGGTACGCCCTCAGCTGCAGCCACTAAGAGCACCACCTGTGCACATTCATTACATTCCCTTTTAAAAGGGCCCTGCACACCTCCCATTTCTCTCTCTGTCTCTCTCTGTCTCTGTCTCTCTCTGTCTCTGTCTCTCTCTGTCTCTGTCTCTCTCTCTCTCTCTGTGTGTGTGTGTGTGTGTGTGTGTGTGTGTGTGTGTGTGTGTGTATACCTATCTTTCCTCTCCTGTTGCTCCTGTCCCTGGAGGCCAGTCTCCCCCCTCCCCCTCCCCTTTTTATGATCCATTTCCCTATTTAAAAAAAAAAAAAAAAAAAAAAACCCTCTGCTTGAACCCTGTCACATGGCATCTTTCTCTCCCGAGCAGCTTTTCCTCTATTACAACTAATAGTGCTTTTATCCCTTAAATTCTCAAATATTGTTGATCATAGAAAAAGTAAATATATACAGACTTCTGATATACTCCGAGAATAATTCAAAAATTAAAATTCTGGGCTGAACTAGCTCACCAACAACTAAATAACACCCCTCCCAAAATGTCCTCAACCTACTCCCCAAACCTGTGAGTGTGTTGTTGAAAGAACCTGAGTCGCCACAGGACACATCAAAACCGAGTTCTTGGCACAAGGAGATGGGAAAAGATACAAGAGAGGGGAGGGAAGGGCAAAGAACTGCCCCTGGAGAGAGGGGAGATACACATAGCCCATAGGCAAATAGCGGGTCATAAGGGGGAAGGGGGAAACTCCATGTTAGGGTGAGTTGGCTTGTTTTAATTGGGCACGCTAACTGGGACGGCCAAAAGTGGGTTCTTGATTGCTGGACTTCAATACTCTGATAGCTGGACCTTGATAGTTAGCCTCTGAAGGGAGAAGTGGTCAAATAAGGGAGGAGAACTTGGGGGCGGGCTTCAGGAATGTCATCTGACAGTTTAGCAAGGCAGAGGGGATGGAGAAAAGGACAAGGCCTTCCGGAGCCATGTTTGCCATGCTTGGGGCATAGAAAGCGGAAATTAACATTTTGGGGTGGATTAAATTTAATAATCAGATATCTTTAAGATAGATAAGTTATCCTGGATTGTCTGGATGCATCCAAAACAATCACAGGACTAGCCACGTGGAAGAAGAAGGGTACAAAAGCCCACACCAGAGTGAGGCAGCCTCAGGAAGACCTAGCTTCATAGACTGAAGATGAGAAGAGGGATCAGAAGCCAGGAAATGCAAGCTCCCCATGGCAGTTGGAAAAGACAATGCCACGGCTTCCATGTTAGGCGTCCCCCAAAGGCCCAAATGCTGAAGTCTTGGTTGGTAGACTCTTTCCGAGGAGGGTTGCAGGAGAAGAAAGTTGGGTTGCTGGAGTTAAGTCTTTGAAGGAGCTACTGGGATCCCAGACCTTTCTTCTCTCTTTATTCTGCCTGCACGCTCTACTGTGATGTTCTCGCCTTGAGACAGACCTCAAAGCAATGAAGCCAAGCAATCGGGGACTGAAACCATGAACTAAAACAGAGCTTTCCTCCTTATTAAGCTGATTGGTCTGGGGATCCTCCCCCAAAGCCTCCAAAAATGAAACCCACCCTGCTGGCATCCTGGTTTTAGTCTAGTGAGAGCTACTTAGAATTTCTGACTTCCAGGGTCTGGATAAGAAATTCATGATGCTGAAGGCAGCAACTTGTTACAGCAGCAAAAAGGCACGAATACACAGAAGAGTGGAAGAGCTAGACATGAGAACAGTGGGCGGCATGATGAGTAGAGGATGGTAAGAATGTGTGTGCAGGGTACAGCATTAGCACAGAGGACAAGAGATGGAGCCCTGTTAGAGGGGCAGGAAGAAGAAAGTCTTCCTAGAAGAACCATTACAACCAGAGTTTAAAGGAATTCACCAGAGTGGTGGAGGGATTGGTGGATGGTGAAGTGGGAGCAGAGAGATGGAGAGAGAGAGGCCAGCAGACAGCACATCACAAAAGGTAAATTAAACCTCTAAGATAGTATTTCTCAACCCGTGGGTCATGACCCCATTGGGGGAATGAAACTACCCTTTCCCAGGGTAGCAGGTCAGATATCCTACATATCAGATATTTACATTATGATGCACTTATTACAGTTATGAAGTAGCAATGAGTATAATTTTATGGTTGGGGATCATCACCACATGAGGGACTGACTGTATTAGGTTCCTTTTCCAGCCATTGAGCCATAGGCACCTGTAACGAGCTACATTTTCCTGATTTTTATTAACAGGACAATATTTTGCACTCTCACTACACTACCTCCAACGCTATGTTACATGTATCCATGAGTCGCTTCTCCAAGGTTACACAGCTAGTCAACAACAGAACTTTGTGTGTACACACACACACACACACACACATATGCACATGTTCAATGTGCACATGTGTTTATGCGCACCAGTGTGATGTGTGTGTATGTGTGTGCTCGCACATACATGTGAAAATCACAGGTCAATGTTGAGTGTCTTCCTCAAATCCTCTACACCTTGTTTTTTGAGACAAGGTCTCTCACTCAACATAGACTCTCCAATTCAGTCAGACTAGCGAGCTTCAGGAATCTGCCTGGCTCTCCTTCTCCAGGACACTGGGATTATAGGTGTACACTGACACGCCTTGTAATGGAAAAATTAAAAATGAGGGCTTACGGAAAGAAGGAAAAACTAGAGAGAACAAGAATTTCTGCCAATAGATAACTCTCTGACTACAGAGTACAGAGCCCACATGCTGTTCTCAGGAGATAAAGAAAGAAAACCCCCTAACATTGTAGGTGTGCTAATCAATCTTGCCTATCCATGATGACTTTGTAAAGAAACTTTTACTCTATGAAATGTCTGTAACCTTGGAAACCTTGTGAACTGAGACTAGCAGTTTCAAGCCTCCCTTTCCCTTTCCTCTTTTAAAAAATGCTTCACAATTTTAAGCAGGTGCCTTACTCTTCCGATAGAGTGAGGTCCCAGATGATTTGGTTCTTAGCAATAAAAACTTTTTGCTTTTGCAGTCGGGAGTCACTTCCCTGGAGGTTGAGAAAACCCATGGCACAACAGCCTGATGCTTTGTAAGTGCTGTGGATCCAAACTCAGGCCTTCATGCTTGTAGCAAGCACTTTACCAAAGGAGTCAGCTCCTTCAGCCCAAGAGAAGGCTATTTTGTTTTGTTTTGCTTTGCTTGTTGTTTTGTTTCTCAAGATGGGATTTCTCTGTGTAGTTCTGGATGTCCTGGAACTCTCTATGTATACCAGGCTGGCTTCAAACTCAGAGATCCTCCTGCCTCTGTTTCCCAAGTGCTGGGATGAAAAGTGTGTACCACCATCATCTGTCAACAATGCCATTTTTAAGTCAACTTTGATTTCAGAGTAAGAGCTGATTTTACTTTCTGCAACGAGCTTAATTTATTCTTATAATATGAAGAGAACTTTTTACTCGCAGCAAGGAGGAAGAAAAGGGAAGGCTAGAGGAGAACAAAGAAGATGAAGATGAGAAGGAAGATAAAGAAAGAGGCTAAGAAGGAAGCATGGGAGGAAGAGAAGATGGGCTGAGGGAACAAAACGTCTCAAAGTGGAGAAATCATGTCTCCTGATGCTGTAAGTGGACTTCAACCCCAAGACTATAGTGGAACAGTGCCCTGAAAGCTATTAGTGCTTTCCAGACTCTACTGTCATGCAGACATCAAAAAAAAAAAAAAATCTCATGGGGTCGTCTCCGCTTCTCTGAGACATCAATCTGATTCATTAAATTGACTGCAGAATTGGCTGGTTACCGGGAAAGCTTTACTTTCGTTTTGATCCATCAGTAAGTCTCTGACTCACCGGGAAATAGGCTTGGAACTTCATCACTAAATGCAAAGGACATTCCTTTAGGATCTGCGCAATGAGCATGCTTGAGTGCACTTTTTTTTAAATGAAGAAAATGTAGTTCTTTGGGTCTGGGGGTGGGAGAGTTTAGTTAGTAAGTGCTCACCATGTATGCATGAGATCCTGAGTTTAATCCCCTGTACCCATATAAAAAGCTACAGAGGCTGTGCTTGCCCAGAATCCCAGTGCTGGGGAAGAAGAGACTAGAGGTTCCCTGGGATTCACTGGCCGGTCTGCCTAGCCAAATCAACCAGGTCCAGGTCCAGTAAGAGAGCCTGACTCAAGAAATAGAGTGGAAAGTGATCGAGGAGGACACTGGACATCAATCTCCATCCTCTACACATTTGCATTCATAAATATGCACACACACACACACACACACACACACACACACAAAGTTAAGGGAATAATGCCTTCTCTATTCACTACAACACCTGCACCTCCAAAAGTTTTACATATAAAATGATGTCTCCTTTGCACTGGTGCAGATATTGTCATCATTTTCGTAATATCAGAGGGAAGCAGAAAGATTGGAGCATCCTCTCTCTGGAGCAAAAGATCAAAGGGTTGAAGCAGCAAGGGGCCACTGGAAGAGGAGTATTTTTAGACAGCTTAACTTCCTAGGAGGAACAGATGTCCTTTCTCTGTCCTTTGCTCTCCCTCTGCCGCAAGCAAGCCCACTACTGCATTCTCACAGCACAATCCAAGGAGGCACAGGAACCCTGAGTCTGGATGAAGAATCTTGCACAAGATGGCCTTGGGTTTAAAAGTCACCATTCACTCTCAAGTCACTCACATCTCCCGCTGTGCTGAATTTAACTTTCAGTTCTAGACTACTTGCATAAGTGACTCCTTTTCACAGCTTTCCCAAGATGACTAGTAGATAAAATAACGTATTTAGGAGAAAAGCAGCCCATGTCACAAAAAATTTATGTTCTTGTTTAAAATCCTTGGTTTAAAAAAAAAAACAAATAAATACATCTGCAAAGTGTTTACATATTCCACATAGCTTACAAACAAGATGGCTAATATGTTATTCATTACTGGATGTTCTCTTAGTTAGGGTTTCTATTGCTATGAAGAGACACCATGACCACAGCAACGCTTATAAAGGAAAAACATGTAATTGGGGTGGCTTGTACTTTTCAGAGGTTTAGTGTGTTATCATCATGGTGTGGCATGGTGGCATGCAGACAGACATGGTGCTGGAGAAGTAGCCAAATTCCCCACATCTTGGCTGCAGGAAACAGGAAGTGGTCTGAAACACTGGGCATGGCTTGAGCATATATGAGACCTCAAAGCCCACCTCCACAGTGACACACTTCCTCCAACAAGACACCACCCACTCCAACAAGGCCACACCTTCCAATAGTGCCACTCCCTTTGGAGACCATTTTCTTTCGATCCACCACAGGTGTTATGATAGCACTTGTATTTATTTTAGACAAAACGGAACAAATAGAACTTTACTTTGAATAATTAATTGTAACACTCTATAAATCTTTTCATAACGGATTTTGGAGTTTTGTTTGTTTAGTTTCAGTCAGCTCCATGATCAAGATTTCAAGAATACTCACTGTCTGAAACCTGATGAAAGATATTGTTTTGTTTACCAGTTCTGCCTTGCTGACTCTGATGAGAATCCAAAACTAAGTCAGACATAGCTCCCTCGATGTGAGCAACACTAACTTATGAGGTGAACAAATGCCTTTCATTTGATCAGACATAATCAGCCAAAAAGGGAAACTCCCCAAAGTTAGGGTTGGAGCAGGGTTTTGTTTTTGTCTTTCCAGGAGAATAAAAGCATCCAATAAGGAATCTGAACACCACAATGAGACATCTGAAGAATGGAGAATCATCCAGAGAAAGTGTCCCAAGAGAAAAAAATTAAATTTGCCTAATGGTATAGCACACTTCCAATACAAGAAAATCTCATAATTTTTTAAATGTTTGTTTCTGCTGCTCTCCACAGACATATAAGACAAATTGTCTTTTTGTAGTCCCAATGTAATTAAAATTTAAGCTGTTTTTGAAGTTGAAGTATAACTCTCTCCTCTAAATTCAAGCATAATTGTTAAAGGAAAATCAAAATCTCTGTCTCATGTCAGAAAAGCCACCTGCTATGGGACAGAAGAAAGACCAAATATAAGGGGACTATTCTATTATCACTTATTTCATAATTCTTTGATTTTCTTTTGACTCTTTAAAACTTTTCTTAAGGTATAAATATAATCTCAAAATTTATAACATCATAATATATGTATATATATATATACATATGAACTCTCTGTTGTGATATTAATGGCCATAGAGAGTACTAATTCTGAAAATAGGCTACATCTAGTTTCCTGTAGCTTCCTGTACATAATTTTGGGCATGAGTCTGAAGTAGGTAACTTAGGAACTCATTTTGTGTATGCTGGATGTATTTAATAGATTGTGGTCCTTTATCCTCTCCAAGATCTGTTGCATATGACATCTAAAATGTTTGAGTTTTCTGCAGTGAACCAGAACCATTCCTAGTGATGACCTTCGAAGTTTCCAAAAGGATGATGGGGTCCCACAACAGTGGATCCACCTGGATTGTGGCAATGCCATTATTCTGTTGAATACCACCCAACGATCAGTTTTAGACTACAAACTGCTCAGGACAACTTCAAAACTGCTAGCTGAGAGGGTCCGACCTCACAGACTACTCCAGCCAATACTTCGGATAAGCCCTAAACTTTCCCATCACACAGAGACTGGACAACTAATATTACAACTAGTTTTCCCAGGACTTAAACATTATCTCAACTTTCTCAGAGTCCCCTAACGATGCCATGATGTCCAGACAACAGGAGGTAATTTTAAGAACACAATACCCACATTCCCATCAGGTGGGGTGTGTAGTTTTTGGTCACTGATGGATGTTTGTCATGATTTAGGAGGATGGTTACAAATTGTTACTGGTCATGGTAAGGGAAGAAACTAAGAAAGAGAGATTGGATTCAAGGATCTCTTTCTGAAAAGAAAAGGGGGATATAGAAATAATAGAGTAAAGGGGTAAACTATTGAATCTATTTTTAAACTGAAAAGAGCAATTACTAATCTCAAATGTATAACATTGGTATGGATTTTTGTATATTGAAACAACTTTAATGTTATTTTTCTTTTAACATACTTTATATATGTTTCTACTCTTCCTTAACATATTGTACCTTTGCAGCTTATTTTAAAATGAAATCTATAGCTCTAGTCCTTAAAAGCTATTATTATAAACTATTTAGACTAATTAAGAAATACAGGTTTTTGATTAATCGTCTATAACAATCAAGCTTGTAAGCATGTTAGGTATGTTTTTATATTAAACAGAGATATTTTAGATAGACAGATGGGTCTTCAAACACTTCAGAGACCTAAAATACATGGCATTTGGAGTGTTTTAATAACATAAGGCATTGAGACATGGCTTCTCCTGGCAGCACCAATCTACTTCAGAGAAGATGATGGACATTGAAGACTATACATATGGAGTTTACTTTCAATGTGGCAAAGTTAGCCACTGGGCAAAGAAACCAACTCTGCTTTGGTTGGTTTGACAGTATACTGTTCAAATTGAACAAACATAACACAAAAGAAAGTGACTTCCAAACTTTGCCAAGATGAGGTAGGACAGTCCAGCTTCACAAAACAAACAAACAAACAAAAAACAGTCTATCAAATATTCTAGGCCTGTAGGCTGAAGATGGATGCCCCAGAATTGCAAAGGAAGCTTGGGTGACTGTCCAGGCATTCAGGTATCGCTATCATTTCTATAGTTTTGGAAGTTTCTTGCTCTGCACTTCCTGTTTACTCAAGAAATATTATATCCTTCTTGGGTCATAGATGGAGTGGAAAACCAGACAGTTATAGTTCTCCTTGTTACCAAAATCAGAAAAGAAACTCACAAAAGAGGTGTAAAGTGTATAAGGTTGAGAGACATGAAAGCTTAAGTTCTTTATCTCAAAAGATGTTTTAAGGTCTAAAAAGATATCTTTAGAATGGTAATGCAAGTTATGATGAAAAGTGGTTGAGGTATAAAACTTTGCTCTCACTAATATAAGATAGATAGTACAGTACTTTCTCCAAATTTTCCAAATGCAGATGAACTGGATATTGTGAATGTAATTCTTACTTGATAGTTGTTTTTATTGTATATAGTTTTACTATGTTAGAGTTAAAACTTTCCTTTTTAATTAGACAAAAAGGGGGAAATGTTGTGGAATATTTGTTTAGATTGTAAAGGTGTGTCTCTGCCTAAGGTGCTATCTCATTGGTTTAGTAAAGAGCTAAATGGCCAATAACTAGGCAAGAGAGATAAGTGGGACATCTGGGGAAAGAGAGGAGTGGACAAGGAGGAGGAATCTAGGTATGCAGATTTCAACAGAAGACTTGGAAGAAGTTACATGTACTGTACTAACAAGAGGTAACCAAGCTATATGGCAGAATATAGACTTAAGAATATTGGTTAATTTAAGTTATAAGAACCAGTTAGGCCTAACTAAGCCTAAAATAAGGCCAAGCTTTCAGAATTAATAATAAGTCTCCATGCCATTATTTTGGGACTGGTGACCAAAGATATTCCAACAAGAAAAAAAAAAAAACTACAGTTTCTAGTTTTCTAGTTAGTTCCATAGGGAAAGAACACATGGTAAAAGGCATCTATCTCAGAAAGGAAGAATGCTTGTTTTAGACAACATATGAGATAGACAGATAGATATGTGTGTGTGTGTATATATATGTATACACACACACACATAAATATATGTAGACACATACACACTAGTATATAAAGTTAACAAGATTGCAGAATACCATGAAGAAATGCAAAAATCGAGCATCTTTCTATGGACTAGCAATGAAAATTGAAAATTCAAGCTTTTAAAAAAACAGCCATTTATAACAGCATCAAACCTGTAAAAGATTTAGCTCAATAGTTAGAAATCTTGGATGCTCTTCCAGAAGACCTGGATTCAATTCTCAGTACCCACCCACATGGTATCTCACAACCATCTGTAACTGCAGTTCCAGGAAATCTGATGCCCTCTTCTAGCCTCCGTAGGCACAAAGCATGCAGGAGGTGCATAGACATGCATGTAGACAAAACATTCATAAAATAAAAAGGACTCAAAATTTTAGTGTATTAATGAAAAAAAAACATAAAATATTTAAAGATAAATCTGCCAAATGATTCTTGGAAGGTATTAGCAAGTTGATTCTAACTAACTATAATTTCCTTTTAAAAACACACAAGATGAAGATTCGCCAAAAAAGTTTTATATAAAGGATAGAGGCGAAGGACCAATGTCATCATAAAGCCCTATCAATAAAATAACACACTGCTACTGACATCAGCATGCACAAATAGATCAGTGAACTGAATGGAAATGCCAGGAACAGACCCACATTTACGTGGGTCTCTAGTTGTTAGTAAAGGAACAAGGGCTAGTGAGTTGGACCACCGGGTAGAGCACTTGCTATGCAAGAATGGTGACATGAGTTCAGACCCTAAATGCCACACAAATGCCAGGTAGACATGGCAGCCTATCTGTAATATCAGTGCTCAGGAGGTAGAGATGGGGCAAATTCAGAGCAAACTGGCCAGATCAACTGGCAGACCCAGGGTTCAGGTGATAGATCCTGGTTGAGAGTGAGCATGGAAGGCAACAGATGTCAACCTGGGCCTCTACGTGGGAACACACACAAGCACATGAAAATAAATTTTTAAAAAATGAAAAGTAAAAACAGACACAAAGATATTATAATAGGGAAAGATAGTGTTTTCAGTGAACAGTGCTGGTACAGTTTGGCGATCTCTTTGTAGGGACTTGTATCCATACATCACACCACACGAAAGAATCAACTCAAACTGACTCACAGAGTCCCATATAAAACAAAGAGGTAAAAGAATATAATGAGGACATAAGGAAAACCATCATGACTTTGAATTAGAGAACATTTCCCATATGTAACAATATGGTATGATTTGTTTTAAAAGCACATGCCTGCTGGGCATAGTAGTACATACTCAGTCAACAGAGATAGGTGGATCTCTGTGAGTTTAAGGTCAGTCTGGTCTACATAGAGAGTTCCAGGACAACCAGGGCTACACAGTGAAACCCCCATCTCAGTAAATGAATATATAACCACGTGCTTCTGGCACTATGGTATCCTGCCCACGCACAAGGGGCGAATCAGGTATGTTCTGAAATTGTGAGCCAATTCTATAAGCCTTTTCTATTCTAATTGCTCCTGCTGGGTGTTTCAGTCATAGCAACCTGCAAATAATGGCTACAATAAATAATGTACGTAGTAAAGTATCTATGATGCGTGAAGGATGTTCTCATAATAGAAAAGGGTTGGCATTTATGTGATATATTATTTATGATTTATTAAAGCTTGCCTGAAGATTCAGAAAGCAAAGTTAGTCACAGCCACAGAAGCCAGGCATACACCTTTAATCCCAGCAGCCAAAAGCTAGGAGGTGGTGGTACACACCTTTAATCCAAGTTCTCAGTATTAAATTCAAGGATACCCAGAGATACACGAGATTCAATCAGTCTAAAAGAGTAACAGATCACATGCCTTTAATCCCAGCACTAGATGGATATAAAAGATAGAAGCAGGATCTTCAGCATTCAGTATCAGGCATCCATTCTTCAGCCACACTGAGGATAGGAAACATTCATTTTCCAGCCATACTGAAGATAGAGAAGCTCAGTATAAAAGAGGGTATGAAAACATTGAAGTCTCAGGATTCTCCAGCTTTGCTAAGGAGAGGCAGCAGTTTGAGGCTTGGGGAGGAGCCAATGCATGGACCAGCACTTTCAGTCTGAGCTAGCTAGGGAGTGACTATGGCTGCTTCCCTGCTTCTCTGATCTTTAAGGTTTTCACTCCAATATTTGACTCCTGATGTTTTATTGATAAGATTAATTAGATTAACACTTCAGAGGATGAAACTCATAATCTCAGGGTCATGGGTTCATGCCCCATGTTGGGTGCCATGTATTTTGGCTTCTTTTATTGTTTTATTAATAAAGTTGGGGAGTCAAATATTAGGGATTAAACCTGATTGATCCATGGAATGACGAAGAAATGATTACTTCACCCTCTTCTCCACCTTCCCCAACTGAAAAGACCATGCATCTCCTACACTCCCTCCCTATCTCTGTATCCCTCTGTCTTCCCTGTTAGCCAGAAAACTCTATGGTCCACTCATTGCTTGACAGTCTCGGAGTGACCGCACAAACAAATCTCCTGCAACAGAAGAGCATACAAAATTTTTGATATTGTGATAGTTTTCAATATTTGAGAGGAGGTTTGTCTGTTTATTTGTTGGAGACAGAGTCTCGTGTAGTCTAGGCTGGTCTTGAACTTTGGACCTTCCTGCCTCCACCTCCCACATACTGGGATTACAGGTGCCTATCACCTTGCCCACCTCTTCCCTGACTAAAAGTAAGGTAGAGAGCAGATAATAGTGCTACGGTATAGAAATGTGTTAAAAGAAGAGGAAAGGGAGAAAAGAAGAAAAAAGAGACGAAGGAGATAGGTAGGCAGGGACTGATACACAGACAATTCCAGGAAGAACTCAGAAGCAACTCTTAAAAATAAGAGAGCCTGGGTGAGAGTGGCAACTAAATAACATTCCCCCTGTGTGTTACGACTTGAATGTAAAATGTTTGCCAGAGGCTCCCGGGCTTGAACATTTGGTCCTTAGCTGGAGGCATTGTTTCAGAAGTTGTGGGACTTAGAGGAAGGCGAACCCAGCTGGAGGAAGTCATAGGGGGTGGGCCTTGAAGGTTGCGACATGGCTTGACGTCTAAGTCCTGACTCTGCTTCCTGATTAGTTGAAGAGTCTCAGCCAAACAGTCCTGCTGCCGTGAAGTGATCCATGACTTCCCACCAGACCACTACCGCAGTAAACCCCTCCTCCCTGAAACGGCTTTTGTCAGGTTCTCTATTGCACCAATGATAGAGGTAATTAATGTGTTGTGGTGTCAGCTCTCTCATATTTTCAGCCACACGTGCGCAGTATCAGTTCCCAAAATGTCTTTTATAACTAAGATAGAGCAAAGTGGAGATTTATTTCTGCTTCTTACAACCTGACAGACCAGATATCCTGTAATTCTTCTGCCTGCAAAAGTAATTGGTGATGCTAAATAGAACATGACTACAAAATGCACAACCAAACTGAGTGATTTTTTTTTTTAAACATACAGTCAAGCAACCTAAAACATAAGCAGGAAGATTCAAGGTTTGAACAAGATAAATGTAATATTTTTTGTATGTCTGTATGAGTGTAAAAGTTGTGCATATATGCTGGTACCTGCAGAAGCCAGGGTATAAGATCCCCTAAAGCTGGAATTCCAGGTGTCTGTGAACTGTCCAGCATGGGTGCTAGCTGTTGATTGCCTGTTCTCTAGAAGAGAAGTATGTGCTCTCAACTATGGCACCATCACTCCAGTCATGGAATTGTATAATTTAAAAGTTTGACCTAGATAATAGAGAGAGCCTTGCATTCACAATCAGTTATTCTCATTCTTTTTTAAGATTTGTAGTTTTATTTTATGTCTATCAGTATGTTGCTTGCATGAATGTATGTACACCACTATGCAATGTGGAGGCCAGAAGAGCATACTGGATCCCCCCAGAAGTAGAGCTAGAGACAGTTGTGAAAACATCAGTAAGACCAGAATTTAACATTATATTTCTCCTTTTGTGGGTGGATGTGTGGGGGGTCTCATTCTATAGCCCTGACTGGCCTGGAGCTCACTATGTAGACCAGGCTGTCCTTGAACTCACTGAGGTCTATCTGCCTCTGCCTTCCAAGTGCTGGGATTAAAGGCATGCACCAGCATGCCTAGCTCAATACTGTTTCTCGAGGTTATATTGACAGATGAGCGCATTTAATTTACCCATTTAATTACAAGATGTCTTACATGACTCAAAGAAAGTACTTTCCATGTGTCTCCAATCGGCACACTCTTTGCTTCAGGTTCGGTTTGGTTTGGTTGTGTTGTGTTGGGGATTGACCCCAAGGCCTCAAACATCCTAGGTAGGGTCTCTACTGCTGAGCTGCTTTTTATTTTGAAACAAGAGCTCACTAAGTTTCCCAGGCTGTCCTCTAACTTACACTTTGTCTCCTGAATAGCTTGGATGACAGGCCCATGCCACCACAGGCCTCGGCTAGAAGTTTTAAGCAGATACTTTTTATTTGGTTAAGTTGCATGGTTTGAAATCTTTTAGCCCATTGAAAGACAGATTGAGAGGCTGGAGAGATGTGTTAGCAGATAACGGTCTGGGTTTGATTCCCAGCAACCACAGTGGCTCACAACCATCTGTAACTCCAGTTCCCGTGGATCTGATGCCCTCTCCTGGCCTCCACGAGCACTACATGCATCTGATGCATGGAGGTACATGTAGGCAAATACCTATACACATAAACGTATCTTTTTAATTTAACATAACTTTTTTAATGATTTTTTGGGAATTTCACACCATATACCCCAATTCCATTCAGCTTCTAGTCTGCCTATATCTGCCCCCTCACCCCTACAGTGCCCTCCCCCCGCCCCGCAGTAAAAAGAGACAGACAAACCCTCTTTGCGCCTTCGTCTTCCCCACCTCTCCAACACCTCTTCATCCATCCCGGTGGCATTAGGAGCTGTGTGCTGCGGTGTGTCACACAGTACATACCCTTTTGTCCAGTGAGCTTTACGCAAAGGTTTGTTGCACCGCGTCGCTGGTCTGGTTCCAGGCCGCTGGTTTCTGGTATACCATCCTCACTGGATCCTCACCAAAACTCCCCTTGGACACCCCGATGCAGCCCCAGTCATGGAGATCTTGCTGGTACCATTCCTCAGAACCAATCCCTTCAAGAACTCCAACAGGTCCTGGATGGGGTAGATGTTAGGGTAGGCCTGGGTGGTCGCCGTGCTGGTTAGTCTGGCCACTGGGACCTCTTCCCTCAGGTGAGAGGAGTAGCCAGCTCTCCTGTGCCTTGAGAGCCTCTTCTCTCTTGCCCGTGGTGAGGGGTGAGTCATCTTCCCTGGAAGCAGGGGAGGGGAGGGGACAGCTCTTCCACTTCCGTGTCCAGCAAGGGGCAAGGCAGCCGGTGAAGGGTGGGGCAGGCTCAGCACAGCCCTGTTTTCATCACTCATGGCTCCTATGGCCCCTCTGGTTACACAGACATCAACCAGACCCCAGATGCAGCAGGACCACAGACCCAGACATGGCCCTCAGCAGCATCTCTGGCCTGGATGTCACTATGGCACCAGGTTACAGCACAGTCCACTCAGATATGCATGATCCTGGCTGCAACATGGTCCCCAGACACCAACCTGGTCACAGATGGCTGACCAGAACCCAGGCATCCACTTGGCCCTTGGCTGTAACAGGAACCACGGGCAGCAACCCAGACCCCGGCTGCTGTAGCACCATAGACCCAGACATGGACCCTGGCAACAGCCGTGGACATCCAGATCTGCACCATGTAGCTGCAGTGAGGCCCCCAAACTCCAACAAGGCTGCGGGTTGTGATCCAGACCCGGGGCCTCCATGTGGTCCTTGGTGTCAACATGGACCAGCAGACCTCGACACAGACCCCGACTGCCAAGACCACACACATAAATATCTTTAATGAAAGAAAAAAATCCTTGGCTTTTGAATGTTAAGCATCCTTTTGTTACAGAAGTCCAACTTGTATTTTCAAATTTAAAACAGACACTAAAAATGTTTCCTTCACTGAGAGTGGGGGGTGGATGTCGGCGTTCTCTTGCGAAGGCACTGGTTGGAGAACCTTGGCATGGAGCTGGCTGACAGGGTGCTCAGTGACTATCACTGGACGGACCGGAGGCCATCCTATCTTCCCACTGCCAGCATTCTCACTATGCATGACATCAGGCAACCGGAGATCAGCATGCCCCCCCAGGGCATTAGTGTGTAAGTTACCCAACTCTCAGACTCTTTTTGTCCACACAGACAGTGGCCAAGGCAGGAAGCCACCTCCTGTCAGCCTCGTCTCACTGAGTTCGGAAGCACTCTTTGCCTTGTTAAAACTGGCCCCTTGACAGCTGTTACCTCCCCCCCCCCCTTTTTTTCTGGAGACTTAGACTCAGGAGAAAGCAGTGTTGATCTGACTTAGTGCCTCCAATCTGGAAGGCTGTCAAGATTACCTGGTTTAACCGAAGCCGCTTAAACTATATATAACTGTGTACTCTAAAATGAATTTTAAAAAACATGCTCAACCATTTCCAAAAGATTAGCAGGAATCAAAGCTTTATCAACCATCAGCTGTGTGTGGAAATTTTTAAGTCAATGGGCATTTCTTTAAGAGCCTTTTTCCTTATTAACAGGTTTTTCTAAGTTAAAAATGCACAATTTGGGGGAAGGAGTAGACGGCTGGGTAGATAAAACACTTGCCCTGTCAAAGTGTGTGGACAGGAGTTCAGATCCCCAGGCTCCACATAAAATGTTGGCTGGGTGTCCTGTAAGTGTTAAAGGTGTGTTCCTCAGTTGGTGCTTTGGGGAACTAGGGGACCTTTAAAAGGTGGAACCTAGTGAGATGCCTTTAGAGATGATAGTAAGAGTTCAGCATCCTGTCGATTTTGCTCTCCTGTCGAGCTTCTCCCGAAGCATGGTACCTCACCATAGACTGCAAAAGACGGGAGCAAATCAGGCATGGACTAAAGCCACCGACGCTGCGAGTCAAAGCAAACCTTCCCTCTGTATCAATTGCTTTATCTTGAATTTTTGCTTAGTGATTGAAAAGCGGATGAACACACTGGGAGAGGCACTAAGTGGGACAGGCACGGAGGCCCTGCTCACCCATATCAGCGACAGCAGGGGCCAGGGAAGCGGGGAACAGAGACATTCTCTCTGGTTCGCTCAGCTCCTTTTCACACAGCCTAGGCCCACGTGCCTAGGGATGGCGCTGCCCAAAGTAGGCTCTGCCCTCCTATAAAAGACATCAATTAAGACAATCCCCATACACATCTGACTCAGGCAATTCTTCAACCAAAGTTTTCTCTTGGGTGACACTAGTTGTATCAGGTTGACCAAAAAAAAAAAAAAAAAAAAACCAGCGCAGGTAGGGTTATATAACAGTGCCCCACAATGAATGTGACCAGCATGCCCTGACTGTTGGCTACTTAACTACCCTTCCATCTTTAGCTGTAGATATATTACTTTTATATATATGTGTGTGTGTGTGTGTGTGTGTACATATATATATTGAAATTATATATATGTTCAATTCAAATTCTACATATTTAATATGTTATAATGTAATATGTAATTGTCTATATATACATATATAATTTTCAATATAGATCTATATCCCTAGGCAGGTAGGCCTCCTGCATACAAAGGGAGCTGAGTTAGTGAGAGAGAACTTATTCTCTGCCCCACCCCAACTCTGTCTCCATCTTTTTTTTACTTAGAGCCAAAAGAAAGATTTTTTTTTAAAGGGTGCGGTGGGGTCTCTGTTGTCCTTTCTTGTCTGGTGCTTTTCAGGGTGTGTGCCAAATGCTTCCAAGTGTCTGATTCTCCCAAAGGCTCATACTTGATCATCTCTAGGGTTCTCTAGGTTCCCCTCCTCTCCCGAGCAACTGTACTAACTTCTAACATGGGTGAAGGGATGGTGAACAGACTTCTGTACCATTTGGAGTCCCTACCAATGTGTTCATCAGCCTTCAATCACCGTAACAAAAACCTGAGATAAATAGATAAATACACACACACTCACACACACACTCACACACTCACATACACACACTCACACACTCACATACACACACTCACATACACACTCACAAACATACACTCACACTCACATACACTCACACACCCTCACATACACACACATACACACACACTCACACACACATACACACACTCACACACACTCACACACATACACACACTCACAAACACACACACTCACACACACACTGGCTTTCTTTAGTTACACACCACATTAGATTTATTTCTATTCTTCACTCACTAAGTAAAACAATAAGAATTACTTGAACAGTAATGATTTCCCAGAGTGTCTTCTCTGAATGCAATGCCAACCTCATATCTGACTGTAAAAGGACAGAAAGAACAAACTGTTTCTGAGTAAAGAAGACTTCAGTGTCGCGGTTACCACTCGCTCGCATTTGGTCCTTGTAGTCCTGTACAAATTATTCAGTTGAGTTTTTAAGATTTATTTTCATCACACACACACACACACACACACACACACACACACACACACACACACACATATACATATATCAGAATTTGCCTGTGTGAAGGTTACATGCACTATGTGAGTGCAGTGGCCATAGAGGCCAGAAGAAGGCATTGGGTCCCCTGGAACTGGAATTACAGAAGGCTATAAGCCATCATGTGATTTCTGAGACTTGAACTTGGGTCCTCTGCAATAGCGGTGACCCCTCTTAACCACTGAGCCACCTCTCCAGCTCTTATGCTGGTTTTCTGGGTTTCTGCTTCTTTGTCTATGAAATGAGACTGCTAATGCCTACCTGGAAGCATTCTTATAGAGTAGTGATGGCCTTTGGAAAAGACAGAGCACATAACACAGAGTTAATATGGCACTTTTTAAAAAATTACTTAGCTTTATCCATTAGCAGTGATGGGGATGGGGTGTGTGCGACACACATATATGTGGAGGTCAGAAGCCAGCCTCCACCATATGGGTCTCAGAAGCCAAACTCAAGTTGGCAAACTTGTATTAAGCATCTTTACCAACTGACCTATCTCACCAACCCAAAGGCACACGTTTATGACTGTTGTTTTTCTTTGCATGTGGATGTGCCTGTGTGAATATAGCCAATCAGTGACCTTTGGTTCATTTTTCCATCACTTACTAAGCATCTTGGCCACCTCTAGCTATCTTGAGGAATGCAAACATATTTTAGAATTAAGCAGTAAATGGCACCGAGAAAAATATGCTATGCCCTTCAAGAACACACAAGGATTCCTCTCTACCTACGTCTGTCATTGGTTCTCCTTGCATTTTTCAGTGCTCTCTGGAGCTACCCAAAGGGTTCCTTGGGGTGTCAGTGAAGTCAAAGCACTTTGCAAAGTAAGGCAAGAGGCAGCTTGCCTTTGTCAATCTTCCTTGTTCACATCTGTTGGATGCAGAGAAGCCGCGCTTCACAGAGATATATATGCAAGGGTTATTGTGAAGCCTGATGACCTGAGTTCAATTCTGGAGGCCATAGGGAATGGAAGAGAGAAAGAAATACTGCAACCTGTCCTCTGACTTCTCAGTACACACACACACACACACACACACACACACACACACAGAGAGAGAGAGAGAGAGAGAGAGAGAGAGAGAGAGAGAATAAATAGATGTAACTTTAAAACTGTAAAGATACAAAATTGTAAATTCTTCTCTCTACTTTGGAAACAGAAAAAAAAACTATGCTATTAATAACACATAATGGATTTGTTGTCGTTTTAATATTTTAGATCTTGTCCGTTTTACTGTCTATTTCACTGAACAGTGAGGGCTCTTGCCCACAAACACAATCCCTGTGGGGTTCTCAGTAATGTTTAACAGTAAACGAAGGATAGAAAAAGTTCGGGAAGTACTGATATAGTTAAGTGACATTTGGTAATAAGGCTAGTTAAATGTAGACAAGATACTTGTTGAAGAGAGACATAAAAGGGGAAGTGAAATAGCTCAGAGGGTAAAGGCGCCTGCCACAAAACCTGATGACCTGAATTCCGATTTGATCCCTGGAACCCTCACCGTGGATTGACAGACTTGACCCTGAAAGCTGTCCTCTGACTTCCATACACATGCTACAGCACACGTGAGCATGTGTTTGCACACAAATAAAGCACACTCGTGTACACACACACTAAATACATAAACAAATGGAGAGGGAGGTATCTTACTTATTGTTCTATTGCTGTGAAGAGACACCATGACCAAGGCAGCTCTTACAAAAGAAAATATTTAATGGGGGCTTGCTTACAGTTTTAGAGGGTAGCGTGTATGTTTTCCGCCAGCCTGCCTGGTCCCGCCACCACGCCAGCCCCCAATAACACGCAGAGACTCTGTATTATATATAAGGCTGTTGGCCAGGTACTAGTTTGTTACCAGCTAGCTCTGTCTTAATGATTAACCCATTTCTACTATTCTAAGTATTTCCACGTGGCACATCTTACCGGCCAGATGCTGGCATGCTACCTCTCTGGGCTCTCCATGTTGAATCCCACTTCTGACACCAGATATTGCTGTTTAATAAGGATCAGGATAAACAAGTAGGCCGAATAGATGTTTATTCAGGGAGAAATAACTCACAACATAGATGAACACCAGCAGTTTGAAACGGATGCTCTCCTCTCCGAGTACCGCCAGCAAGAGAGTGTTCCCAGGCTCCTCCTCAGACCTAGTTCCATGGGTCACTTCCGCCCCTGGCTCCACCCCCCAAATGGGTGTGGTCAGCGCCACAGAAGCAGACTAAGTGAATATCCATCCCACTACATTAGTCCATGATCACCATGGTGGGAAGCAGATGGGCATGGTGATAAGGCAGTAGCTGAGAGCTTTACGTCCTGATCTGTAGGCAGCAGGGAAAGACAGAGAGAGAGAGAGAGACAGACAGAGAGAGAAAGAGAGAGAGAGAGAGAGAGAGAGAGAGAGAGAGAGAGAGAGAGAGAGAGAAAGCTGGGCATGGTGTGAGACTTCTGAAGCCTCAAAGCCCACACCCAGTGACACACTTCCTCCAATAAGGTCACCTACTCCAGCAAGGCCACACCCACTCCAGCAAGGCCACACCTCTTAATCCTTCCCAAACAGTTTCATTAACCAGGGACCAAGCATTTAAACATATAAGTCTATGGGGACTATTCTCCTTCAAACCACCAAAGGGGATGCTTGTGGGTTAGGGAGATGGCTCAGTGGTTAAAACCAGTAAGGACAAGAGTTTGAATCCCCAGAACCCACATAAGTTACAGGTAAAAGTGATAACCTGCTGTAATTCCAGTGTTTGAGAGGATGGAACAGAGAATCTTTGAGCAAGCTGGCAAGCTAGATTAGCTATATTGGCCAGATCTGTGTTCAATTAAGAGACCCTGGGAAGATGGAGAAAACACAGGAGACCCTAACCAGGGAGAATTTACCTTTCAGACGGAGCAGACAGTAAGCATGTGAATAAATACGCAAGACATGTCAGGTTGTAGTCAGTTTTGAAGTAAATACACAGATGTAATGTACCAACAGTTACTTGGGATGGAAGGAAATGGGCTATATAGTCACAGGAAAATTGCATATTTCACTTCAAAGAAACCTAATAATCTGCACAAGAGAACATCCCACTAACAATCAATGACAAGTCTCTTTTTCAAATGACATCTCTCCAACTGGATTCCTTTAAGACCCCAGGAGCCAGTGGTCCAGCAGGAACACCAGCAGAAGTGTGTGTTCAAAGTTCCTGGACTCGAGAGTCAGAGAGGCACAGGGAGCATTCCAGAGAGTGGGTCCCACAGAGTCACCTAAAGGAGGAGGCTGAATCTCTCCCTGGAGATGTGAGGAGAGAAGGGCTGGAGCCTAGGGTGGCGCCACCTTAAAAGGCTTTTGAGACATGCTTTCTCTGCTTGATGCTTTTTCTGAAGTCACTTGAGTGGTCTCTGGAGCTAACATCCTACAAATGTGTATACATCAATAATTATTAAATTGCACACACACACACACACACACACACACACACACACACACACACACACACATGCCTCAGGGAAATAATGAAAAGTCCTATCTATACCTGCTTCTGCTGTGCGCTGATGACAGTGCTCTCATTTTTGAAGTGTCCTAGTAACTGTGTATCCTTGCGTGCATATACACTTGATAAGGAAACTAGATCACAAACATTATAGGCACTGACATTACCCAGGCCCTCGGTTATAGCCGGTAAGTATCTGCCAGTTCATGTTTCCATTTATAACAAGGATCCTCACTCATCAGCCATGTGTGATTTAGAGCCTGTGCAGGCAGCTCAGCTCACAAGCCAGCCTCCCTCCTGATAGTGTTTCTAAAATTAAAGGGACACTCAAATCAAATCGGGACATTTCTTTCCGGTTCATTGCCAGCTGACACATTTTTCCATTACATCTTACCTCCTCTCCAGTTCCAACCCCTACATCTCAGATGGCAATGATTTCCAGGTCTCCTGGTCCTAAACATCAATCCATCCTAAGCCGCAGAGTCAGTCACCAGCTGCCCCCTGGACTTGGCTTTTGATGTCACTCCGGATCTACAGAAAGAGAAGAAAGGTTCCGGTGCACAGAAGGGTTTCTCTTTCTGTGCCAGATATGTGGCTGACCCCATTCTTCACCCCCAGCTGAGCCTAAGCTTGGATGCCATCGTGTCCTTAAGATCTGAAGATCTGGCAGTCCATGGAGACATTTTAGCAGGAGAGCAAAGGCTAGGAATGTAAGGAACAGAACCCAAGGAAATAGCTCAAATGGCAAGCATGGGTACCTCAGTTCAGATGCCCAATACATATGCATTAAAAATAATTTTAAAATAATAAATTAAGCACTGCATGGCTCCCCTGTAAACTCAGGCATGGAACAGCAGAGAAAGGAGGATCCTAGGCCAGCCAGTCTAGCCAATCGGTGAGCTCCAGGTTCAGTCAGAGACCTTGACTGAGAAAATATGGTAGTAGGAATGGAGAGGTGGCCCAATGGTTAGGAACATATACGCTGCTCTTGAAGAAGACCTGAATTTGGACCCCAGCACCCATATTGATTGGGCAGCTCACAACTGCCTGTAGCTCCATCTCTAGGAGAGTTGGTGCCCTCTTCTGGACTCTTCAGGCGCCGGACTTTGCCTACACACACACACACACACACACACACACACACACACACACACACACACACTCGTAATTTTAAATAATTAAGGTTAATTGGAAAAAATTAAGTGTAGAAGTAATTGAGGGAGACATCTAACATCAACTTCTGGCCTTCACATGTGCATGAGCACACACACACACACATATACACATTCCCACACATGAACATGACATGCACACATGTGCACACATGCAAGCATGCATATGCATGCACACACACACACACACACACACACACACACACACACACACACACACAGGAAAGATCACGCTACAGAGGGCACCCTATGATGGGTATCAGTGCTGACTCTCTTCCGTACAGTTTCATTGGAGCTGCATGAAAAAGGGCTCTGTAATTCCCTGGATGAAGGATGCTTTGTTTTCCTGGTGTCAAGAGGTGAGCCAAATGGACACAGGGTTCTGAAAAGACAGCATGGCTTTTTCTCAGCAGCAAGCTGGGAGACCCCGGTATTCTTTGGCTGCCCCAAGAATTTGCAGACACCACATAAAACTTCAGTTTGTCATGACAACTATGGCTGTAGTCATTTGAAAAATCAGAAACAAAGGGTCACAAGCGTAGTCAGGGATGTGGCGAAACAAGAACTCCTGTGCGTTGGCAGGAATGAAAATGGGTCCTGATGCTATGGAAAACAGTGCACAGTCACCTAAATTGTGGGCATGCAGAACTAGGATTGTTCCTAGGATTTCAGTGAATTTCCTGGGAACAGAAAACGAAAATCCAAATAAGTCCATGTGTATGAATGTTCACATATTCACGATGGCTAAAATGCAGAAACAACAGAAATGCCTGCCCATTGGTTAAAAAAAAAAAAAAAGAAAGAAAGAAAGAAAAAGAAAAGCATGGTATTTACTTTCAATGGAATATTTCTCAGACAAAAGAAATAAAGTGTTGACACATAGTATAAAGTAGATGGACTTCACGTATAAAGTCAAAGAATCCAGAAACAAAGTCACACGTCATGATATTTTATGTCTATAAAATATCTAAAACAGATGAACCATGAGCCTGGAAAGATGGCTTACTGGTTAAGGTCACTGCTTGCTCTTCCAGAAAACCAGGGTTTGATGCCTAGAACCCATACGGAGGCTCACAACAGTCTGTCACTCCAGTACCAAGAGCTCAGAGACCCTCTTCTGGCCACCAAGTACACCGGGCATTCACATGTCACACAGTACATGCAGGTGAAAACACTTATATGTGTGAATTAAAGGGTTTTTTATTTAAAGTTTTTTTTTTTAATCTAGAATAGGTAAGCCATAAATAAAAACAGAAAGCATTCCTGTGGCTTTCAGGGGCTGGAGAGGAAGGCTGGGAAATAAGGATTAATGGCTGTGCATCCATGTAGAGGTCAGAGGACAACCTCCAGAGGTTTCCTCTCTCCTTCCATCTTGTGGGTCTCAGAAATCAAACGTCCTCAGGCTTGGTGGCAAGTGCCTTTACCTGATGAGCCATCTCCCTAGCCCTGGGTTTTCTTCTGAGGGACATGATTTTTGTTTGATTTTCCATGGTGGGGCTTGAGCCCAAGGCCTGTGCATGTTAGGCGATCTACCACTGAACTACAACAACTTTCTCGGTTCTTCTGAGGAATGTGCTTAGGAACTGTCAGTGCACAAACCGCCAGAAGGCTCTTCACATAGACAGATAACTTAGTGTAAACTTCACTTCAGTAAAAAAAAAAAAAAAATCCCCAATGTGATTCACCATGTTAACTTAAGATAGAAGAAGACGTGCGTGATTGTTTCAATAAAAGGGAGACTACCCAGGCAAGAAATCTCTAATGTTGTCACAGTGGACTCCAGCAGGTGGCAGTAACGAGGCCCTGCCTTAGAGTCCTAGTCCAGATGAAGATTTCTGTAGAAGCAGACACAGCAGAAAGAGCCCCTGCACGTGAAAGCCACTTGCAGGGATTTCCTCCCAGTCACCACTGGGAAAGGATATTAAGGGGAACAGAAGGACCTATGAATGGCAGGGGCAAGGGCCAGTGATATCTGGATGACCCCATTGCCACTGAGAAGCCAGTAAGGCCCCATCTACTCTGTGTGCTGCCTCGCACACAGTGTAGGGCCCGCAGCATCCTACAGATGAGCTCAGGTCTCCCACCCAGTCTGGGGCATCAACCTCACTCCTCATTTACTCTGCCATCCTTTCCTTCTGCCAACAAAGCCAATCTGATCTCCCCCTGGTCCAAAGAGAGTCCTGGCTTCTAGGGTGGAGGTAGGGGCTTGGATTAAGTTCTTGTTCCATTCAAAAAATGGTAAGTCAAAAATGAAAGTCTGGTAGGGGACAAGACAGGCATGGAGTTTCTCATAAAAATAACCCAGACCTTCTATTTTAAAATGCCAGCCAATAGTCTTAACTCTTTTTGCTCTTGATATGATTTTCTAATTGGCACATGCATTTTTTTCTTTTTAAGTGAGAAGTATCTCAACTAAGTCACAAGATTTCATAGTAGGAATGAATTATTTCATCCAGTTTCTTTTCTTAAGCTTTGGTGTGTGGGAGATACCGGGCCCTGCTGGCTTTATTAAATTACATCTTGAAGAGAACACACATCCCAAAGGACCCCCAGGGCATCTTGGGGGCATCTTCGAGGTTGTGTGAAAGGCACTCTTTGCCAGATCCAAGTTAAATGATTCTATCTGCGAAGGGCAGAAAGATCTGGAATCCGGTTAGGACGGAACTTGGCGAGACGCAGGTGGTTTAAAAGTTGGCTTCTCAGGAACGGGAAGTGTGAGAAACTTGGGTCTGGGAGGGGCATTGATACGAAGGAGTGATTCATTTAAAATCATTGCACAGCTGCAGCTCAACCTTGGGTTAAATACCATCCCAGTGAACCGCCCGCATTCACCCTCGTTGGCCTTGCCGGTGACTGTCAAGGTCATTACAGTCCGTCTGCCCGGGGATTTTCACGTCTCAGATCTCACATGAAGTTGAACGGCTTTCCTGGGGGCAGGAGACAAAACAAAGGTGTAAACAAGACATAAAGCAACCTGTCTTTAAATAAGCCTGGAAAGTGCTTTTAAAGGTTGTTCAATAGTAGGGCTGGAGAGGTGGCTTGGCAGGTAAAGGCACTTGCCACCATGACTGATGACAGATCTCAGTTCCTGGGATTCACGTGGTGCAAGGAGAGACCTGCTTCTTTCAAATTGTCCTCTGACCTCCACATGTGTGCCACGGTGCTAACACACACACACACACACACACACACACACACACACACGCGCGCGCGCGCGCGCGCCAAAACCCTTAATGTTAAATAGCATACGTAATACAGGGCTTTCTGAGGCTTTTAAGGGCCGAAGTGAATTGTGACTTTCCCAAGACTCTTTGCATTTCTTTTCAACACAGCTAGTACAAATGAAAGCGCTGGATGTAGCTCAGGCAGTACAGTGCTTGCCTGGCATGCGCAAAGTCCTGTGTTTGATCCCCAGTATCCCATAAACCAGGTTTGGTGCATGCACACCTGTGATCCCAACACTGGGGAGGTGGCAGCAGGACAATCAGAAGTCAAGGACATCCTAAGCTACATAGCAAGTTCAAGACCAGTCTGAAATACATGAGTCCTGCCTCAAAGATTAAAAACTAACAAACAATAAAACAAGTGAAAACGTAAGAGGTTTCTCATTCACCCCAACCCTCACCATCACACAAGAGCCACCCTTTCTGTCCTCCTCTCTCTAGCCCACACACCATGTCTCTTTTCTCTCCTGTGAGCCCTTAGGCCACAAATGTTTTCCCACATCCTGCGACTGCATACGCTGCTTTCTTCTCCTCTCACCCCCAGATTCAAATGGAACTTTCTAGCAAAGCTTCCTAACTCCCTTCTGCCCCACCCCATTCCTACCAATCACTGTCTGATCACGCAGGCAGGGATTCTTTTTTTTTTACTTTTATTTTATCCCTAGGACCTAGAACAATGTCTGGCTCATAAAGAATACTTAATAACAAGTGAGTTAATGACTAAATATGCAGACACCTTCCAAACGTCTCGTCCGAGGAGAAGTGATCCTGTTTCCCACTGACGAATAGAAAAGAGATTTTGGAAGAACAAGAAGGAATGTTGAGGTCTCTTTACACGGGGCTGTGGGCTCCTGTTCATGTCCTCTCACTCAGCAAGTCCATCAGCCTGGAACTAAATGCATTGTATCGCTAGGTGGCACTGTTCGCCAAGAATCCCCGGATTCCTAGTCACCCCACACGTGACATTGAGAGGTAGTGACGGTAGTGAGGGGAAAATTTTCTCTAGAGTAAGACAAACCCTGGTTTCTTTTGCTTTTATTGTGTTTTTATTGAGACAGTGCTTTGTTTAATCTAGGCTAGCCTTGAACTTTGTACCCAAGGATCACTTAAACCTGTCATCCTCCTGCCTCCATACCCTGAGTACTGAGATTACAGTATATGCTTCCTCTAGCTTCCACGGTACTGGGACTAAAGCCAGGATGTCACGCATCCCAGTTAAACGCTCTACCAACTGAGACATAGCCCCAACCCCCAAATCTAGTGTCTTTAATACCACTTAACAGCTATCCCAAGCTCATCCAAAAGTCCATGGCCTGGGAACAAATGATGCTTTAAAATCTCTCTCTGCTAGTGCCCTTGGCAGATGCAAAGCTTTGATCCCTTTGAGAAAGCTTCATCTCCCCGAATTTCCCTACTTGTGCTCCTCTTGTGGAATCCTGGCTTTTCTTCTTCCCCTCTTGCCTCCTGTTGCTGTGGAGACCAAGTGCAGGTTAAGATGCTAATTGTATTTCCAACCTTAAGCCTCCCAAGTGCCCAAATGCTAGGGTTTCCAGTGTGCAGACTATGCCCAGTTTTGTGGGGCTCTGGGGACCGAACCCAGGAGTTTGAGAATGATAGACAAGCCCCCTACCAAGTGAGCTACATCCCCTGCCTCTTTTTGTTTCTTTCTTTGTGACAGTTTCACTTGGCCAGCTTCTAACTTTCTGTGCAGTGGGTAATGGCCTTGAACTTCTGATCCACCTGCCCCCTCCATGTAGGAATTACAGGCACAGAACACCATACCTGATTTCATTGTGTGTATGTGTTTTACATGTATGTGTGCATGCCTGTGTGTGCGCAGGTTAGACATGCATGTGTATGTGCATGTTTGTGAAGATCAGAGGTCAACCCCAGCTGTCATTCCTCAGGTACTGTCCACCTTGTTTTTTGAGACAGGCTCTCTCACTGGCCTGCAACTTTCCAATTATGTTAGGCTGGCAGGCCAGAGAGCTCCTCAAGGGATCTACCGGCCTCTGCCTGCCCAGTGCTGAAATGAGATGCTCACACCATCACGCCGTGACTCAAACTCTTAGGCTTGTACGGCAAGTTTACCATCTGTGCTATCTGCCTAACCCTGCTCCATACTCTCAAGAAGAAATACCCAAGTCAGGAACTGGGATCGATATTTAAAATAAGAAAAAAATAATAAATATATATTTTAAAAAGAAAAAAAAAAAAGAAATACTCAAGCTGAAGAATATCAGAGTGCTTGCTGGAATTTCTTCCTGCCCCTTCACTTTAAAAGCATAACGTTTATATTTGGAGTTGGGTGGTGGTGAGCCGGTGTGCTTATATCTCCTTACACTCTATGAGTCTTGGAGATCAAAAGCATCTTCACCCTCTGAACCACTCCACAAGTCCCTTGCCCAGTTTATAGAGAAACCCAGCAAGACGGATGGAGGTGAAGGAACTTGTGCAAAGCTGGTGACTTATGTCCTATCCCCAGAGGCCACGTGAAGATGGAAAGAGAAAACCAGCTCCACAGAGTTATCATCTGACCTCCACATGGCTGCGGTGACACCTATAACCCCCCCTCCCCGCCCCGCCCCGCCCCACCACGCACCAAATAAAATATTTAAATAAAAAGATGAGAAAAAATAAACCCAGAAGGAACAGTTCACTTGAGGCTGGGTCATCACTCCCACCATGCTGCCTCACACAGAGACCTATAATGAAAAACCAGAACAGCCCAGCTGTGCTTTTTGCTCAGCCATTCCAAATACTTCCTGTTTGCAATTCGTGTCAAATTATCTCCTTTCTCCGGAGTCGTTGTGCAGCCAGCCCCTCCCTCCTGTTCTGGAAGGTCAGGCTGACTCCTTCAGCCCATCTGGCTTGGAGACACACAACCCTTCCTTCTCCCTCCCCCCCCCTTCACAGTCTGAGCCCCCTCCATCTTTGCCTCCCTGGCCGAGTCTCCCTGAGACTGGCCCACTGGGCCAAGTTTCTCAGACCACCTTCTGTTTATTAGAACACAGCAATAAGGAAAAAGGGGAATTTACTGTGACTCGGATTTGTAAAAATAGAATGGATTTTATAAAAAGAAGACAGGAGCGCCATTTGTTCACCTAGTACTTACTCTAATTATAGGCGGCTGTGTGGCGTGGCCAACCATATTGAGTGGCAGGAGGGTTGTGTCAGACAGGATGTTTGTCTCCTTTCCAACTTCCCTGCTAATGCCCCATGCAGATCCTAATCAGCATCTTAAAATTAAAGCCTGCTCATTATCCGGATAGGAAGTGTCCCCATTAAGCGAGTTGAGGTCTAGAACCTTGTATTACCAATGACATTTCATTCCCAGAACCTGGCTTTGTGTTTCCTGGGACATGACAAATCTATTGTTTATGAAATAGACATTGAGAAGTTTCACCTGGAAGAGGACGGGGAACTTGTATTTCCAGGGCAGTAAAGCTGTAGTTTTCTGTTCTGATATCTTTTTGCATTATTTGATAAGGAACTTGTTAGAGTGTGGATTAGAATCTGGGAGTGAAGTGCATATCTGTCATCCCAACAATTAAGAAGTAGAGACAAGGGGAATCAAGAATCCCAGATTAGCCTTAGCTATGTAGTGAGTTCAAGGCCAGGCTATGACCCTTGGACCCTGTGTCTGAAGACGAGCCATAAAGTATTTGAATTCGTTTTCTATCACAGTTTCTGCAATAAGTACCATGACCAAAAGCAGCTTGGAAAGGGAAAGGTTTTGGCTCACACTTCCGGGTAATAATCTATGGCTGGAGGAAGCCGAGGGAGGTGCCTGAAGCAGAAACCATGGGAGAGCGCTACAATGACTTGTTCCCGGTCTCATATGCAGCTACCTTTCTTATGCGGACCTGGCTCACCTGTGTAGGGATGGTACCACCCACAGTGGACTAAGCCCCTCCATCAGTTAGACACACAGGCCAAACTGAGGAGACAATTCTTGAGCTGAGGTTCCCTGCTCTCAAGTGTGTCAAGCTGATGACAAGATTAGCCATCAGAGAAAGGAGAGAGAGAGAGAGAGAGAGAGAGAGAGAGAGAGAGAGAGAGAGAGAGAGAGAGAGAGAGAGAGAGTTATTAGGATGTTACAAGCCTCAAATTCAAACCAGAAGTGTCCCATGGAACAGAGAACTTGAACTTCAGAAAGGAAATTCAGTCTGACAGTCAAAACATTCAGCACCTGTGAACTTATTTATAACCATTTCCTTGGCTTTTTATATGAATGGACTTCTCGGATGCTTTTATAGGGCGGAGTCACTCAAGCAGACTGCTTACTCACTAACTGGCCTTCGGCAAACCACATCCAGACAGGTGACGGATGTGCTGAGCATAGCCAACACGGTGCTTTTGAAAATAAAAATTAGCTGTTTGTCAAGTCCATGTCTTGGGTGCCTCCTCCTCCTAAAAGGGGCCACTTAGTTAATAACACCCCAGGTACCAGCCAGCCCGGTTCCACTCCTAGGAGTCAGCTTCCATCTGCTGGCCAGTATTTCTGTCTGATATTCCTGCATCGCCTTAAACCGAGCCCTCACAGGACCTGAGACTTTCTCTCGAACCTCTAGCTTGTTGTGACACCAGCTGCTTCCTCCTCTTCTTTCTCCACAGCCATCTGGGAGTCTGTTTCCAAATCCTGACTTGTTTCTTCACATCCATCTGCTCCTCTTACGCAAAATAGATAAGGGCTTTAAGCAAACTAAGCTTAGATGTCTATTAATACAGGTCTATATGAGAATAGTTTACATATGGCTTAGGGTAACATGAAGTCAAAGGTGGCAGCCTTGAGGTATTATTGCTGTATGAGTGGTGACGGTTGTGGACCAGGAACTCAGGAGGCAATACATGCAGGAGGCTGTTCACAGAAAGCTGAGTCTGTCTCTAGGCCTGCACCCTAGTTCCGGTGACTATGCAACTCTGGGCCTCCATCACAAGATGGACTAAAACTTACCTTCCTAAACACCTGCCCAGAGGTCTGGTTTCTAAGAGCAGCACAATGAGGCCTCTTTCCAAAGGGGAAATTAGCTCTGATTGTCCCCTTCATCCCTGTGTTGGTACATCACCATCAGTCACTGTGCTCTACTGTTTATTCCTACAAAATCCTACCAAGCAAAGAGGGACACGGTGGCCCTGAACATGGGGTTATGGTGATGTGTGGTGTGAGAAATTCACAGTGTATCTTAAACACTTATTGCTTAAAATTAAAACATAATTTAGCTGATTAATAATTTTGTCAGGGCTGGTGAGGTGGGTGACCAGGTAGAGCCTAGAGACCTAGGTTTGATCCCCTGAACCCAACAAAATTTGTCCTCTGTCCACGTGTGTACTGGAACACAATACCGCCCCCCACATCACATACACACAGTAATAAATCAATATATATATATATATATAATAAATTTATGGTGACTATAAAAACAACATATAATTGTGTATAATATTATATGCAGACATATATGCATTAGCAGTAGCTACAGAAGAAGAGGCACAGGTCCATACTATAGACTGCCTTTTTTTATTTTATTTTTTATTTTACTTTATTGGTTTTTCAAGACAGGGTTTCTCTGTGGCTTTGGAGACTGTCCTGGAACTTTCTTTGTAAACCAGTCTGGCCTTGAACTCACAGATATCTGCCTGCCTCTGCCTCCCGAGTGCTGGGATCAAAGATGTGCACCACCACCACCCGGCCTGGGGAGTTCTTACAATCTTTTAGGGACTGCCACTCTCATGCAAATCAGATTATTGGTCATGATGCAGAAAAGAATTTCAGGAAGAGCCTATATGAAGCAGAATCAGAGTATATTAAAAGATTTTTTTTTAATATTGCACTGGTTTATTTATGAGTGTGTGTGTGTGTGTGTGTGTGTGTGTGTGTGTGTGTGTGTGTGTGTGTATTAAGGCTGATCACAAACACCAAAAGAGGAGCTGAGTTACAGGCAGATGTGAGCGAGCTGATTTGGTTCGGGAACCATACTCTGGTCCTCTGGAAGAGCAGCAAATACCACCCCTCCAGCCCCATTTAAAATTTTTAATTGAAAATATTTCTTCCCTTTTTGGGGGTGTGGAGGGGAGTGAGACAGGTGTCCTTGGCTGGCCTGAAACTCACTCTGTAGACCAGGCTGGCTTCCAGAGTGTTGGAGTTAAAGGCATGAGCCACCATGGCCCAGTGAAAATTGAAAATATTTCTATATAAAAGGAATATTGTCTTTTTGTTGGCAGCCTTAACAGCAAATGTCATTTATTTTGTTGGTATATTTTTTTTTTCTTTCATTTGTTTTGTTTGGTTTGGTTTTTCGAGACAGGGTTTCTCTGTGTAGCTTCGAAGACCAGGTTGGCCTTGAACTCACAGAGATCTGCCCAGGTTGGCCTTGAACTCACAGAGATCTGCCTGCCTCTGCCTCTCGAGTGCTGGGATCAAAGGCATGCACCATCACTGCCTGGCTTGTGTTGGAATCTTTGCTTCTTGGCTCCACAATGAGGCGCCTTGCTTCTTTCCCATGCTCCCATAATTTTCTTGTCTTTCCATTTCCTTGTTTTTTACATATTGAGTTAAGCAGAATGTATTAAAATTAACCTGGCTGTTTTTTTTAAATTTATTATCATAGAGGTTGGTTATGAGCAGTGCACATAACCCAGAGCACATGTGGAGGCCAGACAGTAGCTTTGTGGAGTTGGTTCTCCTGTTCCACCTGTATGTGGGTTCTGGGGGTTGAACATGGGTCGTCAGGCTTGTGCAGTAGGCACCTTTACTTACTGAGCCATCTGGCTAGCCCTATGGCCTGCTTGTTTTTCACTTCTCAAAGTATTTCTTCCAGAAACTGTCAGATTATAATGAGGCTCACATGTGCTCCCTCTGCACAGCTCTTGCATTTATCCTAACCTTTCTGTTGTTGGGACCATCACGTGTCCCATCTCTCCAAGGATGCCGTGCTGGCTCCCCAAAGCCTTCAGGGCCTTCTAATTTGATCTACACACACTAGTCAAGTTTATCTGCCTACGACACTGCTTTTATCGTGACACGCTCGTAGGCTAAAACTGCCCCCACAAAGTCTAACTGCTTAATAACAAACTGATAAAGGCTGCACTTGCAAACCTTATTGGGCACTCCATCTAATACTTCCAGGAACCTAGCACCTGGACTGCAAGGTTCGTGGCTCTGTCAATCAAACGAAAGGATGGCAGAACTTGGCAGAGCTGAGAGGTGGAGGGAGACGCAACCGGGTCAGAGGAGGTTGCAAAGATGCCAAGGTCAAAACATCCAAATAGCGGTTCTTTACACTTCGTTTATACAGTGCCTCACAATTGGCTGTAGAGCAGTCACCTGGGGGTGGATCTGTTACTTGACAGAACAACTGTCTTGATAAAATAAACTGTTACATTTTTATTTTGGAAAACCAACCAGAAAAGCTTCTGTGAAACAGGTCCCTCTTGCTCATCCATTCTAAGTCTAAAATTCAATTTTGTCATGAATTGGGGAAATTTGGCTGAACATGATGGCTCACGTCTGTAATGCCAGCACCTGGGAGGCCAAGGAAGGAGGATCAACCACCACGTGATTGAGGAGTGTGTAGACGATAGCCTCAGAAAAGAAAAAATAAGGTGAGTGAACATGAATTGAATTACTGCAATCTAAAGAACTGGGACATCATCATCATCATCATCATCATAGTAACATTTCAGAGATTTGGTGCTGTAATTCCAGCTATTGATGGCTGGAATTCGGTTTCCCAGAACCCACCCCAAGCATCCCACAACCAACTGTACTCAAATATTTAGCTTGAGAAACAAATCTCCTATGTCAAAAATGCATCTCAAATTACACGAGCTTCAAACGGAACCGTCTTCAAGACTATCCCTTTCACACACTATTCTAGTTTCTTTCGTTTCTACAAATCCAGTGTCTTGCCAAACGCTGTTGAGCAAAGCTGATTCGCACACAAGCTTGAAAGAGTCCCAGCCCTACATGCCACTGCATACTGTCGGTTTCAGACGCGTTGTCTAGCAAGTGCTTCAACTGCGTCTTCTGTTAAGGTCTGTTCCGCACCAGATTCCAGAAGAACGAGGAAGTGCCTTAGTACAACGCTTGGGATTAGCCAGGGCTCTTCCTCAACTAGGGCTGTGGGTGGCTTCTTATCAGCCTGACCACAGCAGCTTAAGGACTCTCCAAAAGGGCGGAGCTTTGATATCTGCAGATTTCAACTACATTCTGTAAGTTTAACGGGCGGGGACTAAGGACTGGCTTGGGAGAGCAGGCGTCCGCCCTCCTCCTAGGCGTCGTCCCTGACTCTCCAGCCAGGAGCTCGCAGCTGCACTCCTCCTCCCCAAGCCTGGACGCTCTGGCAATGAAAACACCACCACGTGGCCTGCTCACCTCCGACCAATGGCAAGCGGTGTCTCCGGATCGGGGGCGGGTCGTCAAAGAGCTGGTGGCCAATCGTGGCTGGCTGAGGAGGCCGGGTCCTGTCATCCGTCGGTTCCCGTGATAAGAGGCCGGGTGGGTCCAGAGCCTGGCTGGGGAGGGGGCGGGGCTCGAGGCGGGGACGAACCAAGTGGAAGTGGATCGCGACAGGACCTGGTTGGCTCAGGACCGGGCTAGAGCTGTGAGGGGGCGTGGCTAGGAAATAGAGGCGGGGCTAAATAGGAAATGGGTGGTGCCGGTCCGAAGGGGGCTCAGGTAGGGCTGGAGCCGGGAGGGGCGGGACTCGAGGCAGGGGCGGGGCTAACTTCGATCCGGGCGGTGCCAGGGCCCGGCTGGTCCCGATGGAGCCGCAGCTCTAAGGGGAGGCTCTGGAGAGGGGCGGGGCCAAGTGGGATCCGAGTGGGCGGGGCCTGCCTGGGGGCGAGGCCGGGGCGGGACCGAGGCGGCAAGCCGGCCGACGGAGCCGGCGCGGGCGGGCTGCTGAGGTGGCTGTCCCCCGCTCCAAGCTGCGGCTTCCCGGGTCGAGCCCCCAATGGAGGCCGAAGCCGCAGACGCCCCTCCGGGTCGGGTGGAGGCGGCGCTCAGCTGCTTCTCTTTCAACCAAGACTGCACGTAAGCCACGGCGCCAGCCCCCTGGCCAGGGAAGTGGGGGACAGAATGTCGCCACCAAAGGGTGTTGTCCTGTAACGCAACTGGTGGCCAACCAGGGCCGGCTGCCTCGGTGGGGCAGCCTGCGTCGCGGGGTTGCTCGGCAATGGGGCTTGAACCCACCCAGGCGACCCCTCCCTCCACGCCCGGCGCCTGCCAGCAAGGGCTGGCCAGGGTGACCCGAAGAAGTCAGCAAGGAGTAGGGTGGAGGGGGCCTTGAATGCGGGGGACCTGGTGTGGGCCACCTAGTGACCGAAAGGGAGATCTGGGACTAAAACAAAGGCGAGGGGAGGAGGGAAGGTGCAACTTGACTCGAGGATGCCAGAGTCGGGAAGATGGGGAAAACTTTACCATTTGTCCTTGAATATTTCAACGTGGCATTTGGGCAGGGCCTTGGACAAAGAAGCAGCCTATCCCTGTGGCCAGGCCAGCCCCAGCAACGGGGCATCTTTTTGGCCGGTCGCTTTGGCTGTAGGAAACTTTTCTTTATTTTCTTTGCTGTTTTCTCACCGTCCACCCGGTCCCAAGAACCTCCTCCAGGAAGCTCGGAGACCCTTTCTCAGTCCCAGACAGCTTCCCATCCCGGAAGGAGGCACTCCACCCTGTTGCTTTTAAGTGGACTTTTAACGTTTCACTTTGATGGTTAACATTTATACTTTGGTCCACGAACTAGGAATCGGTCGCCAGGCTTCTGCAGGATGATCTTAGAATCTAAACACACGTCTGTTTCCTACACTGTTTTCATGGACGCCAGCCTGGGGGACCATATGGAATAATCTCTTTGGAATGTAGAGCCCTGAAGCATCAGGCAGCTAGGGCAGGGATGGCTGCTTCCCAGTGTCCCACTTCCGGCTGTACCAGTTTCTGCCTTGTCCCTTGTTTGGAGTCAGCTTCGGGCTTGGGTTTTGGCTCCTGGTGACTGAGCTATGCTAATATTGAACATTCAGTAGTGTAATTAAGACCATAAGCAGCGCTAGGTTCCATTCCCTTTGTGTTTCTGTCTGAAAAGCCCTGCTCTGAACAATATGTCTTTGTTTCAAAAATCTGTATGTGTAATCATGTAATCGAGTAACTCCACAGCTTGGTTTGATGAGTGACTCTCACGATGCCTCTGACCACAGCCCACAATAAAAAGTACATATTACGACATCTCCCAATAGCCAGAGATGTGTAATAATATTCACGAACTATTAAGTGCGGTACACTTTGGCATTTTCTTGGTATTTTATTCTCGGTTTTGTTTTGAGCTGGTCTCCTGTAATCCAGACGGCCTTGAACTCCCTAGTAGATGAGGATGAATTTCAAATTCTGATTCTCCTGACTCCTGTTCTGGAATGATGAGATTATAGAAAGTATCATCAAATCATCATACAACACTTTATGAAGTGCTGGGGATGGAATCCAAGGCTTTATGAATGATAGGCAAATCCAACTGTGTGTGTGTGAGAGAGAGAGATGGCCTGCAGAGTACTGAACATAAGACCCAATGTCTCAATCAACCTTAGCAAAGACTCGGCCACTGGTCTCCATCCCGGCCTCCAGACCCTGGATTTTTATATCTTTATTTGTTTTTAAAGCTGTGTGACCTGTTGAGTTGTTTTGGAGATCCTCTCAAGATGAGAAGCAAGTGTGTGATAGAACACATAAAATTCTGAAGTCTTGTAAGAAACTTTTGCAAGAGTGTATGCCTGTCGAAATGCTAGGTAATGTTTTCCTTCCCGATTGAGCATAGGTTAGAGAGGGGTTAGTTTACTTACAAGTAGTAAATCATGTAGCTTACACTTCATGATATTATTGGATTTGGAAAACAAATGTTTTTGTCTAGTCTAGTTATTCAATAATGCAGAGAAACAGTTGGGTAAGAATGCTGTTTTTCACAAGTGCAAGGTGCTTTGAAAGTTGACTTCCTTGGTCCCTCCCTGTAGCTCTGTTTTCCTGGATGAAGGCTCTTCTGGGCAGCGCTGTGTCACCTATAAATAAAGGTCTTGTCACAGTCAGTTGCTTGGAGGCCTGGAGGGTATGACATTGAATTTTAAAATAAGTCATCTTCCTTGCTGGATGCATTTGGGGCAATTGGTGTGTCTTTTTCCGTATGTGTGAGCTGAGCTTGACGCTTGGTCCTTCTAGAGAACGTAGATGAAGAGAATTAAATTGTCAGCTACTCATACTTAACGCTCTAGAGCTGGGCTAGACATCTCAGGCGTATTTTAAAGCTTGTGATCCAGACTTGTCTCCAGCTCCACATCCGTGAGCAGTGATGAGAAGCTTGTTGTTGTAGCAAGGACTTGTGGATGAAATAAGACTCAAATCTCAAGTCCTCGATTTGGAGTCCTTTGGGGACATAGAGCAATCATTTAGAACAAACTGTGATCATTCTGCCCTCTTCACACAACACAACCCTTCTAGCAGAGTGTGGTGGCTTATGAGGAATCTAGGCACCCCTGAGACTAGAATAGAAAGATCACTTCAGCCCACAACCCCAGAGGCAGCGTGGACAGCAGAGAGAGATCCTATCGCAAACATAAAATGAAGAAACAAAGAAGAAACTTATGACTCGGAGCTTATGCCTGAAAATTATAGTTCTGAACTTATTTATTGCTGTGTGTATGTATACAGAACGGTGGGGACGGGGGTGGGGTCACACTGGCCATAGTGTGCTTGTGAAGGTGAGAACTGGACCTTCTCCTTCCACCTTTTCATGGTATCTAGGGCTCAAAAGCAGACCACCAGGCTTACAGTTGAACCACCTCACCAGCCCTGGACACCTACTTTAAACTGTTAAACCTTTTGGTTGATTTGTTGTTGCTGTTTTTGGTGGTTTGTTTTGTTTTGTTTACATAGCCCTGGATGCCTTCCAAGTGAAGATCCACCTGCCTCTGCCTCCTCTCCTAGGTGTTGGGATTATACATCTCTTTTAGTTTTGTTCTAGGACTCTACAGTGTCTTTTTTTTTTTCTCTTTACTTGCAAGCTTTACACCTTCAGTTTGCAACTAAACGTGTCTTCGTTTAAATTAAGAAAGCTCAAAAACATTCGTCTGTGACAGGCAGTGGTGATACATGTCTTTAACCCCAGCACTTGGGGGGCAGAGGCAGGCCTCTGGTCTACACAATGAGTTCCAGGACAGCCAGAGCTGTTACACAGAGAAACCCTGTCTTGAGGGGGAAAAAAATCATCAGGGCTGACGCTGTTACTATTTAGTAGATGCTTGTCCTGCATGCCTGAAGCTCTGGTTTCTGTTCCTATCTCGTTTCCAAGGCCAGCCTGGGCTACATGAAAAACTGCATCAAGAAGCAAAAACCAAAACCCGACGTAGTAACTACTCCAGTATATTTTAGAGTTCAAAGATGCTCTGCTTTTACAACTGTTGGCACTTGTCTGCAGTGCTGGATGCCAAATCCCAAGTTTAACTGTGCTACAGCAGCATCAGCCGTCCTTACGACAAGCACAGCTACTCTTCAGGTTGGAGGGCTTGTACGTGCCTTGCTGATAGAAGTTGACAGTAGCTGCTTGTTCCTCTATCCCAGGAAAGAACAAATGTTTGTGTAGAAAAGGGAATTATGGAGGGGGGAGGTAGTCATGTGACCTTCCCCTTTTTTAGGTAGGAGAACAAGAGCCTTGGCATCCAGGCTCCTAAATTGCTTGTTTTGGTATATGCTTCCCTGTGAAGAATGAATCTCAGCTTGGCATATATTTGCTTTAAATGAGGAAGTTGGACTGAACCATTGGGAGGGCCCATTTCAACCACGACATTCCATATTCTGAGGGCAGAAGTACTTGTGGTCACACCGTCCGTCCCGAGAGTGTTCTGGGCAAGGTTTTGATCTCATTCTGTTTTTGAGAACAAAGCAGGAGAGGTGAGAGGTGACTTTTAAGTGCCAGCTGGATGCAGCATATCAACATATTTGCTTTTTCTTTTTTTTTCCATTTATTTATTTATTTATTCCTTTTGAGACAGAGTCTTGTCATGTCGTCAAGGCTGGCCTGGAACTTATGACCCTCCTGATCCGCTTTCGAGGGCTGGTGTTACACCAGGTCACTCATTTTGTTTTCATCCTGTCACTGAGGATACCCTGGTGTGGTAGTTTGCTCTCATTGCTGTGATAGATGCTAGAGCCAAAAGCAGCATGGGTGCGGAAAAGGGTTTAGTTCATGTCATAGCTTCCCATCGTGCAGGGAAGGAAGCAGAGGTACTATAGGGTGCTAGGCAGCGACCTGGAGACCTGGAGGCAGGAAGTGAGGCAGACCCATGGAGGATGCTGCTGCTTACCGGTTTGCTCCTGTTGATCCACTCAGTTTGCTGTTATATTCCACGGGGACCAGCTGTCCAGGCATGGCACCACCCACAGCTGGGTGGGTCCTCTCGAGTCACTCATTAGTCAAGAAAATACCGGCACAGACTTACCTACAAGCCACTCTGATGGGGAGGCATTTTCTCAGGCAGGGTTCCCTCTTCCCCGATGACTGTAGCTTGCATCAAGTTGAGAAAAAAGCTAACCAGTAAACTCAAAAAAATGTATGAGTTAAAAGTGGAAAATTGGGGCTGGGGTGATAGCTGAGTCAGTGAGATGTAGATCTGAGCCCCAGAATCTATATAATGTTAGTAGTAATGATTACATCAATCAATCAATCAATCAATAGCTGGATGCAATGGTGAATGCTTGTAATCCCAGCTCTGGGGAGGTGGAGACTGGCAGATCCCTCCCTGGGATGGCTAGCTAACCAGCCTTGCCTCTCCACGGAGCTACCTGATGTGTGGCCAGCACATGCACACACACACACACACACACACACACACACTCTCTCTCTCTCTCTCTCTCTCTCTCTCTCTCTCTCTCTCTCTCTCTCTCTCTCTCTCTCTCTCTCTCTCTCTCTCTCTCTCTCTCTCTCTCCCTCTCTCTCTTTCTCATAAATAAAAACAAAGTGCAATATTAAAAATTGTTTAATAAGCTGCATATGCATAAACACACACAAAGTGTGAAAATTAAAAGCCTTTTCTTAGCTCACACCGAAGCAATTAAGTATTTGGTTTTTATGTTATTCGTTGGTTATGGAAATAGCTTCATAGGCCACAGCATAAAGCAGTTCCCAAATCTGACTGCAGGTTAGAGAACTTGACTTTTAAGAACAAAACACTTAAGCTCCCCAGTAGAGTTCCTAAAGTCCATATAGTATTTTTCATAGAAGCTCGTGGGAGGAAGCATTTTTTAAAACACTGTGTGTTTATTTTCTGCTTTTTAACACCTTATTAACTTATTTCGTGTGCATGCCTGTGCGCATGCACTCCTGCTACACGCATGTGTGTAAGGTCAGAAGGCAACTGGCGGGAACTGGTTCTCCCCTTCCACTATGTGGGTCTCAGGAATGGAACTCCAGTCATCAGTCTTGGTGGCAAGTGCCTTTCCTTACTGAGCCATCTCCAAGCCCCAGTGTGTATTTCTTCTATTAACCAAAATTAGTTTTTAGGTGTTTTGTTTTGTTTTTTTAGGGACAGGGCAAAAACAAAAACAAACAAACAAAATCCTGGTGCTGGAGAGATGACTCTGTTGGTAAAATGTCCCTCATGCAACAATGAGAGCCTGAGTTTGAGTCTTGGCACACACTGAACAGGCCAGGCATGGGGACTGGGATCCTAGCATGGTGGAGACAGACAAGATGATCCCTGGAGCTTGCTACAGCCAGCTTAGGCAGAGCAGGGAGCATCAGGTTTGGTAAGAGATACCTCCGATCACAAAAATGTGGTAGATATAAATTGAGGAAGACACTGAGTTTTGTTTCTAGCCTCCATGCACAAGTACCTGCCCACTCGGACACACACACACACACACACACACACACACACACACACACACACACAATGATAATTACCCCCTGGTAAAGAGCTTCCCAAACAAACAATAAGATGATCTCTTAAGCATTGTGGAGGTGGAGATGCCTATTCCTAAGCATTCCTTTTTTACTACTCCTGCCCATCTAGGAAAACAAGACCTGTGAGAGCTTTGACATTTCGCTTGGTGACAGAGCCCAGGCAATTTCTGTCTCTTAAAAAGTCTCCTTTGACCTTTTCTCTTTTCCGCGTGACTGTCAAAGCGTACCTTGCCTTGAGTAGGTTATCAAGGATCTAAGAGTCCTGTAGATATCTGTTTACCTGCACGTTAGCAGCCTCTGGGGAAAGGGCTGTGAGTTCTCAGACAGGGCTGTGGTTGGGATGCAGTATCTGTGGTCATTCCCATGATGTCATTATCTTCTGCAGATCCCTAGCGATTGGAACCAAGGCTGGCTACAAGCTGTTTTCTTTGAGTTCTGTGGAACACCTTGACCAAGTCCATGGAAGCAGTAAGTGTGTGTGTGTGTGTGTGTGTGTGTGTGTGTGTGTGTGTGTGTGTGTGTGTGTATGTGTCTTAGGAAGAAGGGTTAAAGGGACACCAAATACACCCCCTATACAGCAATCCTTTCCCCCCCCCCCCATGATTTTCTTCTTTTTGGAGTCCTGGGGATTGAACACTCCACCACCAAGGCTATATGCCCCAGCCATAGACTTCAGTCTGGAGCTTCTGGTTTCTGTCTTAGCCATCAGCCTAAAGAGTTGGTGTTGTGTGGATTTGAGTATGAACCATTGTCCCCTCTTGCATAAAAGCCACAATGAAGCTCTTACTGAAATTTGGCAATAACTTAAGTGACATTTTCTTCTTTGTAAGAAGGAAGCCCTTGTTTGAAATCATGTTGTTGATGCCTTTCTATGTATCTGTGCTCATGGTCATCGGTTTTTGTCATTGTCAACCTAAAGGGGCACTTGTTACTACTTTTTGCTGTTACACTGGCTCTGTAACCTATTGACACCATTCACTTAGTAGGGCCATGTTTCATATGCTCAAATGAAGTAACACGGCCATATCTGCGTGGCACATATTAAAGATGTTGAAGTATGTCTAATGAGTTATTAAAAATAATTCCACTTATAAATGTGACTGTGATTTTTCTCAGGGTAACAATTTATGCTGTCGCCATAGCGACAAATGCTTCACCTCTGCATTTTCTGGAAAGAAACTTTAATAACGGGGGCTCATAATTTGTTATTTAATTACTTATTTTTAATCTCCGTGTGTGATAGAGATGTGTGCATGAGAGGGTGTGTACCCATTCACATATGTCCATCCTCACCTTCCACCTTGAGACAGAGTTGTCTGCCATTGTGTATCCCAAAAGAGCTGGACCCTGAGCTCCCAGAGATTCTCCCATGCCGATCTCTCATCTCATGGAACATGGGACTAGAGACCGCCACCACATCAGCTTTACATGGGCTTTGAACTCAAGTCCTCATGTGTGCATGGCAGGCACTTTACCCATGGAGCCACCTCCTCTGCCCCTGGCGCCTGGTTTATTTGTAAGATGTTATTATCATCATATCGTTTCTCTGAATATTTCATTATATACGTTTATGTCTCGTGTCATATTCCCTACGATCACGAAAGACGTGACAAAATGGCCTCAGAAAGACTCTGAGGCCTTGTCTATGGTACTCTGGAGGCTGACTGATGTCCCTCTCTTCTTGCACCGGTTATGGTGGTTCACATCCATAAAACCCAGCATTCAGATCATGAATTCAAGGTCAGCCTAGGTTATAGAGCAAGATTCTGTCTTAAAGGGGTTAAGGAGGGGTCTGACAATATGGATCTTGATGCCAGGCCTCATAACCTGAGTTCATTCTACAGGACTCACATGATAGGAAAAGAGAATCTTGTAAACACGTGTGTGCGTGCGTGCGTGCGGGTGGTTAGTGTGTAATTCTAGCATGCATACTATATATTGGCTCTGGAGATCCTGGCTTTGTGTCTTCAGCATATTCCTTGCTTTAGGTACATGGAGAGGTCCCTGGAAGTGTTACCCCTAGAGACATTTAAAGCTTGCTGATGGAGCTGGGGTGGGTGGGTCATTACTGATGGAGGGTACCCTGTATCGAGACCCAGAGCTCCCGTGTGAACTAGCCTGTGTAGTACCCAGTATCCCAAATTCCGACATCTCCCTCAAAGAGGCCCTCTGGGAGACCTCACTGCTGTTGCTCCTCACAGATGAAATCCCCGACGTGTACATTGTGGAGCGCCTCTTCTCCAGCAGCCTGGTGGTGGTGGTCAGTCACACAAAACCTCGGCAGATGAATGTGTACCACTTCAAGAAAGGCACTGAGATCTGTAACTACAGCTACTCCAGCAACATTCTGTCCATACGGCTGAACCGGCAGGTGAGGAGGCAGGCTCTGCATGGTTTCTAGGCTTCTGTGAATTGGAACAAGAGTAAGACATCTCTAAAGATGAACGCCTTTGGGCTGGCAGGATGGTCCAGCAGGTAAAGGCCCTTGTCGCCAAGCCTTGTAAGCTGAGCTCAGTCCCCACCCCCCACATGGTAGAAGGGCAAAACTGACTCCTACAAGTCGTCCTTTGGCCTCCGCATACACGCAGTATGTGTGCACGCACGCACAGACAGAAATAAAGACATGTGTCTTTGAGATATAGCTCAGCGTACTAGCCGGGACCTGCAGAAGCCTGGATTTGATCTGCAGCTCGACACAGACAGGGCAGTGTGGTGGTGTGAACCTGTGATACCAGGATAAACCCAGGAGGCCATCCGTGATGCTAGCACTCGGTGGGTAGAGGCAGGAGAATCAGAAGATTAAAGCCATGCTTCTTGGCAATATAGCAAGTTTGAGCCGGTGTGGACTACATAAGACCCTGTCTTAAAAAAAAAAAAAAAAAAAAAGAAGAAGAAAAACAAAAGTCTCTAAAACTAGTATCAAATGCTGCAGATAATTTAACAGAAGCTTAACAGCGGGGTTGGGCTCCTGGGTGAAGTACAAAGAGCATCATCTACTCTGTGCATCCTCCCTGGTCATAGTGGCTCATGTCTCTCCGGCCTTGGTCATTGCCTGGCCAAGCTCACCATCTCCTCTTGGGACGGGCTGGACACCAGCACAGACAGGTTGGGGCTCTGACACCAGCCTGTCATATGAACTGCCTTGGGGCATCTAGAATGAGAGGTAGACGCCTTCCTGTCTTGGCCCTAAGCAGTAAGATTATTGTGCTCCTTGGCCCTGCCCTGAGAACGGCATACCTGAGACTAGGGTGTGGTCCCAAGGGTCAGCTCTAAAGTCAGGAGGTGAAACTGACCTTCTGCTCTCTATGTGGCCTCTCCTTGGTCAGCTACCCAATGCCATGTTTCTGCTTTTGCAGCCAATACCCATCCCTTCCCTGCCACCAGCTCCTCCAGCTAATTCTTAAGGATGTATCCTTGTAGTGTTTTCATTGAAGAAAGGAAAATTACTCTCATCTCAAATATGCAGTATGCCTTTTTTGTTTTTGTTTTGTTTGTTTGTTTGTTTGTTGTTTGTTTTGAGACAGGGTTTTTCTGTATTCCTTTGGAGCCTGTCCTGGAACTCACTCTGTAGACCAGGCTGGCTTCAAACTCACAGAGATCCACCTGCCTCTGCCTCCCACTGGGATTAAAGGCGTGAGCCACCAACGCCCGATTGCAGTATGCCTTTAAAAAAAAAAAAGCCTTATCACTTAGGAGGGAAATATTTAGCATGTTCGCATACTCTCCTGGAGTGAGTGGGTTTTACATCCTGGGAGAACAGGGGCTGTGGCAGTTCTGTTCATTACCATGAAACTTGATGAGAGAGCATTCCCGAATACTGTTAAGTAAACGGATAAACCAAAAGACCCTTACTCCGAGATATGCAGAGTTAGCTGCTGGGTTCAGCATTCCCTGGAACGGGGAATCAGTGGCACTCCTTGAGGATAGTGGTTTATTATTATTATTATTATTCCTTCTTCCTCCTCCTCTTCCTCTTCTTGAATCTGAACTATTAAATGATGATCAATACTTTTTAAGACTTGTTTTTATTTTATGTATATGAGTAGTTTGCCTACATGTATGTACGCCACGTGCATGCTGTGCCTGCGGAGGCCAGATGAGCGTGGTGGAACCTGGGAACTAGAGTTAGAGGCAGTTGCGGTCTACCATGTGGTTGCTGGGAACGGAACACAAAATCCTCTGCAAGAGAACCCACCATTCCTAACTGCCAGTCTGCCTCCCCAACCCTATGATTATTATCATTTTTAAGTAACCAGACCAAGGGTTTTGTTAAGCTTCTGAGAAGGAAATGATTGTCACTTTCAGTGTTTTGTTGGTTTGTTGCATGGAGATAGTCTTATTCAGTAGCCTAGGCTAGCCTGGAACTCAAAGCAGTCCTCCTGCTTCAGCCCCAACTCCTCCAAATGCTGGCGTTGTAAGACTGAGCACTACTCATTGCTTTGAGTCAACCAGCTATTGTGACTAAATATCCACTAAATTCATAGAAAACGGCCGCTACACCAGAAGGTCGAATATTTCAGTGACACAGAGCAGGCGAGAGGCAGAAAAGAAGCCTGCGGTCTCAGTGAGGAGGGAGGGCGGCTTGGGAATTTCCTACTTGAGATATTTCAAGTGGGGTTCTTGGCTCAAGCGTGCCCTCAGACCTGTTGGAAGTTTTGTTGCAGAACCTTCCATTTTGCCAGCATATGACAGCTGAATGTTTGGTTCCTGAGCACCTTTTAAAGATGAGTCAGTGAAATGTCATCACCGCCAGAGATCTTGAGTCGTACCCATGGAATTTGCTGGTATGATCTCTCAGGTGGTCGCATTAGCAAACAAGGCAAGAAAGACCTACTCAAGTGTCTGGGTCTGTAGACTTTAGGCACCAGCCTCCACCCCACAGAACAGTCATCAACTTCAGGTCCTCATGCCCATCTTCTAGAGAACACAGATGAAGACAGCTCAGCTCTACAGTTAGTCCCCAGCTAGCAGCAAGCCAGGGTTAATGCCTGTACCTTCCTTTAGCCTTTTTGTCGTCCAAGATCAGTTGATGCAGATCTAGAATGGGGTCTGGTTTTCTTTTCTTAAAATTGCCAGACTTTGAGCTTAATGTTTGGCCTCGGCAATTCACCTGCTGCAAGGAAGTCTTGCAATGCCTGCTCAGCTCTGCCTGCCCAGGGGAAACCGCAAAGGACACAGGCTGGGCTTGTTTCGCTCTATGGTAATTATCCTGCTGGTGTCAAGTCTCCAGACGTGGTTCCTTTCCAAAAAACAGGAAAAAATGACAGAATTATTTAAGAAGTTACAAAGAAACAAAAACCCATGTTTTTTAAATAGGGTCTACTAGTGCACTCCCATAGTTCTAGCACTTAGAAGGCCAGGGCAGGAGAACTGCATATCAACAGATAGCCTGGGCTATCCAGGATGGGACTCTGCCTCAAAACAAACAAAAAAAAACCCTTGTGTTCAGGGCCAGGAATGAAGCCCGGCTGGTCTAGTGACCAGCTTGCCTACCATGCCCAAGGCCCTAGGTTCACCGCATAAAACCAGGTGCGATGACGCATGCCTATAATCCCAGCACTTGTGAGGTAGATGGAGGAGGATGGGAAATTCAGAGTCATACTCTGCTGTATAGCAAATTATAGGGAAGCCAGGGCTGCAATGAGACCCTGTCTCAAAAAAACAAGTATGCTCATACACAAAATAAATAAGTACATACAAAAACAAGGGCTAGGAGATGGCTCATTGGGTAGGCCTGTGCTTGCTGTACTTAGCATGAGGACCCGAGACCTGAGTTCAGCCCCAGCCAACCACGTAAAAAGCTAATGTGACTGGATACACACACACACACACACACACACACACACACACACACACACACACACACACCTGTAACTGGTGCTATGAGAAGCTGGGTTCTGCTGACCTCCAGCCTAGATGAAAAATTCAAGCTCCAAGTGCACTGACAGACCCTGTCTCCAGAGAACAAAGCAGAGAGTGAAGGAGGACAACTGACTTCCTTCTTTGGCTCTGCATGTTCACCCTCACACACATGTGTGTATGTACCACACATGTAACCCGTCCACAAAAATCCCTCTGTGCAGGCAGAAAGGAAAGGTGCTTAGAAATCCTGATGTGTTCCATTTCTGGTTAGTGTCGTTCCGATTGTGTTTAATGCAGAAATGTATTTCCTTAGATGACAGCAGTAAACTAGATGTTGTTAGCTGTGGAAGCTTTTACAGGTATTTAACCATCTGCTTGTCGATTGGAGTGAAGCCTTTGAGGCAGATGCTTAAGGCAGATGTCTAATTCTTCAGTTGATGAAAAGGATTAACTACCCATAAAACATAAGATGAAAGTCAAAGTGGGCCGGGAATGAGGGTTAGTTGGCAGAGTGTTTGCCTGGCATGCTCAAAGGCCTGGGTTCAGTTCCCAGCACCACATAAAACCAGAATTGATGAGGCATGCCGTGACCCCAGCACTTGGGAAGTGGGGATGGGAAAACCAGAAATTCAAAATCAGCCCGGGCTACATAGGGAGTTTGTGCTCAGCCTGGGCTACAAATTGAACGGCAGTGGCTAGCTAAGGGCAGGAGTGGCTGGAGCCTTAGAACAGCTGGTGCCGCAGTAGTCACTGGCTTGCGCTTGTCCAGGAAGCCAGCTCTTGCATGACTCAGGACAAGCACTTCCTCATACCCTCCCTGCATTTCCTGCTCCCCACCCCCCTTTTCATTCTTGTTTCTGGCCAGCATGGTGGTGACCCAGTGGGGTCCTGATGACAACGCTGTAATGATGCTGACCCTGTCAGACAAGCCTAAAGGAGATGATGCTCCTACAGGAGGAACTGTGAGGGTCACTCTCTCCTGAGGGCTGGGGGCAGGGCTGGACGGGGATCCCAGGGGCTATTAGAAACTCAGAACAGAAACAAACATGGAAAAACATAAAAAACAAACTCTGGTGTGGCTGGCAGAAGGCAAAGCGACCAATCAGGTGGCCACTTCACAGAGAAATGGCAATGTTTGTCACCTGTTTTGGGGGAAAAAAAAATTAAGTATCTTTCGGTAAGTTTTTAAAAATCTCTTTTGGGGGGTTGGAGAGATGGCTCAATGGTTAAGAGTACTGGCTGCTCTTCCAGAGGACCTGGGTTCAATTCCCAGCTCACACCTGTCTGTAACTCCACCTTCACACCACCACATATAAAATACAGTCACTCTGTGTATGAGTGTCCTAACCATATTTATGAATGTGCACCACATTCACGCAGTGGCCGCGGTGGACAGAAGGATATAACATTCCCCTGGAACTGGAGTTCCAGGAGATTGTGTGCCCCATGGGTGCTGGAAACTGAGCCCAGGTCCTCTGCAAGAGCACAAATGCTCTGAACTGCTGAGCCATCTCTCCAGCCTCCCTTTTTTTAAAAAAAAAAACTTTGTTCATTTATGTGTGTGTGTGTGTGTGTGTGTGTGTGTGGAATGGGGGTGGGGTTGTGCATGTACCATAGAGCGCATGTAAAGGTCACAGGACAACTATGTGCGGAGTTGAATCTCCCCTTCCGTCTTTATGTGGGTTCCAGGGATTAAATCTGAGCAAATTCATTTTCCCACTGAGCCATCTCACTGATCCCATCCCTGAGATCTTGTTAGAATGTTCTTTCCTTCTCATACGCAGTTTCAGCACTGCGGCCAGAGTGTGCCGATTAAAATAAAGGGTACCAGGAGGTGAGGTTGGGGTGGGCGGGTGTCTCTGCCCTGTTGTCCCTGCTACTTGGGCATCTGAGGCAGAAGAACTGTGAGTTCGAAATATGCCTGGGCTACAGAGTGAGTCCAAGGCCAGCCTTGGCAACTTAGTGAAACCCTGTGTTAGGATACAAAACATAGAGGAAGGGATAAAATCTAAGATTTAGTGATGCCGAGGGTGTAAGGAAGCCTGCAGTTGTGTGAGAGGGAGAACTCGGCCACCAGCATGGAATGTGGAACAGAACTAAAGAGGTTCCCTGAACCATCTTGTTCTAGGGAGAGATGAGGGAAAGGAGGGAAGGAAGGAATGAGGGAGAAAGAAAAGAAGGAGGGAGAGAGAAATCTCTAAAGTAAAATTTAGGATCTTGCATTTTAAACATCTGCCCAAGCAGGCAATGCTATCTATGTCTGTTTATGTCCATAAACAGGACCTTCTAAAGGCTTCATTAACATTCCTTTTGTAGGCATGGAATCAAGTTAGAACTCACAGGAAAGATGAGCAAAGACTTGGCAAATGCCTTTTCAGGGGCTCTATGTGGGAGGCTGATGGTTCTGTCTGATTGCAGAGGCTGCTGGTCTGCCTTGAAGAATCCATCTATATCCACAACATTAAAGATATGAAGCTGTTGAAGACCCTCCTGGACATCCCCTCAAACCCAACAGGTGAGCACCAGCAAAAGAACCCGGCCTCTCCACTCCCCCATGTGAAGATGGTTCATTCCCAAGGTTTGTTTTCACCTGGCCTGAAAAACCTGAGCCCAGGCTGGTATGCTTTGCAAGTGTTGATGGTGTCTGAGTTGAAGATGCATTTGAATAGTGAAGCCTGCCTTGTAGCCCAAGAGAGGCATCCTTCTTCTAGGATCCAAGTAAGCAAATGGGCCAGGCATGTCAGATAGACGCGTGGGAGATTCCATGCAGCCGATGTTGAAAGGTGTTTGCCCCTAATGCATTTTTGTGACTGTTCGTTACAGAGTAGGCGTAATAATTAGAAGCAAGTTTTGACTTGGTGTGTCGGCATGGTTAGTTAGCCAGACCATCTGAACTACAAAGAAGGCGCTTCATTATGTGATTTTTTTAAAAATATGTTTCTCAAGTTGAGTGACAACGCTAGAATATTGAATTTGGCTAAGTTCTCAGAATTTAACACGGGATGTTAAGTTTCTGGTGTTTAAGATTGGAAGAGTTTGGATGGGTTAGGACGAAGTCATGGATGATGGGCATCTTCAGAACTCATTGAGCTGAAAGTAGATGAGAAGGTTCTCTTCGTCATGGCATGGAGAGTTGTCCCCCAGAGCAGTCTGTGTGTCTAACAACCCGGGTTAATAGTTCTGTCACGGGGCTGGAGAGATGGCTAGAGCTCTTGTTGCCTAGCCCCACATGCTGGTTCACACCTATCTGTAACTCCAGTTCCAGGGCAACTTCTGAGATCTACAGGCACCAGGCACATACAAATATATAGGTGTGCATACATACATACATGCACACATACATAGTATACATACAAACATGCAGGCAAAACTTTCATATGTATGAAATTTTAAGGCCTAAAAACATTTCAATTAAAAATTAATCTTTAATTAATATTCTAACTTAATTAATGCCATGGTCTAACTTAATGTCACTAAATGACTACTTTGTTTTACAGTACATTTCCCAATCCCGTGACTTTCACTGAAATTTCAGAATCTGTGTGGGTAGGGCTTTTTGAGCCCAGGGCTCCCTGTTTGTAATAAGGATAATGAGACAACCATCTCACAGCCTAGGCTGAGCACTAAGCCAGGTAAGGCTCATGGAGGTGACCAGCGTAGGGCTTGCTGCTAAGTCTTCCCATGTCTTTTTTCCCTTTCTTCTGGATCATATAAATGCCCTTTGCTGTTGGTATCAGGGCTGTGTGTGCGTGTGCATGGTTAAATGCAGGATCTCACACATGCCTGTTGGCACATTCACTAGCACCAAACTCCTCCTGTCCCCTCTAAGATGCTGAGGCCGGGGCTGGAGAGATGGCTCACTGGTTAGAACTTACTGTCCTTTCAGAGGACCCACGTTCAGTTCCCAACACCACACATGGTCGCACACAACCCTCCATATAACTTCAGGTCCAGAGTATCCAATACCTTCTTCTTACTTCCTGGGGCACGGGCCACATATGTGGTACACACATATGCAGGCAAAACACTCATATCATAAAAAAGTAAAACTTATTTTTGAAGAAGATGCTAAGGCCACTAGACAGCTCTGAGAGAGGCTGGAAATGGTGATGGTGCAGTGTTTGGCTGCCCAAGACCATGTGTGCACCCCCAGCACTGACGAAGAAAAGCGTAAAGTTCCACGAGTTAATGACTTTGAAGCACATTTCACCCATGTCTTAGCGTTCTAGAGAAACCATGACCACGGCAACTCTTATAAAGGAAAACATCTCCTTAGGGCTAGCTTACAGTTTCAGAGATTTAGTCCATTATCTTCATGGAGAGAAATCACGGCAGCACACAGAGTTCTGCATCTTAATCATGATCCACAGGCAGCAGTGTGAACTGTCACACTGGGCATGGCTTGAGGCCTCAAAGCCCAGCTCTGCAGTGGCACGCTTCCTCCAGCAAGGCCACACCCACTCCAGCAAGGCCACACCCACTCCAGCAAGGCCACACCCACTCCAGCAAGGCCACACCTTCTAATGGCGCCACTCCTTATGGGCCAAGCATTCAAACAACCAGGAAGGGATTCGTAGTGCTAAGTTTACCATTCTAGGAAGAAGGGTTGAGCCGGTCTAGGAGAGCATTTATCGTAAATTTTCTGTGTGCCCAGCACCAGTAAGCCCCAACAAGGACAGACAAGCTCTCTTCCTACTAGGAACCAAGAGCCCAGCTGTTCTGGGGCAGTGGAAGGCAGAGGCCCTAGCAGCCTGTAGCAGGGGTGAAATGCCCTCACTGGGGGCTGTGGCCAATGCCAGAGAAGTCATTCTTTCACCATGGGCATAAGAAATGCCAGAATCTGAGCAGAGCCCCTAGAGGAGGGGGCCTGAGCTCCGCTTGGCTGGATTTGGGAAGAGACAATCAGCATGTAGAAAGCTATGATTGCAATCTCTCTAAAGACAGCGCACTTGGGGTGCAGTTAACCCATTTCCTGCCTCTCACTCATCTCTTCCTTGGCTGTTTGGGCTGCATGTCAGAGCAGCCTCAGCATGGAGACATGCCCTAGCATAGGGTAAAGGAAAAAGCTCCCTTCTTACTCTTAGATTTAATCCAGTATGTACTCCGATGTCCCATAATGATAGAACGAGCCCCAGGAACTGTGTCATAGGTGATTTCATCATTGGGCAAACCTCACAGTATCCTTGTGCAAACCTTGACTGTGTAGCCTAATGAACTCGGGCTGTCTGGTAAATACTATTGTGCATATGGTCTATCCTTGACTAGGATACTGGTTTGCAATGTGTGACTATATTTGTGTCTCTACACCCAAGAAAACTCACTGGTTTGTCTAATTTCTGCAGTGAGATAAAAGCAAGGAGAAAAATAAATTAAAAGCAAGAGGCTATTTGTACCATTAATGAAAGGGATTCAGTCTTGCTTTGTTTGTTTACTGAGACAGGGTCTTACGGTGTAGCTCAGACTAGCATCAAACCCTCAATCCTCCAGCTTCTGTCTCCTGAATGCTGGGATCAGGTGTGCATTCCCACCCCTGCCAAAACCAAATCACTTTTACCTCGAGAAAAGTTAAGGCCAGGAGAGGTGATGCACACCTGTAATCTGCTTTCAGAAGGCTGAAGCACAAGGATTCCCCATGAGTTGGAGGCTAGTCTGAGCCACATAGAATGTTCCAGGATAGCTAGGAGCTACATAGTTGAGAGCCTGCTCCTTGCTCCCTGTTCCCCTACAGAAAAACATGAAAAGCATGGTCTCGGTCTCCGATAAACATTACAGCAGGATCCAGGGATATGTTGATTAATTCATATAAAAGACAGGCAAGTTAGTCACAGCTCATCCATTAAATGCCTAATGTCCTTTCAGAGCAATAGCCTCAAGTAAAGTCTCAAATCCCAAATTCTCAGTTCCTACCACTGCTGCCTCTGAGCTGCCTTTTCGTGGTGACGAGCCGGGGTCATGGTTCCTGGCTTGTGGAGCTTCATGTGGTGGAGGGAGACTGACGTTATGCGTGAATAAGCCAGGGTCCATTCTGTGTTTGCGAACAGCCTGCCTCACTGTCCAGTCCCCCTTCATCCCAGAGGGCAGCCCCACCCGGGTAAGCACGTCACTGTCTCTCAGCAAGGTTCAGAGGGCTCTGTACTGTGAAGACTCCTCTGATGCCCAGAGCCGCCTTGCATGCCCTCTTTGTTGTGTTTATTTATGGAAACCCTGCCTCTTGACTTTAGAAATCCTTCCTGGGTACACAAGGAAAACACCATGCCTTGTAAACCGGCTCTACCACCCACGTTCTGGATGTTTCCGTCTAGTGGCTAGGGCTCAGTTGGCTCTAAGGTGTCCCCTTCTTGTTTGGTGCTCAGTGTCTAAGGCGACGACTGTAAATGTCCTTCTTCCTCTCCCTGTTTGTGCCAAAGACTGCAGGCTGTTTCCTTTAAAGAGCTCAGCCAGCCTGAGCTGAGAGTTAATTGCCCACCAACCAGCAGTCTGTGCCCTGAGCAGTGAAGGGTGGAAATGTCCATGGCCGGATGTGGCGGAGGGTCACAGACTGCCTGCCTCTGACAGACAGAGGGAATGTTCTGGATAACATGTCACTGTGTTTGTAGAAGAGAGCCGAGGGTCAGTGCCCAGCCCATTCTTTCTGCAATGGAAATAGTGGGGATATAAACAACCCCCTCCCGCCAGGGTAGCAAAAGTGCTGGCAGTACGTACATGATGGGCCTGCTCTCTCTTTCCCTCCCTTTTCTTTTCCCTTTTCTTCTGGTTCTTTTGAGACAGGGTCTTGTGCACCCAGGCTAGCTTCAAACTGGCAATCCTCCTGCCTGAGCCTCACAAGGGCTGGGCTGCCATTGAGCCGCACCACACCGCACTGCGCCGCGCCGCGCCGCGCCGCACGGAACAGCACACCGCACCGCACCGCACCGCACCGCACCGCACCGCACCGCACCGCACCGCACCGCACACCGTACCGCACCGCACCGCACTGCACCGCACCACACACGGCACCGCACCACACTCTGTACCTCTTGACTTTTTCTTGCCGGAAATTGGGAAGCATCTTGAGTGAATGGTGCTGAGACTGGAACCCAGAGCCTCGTACATGCTACATTAACACATAGCACTGAGATGCATCCTCTATGCCCTGGAAAGTGTCCTCTGAGGCATTAATCAACCACTGAGCTGCCTAAAGTTGGGCATTCCCCTAGCAACAAGTAACCCCTGATCTACATTCTGTCACCATAGATTTACCTGTGCTGACCATGCATGTGGTCTTCTGTGACCGGCTTCTGCCACTTCCTGCTCTCAAGACTCATCTATAATGTAGCATGTATCATGCTTCATTCCGTCTTATTGCCAAATAATATCATGTTAGAAGAACATGGCATGCCCTATCTAGCCATCCATCAATTGGTTCACATGGGTTGTTTCCTCCTTTTAAAAACATAGAATATTAGGTAGTTTCACCTCCCAATCCCTTCTTCATGTCCTTTCCTTGCTTTTTATTCATTCATTCATTTATTTATTTACTTATTTATTTATTTTTGTGACCCACTGAGTCCATTGGTGCAGCCTATGGGAATGTTGGCTGACGCTGTTGGCTTGATCTTGTGTGAGTCTTGTACAGGTCACCTCAGCTGTGATGAGTTCAGGAGTGCAATGGTGATGGCCAGCAGACAGCATTTTTCAGGGCTCCTCCCCATCCTCTGCCTCTTACATTCTTTCTGCCCCTTCTTCTGTGATGTTCTCTGAGCCTTAGAGTAGAAGAGTGTTATTATAGATGACCCGTTTGGGCTATGAACTCAGCAGTTACTTATTCTCAGCACTTGGACCAGTTATGAGTCTGCCTTGTCTGTTGATAACTGCAGAAAGATGCTTTTGGCTGAGGTTGAAGGCAGCACTAATTTATGTGTATAAACATAAATATTTAGAAAGCAGTTCGACAACAGGTCCATTCAGCAAGACTACATTACACATTAGAACATTCCCTCTAGGACCTGTGACCTCCTGAACTACATTGTTTTTGTTTGTTTGGTTTTTGACCAGGTTTACAGCAACAGACATCAATTCCCTGTGGTAGAGTAGGCATCAAATTCAACCCAAAGCGGTTGTCCACCCCCATAACCTTTGTACCACTATTGCACTGATGGACACATCCTGTCTGGTAGGTTGGTATTACAACAGAAGGGTTTCCCACTGGGTGATTTCTATCCTTCAGAGGCCTGCATAGTATCCTCTGGCACTACAAAAGCCAGGAGGAAGTTTCCAGCTCAGTTCTAACTTGATTTCTCTGAATCCTGCAACCAATATGTGTTAAGTCATCAGTAACAGGACCTTACCATCTAGTTACGGTGGGTAACCAAGAGTCGGTGTTGTTGGGGAGGAGCGTCCTAGGGGCCTCCCTGATCAATTACTCATAGGAAGGTATCCCATGCCTGACACTGAGATTTTCATTTCATAACCCATGTCTTTTGAAAGAAGTATCATCCACTCTGCATGGTAGCTGTATTCAAACTTCTCCTTTTTAAAAAAAAAAAAAAAAGTTTTGAATTAATTTACAAAGCTGCGGGTTTCCATATAGTCTTAGTTTTGAGTAAGCTGCCCCTACCTCTGCTTCCCTCTACACTTCCGGGTTTTTATGGTAATGGATATTGTTGATGTAACCATTCATATGTAAGTTTTGTGTGGACATTGATTTTATTTCTTTGAAGTCATGTTTGATTTTTTCCCCCCTCTCTCATCTCCTACCCTACATAGGATAGGTAAGGAGCCTTTTAACCTGGTCTAAAGTTTTACGACTTTTTAGAAGAGCCCACTAAATATGCCAGTTTACAACAAAGCCAGCCAGCATTGTTTTTATTCCTTTATTTAAAGAGATGTCTCTTGTTTAATGTTCTTGAAGATCCTTGTCCGGGAATGCTGTGTCTCTTCCCACCACATATGACCATTAATCTCAGATATTGTTGTGAAGAGCTTCTGGTTAGACACTCAGGAACAGCCCCTCCCCAGAACTGCCCTATAATAAAGATGGCTGTCGCTTCAGGGATCTGATTAGCTCCTACATTTCCAGAAGATGTTGCAGAGTTTTACATCCAACAGACCCCAACCAAGATGCAGACCTCCAGTGAGCCTCTGACCCAGCAGGCTGTGCTCTCCTTGCCTATCAGAGCAGAAGCCTTGCTGAGAAACGAGGTCATTGGCCTTTCCTGGTGTCCCTCTTGAAGTTCCCAGCTAACTCTCAGAAGAGGCTAAAGCACTGACCTCTCCCACTGGGAGGCCCTGTTTCAATTGTGAGTTCTAGAGGGTAACGAGACCGTTGAGAGGTGGCCGATGTTTCAATGCCTTGGGGTGAGAAATGTAGAGAAGGAATGTTCTCCATTTTCTGAGGTCTGGTTGCTTAGCAGTAGAGGGGTCACTGCCAGGGTTAAGTTGGGAAGTCTGCAAACTTTCTTGACTAAAAATCCTTTGACCAGAACAAGGTTCCTGAAACTTTTCCCACGAGCAACCCATTTTGGGCCCAAGAAGTTTTTGTTTGTTTTGGGTTTGGGTTTGTTGGCAGTGGTGGTGGTTTTTTTGTTTGTTTGTTTTCTTTTTCTTTCTTTCTTTTTTTTTTTTTTCTTTTTGGTTTTTTTGAGATAGGTTTTTTTTCTGTGTAACAGCCCTGGCTATCCTGGAATAGACCAGGCTGGCCTCAAACTCACAAAGATCCATCTGCCACTGCCTCCCAAATGCTGGGATTAAGCAGTGTGCCCCAACACTCCGGCTGACCCAAAAAATTTTTATGTGACCCCAAGTATGTATGTATGTATGTATGTATGTATGTATGTATGTATGTATGTATGCATATGCGCATACCAAACATTTGCAGATAATATAAGTTTGACATGGACAGCTCGTTTCTTTTTACATGAGTAGTTAAATCTTGGTTGAACAGGTGATACTGTAGGACAGATCATCTTAAATGTTTTCCAGAATTCATCAGTAATTTCATGTTATAATTGTTAGTGCCAAACACACTACTTCATGTAAGTGTGTGATACAAACCAGCAGAAGTAGGCTTAGGACCATTTTGTAAGTTTTGTCCAAATTCCACATCAAAGTGCATTTAACCACTTTTAAAAAAAAAAAAAAATTCAAATCAGCAGCCCAGACAGCAACTTTTAAAATCAACAGTTCTAGCACAAGACAATGTCAGGGTATATCAATCTGATACTGACATCACGAAGAATGTGGGAAAATATTAAACGCTTCCATTTCCTGTTAACTGTTATTTTTCTGTAATAGCAGGAAAGTTTGTGTACAGTGAACCCTGCCACTCATGGCGTACGGTACTGAGACAGGGTGCTCAGCGGCTGTGTGGTGTGATATAGCATGCTCGGGAAAGGGCGTGTGTACGTGTTGTATTTCAGAACCAAGGCTACTGTGACCATAAGATGCAACCCTGTCTGGTGCAGTCACCTCGGGCCCCTTACATGCTTCACTTCAAATTAATTTTCGCCTGTTGTGCATTCAGAAAGGTTTTACTGTTGCCATTTTTTGCCCCCCCCCATTCAGTTACATGACTCCCTGTGTGAGTGACAACGCTCAATTTAAGAAAACTGCGATTAATCTGCAGAAAAACTCAAAGATGTCCCTCCCCTCGCCAGCAGGTGGCGCTCCAGACACATGGTTTTCAGGTGCCCTTTCTAGCCAAGCTCTTTTCTCTTCATTCTGTTTGTTCTTTGCCAGGTCTGTGTGCCCTCTCTATCAACCATTCCAACTCCTACCTGGCCTATCCTGGAAGCCAGACTACAGGCGAGATTGTTCTCTATGATGGAAACTCCCTGGTAAGTTCACCGAGGTCCCTGGTGCACCAGCCCGCCTGCCCTGACCACCTGGTGAACAGACTTAGATAAGGAGTCCCTCTTGCAGTGGGGTGAGCTGTGTGGGGGAGTTCTCTGGCCACAGAAGTTGGGCAAAGGAAAACAAATGATACTTGTGCTGAAGCTTAAAGTCGGTATCAGCCAACACCGCTGTGAGGCAGGCGCCAGGACAAGGCAGAGCACCTGCCGGAAATGAAATTGGCGAGACTGCTCACAGCCAGGATTCCTTGCCCTCTGCCTTGTCTCCCTGCCCCACAGGCCACTTGCATATAAGCCAAAGGCTGTCTTCTATGGAGCTCTGCTATCGTGTTCTCTCTTCTGACTCCTCTCAGTTTGGGTGACCAATGAGTTTAAAATGGGCTGCTTACAGGGGCATGGACAACTTAGCAGTAGCTACACTACTAAAGAAAACGTCCAGCAAATTAACAGCCTTTGCGGGGCTGGCTCTCATGAACCTTCCCTTCCATGACAGAGTGTGACAGGCTCAGTCTAGTGCAGGTGTCAGGGTAGCTGAGAGCTTGAGGATACGACAGTCACATTATCCCTCTTCTTCATTTCTGCCCTACACCAACAGAAAACAGTGTGCACCATCGCTGCCCACGAGGGGACTCTGGCCGCCATCACCTTCAACTCCTCGGGCTCCAAACTAGCAAGTGCATCTGAGAAAGTAAGTGTTCCCTGGCTTCTCCTCCTGTCTGAGGGTTTGCAGGATGCCCACGGAGGTCCCAGATTGCTGCTGGAACAGTCACGGTGACGTAGACTGGCCGGTCTCTAGGCTTGCTTAGAATTGGTTTCAGAGTGAGACGGTCTGGGCCCACCTGCTGTGGACTGTCAGTGAATTTGTCACATCAATCAGTGACTTTACACAAGATGCAAGCCACGTTGCATAAAAACGTGTGGTCTTATTGAGAAATGCATGTGCCTGTTGTCCCCAGATAAGGAGAGATGTTACATGTACCTGTTGTCCGTAGATGGGAAGAGAGATTAGGACTCTGTTGACCAGGATCAATAGTGAAAGTGACCGAGTTATGTTTCAAATGCCATGCAAAGCAGGTGTGTTTTGATAAGCAGAGATAGAGTAGTCCAGAAAATCAGGACAGTTTGTGACTACACATACGTGCATGGGTGCGCACGTGCGTGTGCACACACACACGCACATACACACGCATGCACACGCACACACATACATACACGCACACTCAAAGAGACTTGGGTCAGGGTGGGAAGGGTAAGACAGCATTTAACACATGTCCCAAGAGTTCTTATTTGGCACACATCCAGATAAAAATGCCCCTGTGCCCATTGCTTTGTGCTCCCTCCTCAGGGACAGTTGTTCTGAACTGGTAAAGCAAGGTGCCCCGGGAAGGGACATGTCTGTGTGAAGCACTTGTGGTTGGGAAAAGTCCCCACGCTTTCTCTTCCAGGGCACAGTCATCCGCGTGTTCTCGGTACCTGACGGGCAAAAACTCTATGAGTTTCGTCGAGGAATGAAAAGGTCTGTGCTCAGTCTCAGCCCCGGTTTTAAAGCCTTCCTGGCAGCCATCTAGGGAGAGGATGGAGGCAGGCTCTGGGGCCTCCTCTCCTAGAGGTTAAAGTGTTTTCCAGGTGATTGGCTCAGGGTCACACGCTCTAACACCAGAGTCAAAGCAGACTTAATGCAGAGCTTCCTACTCAGGGTCTTTTCATATGTCCCTGGAGGCCAGCGTGGGGCAAAGAAGAGAGCCAGCAAATCACAACCTGGAAACAATTTCTGCTCCCTTCCACAAGTGGGAAATAGAGGGCCACATCAGATGTCAGTGACTTGGACCCTTTTGGCTGTGGGTTCTGTAGCTGGATCTGTCGAGAGCAGCTGGGAAATGTCACATGCTAAGAAAGCAGGTCTCCCAACCACTGGCTGGGAGAAAGAGCCAGGCCTAAGACCATGCATGGCTCTCCCTGAATCTCTCCCACGTTGCTTTTTAAATATGAATAGCTTAATGTTGGAGGCGTTTTAAGCCTCTTCAAGACACATTTTTCCTTTCCTCCATAGCTGTTCTTAGAACTGTGGGGAGATGACCCTCGCTGTTCTTCTGGCTTATTGGCCTGTGTGTTGCTGTCTCTAGGTATGTGACAATCAGCTCTCTAGTGTTCAGCATGGACTCACAGTTCCTGTGTGCCTCCAGCAACACGGAGACCGTGCACATCTTCAAACTGGAGCACCTGACTGACAGGCAAGTGTACAGAATGCCTACGGAAGGCACAGGACACGACCTGGTTACCCAGCAGGCATTGGAGCTTCACCTTTTGTTTGCTTGTTTGGTTGGTTGGTTTTGTTTTGTTTTTCGAGACAGGGTTTCTCTGTATAGCTTTGGAGCCTATCCTGGCACTCGCTCCGTAGATCAGGCTGGCCTCCAACTCAGAGACCTCTGCCTCCTGAGTGCTGGGAGTAGGGGCATGTGCCACCACCGCCCAGCCTGGAGCTTCACTTTTTGAACTTGGCCTTACTGTGGTCAGTGTGGTCGAGTGTGTGCTCGAAGAACGTTTTTGGGTGCCCTGCACAAAAGCAAAACATCGGGGTCTACGATCCTGAGTTTACGTCTCTACTCGGCCCCTTTTGAGCTGTGAGACTCTGGAAGCTTGTTCAGTCTCTCTGAATCTCACTTTCCTGGCCTAAGACAAGCATAGGCATTGTGTTTGCACCTTAAGCTTGATGTGGGGATTCAGGAGGTTTGTTGTTGATCGAAATGAAAGTATTTTGTGGGGCGTCTGACACCAGCATGCTTAAACTGGTGTGGCTGTGTTAGTGGGTGGAATGATAGCATACTTAGTGTCCTGCCACCAGCCAGGAATGTTGGGAAGCATGTTCCCTCTGAGGGAGAACCTGACATTCTTTGTATTAGTTCCTATCTCATCTCTGAGGCCATCGTACCTTCCAGTACGGCGAGAGGGAAGGCTTGTTTTGACTCACCATTTCAAAGGATTCCAATCCACAGTGGTGGGGAAGGGTTTAGGACTCAGAAGGAGCATGTGGCTGTGGCCCTTCTCAGCTTTGCAGACCTGGGACAGATATGACCTTCAAAGATCCACCCCTGTGACCTACTTCCATAGCCCTGTCCTCACCTCCTAAAGGTGCTGCCACCTTCAAAACATGAGCCCAGAGAGGCCGTGTTTTCAAAGCTATACCTAAGATTCTTATTCTGCACACTTTCTGTTACGTGCAGGTTTTTTCCACTGGCTGACTGTTCCCACTCTTTGTTCCTCCCCGCCGGCCACCACGCCAGCCCCAAATAACATGCAGAGACTCTGTATTTGATACAATGCTGTTGGCCAGTTTCTATAATTGTTTATCGGCTAGCTCTGTCTTATTAATTAACCCATTTCTATTATTCTAAGTATTTCCACGTGGCACATCTTACCAGCCAGAGGCTGGTGTCCTACCTCTCTGGGCTGTCCATGCTGACTCCTCCTAACTATTTCCTCTTTCCTCCTCCTAGTCACCTAGCTCCGCCTATCTTGTTTTCTTATTGGCCAACAGGGCTTTATTCATTAAACAGTATGAGAAACATATATACAGAATAACATCTCCCATCATCTCTCATATTTTTTCTGCTCTCTAGACTCTGCTTAACAGTCTCCAAGTCTTCAGTGGCTTGTGAAGTTCCTGCCTGTGGTGGCTCTTACAAGCCTTTCACCACCTGAGGTGCTGGAGCCTACCCTCCCAAGCCCCACCCCCTGTCAATCATCAGCGCTGCAGGGCCAGTCCTCCCAAGCCCCGCCCCCACCAGTCATCAATGGTTAAGCCAGGAAACTCACCCACCATTTGCCTTCTCCCGGCTCCACTGTGTGTGAGTGGCCAGCAGTGGCCAGGGGCAGAACCTTGAGTTCTCAACTTGTCTGTGAGGTGTGGCTATGTCTGGAGCGGCATGGATTCCATTTTTATCCCTGTACTGCCTCACTGGCTGCTGTCCTTGTCCATATCTTTCATTACATTTCTATGTAGCCTCACTCTTCCCGACTCTCTCTCTAATCAGTAGTGGTGTGAGATAGTACACACGCACACATATACACACCACACACACACACACACACATACACACACACACACACACACACACACACACCACACGCACACACACACATATATACACACCACACACACACCACACACACACACATATACACACCACACACACACACACATATATACACACCACACACACACACACACACACACACACATACACACCACACACACACACACAACACACACCACACACACACACATACACACACACACATACACACACACACATACACACACACACAACACACACACACACCACACACACACACACATACACACCACACACACACACACATACACACCACACACACACACACATACACACCACACACACACACATACACACCACACACACACACACACATACACACCACACACACACACATACACACCACACACACACACATACACACCACACACACACACACATACACACCACACACACACACACACATACACACCACACACACACATACACACCACACACACACATACACACCACACACATACACACCACACACACACACATACACACCACACACACACATACACACCACACACACACACACACACACACACACACACACACACCACACACACACACACATACACACCACACACACACACATACACACCACACACACACACATACACACCACACACACACACACACACACACATACACACCACACACACACACACACACACACACACACACAGGTCCACTCACCTACAGGAAGGGAAACCATGACAACCAGAGTAACAACTGCAATCCAACTTCATGAGCCAGTGAGTTTGTTGGGGATGATAACAGAGTATGGGTGAGGAAGTACTTACGGGAGCAGAGATGATCAAATGCAGCTACACTGTGAAAAGGCCACCAAACGAGTGATGATTCACATAGTCGCATCCCCAGAGATTGGGGCAACGGGGCTCGTCAAAGCCTCTTCCCTAAACAGTTGGTTAGTGCTTCTGTAAGGCCTTCAAAAGTCTTGCAAGTTTCTGCCTTCCCTAAGACGAGGGTTTATTCACGTCACACCCCAGAGTCTCATGCTCTCCCACCCCTCCTGGGGAGAATGTTTCAGTGCAGAGGGAACCTCCAAACAGCAGCTGGCCATCTGCATCTTCTTGCTGGACCAATCTTCTGGAAGTGCTCCTTTAAACATGGCTCCTCCTTCTCAGACTCCTTTGTCATGATATTCTGTTTATGATCTAATAAAGCCACTGGAGATCAGAATGCAAAGCCAGCCATAGCCATAGAAGCCGGGCTGTAGTGGCACACAACTTTAAGCCCAGGACTCAGGAGACAGAGGCAGATAGATCTCTGCGAGTCCAAGGCCACCCAGAGCTACATGAGAGTGAATCAGTCTAAAAGAGAAACAGAGCTCACACCTTTAATCCCAGCACTACAGAGTATATAAGGAGCTCAGCACAGTCTCAGAGAGCAGTCTAGGATTCTGAGGCTTGGTGGAAAGCAGTGCAGTCTGGAGATGTAATCTAAGGTTCAGTGGATCGGCCCTTTGGTCTGAGCACTGGTAGAGTGAAAACTCTCTACTTGCTTGCTGCTTTGCTCATCAGACCTTCAGTGGCTTTATCAGGTCATAAGCAATATATCCCCGCAATCCTTTATTCTCTTTTCCCCTTGATAATAAAATCCCGGCTCCCCCTCACCTGCAGAGTCCAGCAGCCACCACCCCACCACCCCCGAACCCCTCGACCTCAGAGACACTATCATTAAAGAAACCATGCACGTCTCATGCTTGTCTGCCTGCTTTGGTCCCCCCAGGAAGCCCGCAGGAGGGCTCAGTGGCTGTTCCTACCTTCCAAATAAGGAACCAGAAAACAGGATGCAGAGGCCCCTCATCCTCCTCCCTCTTTTCTGTGGACCTCTGTGGCTCCTGTCTGCACCGTGTGCATAGCCACTCAGGTTGCTTTGCTTTTTAGACATCTGCTCTGTGCCCAGACCTTAAATGTAAAGTCGTTATGTTCTTGCTCTTGATATACCCTAACTGAGCACAAGGCTCTAGGGCCATCAGTGCAGGGGTGTCTAAAGGTGCCCCTTTCAGGCAAGGGTATCAGGACCCAGACAGTTAGTCTGAAGACCACATGCCCAGTTGGTCGCAGTGTAAAATGCACTGTGTATCCCCATCAGGATCAGGTCGCACAGTCAAGTGGCTGCATAGCAGGTGCTTCCAAAAACACACCTGGTGGCACCAGTCCCCAGTGTGCTGGCCGTGGCATGGGACACCAAGTCAGCAGTGCTGCTCATTCATGGACCTCCCTGGAGGCCTTGAGATGAAGATCAAGTGAGCACAGGGTACCTCCCAGATTCCCATGGTGCACCTGAGCATTGTGGATGCTGGGTAGCACATGGCTCCAGAGCCATATTGAGACACCACCCCAAAGGTCTTGCCCTGGAGGCTTGCTTCCTACTCATTCTGGCCCGAGAAGCCTTCACAGATATCTGTCTGTTCTTCTCGGAACCCCACTTGGGCTTGTGAGCCCATTTTACAAGGTCCGCCTGTCTTTTCCATCTGAATCTCTACCCTTGCCCTCTGTTTGAAATCCAGTAATCCGGCCACTCGTCAGAAATTCTCGTAACGTAAGAAAGCAGTATCACGGGGAGCCTCTTAACAGTATTACAGTGGTTCTTCTAAAGGACATGCTGGCCCGGTGCTCTTTCGTTACTGCTGGGATAGTATGTGTCAGTGGCCAGAACATTGTGCTTAGGCACAGAATCTGCCTGCTGAGGTCAAGGCTGGACTGCAGCAATCTCTGGCAAGGTGCCTGCACCCACAGCCCAGGCCCACCCTTGCCTCTGCATTGCCTCCCCTAGCCGCCCAGAAGATCCTTCCACCTGGAGTGGCTACATGGGAAAGATGCTCATGGCAGCTACCAACTACCTCCCCGCCCAGGTGTCGGACATGATGAACCAGGACAGGGCTTTTGCCACAGGACGCCTGAACTTCTCTGGGCAGAAGAACATCTGTACGCTGTCCACGTACGTACAGTGCCACCAAACTCACAGATGTGTCTTTCCCAGAATGCCAAGTCCCTAAATGTATGGAAAGAGAAAAGAAGGGCTGGGAAGATGGCTCCGTGGTTACGAGCCCTTACTGCTCTCGCAGAGGTCAGCTCCCAGCACACATATCTGGTGGCTCACAGCTGCCTAGAACTCCAGTTGGAGGGGTCTGACACCCTCTCCTGGCCTCTGCACGCACTGCATGTATGTGGTGCACATACAGACAAACACACACACACACACACACACACACACACACACACACACAGACACACACACACACACATATGCACATAAACAGAAATAGAGAAAAACAAAAGAGCCCCAAGGAAGGGCGAGCAGAATCTGTGTGCTGGTTTTAATGTGGATTCTCAGGAGATGGCTATTTATGAAAGATACAGTAATGGAGTTCTAGCCTGATAGCCTATGGGGCTGACAGGTGTATTAATTTAATAAGCTTAGAGGCATTTGTTTAAAAACTCAAAAACAAACAAACAAAACCCATGAGCTGGGCTTGAGATACACATCTGTAATCCCAGGACTCAGGAGGCCTAGCCAGGGGTTTTGCAAATACAGTGCCAGCCCAGAATGCATATCAAAATCTTGTCTCAAAAGACAATAAAAAGAATAATTTAGGGGCTAGGAAGATAACTCAGTCAGTAAAATGCTTGCCACGGAAGCAAAAGGACTGTCGTTTGAGCCCTAGAACCCACATGAAAAGGTTGGATGTGAAGCCCGTGCTTGTCACCCCACTGCAGGACAGTGGAGGTAGGTGGGTCCCTGGGGCTCTCTGGCCTAAACAGGGAGTTCCAGACCAGTAAGAAACTGTCAAGAGAAGGGGACAGAACCTGAGAAACTACCACTCAGGTCGCCCTCTGCATGCATGCTCACCCGCATACATGTAAACCACACACATTATAAACCTAGACAGTGTTCCCCTTCCCATCAGTGCTGAAGTCAGAGCCACATACAATATAGAGACCACATTCCATCTAGGGATACCAATGAGCAGCCAGTAGCCTTCCACGGGTGCTATTGTCTACATACAATACTTTTGTCCCATCCCCCACAAAACCCGGAAATAAGCCTGAAAGCAGATGATCAGGTAGGAATGTAAAGTCCTGTCCAGAAGACCCAAATCTAGACCACTGAGCTAAGGGTGCCAGAGACAGAAATGAGCCTTGCCAGCTGATACCACGTCTGTAGCAATCCATCGTTTGTCTCCTAGGATCCAGAAACTGCCTAGGCTGCTAGTGGCCTCCTCCGATGGACACCTTTACATCTACAATTTGGACCCTCAGGATGGAGGGGAATGCGTCTTAATCAAAACCCACAGGTGAACATTCTAATTGCCAAACAGGTGTGCAGAGCTAGCTGTCTCCGTGTTGGGGACAGTGACCCACTCCAGTGTTCTTGCTGCTCTTGCTCCCTCCTGGCAGTCTCTGTGGCAAGCCCCCTAGCAAGCTCTGCCTCAGCCCCTTGTCTGTCCCCTTTGAGACACCACCCAGGCACTTAACACAATACCACAAATGAGATGTCCCCTGCTTAGCCTGTCCCCCTGGCACAGCCCTTAAGAACACAGTGAACAGTCAAAAACGTTCACAGGGTCAGATCTCAAAGTTCTTAAGATTCTGTGACATGTACAGGCTGACCAGTGGGGGACTGGATCCCATGAGCTGCCAGGGCACCTCACCCAAGACCTTGTGAGCATGTCTGGCCTGAATACAGCAGGCAGCCGAGGGCGGGGCTCTGCGTACTCGTATAAGTGATGGATCATGTTGAAGGTGCACATGGCTGGCCTACTTGGGTACATGCTGATCTTACAGTGTCCTGGCAGGTCTATAATTTACCCTCAAATAGCAAAGCGCCAGCCACCTCGCCCTGTTCCACATGTTCTGGAGATGTGCTGACTTCCATTCTTCCTCTTCCTTTTTAATTGCTGCAAATAGTTTGCTCAGCTCAGGAACAACAGACGAGAACAAAGAGAACGACCTCAGACCTTCCTTACCTCCATCTTATGCAGCGACTGTAGCAAGGCCCAGCACTTCTGCAGCCTCCACTGTGCCTGGTGAGTGGCTGGCCCTGGGCCTCCGCAGGGCTGGTTTCTCCGGACGCTGTTATCTCAGGCTGAGCAGTCTCCCTGGCTTCCTTCCTTCCCTCCCTGCTTTTCTGTTTTCTTTATTTCTTAAAGATAGGATATCACTATGTAGACCAGGTTGTCTCCACCTGTCTCTACCTCCCTGTGCTGGGACTAAAGGCACCAGTTAATAAGCGATAACCCTTTGCTTCTTAAGAATTCCAGAGAGCTGGAGTTTCGGATGGGAGGTAGGTGAGACCTGGCGTGCCTCTCCGGGCTCAGGGATAGATGGGGAGAGGATTTAGCCTCACCTGAGCCACCCCTCTATTTGGGAGGCAGAGATATATCCAGCATTGCCTCCATTGCCCCTTTCTCTCAGGTTCTGACTCTCCAGCACCCACTATGGGGCGCCACCCGCCCATTTCATTTCTAACTCTTGCTTCCAGGTTATTCTGAGGACGGTGGGGCGCTCCGCGGAGAAGTTATTCCAGAACACGAGTTTGCAACGGGACCAGTGTGTCTTGACGATGAGAATGAGTTTCCCCCTGTGAGCATTCGGAACCCTTAACAGAGTTACTCCACCTGTGTGCCTGGAAGAAAGCTCTGCCTCCCACACGAGGCAGAGTCACTGCCCTTGCTCTCGTTCCTAACCACTAATCCTCTTTCAAATGCTCAGAGCCCTGGGGCACCCACTTTGCAGTTTCAGAACCCTCAGGCTAGCCAGTTGGTGTGGTGCTTGAAGCCTGACAGCATTACCGTAACCAAATACTAACCTGGCTCACCAGAGACCCAGACTCCTTGCCTCTGCCTCTCTGTCTACACTGCCTTTGCTGCTTGTGAGGTAGGGGTTTCTGCCTGCTTTTCCAAGGCACCTAGGAATGCCCTTGTAGAATGTTGCCTGTTACTTGTTACGGTGAGTTGGTGAGTTAAAGGGGCTGGGTCACACGTGGGATTCTGAGGCGGCTGCAGGAGCTGACCTGTGGCCCTGACTGTAGCTCTGCGTGCCCAGGAGCTGCGGGCACTCACCAGGGAACCAGTGTATAAAGCCAGTGTGGGTGCCATGAGCTCACCTGGACACCTTCAGCAAGGCTTCCCGGTAACCTGCTTCAGCTTGCTGGCAGTAAGAGGTGCCATGGGTGGCTGAGTGCTGGACTTGGCCTCTACCAACAGCTGGAGGAAAGATTCTCTCCCTTCACCCTGGGGACGTCAGGGCTCCTTGGCTGCTACATCTTCAAGGGGTGTGCACCCCCTCCCCCGTGAAAACACCCTAGAGGCTAGGGACGTGGCTCAGTTTGTAGAGTGCTTGCCTATGCATGAAGCCCTCCGTTCAGTTCCAGCAGCACACAAAACCGGGCCTGGTCGTCGTGCGCACCTGCAATTCTGGTGGTTGGGAAATGGGGGCAGGAGTGGAGTATCAGAAGTTCAGGCTTACCCTAGCTACATAGTGAGCTCAAGGCCAGCCTGGGACACCAGAGGCCGAAACAAACAAAATCCCAGTAGACAACTTGGAATCCTTTCAGATGGATACAATGCCATGTCAGGACTTAGGGAACAGAAAGGGGTGCTCCTGTGGGCCCTGAAGAGGGCGCAACCCCCTTTTCTTGTGAATAGGAGGTATTTGTGACTTCCATATTGGCTTTGTAGATTGCACTTTGAAATTTACATGTTTTGGACTTTCATAGGCAAATTGCCAAATATATTGCCACCAAGTGACATTTATATAGTGATGGTAGGAAGGAGTAGTTCTTAAAAAAAAAAAAAAAAAAAACAAAAACCTAATGCATTTTAAGGCAGCCAGTGGCCTGCTGCCTAACAGTTGCTGCCTGAACCAGTGGTGCCTTTGGGTTCCCATAATGCCACCTAGAACTATAAGGAGATGTTATGTCTTCTGAAAGTTAGTGGTTATTTAACTGACATAACATCTCCAGAGAGCCAGAGCACTCTAGGTCAGACAGTGGGGACAAACATGACCAGAACATCCTAGTCTGCCAAGGTCTGATGCTCACTTGGTTCTGTTTTGGCAATTTTGGTAAAAATCTGAGACTGCTGTAAGAAGACTGACACAAATTAGTCTCCACTGTAATCAGAGCAGAACTTGCAACCTGCTTACAGAATTAGAGTAATTTGAACAATGGCATGTAGGAGCTGGTCCCTTGCTGGAGGAACCCTGTATAAAATAATAACCCCTAGTAAGCCATTCTCCTAGAGGGGAGGAGAATCAGAGATGCTTAATTTAGGAACTAGTGTTGAAGGGTGTGTATTAATGATGGTAAATACACCTAGCATATAAGAAGCTCTGTATTCCATGCTCAGCCCCCACCCCCAAACACACACACACACACACACACACACACACACACACACACACACACACACCAAAAACTACTAACGTTCAAATGTGTCGCAGGCGTGCTCACCTAAACAGTGCTAGGACATTAGGCACAAACCAGCTGTCCCGTCTCCCTCTTAAGGAGTAAATTTGTGAAAGTTGGCTCAAACTGCATTTAGAATTCTTGTCTAGGCTAGGGATGTGGCTAGCTCAGGGAATAGGCACTGGATCCATCCCCGGTCTCAAAAAAAAAAAAGTTTATACACAAGAAATTCTCCCTGCCAGTGTTTGTCAGTAAACAGGTTTCCCTGAACTGTTAGAGTCCAGCTAAGATGGTGGCCTCTGGGTGCCTGCAGGCAGATGGAGAAGAGGAGCCAGTGTTCCAACTGAGGTCCTGGGTCAGCAGCAGGCAGGCTCCTCTGTCTCCAGGCACAAGGGACAAAGGCGAGAGTGCCGCTGGGTTGCTGTTCAGAGCAGCCATTTCAGTCATACCCTGTGGTCTGAGTGTTGGACTGGCTTCCTAGGAAAGCCCATCTCCCTGCCTGTACTCTGAAATGCATGCCTCTTGCAAGTATTTTCCCAGAATCCATATCTTTACTCACCGTTCTTCATAAGCTTCTGAGACTACAAAAGGATCCGTGCAGTCTCGGCTTAGCAAAGTCACTTCCCTTTTTGGTAGGAAAATTGGGCTCACTGGTGGAGTCAGTCTCCTGCCCTGGGCCTCTGCTGTAAGCCCGGGAGTCATCCATCACTAGCTTCCTCTTTGGGATTGACTTCGCTTCGAGACCAGCAAGAGAAAAGCAAGCCCATCGTCTCTCTCGTACCCCGGGAAAGGCTTTGAGGGAGGCCAGCAGCTTTTGTTTCATTAGTGAGCAGGCACGCAGTCTGTGTCACTAACATTAACCTTGTGGGCGAAAGAAGGAGCCACTCGGACCGGGAGCCTATGCTGACGTTTAGTGTTCTTTTTACATCCACTTAGCAGTCCATGTTTACAAGTAGGACGAACCTTTAGAAGGAAGCAGCGCATGTACATACAAGCACATGTGGACACATGCAGTTTTTAAACAGTATTGTTGGGGTCTGTGCCACACTTGTCCACACCTACATAAGATGGGTGGATTTTTCCTTGGCCATGCCTGAGGGTCAGTCTGTGGTCATTTATAAAAGTTTCCAAAGGCCCGGCCTCTCCCGCTGACCCGCATAGCAAAGACCCATGGGTAACCCAGCCTCTTCCCGAGAGGAGTAAGGCCCTTCTGTTTTGATTTTGGTAGATAATCTTGTGCCGCGGAAGTCAGAAGGGCAAACCGAAGCAATCCTGACAAGAAGCGCTCCCCAGAAGTCAGGACACCCCCTGTCGGGTGGTTTTGGAGAGACAAGGACAGTGGAAGAGACGGAGTACAATCAGTTGTGTGGGCAGAGAGGGAAGGGAGGCAGGAATCCGGGTGCCTCGCTGCCTGAGCCATAGAACATGGTTAGGCCCCCCACCCAGCCCCCTCAGCCTCGGTTGCCGGGGGGGGGGGTGAGGAGAACGTTGGAGATATGTTAAAATACCTTCAAACCACAGTGTAAATGCTAACTAACCATATTGGTATATAACCGGAATTTTATATTAAAAGGGGCATCCTTGTCAAATGTATGCTGTGTTTAAAAAAAAAAAAATGTACTGAGTGAGAAATCTCTTTGAATTGTGTTTCTTGTATATTACAGACATATATAGAGAGAAACTATTTTAACCAGGCAAAATATTTTTGCAGTGATTGGAATAAATCATTTATTATTACCCTTGAGTCCCATTCAGGACACTAATTAAATAAAACCATGGCAATGCATTTGTGAGTTGTTTACATTGTTTTGTTTTATTCCTTGGAAGTTGCAGGGGCTCAGAGAAAATCTTAAATCTTATTTTAAAAGATTATTTTTAATATATGAGTGTATGTATTTATATGTACCATGTGCATATCTGGCATCTTCAAAAGCCGGAAGAGAGTGATGGTTCCCCTAGACCTGGTGTCACAGTTTAAGCCATCATGTAGGTGTTGGGAACAGAACCCAGACCCAGTGCTCTTAACTGATGGGCCATCTCTTCAGCCCCAAACTCCTAGATCTTTATGGTATATCCATTTGACATTCACAAGAGAGAAGACCCATGAGTTCTTTCGCTCCAAGGCCTGGGAAGACCTAACTTCTGTTTAGCTCTGAGCTACTCAAGGCATCTCAAAGAAATCCAGCAACGATGTAGTCTCCCAGACTCTCCTCCAGATCTTCTGGGCCATTCTGCATTTTGCAAGATCTCCTGCGATTTCTATGGGTATTGAAGATGGCTGAGCTCTCCATACCAGCCAGAATGAGTTTGCGCTCCAATGACATTGATACTGGGGACATGAGATAGAAACTAAAACATTAAAGACCTGCTTGGTCCCGGGGACATACACAATTTCATGTGTTAACATTAACCTTCAAAATCAACTCTGCAATTGAGATTTAAGTCATTGCCCAAGCTTAAAGCCTGGGACTCGAACCTGTGCCGCCAAGACTCCATAGCCCACTAGTGCTTAATCATGCCATGCCCACTGTACCGGCCCTTGATGCTTCTCAAACATGTATGCAGTGGTGCAGTCTATACAGGGAGAGGGAAGGCTACGCCCTCCAAACCAAATTGTGCAACTTCCTTTCCAAAGTAGACATCCATGTCCAACATAAGATTTGGAACCTATCTACCTATCTACAATTTCTAGATATTCTTTCTCATGGGAAAAATGATCATCACACAATTTGGCAACGACAGGCAATTTGGGAGTGGCTACAGCAGGGAGTTACTGAAGGGTCCTGAGAGTAGTCTGCTCGGGAGCTGTTGTCATCAGCAATGTCTCGAAGGACATCTGCAAGAACCTTGGTGACCTTTGGCAGCACGGCCTGGTACTCAGGGCTTCCTCTCTGTAGGGGCACAGCTTCTGCGGCGTCATCCTCTAGGTTGAAAATGAGAGGGGAAGCGTAGTGTTGCTCAGGACCCGTGCTCCCATCACAAGCTTTGGCTCCCCCTACAGGAAGAATGGCCAAAATTGTTAAACCCAATCTTCACCCTGAGCTGCAAAAGACACCACCTCTGGGTATTCAAATTCAAATGCTTGCTTTCCCTTCCCAATAAATCACCTTGCGATTGGAGTCTGTCTTTTTGGCGGTATTATCTATCCGGAGGGATTAGGCCTGCCCCCTTGGACTTGCCTTCCATCTGAACCACACATGGGGGTCAGAGGACAACTTCGGGGAGTCAGTTCTCTCCTTCCACCGTGAGTTCAAGTGCCAGGATGACAGGTGTTACAAACTTGCCCAGTCTGAGGGCATTCTTACAACAGAGAAATACAACTGTGACTAGCAGAGCTCATCTGTGGTTTGTTCTCACCTCAAGACAACAGCACAACAGCACAGCTCAACTCAGGGGCAAAAAAAAAAAAAAAAAAAAAAAAATGCAGAAGGACCTCCAAAGCCAGCACTCCACAGACTCCACAGACCCAGCTTTCTCCTGGAATATGGATGGAAATAAAGAGGGAACTCTGGAAGAACGAGTAGCCCCCATGGCCTTCAGCAGATCAAAGCCTCCATTGAGGTCCCCTGTCATGGCGAACAGTTGGCTCTAGCAGAGACCAGGAATCACTCTCCTTGTCTAGAGTTGACCAAAACGTGTCTCTCTATCACCAGCAAAGAGCACTTGAAGTCACACAAGCTTTGGCAGTCAATCAAGCAAAAGCTGGGAGTGACCTATAAATGTTAAATAACCATTGAGTATGGTGACATGAACCTTTAATAGCAGCATGTGGGAGCCAGAGGCAAGCAGATCTCTGTGAATTCTAGGCCACTTGGAGCTACACACACACACACACACACACACACACACACACACACACACACAAAAGCTGGAGCAATATCATCCAAGATGGAGCATGGTAGAACATGCCTGGAATCCAGAGGGAGACAAGAAGATCAGGAGTTCAAGACTAGCCTTGGCTACAAAGTAAATGGAGGCCAGTCTGAACTATATGAGACCTAATTTTAAAAACAATTAAAAAAAAAAAAACCAATACACCAGACACATGATGGATGGCTCAGTACACACACAAATAATGCTTACTACATGAGTACAAAAAAAATAAAATAAAGCCACAGCCCCAGAAGAAGGCCACACGGGTAATTAGCCTCTACATGTATACCATGACATACAGAGGCCTGCACATACACATCACACACAGTAACAATACTCCTCTCTTAAGGCAGGAGTACACTAGCCATCCTCTAGCTAGCAAAATGAGCTATAGGTGACATATTTTAGCAAATCAATAAAAGCAACGAAAGCAAGACAGGCAGAGGCTGGAAGGCACTCACCACTGCAAAGAAGAAAGCCACACAGTACTGGACCTGGTCCCAAATCCTGTGGTGGTATCAGCCTCCCTGCCCACACTCCCCACTGTGGGGATGCCACACCAGCAGCTTGGAGCAGGCAGAATTCCAGCGGAAAGCTGCAGCAGCGGTTTAAGGTGTCAAGAGTTTGAGGTTACCATGAATGTTGAAAACTGACAGGTGACAAAGTAAGAGGAAGACAGCCAGAGTACAAGCCTCAGAATCTTCATATGCATGGCTGTGAATCCTTGACTGACCCCTGGAGAGGTGTCTGCCCATAAGCAACTGAAAGACCAAAATAGCAGCCTGCAAGCCTATAATCTCAACACTCCAGACACACACAGGAGGACCAAGGCCAGCCTGGCCTACATAGTTCAAGACTATCCTGAATTACAAAGTGAGACCCTCTTTCAAAAGAAAAAAAAAAAAAAAGATGTAAAAGAAAAACAAAATTCCCCCTCTTATTTGCTACTGACATCCCCCAAAGTCCATGTACGTACGGAATAGAAATCAGAGCCGGGGGTTGGAGACTTCTCTAAACTGAAGGACAACATTTGAAAGGCAAATCCTAAGGACGTAAAACAAACCCTTCCCAAGTGCAAGGGAGTGAACTGCAATTGACTTCCCATGCCAATAAACGATAACACCCAACAGTCAGTCCCTACAGTGTTTCACCAACAGGGCTCGACTTCTAAACATAAGTTTTAAATAACTACACAGGAGGGTTCCGGCTGGCACTATGGCACAAAAGCAGTGTGGAAGCCACCACTCCATGCAAAAACAAAAAGCAGGAGGCGAATGCAACAAATAGTTTCCATGAGCTCTGCAGAGTGCACACACGGCCCAAATGGGGTAAATCCCTACCTGACGCTGAAGAGGTGGGCAGGCAGAGAGAGCTGTGATTTACCACAGGGCGAGGGAGAACAAGGAACTCTTTGATAGACAAATGTGGGTGGCAGGGGAGACCTTGCCATTGGTACCCCATACCTTGTGGATGCTGTTATTCTCTCCATCACTGGGTCTAGAGCATCAAGCCCCGGTGAGAGCATTGTACCACTAAGCTGTACCTTTAACCTGGACACCACCTGCTTTTTGTCAGTTTTGACTCCAGGAGCTCAGGCAGGTCTCATAGTAGATACCAAAGAAAAACCCATTGTCCCAGGTGCAGGAGAGGAAAACTAACAATTTAAAATACGGCAGTAGAGGAGAGGGGTGCCAGAGAGGCGGCTTAGTGATTTAAGAGCCCAAACTGCTCTTGTAGAAGACTCCAGTTCAGTTCCCAGCACCTACATCGGGTAGCTCACAAGTGCCTATAACTCGAGCTCCACAGGGATCTGACATCTTAGGCTCCCGTGACCATGTGTGGTGGCCCATGCCTTTCATCCCAGACGGCAGGAGGCTGAGGCAGGTGGATCTCTGTGAATTGGAGGTCAACCTAGACTACAGAGTGATTTCCAAAACAGCCAGGGCTGCTATACAGAGAAACCCTATCTCAAAAAACTAAATAGATGATGATGATGGCAGATATTAAACAAATGCAGCAGTGGGAGTTAGAGAGATGGCTCAGAATTAAGTTGGACTCTTACTAAAATTTATATACAAAAGTTAACTTCAAATGGCTCCAAGATCTAAATGTAAGGCTTCCAAACAATAAAACCCTTACAAAAAAAATACAGGGAACTACTTTTAGAACACTGACCATTACAAATAGTTTCCCAGGTAAATTTAATCAAGCAATAAAAAAGCACACCAATCTTAGGAAACACCTTTGCAAATACAGACTCCTCCCAAGCTACTTCACATAACCAACAAAACCCTTACGCCAAACCTTGATACATGCTCTACAAGAAAGGAAATTATAAGCAAAATCCTAGCAAAGAAAATCCAATAATATATGTGTATATATTTGATATAAACATACATACTTATGTATATGATACCATGACTTAGTGAGGCTTATTTAGGAATATAAAGTTGACTTAAGAACTGGGAACCAAGCTGGGCGTTGGTAGCACATGCCTTTAATCCCAGCACTTGGGAGGCAGAGGCAGGCAGATCTCTGTGAGTTCGAGGCCAGCCTGGTCTACAGAGTGAGTGCCAGGACAGGCTCCAAAGCAATACAGAGAAACCCTGTGTCGAAAAAACAAAAATAAGAAGAACTAGAAACCAACTAATATTAGTGGTATTCACTAGTTTTTTTTTTGTTTGTTTGTTTGTTTGGTTTTTTTTTTTTTTTTTTTTTTTTTTTTTTTTGCTGTGACAAAATACCCAAGATAGACAACTCAATGAGGAGTGACTTATTTGGGCTCTTGTTTTCAGAGGTCTTGGTCCACAGTCATCTGGCTCCCTGGCTCTTAGGGTTTTCGCTAGGCCAAAGCATCCAAGGAAAGTTGCTTATGGCACACTGGACAGGAAACAGAGAGAAAAGCAACAGGGTACCCCGCTTAAAGGTGCACCCACAATGACCTTCCTTCAAACTGGCCCTGCCTTCCCAGAGCCTGTTGTGCCAGGAACTCATCAATGGGTTAACCTGCAGGTAAGGTTAGCATTTTTATGATCGAAGCATCTTCCAAAAGTCTTGCCTCTGAACACTGCTTACAACAAGGACCAAACTCAACACTGGCTTTTGGGGGGACATACTTTGTATCCACGACATCAATTCACAGCCTTGTGGAGTGTGTACACAGGTATACACAGTTAGGTGTGCATCCATCACAGTGTATAAAATCTGCCCTACTTTTACATTTTCATGTATTTGTGTGTGTGTGTGCGTGCGTGCGTGCGTGCGTGCGTGTGTGTGTGTGTGTGTGTGTGTGTGTGTGTGTGTGTGTGTGATCATGCATAGGAGGTGGTGTGGGGATACACATTTGCCACAGAGCACATGTGGAGGTTGGGGACAATTTGTGGGAGTTGGTTGTCTCCTTCCATCATGTGGGCTTTCTGGATTGAACACAGGCCATCAGGCCTGGCAGCAAGCGCCTTGATCTCTAATTACTACTTTACGAGTGGCAAAGGACAGCTACGGAGATGTGTCAATAGGTACAATGCTTGCCATGCAAGTGTGAGGACCACAATTCAGATCACCAGTGCCCGCAAAAATGATAGCCGGATGTGGAAGCCCACGTGTAATCCCAGCACTCGGGAGGCAGAGACAGACTCTCCTGAGCAGGCCGGCCAAGCTAGCAGAGTCAGTGAAGTCCGGGTTCAAGTGAGAAACCCTGCCTCACTGTGTAAAATGGAGAGTAATCAGGGAAGATGCCTAGTATAAGTTGCACATGCCGCACGCACACGCACACGCACGCACGCACGCACAAGTGCATGCTAAAAGAAATAGAAAAGGAAAGAAAATAGATGATTTTTGAAAAGGGGGGAAAGGAGGGAAACCAACGAAATTCCCTAGTTCCAGGCTGCACAGCCAAAGACTGGTTATCCTTAAAGGCTACCCTAAGTTCACGGCCAAAACATCATCTCCCCATCAAAGAAGAATATGCTGTTCTCTTCCCTAATGGAGTAGTTGCCCGTTTATCTGCCTTTCCCAAACACAGTTTTAAGTAATTAGGATGCAAATTAAAAAACAAAATTCGGGAGGGACCGGAACAGGACAGCATCTCAACCTGTTTGCAGTTTTCCTCCCAAGTACAAGAGCTCAGGGCCCCAGTCCCCACCCTGGCTCTCCCTCCAGTCTGGGGCTTGTAATCCCTGTGTGCTTGTGATCACTTTATGCAGCCCTATTACTTCATGGTGGGGTTTACGACTCCAGCATTGTGGTGCCAAGGGCTTTCTGGCAGGGTTTGACCTGCATGAAATCAACTCAGCCTGGAGGGCCCATGCCTCTTAGATAATGTAATACAAGGATGCTGATCCCCGAACTTTCCCTCTGAGGCCACAGCAAAGATCTGTCTGTCTGAGGTTTAGGAACCAAAGATTCTTGAAGCATTTCTAAGATCCCTGAAGCTGCGAGCTCAAGGGGCTTGTTCTGATTTTGCAACCACATTTACACTCAGAAAATAAATTTTGAAAAAAAAAATTTGTGGTTTTAAAAACTTATATAATTCTTTTAAAATCTCCAACATGAAATAACCAAATCAAACTGAAATCTCCAAGTCCTAGCCAGAATTTCTTGTCTATTTTTATTTTGTCTTATTTTTCACTGATTAACTTCAAAATGTTAGGGCTTCAACTAAGTGCAAAATACAGGGACAAGCATTTGAAGACAACAGAGTTTAAACTTCTGCTGGGCTGCGTTGGTGATGCACGCCTTTAATTCCAGCAGTCAGGAGGCAGAGGATCTCTGTGAGTTCGAGTACAGAGTGAGTTCCAGGACAGGCTCCAAAGCCACACAGAGAAACCCTGTGTCAAAACAACAAAAAAAGTTTAACCTTTTAATTTTAATTTTAATTTTGTGCACCTGTGTACATGTACATTCATGGGTATGTGTCTGTGTGCAGTGTGTGTGTGTGTGTGTGTGTGTGTGTGTGTGTGTCTGTGTGTGTGTGTGTCTGTGTGTGTCGGTGTGTATCCATGTGACAGCAAATGTGTAGAGGTCAAAGAATTACCTACATAGTGGCTGTCCCCTTCCACCATGTGGTTGCCTGGGACCAAATCATGTCGGTAGGCTTGGAAGCAAGTACCTTTACCCACTGTGCCAGTCAATTTGACACAAACTGAAGTTTGGAAAAGAAAAGGTTCTCTCATTTGGAAAGAGGGAACCTCAATTGAAATAATAAAAATAAAAAATACCCCCATAGGATTGACCTGTTGGCAAATCTGTGGTGCCAACAGGGCCCATCCTGGGGTGGGGGGGGTGGGGGTAGTGGTGGATAGAGGGGTGGGGGGTGGCGGTTGCCAACCCTGGGCAGGTGGTCCCAGGAGGTCTAAGAAAGCAAACTGAGCATGGCACAGAGACAGAGAGAGAGAGAGAGAGAGAGAGAGAGAGAGAGAGAGAGAGAGAGAGAGAGAGAGAGAGAGAGAGAGCACCCATAAACAACATTTCCCCATGCCCTCTGCCTCAATTTCTGCCTTGAGTTCCTATCCTGACTTCCCTTTGTGACAGCTGTGACCTGGGACTTGCAAACCAAACAAACCCTTTTCTCCCCAAGTTGCTTTGGTCATGGTTTTCATCTATGCAACAGAGAGCAAGTGGGAACACCCACTATGCCACCTCACCAGCCCTATGTGACCTTTCTAAATTACACACACAAGACAGTCATGAGTGGACCGCAGGGTAGGGAGACTCCTGTCGGCCTGCTGAGTAGACTTTTAAAGTCCGCCTTCTGAAACAGTTTACTGCCAAGCAAATGCCACGTTTAAGGGTCTCTGAGCTCTAACTTGGAGCAAACCGCTCCGTGTGCGAAAAGGCGTGAGGAAGAAGGGCCAGAGCCCTGAGCCTACTGCATTTCCATTTTGGCTGGTCCAGAATGCCTTTGCTGGGCCCTCCTGCCAAGGACAGGTTCAGCTGGCATAGTCAGAGGTGCATGCTGCACGCTTCTCAAAGAAGAGGACCATATCATACCCCCCTGCCAGGGAACCTCCAAGGTGTGCACAGGGGAGTTAGGGGGAGGGGCTCTACTTGCCAGTAACGTAGAAGGCCTTGTGATGGTCCAGGCGGACGGTCTGCAGGCCTCCATACTCTCCAGCAGCCCCGCTGTTGGGGTGGAACAGTACCTGAGAAAGAGAGGGTAGCTTGTTGTAATGAGTATGTTTTCCCGCCTGATTTACAGAACAACATCTCTCATCATCTTGTGTCTAAGAAAACCATGCAGGGCCAGCAAGATGGTGATGCAGGGAAAGGGAGCCGGTCTGAGCTCCATCCCTGGGACCCACATAAAAAGCCAGATGCAGTGGTGCACATCTGTAATCTCCTTCTACAAGGTGAGGGGCAGAGAGACAGAGTCAGCTAGCATGTCAGGGGCCAGCTGTCACGCATGGCAACAGGACTACAAAGAGAGACCTCACCTCAGCAAAGTGGAAGGTCAGAACCAACCCTCAAAAGTTGCCCTCTGACCTCAATAGGCAGATGTGGCATATGTGAGTTCCCCCTCCCCCAAGGCACACACTACACACCTGTCTATGTACACATGGAAGGAAATCATGCTAGGTGTCATGGCCTACTCTACCCGCCATGTCCCTACCCACACCCCTAAATACTTGCTGCCAAGCACAGGCCTGTAGATGATGCTGGCCAATTCCCGGGAGCCACTATGAAATTGTCACTTCACTAGGTGCTTAGGAGGGAGGAGCTACAGCGCTGCACTGGGTAGAGATGTCACTGGGTAGCTCGGATTCACCGGCCCGATGCTGGCTCTGTAATCTGCAGGGTTCTGAGTGTCCGGGCCAGTGCGTTTTAGTTTCACAAATTAAAACTTCCAGCACAGCCACATCAGAACTTTAACCATCCCCCAGGGCCCTTCTCTGAGAGGAGTTTCTTACAGCTAGCTGCTTTGGTCATACAGCCAGGAGTCCTACCCGTAGTCAGAGCAAGCAGAAACCTGCAGAGTTGGCTTAAGAATATCCCTCCCTCCACCTCAGATTGCCTTTCTCTTCATCAAGAATGGCACAGCTTCACCTCTAGACCTTTTATATCAGTACCGGGGATCGAACCCAGGTCCACACACAGGCTAGACACACACTCTATCCCTGAGCTACAGCTCCAAGCCAAGCCTTGCCTGAACAGACACCCATGACTCAGCCCTACTGTGCTGAGGAACTCTTTCCTGATTCCGTCAGACATGGAAGAATTACCCTGAGGATTGGAAACACCTAATTCAGAGGTCCCGAGGGAAGGTCTTGGTAGGAAATAAAAGACCAGCATCCTTAGTAGGTTGGTGGGTTTGGGCTGGAGGCATGAGATTGCCCTGGTATGAATCATGTCCATATATATTGCTGGGAAGGCACTTACATGATTCAAAGTTTCTGTAGGGCTTGGGGGAAAAAATAATGAGAAACATCTGTTTGAGAGGGAAACAGCTGCCCCCACCCCCTACCCCCACCACCAGTTTCAGTATCCTGAGAGGATACTGCCCTGGGCAGGGCCCCCCCCACACCTGCTGCTTCCTCACCCCCATCAACCCTCCAAACACCCCCAGCAGGCTTCTAAAAGGAAGTCATTACTGAAAACCTCACTTCTTCCATCCCCAGAAAGCCACGCCTGGCCTGTCAGGGCAGGACAGTGCTTTGTTTTCCTGAGAAAGGCTGGGGGGGGTGTTGGGGGGGGGCGGGGGGGGGAGGTACCACCCAAGGACACAGGATGTGTCCCGTCCTGAGCCTCCCATTTGTGATATGTTCAGACCCCCAGAAGACAGAGTTCAGGTCTGTCCCTTCAAACCATGGTATTATTTGGGACCCAACAATAGACACTCCTGAAGGAGAGGCCACCACGCTCAAAAGGCCTACGTGGCACTACCATAAACTTCCAGAACCTAAGAGGTAAAACTGAGGTGTCCTTAGAGATGGGGGTGGATTTTGAGACACTCATATAAGCCACCCCACTTGAAGCAGATGCGCAGCTTTCTTGTTTACGTCAACATAGGAAGAAGGCTGCAAGCTTACACTAAATCATGGCTGAAATATTTCCCCTCCAGATGTGTGGCCCACAGTTCAGAGCCCACTTACTCTATCTTCTGCAAACCTGTACAGACTTCTTGGTTCCTTTTCTTTCCTACGTGCTGGTCTGCTTTGCTACATTGTTACATTTTTGTTGTTTTGTTAAGCATGGGAGTGTCACTCTGCACAGTATCAAATCCTGAGGCGTTGTCATCCTGCACCCCATCAGGCCTGGGTGTACACAGCTTCAAATCTCCAAAAGCAGGAGTAGGGGAGAGAGATGTCAATCATAGACATGGCACTCTGCGTGACACATTTTACCACTAGAGGCCTCCCTAAGAGAAGTGATGGTGTTCACGTTTCCTCCATGTACAGCTTCTGGTGTGCCAAACTGTTAATAGCCCACAGCTGGCCCAGATTGGAGTGGGCTATGCAGGTGCAGAGGTATTTCCTTCACTGATAATATATGGACCTGGTTATGAAAGCCATGAGATGATCACTCATGATGCCACTACCTCCAGCTTCCTTCTTGGAGTGTGTGTGGGGGGGAATAGAAAGTGGGTCACAAGGTTGTGAAACTGTACCCCCCCCTCTCCGCTCAGGCTCTTCCTGCCTATTCACAGACCCATTTGTGTCGGAGGCAAAGGGTTAAAAATATGCAGAGCATGCAGCCAGAGGTCAGCTACTGAGGGTTTGGAACATCACCTAGAGAGAACGAGTAAGGAGATCGTGGGTATGAAAGCTGTCACTTTGCCTCTCATTCCACGGCCCTGGGAGATGTGTATGTCTAGGCTGTTTCTCTCTTCAGACCTGGGCTATACTTGCAAAACAAAGAAGCCAACCACTGAGAGGCATCTGAGCTGACTGTCTAGGAAGTTCTTTGGGCTTCTAGAAATTGGAATGGATTTCTTTTTCTTTCTTTTCTTCTTTGTTTGTTTGGTTTTTTGTTTTGTTTTGTTTATTGAGACAGGGTGTCTCTGTATTGCTTTGGAGCCTGTCCTGGAACTTGCTCTGTAGACCAGGCTGGGATCAAACTCACAGAGATTCACCTGCCTCTGTCTCCTGAGTGCTGAGATTAAAGGTATGTGCTGCCAGCGCCTGGCCCTGGAATGATTTTCTAAACCAACCCATATCAGAATCCTTCTAAATGGAGGTACAAAGGGCTGGGCAGATGGCTCAGTGGTTAAGAACAATTCCTGCTCTTGCAGAGGACCTGGGTTTGGTTCCCAGCACTCATACTGAGGCTCACAAATGCCTGTAACTCTACTTGCAGGGGACCTGATGTCTTCCTCTGATGACTGCGGGCACTGTATTCGTGTGGTGCACACAGACAGATTCAGGCACACACAATGTATTAAAATAAATATTTTTAGAGGTACATAATATATATAGTATGGCCATCAACTAGCCCTGTTCTTAAATTAAAATGGTCTTCTTCTCTAGAGCATCTAGGTGGACGCTGGAAGAAGCCAGTGCTCTGGGAGGCCGGGCACAGCACCCACATGCAGTACCACGAGAAGCTTCCTGTAGGCAGTAGGCTAGCTGTCTCTTGCTAGGCCATAGGTGTAACGAGGAAATAAACAAGCCCCTACTTGGGCTAGATTACCAATACAATGTAGGTCCCCTGATGGTGTCAAGACTTGTACCTGTTTCTCCCACTTGTTTGCTGGACCCAACCCAATGAGCACGCACAAATCTGTTGCTAAAGTACGACACTGCTCTGTCCGGGAAGAGAAGTAAGCTCGAGGAGGAGCTGGCATCCACAGGAGGCCTGACAACGTCAAGAAATCACTTCCTGGTGAACTCAATTATTCTATTAGTAGCCATGGCAATAAACACTCAGGAGTACCTCTCCATGGAAGTTGTGTGGCTAATGCTGCTAGGGTCACAGGGCACTTCCGGCTTAAGGCGGAAACCGTCTTCCTGAGTCATGCTGTTCCAGAGGGTCAGGCACAGAGTATCTGCATGTCTGCAGAGAGTGACCCAAGACTCCTTCAGAGGACTACTGGGGTCTCATCTGCCAAGCCCTAAGAGCTTGGTCAATGTTTGCAGAAGTGTGGTGTACCACTCAAGGCTGGGATTCTGGATGACGTGGGAAGGTGCCTCAGCGTCCACCAGCACAACTGAACCACATGGTCCCCCCCCCAAAGTCATAAATAGACCCACAGAAGCATGGGTCTCCACCTGGTTTGCTGGGGGCTTGCTGGAGCACACTCAGGGGTCTCCAAGCTCCTGCAGCCCCCTACTATTCCCCCCCAGCTTCCTTTTCCTTTTAGTAAATGAAACACACATGGAAGAGACAGGGAGAGTCCCTCAGGACGGACATTCCCTGGCTGCCACTTGGTGCTCCAGAGCACTCTAAGGAGGGGACAGTAAGGACGATCCTGGAATGTAGAAGCCCAGAGTCATTGCCAGGGGCTGCTGAAATCAAGAACAGGCAGATAGCCACAGTGGCACATACCTGCAATCCCAGCACTCAAGAGGCTAAGACACAGGGATTGCAAGTTCTACATCAGCCTGTTGCAAGAGGGTCTTTCGAAAGTAAACAAGTAAACCACAACAGAATAACAAGATGGAAAGTATGTACCGAGCCCTCCCAGAGCAGCGAGAATGCTGGGAATGTAAAGACCTTGCTGACTTTCATGACTGATGCATTCATTCATTCGTTCATCCACTTGGCACTCACTGGCTGCTGGCTGGGTACAGATGCTCTTACGTTCATGACAACTGAACACTGAACCCTACAGATGGGGCCCTTGCCCCCATGGAGCTTCCATTCTAGCTGAGCCTACAACTGCACCAGCATCTATTCCAACAAAAATGTGCTGAGTGCCCAAGTCATGTCAGAAAATCGAGTGCATGTAGAGAGAAAAAAAAAAAAAAAGAAAGAAAGAAAGAAAGAAAGAAAGAAAGAAAGAAAATTAAGCCTCAAAAAATTCTACAGTAAGCCAAAATGTTAACTATAAATCTGGATTGGCAAACTGAATTATTGGAAGCTGTTCGACTCTGAAATTCATCACCGGGAATTTTTGCACGGGGGTCTTCACCAGCCATTGGCACGCACCTCCTGAGGCGGTCATTTGTACGAAGGTAGCAGGTGTGAGATGTGAGACACAGCCCAGACACAAGCTTCCTCCACTTACCCTGTGCCCTGCCTGTGACCTGCCAAAGAGCACCTCAGAGACATCAAGCCCATCGAAGTTCCGGTTTGGAGGCAAGCTGGCTCCTGCCAGGGCTATCGCCGTGGGGAAGATGTCTAGCATGCTGCAGAAAGAACAAGACACAGTTGGCCTCAACTCCTCCAACTCTCCCAGGCTCCCCTGTGACCAAACCCCACGCGCAGCAGCCCAGAGCACAGCAGGTAGCCTTTCCTACAGCCCACATAGTTTCTCTTTGGGGGTCTACCTGGATTTCTGCTACAAGAGACAAGAGGTGGCCAGGTGTCACATAGGCTCACATTCAGCCTTACCACCTGTCTAAGATCCAATTCTGCAGTCTGCGATTGTGTAAAATGTGTGGTTTAATAACAGGAGCTGCCTCCCAGAGTGGATGTGTGGGTAAAACACACAGGGAAGATATACAGGAGCTTGGCACTTGCTGGCTGTTTGTCTTATAATTACTCACAGGGTCACACCTTTGAACCCAAGGACTAAGAGTTGGCCACTGCCTTATCAGGAGTCGTATGGGACTGGGTGGCAGGTGTTTGCAAGAAAACACTTCATGTCCCATTGCCTGAATCTCTCCCTCATGGATATTTAGTTTTTAACTCAAATATGTGAAATTTTAGTTATGACTTGTGAAATATTCCAGTTCTCCGACTTAACTTTAACTCTTTTTTTTTTTTGCCCATTACAAAATAGTGAATGTTTTATGACAAAAAAAAAAAATCTTAGAACATACAGAAATATAAAAAAGAAACTAACATATAACTAGTCCATCATTTGAGGGTAATGACTGTTACTCTTTATTATTTTAAGAATTCAAATTCTGGGGGCTGAAGAAATAGCTCAGCAGTTAAGAACACTGACTGTTCTTCCAGAAGACCTGGGTTCAATTCCCAGCATCCACACAGTGGCTCACAACTGTCTGTAACTCCAGTTCCAGGAGATCTGATGCCCTTATACAGGCACACATGCAGGCAAAACACCAATGGACATGAAATAAAAAAAAAAGATAAATAAGTTTTGGAATTCTTATGTATACAGTATATGCATGTGCACAGTGTATGCATGCATGTGGTGTGTGCATGCAGTATATGCATGTGTGTAGTATATGCATGCGTGCGGTACGTTCATGTGTGCTGTGTGTGTGTGCGGTGTGTGCATGCGTGCTGTGTGTGAATGCATGTGGTGTGTGCATGCGTGTGCACAGTATATGTGTGTGTGTAGTATATGCATGCGTGCAATGTGTGCATGTGGTGTGCATGTGTGCATGCAGTATATGAATGTGTGCAGTGTATGCATGCTTGCCCACATGAACATGTGTGGAGCTCCGAGGCTAACATTGGCTGTCTTTGTCTCTCACTCTACATCATGTTTTCTGAGACAGGGTCTCTCCATATTTCAGCTTGACTGGCCAGTGAGGCCCCAGGATGCTTTTCCTTCCAGCGCTGGGGTTCCAGATGTGCCTTGGTGTCCAGCCTGCCCACAGGTGTTGGGGATTCAAACCCACACCTTCATGCTTGGGTAGCAAGAGCCTTACCCATTGAGCCATCTCCCAACCCCACCCACTATTAAGATTTTTGGTGGGTCTTGTTAGCGTGATTTTATTCCTTTCTGTTTTGTTTGTTTGTTGTTTGTTAATACCGGGTTTCACGTACCCAGTCTGGCCTTGAATTCCTGACCCTCCTGCCTCCACTTTATGAGGACTAAGATTACAGGCTTGTGTCATGTGGAACCATACCACACTGCACACCTCCCAAAGTGCTCATGTGATGAGATGGGGGTGGGTCATCAGGAAGAGTAGAGTGGTTGCCCTTTCAACAGAGCAGTTTAAGGAAGAGTCAAGGGAAATGGGAGCCAATGGGATTTGCCAGAGCCGGGACTAGGCCAACATGAATTCTGTCATGGGTTAGATTTTCCCAGAAAAGAGGTCCTGGTATCGAGAGGCTGGGACAACATCAGAATTCAGGACCACAGGTAGGAAAGCTCTTGGGGCCATGTCTTCCCAGTGTATCCACCCTGAGTTCAAGGGAGAGGCTCTCTGCCTTCCACAGAGGCTACGGAAAAGACCCATCACATGTGTGACATCTCCAATCTGCCCACATCCTTTCCCTCTCCAGGGCTCTGCTATGACCTGCAGCAGAATTTTTGTTGACTGTGGGACAAAGTGTTTCTGTTTGCCTGGAGTGTTCACAGTTCACAAAACTGGTGACTTATCTCCTGAGATAGGCACTCCAGGAGCTGGCATCCCACACTGGCGCAGGCATGCAGAGTCAGCACTCGGTGGAGTACAGAACAGTCTGCAAACCTGTCCAGAGTCCAAGGTTCCTGCCACAAACCGGGAAGCAATGAGGTCTACAGCATGGTCTAAAAGGGGTTGTTTGTTCATGCTTCTGCTCTCTCTCTCTCTCTCTCTCTCTCTCTCTCTCTCTCTCTCTCTCTGTCTCTCTCTCTCTCTCTCTCTCTCCACACACACACACACACACACACACGCACACACCTAAGAAAGATCAGTATCAAACCCATAAGCAAGAAAAACAGGATCTACAATCTATAATAGATTGTTTTCATTTGTGTGCATCTGAGCACGTGTGGGGTTTGCATACTGTGTGGAGGTGTCTACACACCTGTATGCACATACAGAAGCTGGAAATGGTGTTGGCCGTCCTCCTCAGTCACTCTTCCTTTGAGGCAGTGTCTCTCTCTGAACCTGGGGTGTGTGCTCTCTGCTAGTCTGGAAGCCAGCAAGCCCTAGTGATCTTCCTCACTCTGTCTCACCCCGCCCACCTTAGAGCTGCTTACAGGCATCCAGCTTGGGATGTGGATGCTGGGATCAAAAGCCCAGTCTTCTTGGTTGTTTAGCAAACACTCTTGACACACACACACACACATTAGGTTGTGAAATGGACCGGGGAGATAATTCAGCTATGAAAGTGCCTGCCTTGCAAGTATGAAGTATCTTGTTTCCCAGATCCCATGTTACAAAAATCTGGGCATCAGAGTCCTCTCAGCACTGGGGAGGTGGAGATGGGTGTCCTGCCGGCCTAACCTAATGAGTTTTAGGCCAGTGCTTGAGAACAACACCTGAGGTTGTCCTCTGGCCTCCCTACACATGTGTACTCGCACATGCGTGTGCGCGCACGCTCATACACTCAGATGCACATACATTCACACACACATACACACACACACACTCATACACTCAGATGCACATACATTCACACACACACTCATACACTCAGATGCACACACACACACACACACTCATATGCACATACATTCACACACACATACACTCTCACACACACTCATACATACACACTTAAACACACATTCACAGACATAATCACACACACATACACGCTTTCACACATACTCTCACACACTCACACATACACACACACACACTCATACACTCATTCACTCACACACACATACACTCTCACACACACTCATACATACACACTTAAACACACATTCACAGACATATAATCACACACACACACATACACGCTTTCACACATACTTACACACTCACACATACATACACTCACAAACACACACACTCTCTCATGCACACATTTGAAGTAGACTGTAGACTTTATTTTTTCATCTTAAGAGATATCAGCATCACAGACAGGCCAAACTACAGAAACAGACCCTGCATTGCACTTCCAGAATGAATTACATCCTTTCTTTTCTCTGTCTTTTTTCTCCTCTGCATCATGAGGTTTGGCAATCCTGACTACACAGCACTGATCTAAATCTAACGCTCAGGGAAGCCCGGTGTGTGACACAGTCTGGCATGCCCTCCAGAGGAGTCTAGTCTCCGCAGAACTAAAAGAGAACTTTCACCCACAAAGAAAACTTCTTTGACAGGTCTGGCGACTCACATTGCTCACGGTGGCGCAGTCCCGTGTGGACATGCCCAGGCTGTCAGCAAATCACTCCTCAGAGAATGGCAGAAGCCCAGCCCCTGAGCTTAGGCCTGGGAGGGGCAAATGCTCCCTGGAACACACCAACCCAAAACCAGGCTTTCCTGCACAGGAACCTGGAGGGCAGATCTGTCTTACTGAGGCTACTGATGACCCTCCAAACCTCAGTCTTCTTTGAAACCTTGAAGAACTAGAGCAAATGAAGAAACGAAACCCCAAACCTGCAGAGCCCAACTCTGCAGGTCCAGTGAGTTCACCCTGATGCTGATTTGGGTGGGTATTTTTGCTTTTATGGGTTTCTTCCGCTGTTATAAAAGAGGGGCTGGGAAGATGCCATAGCTCTAGCCGAGGACCTAAGTTCGATTCCCAGCACCCACATCAGGCAACCCACAACTTCCTGTAAGGCCTGCCTCCGTGAGCACCTGCACTCACATGTCCTTACACACATACACAGAATTTGAAAAAAGTAAAAAAAAAAAAAAAAAAAAGGAAGATTCTGCATTTCAAAACTATTGACATAAAGGTAAATATATCATAAACAATTTCATTCCCCTTTAAAGTATTTTTCCTTTCCTTTCTGCTTTGCTCTGCATGTGTGTGAGAGAGTGGGTATGTGGTGTACATCCATTTACATGCAGGTGCATATTCGGCACGTCACCAGAATGCACAAGAGGATGCCATGTGTCCTGTTGTATCACCTGCCACCTTGTTCAATAGAGACAGGGCCTCTCACTGAATCTGCAGGTAGGCTGTCAGCTGACAAGCCTCAATGATTCCGCCATCTCCATCCCCCAGGGCTCTGGCATAACAGGCATGCACTTGGCTTTTTCGGGATTTGTATGTGGGTTCCTGCCCACTGAGAAATCTCCCTAGCCCCAAGTACTTTCTTTTTTTTTTTTAAACACAAGACTGTCATGTGTCCAAGGCTGATGTCTAGAGTGCTCGGATTACAGGCATGTGCTACCACACCCTGGGTATGCAGTACTGGGGACCCAACCCTGGGCTTTGTGCAAGCCAGGCAAGCACTCTACCAACTGAGCGACACCCCTGTACCCCTGACGTGAACATCTTATGGGCACTGGCACTCATGGGCCTGGTGTATAAGTTGGCTTCTCCCTGTCCCCCCAAGCACTACTTCCAGAGACCCTCTGATAGTGAGAGAAGAAGGCAGTGCCCGCTTGTAAAAGGAAGAGGGCTGAGACGGAGGGCTTCGGTGAACAAAAGGCTAGCGTGGGAGCAGGCGGGAGGGAGACACCTTCTGCATTCTTGTATCTTTACGAGACTATTTTCTGTTTCACGTTTCTCTGAAGTTTGTTCGCAGGAGATGCGTGTGTTTCTGTACATTGTTTTTAAAGATAAGATCTTGTTATGTGGTTCAGGCTGCTTTGGATTCCTAAGTTCAAGCAATTGTTCTCCGGTCTCGCTCCTCCCAAATAGCTGGGACCAAGGGCTTGCACCATCCCATCCAACCGGTCGGTGCTCTCATCCGAGCGAGGTGTCAAAGGGAGTAGAGATCGGTGGTGATGATGAGGGTGCAGAAGGGCTCTGCTTGCTGCACCCCAAGCTATGCCAGAAGGAAGGGAGCTCAAGAGTCACATGGAGGGAGGGGCTTTTCTTTGGTAGAACATCCCTGGCTCCAAGCATGGGTGGGTGGGAACAGCGATGTCACAGTAGGCAGGGAGAGGCTAGGAAGGAGGGTTTTCTAGAAGCTAAGGGCAACCAGACTGGGGGAAATCTGACCCAAAGATGGAAAGAGAGAAGTGGGATATCAGGGAAGGGCTGGGGAGACTTGGACCAGGATAAAGGAGTGCCTCTCATCTCCTTCTCCCTGGAAGTAAAGGAGGTAAGTACAGAAAGATGCCAAGAAGAGAAGAGAGCAGAGCCACCTCCCCTGGAGGAATGAACTGTCCCTACGATACAGAAACAGGTTCTTTTTTAGCATTTAATTGTAATTGTCTTTCCATATTGTTATTCCCCCTCATTATCCCTGAAAAAGGAAGGTCTCCACCCCTTCCTGGTCTTAGTCACACTGCAGAGGCTTCAGGGGCTAGCCTGTGTTCACATTTGACTGGCAGCACATCCCAGGGCCTTGCCACCCTTGAGTCTCTCTTACAGGCAAGCCTGGCCCCAACAGTACCCACTTCAGAGAAGGCAGGGGTCCTAGAGCATCAGGGGATGTTGAACAACAAATATGACAAATGTCTCTTATGGGCAGCATCTCTCCAGGCAGGAAAGAGACCTTGACTCATCTACCTAAATTCTCACCACTGCCAGAGCAGGAGAGGGCAGATGGCCTTGAAAGGGGATGCATGGCTGGGTACCGCCCAGATGTATCCTATAGACAACAGGACATGATGTGGACTTTACAGCTTCTGTGTCTGGACCCACAGACACAGACATGCCTGCAGACAAGACAGAACCTGCTGATCTTCACCCCTTCCACAGAACCACTATCTTACTAGTATCAGCAGGGGTAAGCTGGGGCTTCTCTGCAGCTCCAGCTGATTTTCCAGTAAAGTTGTTGCAAGATCTTCTTATCAGTCCAGCCAACTCCAGCTTGCCTCTGCTCTAGACAGGTGTGGTCCTCCATCCAGAACAGGGATGGAGATGCCCATCTCAGGTACAGAACCAGGTGTGGTCCTCCATCCAGAACAGGGATGGAGATGCCCATCTCAGGTACAGAACCAGGTGTGGTCCTCCATCCAGAACAGGGATGGAGATGCCCATCTCAGGTACAGAACCAGGTGTGGTCCTCCATCCAGAACAGGGATGGAGATGCCCATGTCAGGTACGGAACCAGGTGTGGTCCTCCATCCAGAACAGGGATGGAGATGCCCATGTCAGGTACGGAACCAGGTGTGGTCCTCCATCCAGAACAGGGATGGAGATGCCCATGTCAGGTACAGAACCAGGTGTGGTCCTCCATCCAGAACAGGGATGGAGATGCCCATCTCAGGTACAGAACCAGGTGTGATCCTCCATCCAGAACAGGGATGGAGATGCCCATCTCAGGTATAGAGTAGAACCTTCACCTTCTTTCATAAGACTAAGAGAAATTTTATTAAAGTTGTGGTTCTCAACTTGTCTTTTTGTCCTTCCAGGGGACTGTGGCACTGCCTGGAGATACCTTGGTTGTCACAGTTACAAGGAAAAGGCCTGGCATCATGTTAAACATCCCACAAGGCGCAGGACAGACCCCACCCCACATAACTAACTGTCAAAGCCTGAAGACACAATTACCAAATGGAGACAACCCATTACTTAACAAATATTTTCCTGCTGGCTCCAACTATCGGTGAAACATTACCCTGGAGATTAGGGAGGTAGTCATAGCAAATTAGCTTGGAAGTTCTTGATTTTGAGAATTCAACTTACCTCCCAAAGAATGGTTTTGGGGGCAAAGTAGAAAAGTTGTGATAATTTTACCCTACAATTCTAGTGCAGGTTGATGAGAGATGTTATTCTGTAAATATGTTTCTCATAGTGGTTAATGAATAAAGCCCTGTTGGCCAATGGGAAAGCAAGATGGGCGGGGCTAGGAGACGAGGAGGAAAGAGGAAGTAGGGAGGAGGAGTCAACATGGAGAGCCTGGAGAGGTAGGACGCCAGCCGCTCTGGCCGGTAAGGTGAGCCATGTAGAAATACTTAGAATAGTAGAAATGGGTTCATCATTAAGACAGAGCTAGCTGGTAACAAACTAGTACCTGGCCAACAGCCTTATATCAAATACAGAGTCTCTGCATGTTATTTGGGGCTGGCGCGGCAGTGGGACCAGGCGGGCTGGCGGAAAACATACTTGCTACAACAGGGTTCCTCAAAATATTATTATACGGTTGAGGTGCACATCCAAATATTAACTGGGTATGTCTAAAAGATAGCCAGTGAGGTTCATGCTACATGCCCCTAGCACATTCTTTTTTCTTTTCTTTTTATGTGTATGAGTGCTCTGTCTGCACATACAACTTTATGCCAGAAGAGGGCATCAATCTCGTTATAGATGGTTGTGAGCCATCATGTGGTTGCTGGGAATTGAACTGGGGAACCTCTGGAACAGCGGCCAGTGCTCTTAACTGCTGAGTCATCTCTCCAGACACACACACACACACACACACACACACACACACGCACGCACGCACGCACGCACGCACGCACGCACGCACGCACGCAGCCCAGCACATTCTTTTGCAGTTTAATTGATTATGTCTGTGTATTGTGTGTATGTGTGGGGACACACCAGCACTACAGTGCACATGCAGAGGTCAGAGGACAACTTGCAGGACTCAGTCCTCTCCCATCACCATGCAGAAACCGGGGGTGGCCAGGCTTAGCAGCAAGCACCTCTGTAAGCTAAACAAACCATCTTGGCGCTTTGCACTCATATCTCCCTGAACACTCTTTTTAAAAGTTTTCTGCACTCACGACAGTATGTCCACTAACTTGACTACTTTAAGACGCCATAATTCCTTGGGCCATCCGAAGAGAAGCTGAAAGAGCTTGCTACCTTGCTGTAGAAGAAGGTAACTCCTTCTCTCCTCAAAGGACAAAGCACTGAAACCCGTGACAAGCCCGGCATCCCACGAAATGAAACACGGATCAAAATCATGTTCCCTCTCTAGGCCTCTCTGACACGAAGGGCCACAGGAAAAAGGCAGTAAAGAAGCCTCACCCCGTCACCTGTGTGGATTGACAGGAGAGAGAAAGCCCAGGTGCCATTCAGACTAATTCCAAAATACCCTACGAGGGGTTGACACCCTCCTCTAATTTTCTTCTGATAAAGGCCACGGGCCCTCAGGAAGATGCTGTCTCTCCCAAGGACTCTCTTCAGTCACCAGCTACGGCCTCAGCCACTGCCCTCCCTCCACTATCAGTGAGACAACAGTGTATTGTGGTCCAGTAGTTGATGGCAGGTACAAACACAATTCTCAGCTACAAACTACAAAGCCACTGCTTACATTCCGGCACTGCAAAGCCAAGTCTTGAAGTCTATGGAGTTATTTGCGCATGTGCAGCCCAGCACTTGCCCCAGCCAGAGATAAGCAACTTGGATACAGCCGGGTCACATCTATAAAAGCAGCCCTCCTGGCCTCCTTCCAGCCAGCTTGACATCACAGATTCCAAGCTGTGTGGCTGTTGTCACACCTGCTGGCCCCCTTGAACAGCACGCTGCCCCCTCCTGATAGCACAGCGGGGACCCACAACCCCTGCAGGATCTGAGGGCTCCAAGGGGTGATGCCTACCTGCCCGCCCATTTCTGTGGCTGTCGGGACGGCCCACCCCTCCTGCCCTTGCTTCGGTTTCAGCCCTTCCTCCCCACTGAATCAGGAGATTCAGTGATGCTTTCTGGAGATGTTGCAGGGTGCTGGTGATGCTTTCTGTCCTCTGGTTGGCATTGTTCTCCTGCCGGAACCTATCAGGCCGGTGCCAAGGAACCTCTCAGGCAGCCAGACAGAATTGTTCTGAGTACAGGAGTGAAGTACTTCTATGGCGGCTCTGTTGCATTGGTGAGTACACGGCAGAACCAGACAGGAATGGCCCATCTGGATCAGTAAGAAGATGGGCTTGGGAGAGAGTGCAGTTGGTAAAATGCTTGCCACACAAGCATGAAGGCCCAAGTTCGATCCCCAGCACCCATGCAAAAAGCTGGATGTGGCAACAGGCACTTGTAATCTCAGTGGTGGGTAGGCAAAGACAGAAGCATCCCTGGGGCTTGCAGGCCAGGTAGCCTAACCAAATCACTGAGCCTCCCGATCATAGTGAGACCCTGTGTCATAGAGAAAGGTGAGGGATTGGGGAAATGACTCAGAGGACCTACGTTTGGTTCCCAGCCCCCGCAGGATGGCTCACAACTGTCTGTAACTCCACTTCCAGGAGATCTGATGTCATCATCTCCTGGCCTCACAACACTGTATGTACATGGTAAACATAAAATGCCTGTAGGCAGAGCACTCTCACACGAGCAAATCTTAAAAATTAAATAAAGTCATGGAACAAAACACAAGGTGGGGGGTTTTCAGAAAAATGACTCTGATGATTAAATGATTAACTTCTGGCCTCTCTATACACATGCATGTGTACACACACACACACACACACACACACACACACACCCCACACCACATGCACACATACACCAAATATATAAATAAATACTTTTTAAATGAATTAGTGAGGGGCCCCAGCTATAAGTTAGTTTCCACGGCAGTGTTTCCAGAGACCCACCATAGCCAGATTTTCCACCAAGAAACTGGCCTTATCTATTTTCCTTAATACAGTAGAGAGATGCTGTACATACAGTGGACAGATGTACATACAGTGGAGAGGTGTTGTACACACAGCACTCCTGATAAAAGATGTTCCTAGGTACTCTAGGTTCCCAGCTGCCACTGGAGTCTGCACTACCCAAGGGTAGATGACATCCTCACCTAAGGGTTAATTCTTTCCCTCTTAGTCCGCTGAGGTCATCTGTCTCCTTCCTAGCCTCCAGGGCATTCAGATGTCTGCACTTGTCACCAGTGATGGGCAGGTTTCTCACAAACACCTAGGACATCTACCCTAACCCTGGGGATGAATAGAGTTTACAGGCACTTCACCCGGCTGCCATCTTTGTTAGCTTTTCTCTCTAGCACCCCTCTGCAGCCCACTTTACCATAAGGCATTGCATTGTAGGGAAATCCACGCCAATACCTTCAGAGCTCAAGTATATGTAGAATTCCTGCCTGATGCAGGTAAGCAATGAGCAAAGAGTTTGCGGAGATCTCCAGCCATCAGCGGGTCCACATCAGCTCCAGCTCTGACCCCAAGAGCTAAAGGTCATTCAGATCTCCTACCTTAACAAGGCGGTGCTAGTGACATTGGCTGGAACTCTGCCAGGCCAGTAAGCCAGTGCTGGGACCCGATGCCCACCTTCCCAGGTGGTCTGCTTGGCTGAACTTCCGCCTACGAGAAGAAACAGTTCCGTGAATATCAGTACAGGGTGGTGGGTGGGGGTCTTTTTCAGCTAACAGCTGGCTTGTGGGAGAACAGTCCCTTTTTAAGAGTGTCCAATAATTTCAACAATGAAATGGCTTTCTTTAAAAAAAAAAAAATTTACTGCCCAGCTATTTGTCCCCCAACTAGTTACGACTTTCAGTACATGCTGTGATTTTACTGGACTTAACATATATAAACAGAGGCCTCTGTTAATTGTATCAGTTCCTCTCGTGACATCCCCCTCTTTAAACTGTTCTGTTTATCCCTTGCTTCTCATGTGTCCCTGCACTGTGAGATTCAAGACATACTAGGTGTTTAAAGAATCTTTGTTGAGGAAATGAATTTGTCCTCCCGTTCTCGTGCCTGTCTGACGAAAGAAAGAGAGGACAGGGCCCTCCAGGTTTCTCACACCTACCCCATGTGAATGACGCCCTCGGGTCCATCTCTGGCACTGAAAAATAAACAAGAGCTACAATTCTTTGGAAGAGACCCAGTGCCTGATTGGTCTCGTGTGGATGTATTGTTTTGCTTTGCTTTCCCTTGAAATAATTGATGAGACAGTATCAGCCATCTTTCTGAGTGCTTGCCTCTTGGGAGGGAGGTAAGAATATCCCATGTGCAATCTATGAACTTTCACATTAGTAATGGTAAGCATTATTTTTGTAGCCAAGTCAAAAGTGACCACCGATATAATGACAGCCTGTGGGCTGGAAGAGATGAGGTCATGTTTTAAGAAAACATCCTGAATACACATGTTGCGTTGAATTAACCATGACGGGCTCCACCACTCCTACACACACACACACCCCACCCTCATCCCCAGTTGAGCCAGAGGCCAGGGATTCCACAAGGTTCGCGTGTAAGAAGTTCTTCCAAGGCAAGCGCTCTATGTGGCTCACACACACACTGTGGTCATGCAACTTCCCCAAATTTGGCTGGTGTAGCTAATAAAAGCAATCAAGGGTGGGAGGCGAGGCTACCAAGATGCAGGCTTCCTCCCTCTGCGTCCTCATTGCCACAAACAGAACCTTTGATGTTCCTGGCTCCGCACACCAGACCGGAAGTGCTCCAAATTCCTGGGACTGGCACACAAGGAGCTCTGGAGTCCCCCAAGTGTCCCCCAAGTGTCCCCCAAGCAGAACACACAACAGACCCTACCCTATGGGCTGCTTACATTCAAGTGTGTTGGGCTCAAGAAACTAAATTCAGTCACTACAGATGGAGAAGTAGTGACTTCGATCTGGTCTGCCACCAAAGCCTTCTCTCCCCAAAACACACACAGAACAAGCCCACTCCAATTATTCATGCACGTGGGATAGAAAATCCTGAACTGTGACAGAGCATAAAATGAGCTTCCACGTGGGTCAGGATGCCCTGCAATATTCAGCTTAAGGTCAAACAGCAATGAGTCGGAGCACAGACATGTGCTGGGCAACCTGGGGGGTCTTTCCAGCCCTGGGAGGAGCATTTGCCTGGATACTTTTGGTATGAGTGGGTGGAAAGATGGGGCCCTTTTATTTACGGGCTGTTGATGCATGAAAAGGGCCCTGCTTAACCTTTGAGGCCAGATGGGACTCAAGGCCAAGGCTTTGGATCCAAGAAGTAAATCATTATCTCCAAGCAGAAGGCTGGAGGCGTAGCTGAGGTCTGTGACAGGAAAGGGGGACACCTGTTTTCTATGATACCGTGGGTCTCTTTTGCAGGTGGCTGACCTTCTCAAGGGGTTTCTCAATGGAAATAGTTTCACTGTGTTTGTCATCTTTCAGCAAAGGGTCAGAAGCTGGAGGGTTTAGAAGGAACTGTGCTGGGAGCAAACGTTATCTGTCATCATAGTGGACAACCCACGTGCAAAGTTCAGCAACTGAGAAAGCGAATCGGCAGGTAGAGGCCCTTTAACACAACCATGTGGGTGGGGTTACTCAGCTAATCTAGCTGCACCTAGGTTCTACTTTTAACTGAAAGACATGATTATTTATTCCAGCCATGTATATGACCCAGTGTCCTTGTACGCAAAGGGGATTTAGCTTGAATCCTGAGTTTGGGCAAGCATTTACAAAACTAAATATTTATCACCCACAACACGACACTACTCCGCTCTAAACCCTAGTTTCTCACCAGCCCTGTTAGGAGTGGAGTGAGGTCTCCCCGGTATCTTCCATGGGCCTTCCGAGGGGGAGGGGTGTGATTGTCACCTGTGTGTGCTTATACAGCCGTTTCGTTTGTTTGATTGTTTCGTGTGGTTTATCTGTACTAGCAAGGGCAGAGTCCAGGAAAACTGTCTCTAGGCAGGTATTTTATCCCTTCTTCCAAGTTAAAGATAGTAATGCTAACAGCCAGGAGCTGGCGATGATAGCGCACGCCTTTAATTCCAGCACTTGAGAGACAGAGGCAGGCAGATCTCTGTGAGTGAGTTCGAGGCCAGCCTGGTCTACAGAGCGATTTCTAGGACAAGCTCCAAAAGCTATGCAGAGAACCCCTATCCCGAAAAACAAAAATAGTAACATTAACAATAACACTGTCCATTAATGGAGCCTTTACCAAGCACCAAACTACATACGTGGCTAAGTGCTTTCCTATACTATTTCATTGGGTTTGCACGACAATCTTTTGTGCATTTATTTGTGTGTTTGCCAGTGTGTGTGTGTGTGTGTGTGTGTGTGTGTGTGTGTGTGTGTGTGCGTGCCTGTGTATACTCACACAAAGGTACGCATGTGCAGGCCAGAGGACCACTTATGGGAGTTGCTTCCATTGTTTCACCGTGTGTGTCCTGAAGCTCAAACTCGTGTTTAGGCTTGGTGGCAAACATCGTTATGCTCTGAGCCATCTCATCAGCTCTTACATGACCAACATTTTTACACTACACACTACGATCCCCGTTTTTTCTAATGGAAAACAAAGTGAAAAGAGGTTAAGTCATCTTTTCAGCACTGAGGTCTGAACCCGGGGCCCTTCCTATGCTACAAAGTGCTCTACCACTGAGTCTGAGTTATACTCACAGTCCCACCCCTCCTTTCAATTTTTAGTTTTGAAACCAGGTCTCCGGAAGTTGCCTACACTAGCCTCGAATCCACTATACAGCCCAGGCAGGCTACTCGACTGGTCCAATCTCCCGCCTCAGCCACCTGAGTAGCTGGAGCAGCAGGAATGTGCCACCAGCCCAGCTGTGTTTGAGTGGGAAATGCAGCCCCAGTTATACAGCCAGGACCTGCACCAATCAACCCTTCCGGCATAGTCGTTCACGTCCTGAACGTATGTCAGAATCATGGGCAGGCTCCTTTAAAAACGCCGTAGTGAAGCCCTTCCCCTAGAGACTGTGATGAGCTGGCCTGGTGGCAGGAGGGGTGGCACAGCTTATAATACCTTATACAGCTCTCCCAGTGACATAACTTTCACGGGACTCATTCCCAGACTACATGGCGAATCAGACGCAAAGCACTTCGAAGCCAAATGTAGCTTTATGTCACTTTTTTGTGTGTGAGTGTTCCTGCGTGCGTCGGGGTGGGTGTGGGAATGTAGGTCCCTGCACAGGAGTGTGGGTTTGAGGCCAGAGATCAACTTTTGGTTTTGTTGTTTTGTTTTGGTTTGTGTTTTCGAGGTCCAAGGAAGCTAAGCAGCCTTCTCTGGTTTAGAGGATATAATTTACAAACAAGGGAATCAACCAGGCACAAAGGCCCGTGCTTGTAAGCCCAGCATTTGGGAATCTTAGACGTGGGGATCACTTCTAGTTCAAGGCCACAGCCCGGGATACATAATGGATTCTAGGCCAGACTGGGCTACAGAGTAAGACACATTCTCAAAGGAAAGAAAATTAATTAATTAATCAATTAATCCTCAGCAGACTTGACCTATGACCCACTTCTCCCCTCCTCACATCTGACTAATTAGGGACACCTGGACTGTTTTCAGCTCGCGCTGGGGACCTGGGAATTGTCAGGAAGCTAAGACTTCTGGTCGGTGGCAGAAGCAGGAGCTACTGGGGTTTTGTTGGCCTAAGATTACGAGGGGTTCAGGAAGAGAGGAAGCCCTGGCTGGAACTTTACTCTGCTTACCTACCTTGGGGAGTCAGAAAGGACGGTCACTGTCCAGGCTTTGCCTCTCTCTCCTGAACCTTTCTGTCACTCGCTGGGACGCATTTGCTTCTCTATGGTGGTTTTCAGGACAGGGCCCCACTGGCACTCCATCTGTGACCAGGGGGCAAAGGGCAAGGCCTGACCCTTGCTCCATACCCTGCATCAGCCCCTAGTGCTTGCTCATCCTACCCAGTGGCCTGGGTGCTTGCAATGACTCACACCCCACCCTTCCCCGCCGCCTCTTAAAGAGCTGCCTGGCTTTCTGGTTCTGGTTCCCACACTCCGCTGTCACATGCCCAGCTTAGAAATGTGGAAGAGGATGCACTGCGACTTTTGCTTCTCCCAGGACAGCCTCTGCTTTAAACACACAGCAGGCAACTCATCAGCCCAGTTCAGATGGCCTCCCTCGGCGTCCCCATTGGCTCAATCTTAAAGTTCTTTTATTATTATTATTATTATTATTATTATTATTATTATTATTATTATTATTTATATCGTGTTCTGCCTGTGTCGAGGGAGGTCTACACTCCAGAGGAGGGCACCAGATCTCATTACAGATGGTTGTGAGCCACCACGTGGTTGCTGGGAATTGAACTCAGGACCTCTGGAAGAGGAGACAGTGCTCTTAACTTCTGAGCCACCTCCAGCCCAATCTTAAAGTATTTAATAGTGGTTAGCAGCTGGAGGTCAGCTGTGGGCACCTTCCTCAAACCCTGCCGACCTTGTTTTCTGAGACATGGTCTCTCGCTTGACCCGGAACTCAAGCTTCAGGGATCCTCTTGGCTCTAGGATTCCAATAGGAACAGTTTGTTTTGTTTTGTTCTGATTTGAGACAGGATTTCTCTGTAGCTTTGGAGCCTATCCTGGAACTCAGTTGAGCGGACTGGCCTAGAACTCACAGAGATCTGCCTGCTTCTGCCTTCCCAGGCTATGTACAGCTTTTTAATGCATGTTCTAGGATAACTCAGTTCCTCCTGTTTGTTTGCAAGGCAACTGAACCATCTACCCAACCTTGTGTGCCCTATTTAAAAAAAAAAAAACAAAAAAAAACAAAAAAAACAAAAAAAAAAACAGAGTTTCTCTGTAGCTTTGGAGCCTGTCATGGAACTCACTCTGTAGACCAAGCTGGTCTCGAATTCACAGAGCTCCACCTGCCTCAGCCTCCCAGGTGCTGTGATTAAAGGCGTGCTTCTTAATCACAGGCTTTAATCTGACTACACCTTTATTCCTTCTGCCATAAACATCACAAATATGACCCTGATAAGTTACAGCAAGAAAAACAGCCCAGTCCATAGCTTAAACTTCTAGGTGCTTTCCGATTTAGAAAGCTATTTGTTAATTTAGATAAGCTGTAATACTTTGATACTTTCAACTGTGGCCCTGGTACATTAAAAGTGTGAGCTGTGTTTGGCTTTGTGTCCAGAGATGCTTGTCTATGGCCCCGGCAATGTATTTCAATGCATTTGTGGTTAGTTACGATTCTAATTAAAGCAGAGCCTCTTACTTGAAGCAATAAATATTTAGCCTCAGCAACCAAAACATAAACAGAACCATGATTCATAAATTTGCTTTCTTGTTCTTCCCTCCCTGGCCTCAGAAGTGAAGTGACATTCCGAGATGGATCACGGCAGGGCAAGCCGACCAACACTCCCCGCTGCCTACGCCTAGGAACAGCAAGCAGGCTTTCTCGGAAAAGTGCCCAATGGCCATGTCCCACTGAGTCAGAAAGGCAAGCAGCTCAGCGAGAGGTGTGCCAAGCCCTGCACACGAGGGCGTCACCAGACAAGAGCTCGTGTATAATTGGATTCCTGAACCGGTGGGATGGCTCAATGGTTAGGGGTGTCTGTCCACTAGCCTGATGGCCTGAGTTCTATCCCTGGGTGGAAGGAAAGAACCAACTCCTGAAGGCTGTCTTCTGACGTCCACATGCGTGCTATGTCAGTTCAAAAGATTTTCACACGGAGGCTGGAGAGCTAGCTCAGTGGCTAAAGGCACTTGTATGACCTGGGTTCAATCCCCAGGGTTCACATGGTAGAAGGAGCGAGAACTTCTTCCTCCAGGTTATCATATGAGTTCCACCTGTGTACCACAGTGCTATAGGGTCTCTCTCTCTCTCTCTCTCTCTCTCTCTCTCTCTCTCTCTCTCTCTCTCTCTCTCCCTTTCTCTCTCTGTCTCCCTGTCTTTGTCTCTCTCTCTCTTTCTCTCTGTCTGTCTCTGTCTCTGTCTCTGTCTCTCTCTCTCTCACACACACACACACACACTCGAAATAAAAAAGATTTTTTTTCCCTCAAAAGTTTTGATTCCTGGGTTCTTTCCCCAGAAAATCAGATTGATGATTTTAATGCCAACAATGGTCTAAGAATCAGAATTTAAGAAGTATGAATGGGGGGATTCGAAGGACGCCTTTAGAACCGGACAACTCCAAGTCCTAACTCCAGAGCTTTTAAGCAGATGGTCCTGGCAGGATTCACAACCCCCCTCAATCTCTATCCCTCAGCCATGAAGTGGGAAATGACTGCACTTACCTCCCAGGGCTGTGGGAACAGTTATATAAGATAATGAATATAAAGTCAAGCAAGGTACTTTTGCACAGCACCTGTCACAGATGTGGACAACAGGAAAATCAAGATACCTATGATGGAAAACATCTCCAGGGGCCCCACCTGCTGGCTGGCACACTAATGTATCAGTCCTCTGGGATATCTGATATTCTGCTTCTTAAATACATTTTAGCAGCATGGATGAGGCCAGTTTGCAAGATCTCTGCCTGCAGCTGACAGATGCTAATGTGTATTCCTTTATCTGGATTGCTTGTCCTACACTGGCATTTCCATGTGCAATTCCTGGAAAAGCCTACTGAAGGACATCCTCTATAACCTTCCAGAAAAGCAAGCTTCCTTCCTAAATATAAATACATACCCTTGCCAAGGATACCCATAGAATGCTAGTTTCCTAAAAGCACAGAGAAGCTAGGCTTCAGTGGGACCCAGAACTGTGGCAGGGCTGGGGTGGCTTAAAGTGTGATGACAGGAGTGAGCCATGTAGCCAATGTCCAAAAGCTGGAAATGAGAGACTTCAGCTTCCACAGACTTCTTACCATCAACCATAACCTAGCCAGACCCTGCAGCTAACATTCCTTGTCCCGACTCTATCAAATTGCACACAGCATCTCTGACCTTTCCCCACCTTCTCTCTAGTTCCACAACTGGACCGGAGGCCCAGGATGCCAAGAGATCTACGTCCCAGTGGGAAGGTCTGATAAGGTCAGATTACAGACAAGCAAGGTCTCTTAGAAGTGCAGATGATGCCAAGTTAGCAGAATGTTTTCTCATCACCAAGGGAGAGAGGGGAAGGAACACTTCTGCTCTTCTAATAAAACAAGGGAAGACTTTTCCAGACGGAGGAACAGTTGGATGGGGTGGGGAGACAAGGTGTAGAATCTGACCCTGGTGTGAGCCAGGTCCAGAGTGGGAAAGATGTGATAGTCTAAGTGACTGGAGTGTGGGGACAGCGGGGACTTGCAGTCAGGGTTCACTTTCTTTGGGAGAAGGTAAGCCTGATTTGCATTGCACCTACACACACACACACACACACACACACACACACACACACACACACGTATCCCAAGGGATTCCTCATCCCAAGACGGCAGGAACCATGCCAAGTAGAGCACCCTCACTCTAGCACAGGGTGAAAAGATGACTCCAGGAGACACTGTCTCATCCCATCAGCTGAGCCAAGAAAGGAAAGGGAAGATGAGGAGGGGGGGGCCCTGGGAACAGGGGAAGATAACACGTGCTTGACGTAGCAAGCTGGCTTGGGGAGGAAGAAGTAGGGCTCCCAGTACTGTTTGTCCTGCTCTGTTGCAAAAACATTGTCTCCTCTCTTTTGTGGGTTCTTGAGACTGGCCTTACAGAGGGTGGGGGTGTGGGCTGCCTAAGACAGAAACCTAGGTTAGGAGGAACAGGTGGTCCAGAGGGACCCAGCCCTCCTCACTCACAGACCTATCTCCCTTCCAGCTGCAGGAAGGCTTCTACCTGGCTTCCTAGAGCCAGTTCCCTGCAGCGTTCCAGGCAGTGAGGAAGAGGAGGCAGTGGAATCATCAGAAAGCCAGCTAGAGTAAGGGGGGATTACTTTTACATAGTTTTCAGGCAAAGTTTACTTTGAAACCTTTGAAAACAAGACAGTGGCACCCAGACCCCACCCCATCACCGGTTCAAATCTTGTGCCCATAGATACCACAGCAAGTCACAAAATTTATTAGAAAGCCTTGCCCAAAGCAGTGTAACAAGAAGGTAGCTGGCCCCAGCTCTGAGCAGTTTCCAAGACAAGGGCTCAGGACACTCTGAGGTCAGCCACGGGTTGTCTGTCTGGCACTTTTGTAAGAAAGTCCTTCCCAGGGCTTGTTCCAGCCTAAATCTATTTCTCCTTTCAGAGAAGGATGTGCATGTTGTTTCTGCTATGATAAAGAAACCGAGTCCCATGGGGGTTAGTGGTAGAAGTCACATGCACCAGTCTGGGTGTCTGTCAGATGCCTCCATGTGATCCTACTCATTGTGTAATGAAGAGGGCCTATCACCTTCCAACACAGAAGTTTCCAGTCCCTGTTACATAGCTGAATTGAGATTCAAGCCCAAGGGAAGCTTCCAAGCCCATAGGCCTCTTCATCTTCCCATCCCTCCTCCCACTGATTTAGAAGGGTTCTGATGGTCACGGGGACTAATGATGTTTACCTTGACAACGTTCAAAGAAACAACACAGGACTTTCCAGACAGCCAAGCAATGACCAGGTTTTGAAAGGTGGGGGCAACCACAGTCACATGAGCTGTGGTAGGAACCCAGATCATTTGACCCTCTTCCATCACCAGCTGGCCTAGGGCAAAGTCTCCATCCTCCTCAGCCTCCATGTCCTACCAGGAATTGAGTAGGAATACAGACTTCAAGTTCTCTCCCAACTCTGGCATTCTTTGAATGGTGGAGATACTAATTCTGCTTCCCTTGTGAACAGTACTTGGCTTGCTGGATAGAGTAACATCTGCCTGTGATCTGAGCATTCATAGTGCTAATACAGAAGGAGTCTGAGTTTAAGGTCAGCTGGGGCTTCATAGCAAACACACACACACACACACACAAACATACACACACACAAACATACACACACACATCATACACACACCACAAACATACACACATACATACATATACACACATGCACACACACACACATGCACAAACACAAATACACACAAGCACACACACACATGCACAAACACCACATACACACACCACAAACATACACACATGCACACACACACATACATGCACAAACACAAATACACACAAACACACACACACACACACACACACACACACACACACGCACGCACAAACACCATATACACACACACACACACACAAGCATTGCCATTAGGATCCATTTTCCTGTGAGGAAGCCACACAGCTAAGAATCCGAGGAACCAAGTATTTTTTGATGTGATTACTGTTGTTGTTATTTGTCTTGGCTTCTTTGAGACAGTCCCCAGGCAGACTCTGAACTCACTATGGAGCTCAGGTTGGTCTCCACTGGTGGCAATCCTTCTGCCTCTGTCTCCTGAGTATTGAAATTACAAGCATTTCACCACCACACCTAACTCTGAACCACAGGTCCAGAGACGGAAGCAACAGATTCGGGTATCACAGACAACAACGTTCTAGGCTGGTGGTTCTCACAGTGACTGGTGGTATCAGCATTGTCCTGGAGTAGCACAGGAATGCAAAACCACTGTCATTTACTGATGACCTCTTGGGTGGAAACTTCATTCTAGCAAGATCTGAGTAGGATCTTGTTGTGTCTACACAACAGCCTGAGAAGTAGTGGTATTATAGATAGACCATGATTCCTTCAGGTCAGAGATCTTGTTTGTCTTTGTATCCTTGGAAAAATGGACTGTTCGTGGCATACAATAGATGTTCGGCAAATAGAAAGAACAGGAAACAGCAGGCGCTCGACAAGTGCTCAGGTGAGGAAGGAAGGGCAGGACTGGGCTTTCTGTAAATGTTGATACAGCGTCTCACATATCTCAGCCAGCCTAGAACTTACTACATAAGCACGGGTAACCATGAACTTCTGATCCTCCTGCCTCCGCTTCTGAATGCTGAGATTACAGGCATGCATCACCACACATGATTCACGCGACGCTGGGGATGGAGCAAAGGACTGAGCTTCATGCTAGGCAAGTACCCCACTGACTGAGCGACATCCTAGGCAAGCACTCTACAAACTAAGCTAAATCCCTATTCTACTTTCTACAGGTTTAATGTGGGGGGGGGCGTACATATACACACACACTATCAAACTCACATAGGCTGAGCAATCACTCTACCACTAAGCTATACCTCCAAGCCCTCTTTTACATTTTTATGAAATAATCTGCCGTGGGCTTGGGATAAATTTGGAATCAAATGTATATACCCCCCCCCATTTTGTTATTTTGGTTTTTGAGACAGGGTTTTTTTGTGTAACAGCCCTAGCTGTCCTGGAACTAGCTCTGTAAACCAGACTGGCCTCGAACTCCCTCTTAAACCCAGAGTCATCAATGCTAATCTTCTGTAGTTTTGCTACCTCATTCAAGATATTTCTAAGACATAAGTGATGGGAGATGTTATTCTGTAAATATGTTTCTCATACTGGTTAATGAATAAAGCACTGTGGGCCTGTGGGCCAATGGGAAAGCAAGATAGGCAGGGCTAGGAAACAAGGAGGAAAGAGGAAGTAGGAAGGAAGAGTCAACATGGAGAGCCCAGAGAGGTAGAACGCCAGCCAGCCGCTCTGGCTGGTAAGATGAGCCACATGAAAATACTTAGAATAATAGAAATGAGTTAATAATTAAGACAGAGCTAGCAGGTAAGAAATTAGTAACTGGCCAACAAAACTGTATCAAATACAGAGTCTCAGCGTGTTATTTGGGACTGGCATGGCAGTGGGACCAGGCGGGCTGGCGAAAAACAACTAGCTACACATTTTATATAATAAAGTTATACTTTGAAAAACACATAGTCACATAAAGTACATGCATAGACTTTGCATATTACTTTTATAGCTTGTTTCATTCACAGAAAAATACCTCATGTAAATATTTCAAGTCAAAAACGGCCATGCATTTACTGATTCTTTTGTGTCCCTCTAAACGGTTAACTCCTTCAAACCTGCTCCTCACTGAGCATTTGAACTGTATCTAGCCAGGTCTTTAACCTACTGCAATGAGCATCATGCATATGCACCGTGCCCTTGGCTAATTAGCTCCCTGCAACCAATGCTTTCAGGAGTCTGCATCAAATGCCCCCCACACCTGTCCCCAGTGTGGCTGTTCCTCAGAAGGGTCCTTCCACATGGAGACCTTTTCCAGAACAGATGGGAACTGAGCTCCAGGGTCAAGTACATTTACACAGAGCCTGAAATGGCCACAGGAGGCTGTTGGGTATGCGCGGAAAGCACCAACTTTGACTACAGAGTTGAGTGAGCCTGCCATCTTCTCACCAACTGTGTGACCTTGGACAGGTGACTCAACTCCTTAAATGAAGCCATTTCTAGTTAGCTTTTACTGTTACAAGCCTTAGAGATGACATACATAATAAATAGCCTTGCAGAGGGCCAGACATGGTGGCAAACACCTTTAACCCCAGCACTCCAGAAGCAGAGGCAGATGGATCTCTGTGAATTCAAGGCCAGCCAGATAGATATAGTGAGTTCTAGGCCAGCCAGGGCTACATGGTGAGACCCTGTCAAACAAAACAACAGCAACAACAAACCCGAACCTTACAGAGTTAGTTGTGCACTAAATATTTCTTGAGTGAATGATGTGAACTAATTAATGGCAGAATGGAAGGGGGTGTGGAGAAGAGAAGAAAATGGACAGAGGAAGAAAACACAGGCAGCGGCATGATTGAAGGCAAAGCTTATTGGCTGGACAGTTTATGGATTGGTCTGTCAGGACGAAGGCTGGTCCTTACAGGGAAGAAGAGAACGGACTGAAAGAGATGGCCCATAATGAACACATAGGGGCTGGTGAGCCACCACGTCCCTGCTTCATAACAGTGTCGTGAAGGTCAGGACACAAGACAGCTGGCCCCAAGACAAAACCCCCCAGCCAGCCAGCACTTGGCTTCCCAAGTGGGGTCTGATCCCATAGGACGAGCTTTCTAATACCTTGACGGGTTTGCCACAATCCCAAGAAGGGACCCACGCTGCCTGCCAGATCACACTTCTGAGCCCATGGGCCGTTGTCTCCTAGAAAGCAAAGAAACAGGAGATGGTCAGTGGGTCTCTGGGGGACACTTTCTGACCACCTCTAGTCATAACCCTGTGCCCAGCAGGGATCAGACAAAAAGACAAACATGATGCCTACATTTGACTGAAATGTTCTTCATAGGCATGGATGTCAGTGCATGGCTACCCTGTGTAGCCATAGACCACCCCCTCCCAAGTGATGGGCTTGCATATCTCCACTCAGCTAAAACTCTGTCTCAGTGATCCTATCTCTGCTAGGCTCTAAGAGAGAGGGGTCTCTGCTCTGACCCAGTGAGCTCCATCCTTAACCTCTGCTCTCAAACCCCACTTAGGTGGTGTCAGCAATCCATTACAGCTGTCTTTAGTGTCAGCCCAGCCACTAAGCATCCTTGATGCACCCAAAACTCCACATACACACATCACTAAGCATCCTTGATGCACCTAGAACTCCACATATATCACTAAGCATCCTTGATGCACCCAGAATTCCACATACACACATCACTAAGCATCCTTGATGCACCTAGAACTCCACATACATCACTAAGCATCCTTGATGCACCCAGAACTCCACATACACACATCACTAAGCATCCTTGATGCACCTAGAACTCCACATACATCACTAAGCATCCTTGATGCACCCAGAACTCCACATACACACATCACTAAGCATCCTTGATGCACCTAGAACTCCACATACATCACTAAGCATCCTTGATGCACCCAGAACTCCACATACACACATCACTAAGCATCCTTGATGTACCTAGAACTCCACATACACATATCACTAAGCATCTTTGATGCACCCAGAACTCCACATACACATATCACTAAGCATCTTTGATGCACCCAGAACTCCACATACATCACTAAGCACCTTTGATGCACCTAAGTCTCCACATACACCATCTTTTAACCTTACAATATACAGTGGAGTAGATTTAACTCTCCCATTAGCACTTATTAAAAACCAGGTCTCAACTTGATCCAAAGCAAATGCCACTCTTCTACATAGAGACCTGAGACATAAAATATCTGTGTTATAACCCCTCATATACACAATCAACTTTGGGTTCTTCTGAGATACAGTCTTGTAGATACCTCAGACTTATCCTCAAATTCACTCTACAGTCTACCCTGGCTTTGAATTGGACATCTTCTTGCTTTAGACTCTGAAGTGTTACAATTCTTCTGCTGTTTTAAATATTTATTTATTTATTTAATGCACACTGCTGTTTTGCCTGTATGTATTCTGTGTGAGGGTGTTGGATCCCCTGGAACTGGAGTAATAGGCAGTTGTGAGCTGCCATGTGGGTACTGGGAATTGAACTCAGGTCCTCTAGAAAAGCAGTCAGTTATTTCAATCACTGAGCCATCTCTCCAGCCTGAAGTGCTAGAATTCTATGAAGTTCTATACATTACCATGCCTGGCTATATGTGAGCCCTTTAAAGAGATCATTAATTTAGTTCTGGAGCCACCTGACTAAAGATATGACCAGTCATTGGGACTGGGGAGGAGATGATAAAGGACTCATTATCAGGTAAGAGTAAATAAGCCAACAGGCCCCAGTCAGCATCTATAGGGCCAGCAAAGTGCATGCTCTGTCAGTACAAATCTTTCTCCATGACTCAGTCATAAAGAACTCAATAGACAGCAGGCTAAGCCCACAGGCAATCATCAGGTCCCCATTCACAGTGAGCCTCTTCCCTGTTAAAGATGTCACATGACTGGACTCTGCTCTCCGTGGATCCTGCGAAGTTATCTACTAAATCCCAGCCAGCTCAGGTGGACATCTCTACTTTACCTGTAAACCAGAGGAGCGTGTTTTCTTTTGCCATTTGGTCAACTTTGTCCTTGATTTGTCCTACCAGACTGTCCATCTCTCGGAGACTTGCATGGTACGGCCTTTGGCTCCGTGGGTTTTCCAATGGTGGTGTCACAGACAAGGGCACATGCATGTGGGCCAGGCCCACATAGAGCAGGAAAGGTCTTCCACTGGAGCTGGAAGAAATGGGAAGGCTCAGCACCGCTGCAGGAAGCTGGTCTTGTCTAGGGTCTCAACAGTCCTTCCTGATCTCAGAGAAAATCCACTAACACCCCACCACAGGACTTGCCCTGAAGGCTCAAGGATAATGTATTTGTCTAGAATTTTCTACAGAAATGGGGAAGTCATGTGACTAGCTGATTAGAACAGTAGGGCACCATAACGATGGCTCATATTCTGTGATAGTAAGAGCGATTTCTCAAAACTATCATCTAAGTCCATCCTCAAGGTACACCCCCATTTTCCCCTTCAGGAAATGATTTGGAAACTTAGAGGGATCTAAGGACCTTCCTTAAAGTTATACAACTACTAACAGACAGTCTGGATCTCAACTTGTCTGCCCAGAGCAAACCTATGCTCTTTGTTGTACTTCAGAGTCCAAGCATCCAGACCACTGTTAATTCTAGGGGCTCTCAACTTTCCTAATGCTGTGTCCCTTTAATACAGTCCCTTACGTTGTGGTGACCCCCAACCACACATTTATTTCATTGCTATATCATAATTGGGTTCTTGTTATGAACTGTAATGCAATTTCAGATATGCAGGATATTTTATACGCACCCCCTTGTCTAAGGGTTGTTTGGCCCCTACAGGGGTTGGAACCTACAGGTTGAGAACTACTGTTCTAGAAAATATAGCTATAAGAAATCCCTAAGATATGTGTGACCACAGGGGACATTCAGATCAAGACTCTGCTCTACACTAAACCTGGAAAATTTGTGACGAAAGGCTTGAAGAGACTGGGATGGCCTCCTAGCAAAGACCCCATGATCTCATGGGGGCAGGCCTAGCTACTTAGAAAATTGAGTTACGAAGATCACAAGTTCAGGGCCTAGGAAACTGAGTGAGCCCCTGTCTCAAAATGAAAAGGAAAAAAAAAAAATGGCCAGAGTGTACACTTAGGGGTAGTATGCCTGCCTGCTATACAAGGCCTAAAGTTTAACCTCCAATACAACTATCCCATCCCACCCAACCCTGACACCCTGCCGCCTCAGGTACTGCACATGCATGATGCATATACATTTATGTAGGCAAACACTCTTATACCCAATAAAAATAAATTTTTTAAAAAGCCATTTGAGTTGCTAATTTGAGTTTCTTTTTTAAGATCACTCCACGAATTTTGGCTTACCACCAGGACAGATTTCCCAATCCTTTCTAAAGCAGTGTTAAACACACTTCTGCCATTTTGTACTACATATTTGTGTGAAGTGGTATTTTCAACTTGATTATAAAACTGTAACATCAATGAACTCTGAAGAGGCTCTCTGCCCTAGAGGATTTAAATCTTCATGTAAAAATAGACAAACACATTTCATCTTTAGTGAATGGTAAAATTATGTGTGCTACAGAATTGTTTAAAAATATTCTTCTGATGATATATTATCAGCAAATGATTGATTTATGTATCTATTTTATATACCTGTATACTTGGGATCTTGTAAAAAAATTTCTTGGGGTGGGGCTGGAGAGATGGCTCAGTCGGTAAGAATGGATAGCTGTCCTGCAGAAGGACCCAGATTTAGTTCCTAGCACCCACACTGGGCATCTCACAGCTGCCTGTAATTCTCTCTCATCCATGGCATCAATAGTACTTCAAACAGATTCCCTATTCCTCAGGGATCTGTTTCAGAGTCCTCTCGACTCACCACCTCCCCTGATCTAAAACTACCAAGGATGCACACCTGTAATCCTGCACTAAGACCAGAACCGCAATATCATGCTTGACTACATACTGAGTTCAAGGCAGATATAAGACAGATAGATGGTGGATAGACAGACAGATCATAGATGAAGAGGATCATATGGTACCTTAGGAAAAAGCAGTTACTGGTATGCTGAGCAGGGGCATTTCTGGGGAAGTTAGCTATGACTGCTAACAGGTTGTTAGTTCATTTACTTAAAAATCCATTATTCACTCCAGCATTCAAACAGGAAGAAGAAGAGAGATGGAGATGGGTGAAAATGGGTCTTCAGAATGAATCTGGAACCCTGTCTGTTGGTGCTGGGTGTCATCTGGGGTGGGAAGGAAGATGGGGAGGGAACACATCACCATGGTAGGAATGAATAGGGAACAGGACAGGGTAATGAAGGTAAGGAAGGGGGTAAGCTTTTCAAACATCCCTCCCTTGGGGAGACATAAACAATGTCTGCTCCCTCTGTATAAGATCACAATGACAAACTGAAATCCGATTTCACCAAAGTTCACAAGCTTATTGGGTTTACAGGACATGGATGAGGAGTTGCCTAGAGGAGTAACTGAGGAATGGCTTCCCCAAATCATCATAGATTGCACCCATCTCAGTTTACCTCCCCAACCCTATATCCCAGTGCCTTCCAAGGACAAGTGTAATTGGGGCAAATCCCACATACAAATGGCTGGAAAAGGCTGCTGGAAACTCAGGTGACCTCCTCACCCCTCCTTCTATGGGAGAATGTCAACAATGAGGTCATTCCTGGTGGCCTCTTGCAAGTAGACACAGCTGATCAGGTGGAGATAGTGGCTATTTTGCTTAGAGAGCCACATTCTGCAATGGCAAATCAAGTAAAGGAAAGGACTCTAGGCACCAGCTCTTAAAGGTTCCATCTTCATCTCGGTCATTAGGACCCTGTCCTGAATGACACATGTGTCTTAACTCGGACTGCCTGAACAGAAACACCACACTGGATGAATTGAAGCAAATATTTATTCTCACAGTTCTAGCGCATGGGACGTCCAGTGTCTCCATTCTTAGGCTCTTTATCCCTTTCACCCCCGAGAGAGTGAGAAATTCAATTGTTTCCTAATAAGAAGCGCACTAATCCAATCACAGGGCCTCTATCCTCCCGACCCTGTCTAGACCGAAAAACCCTGCAAAGGTTCCCCACCTGCTAATGATATCCCACCAGGCGAAGGTGTGTCCAACCCCCCACACCCTTAGGCTATATGTGCTGGGGTAACTATGAATGCTGCCAAACATAAATTTACTTAAAGATTTGTGTGTGTGTGTGTGTGTGTGTGTGTGTGTGTGTGTGTGTGTGTGGCATATGTCTTTGGTAACTCGTCTGAGCAGTTTGCAAACTTTTAAAATGACAACTGTGTCAAAAAGTCAGACAAGTCTTGTGTGACTGAGGGTTAGGGTTTCAACACTCAAAGTGTAGGGAACATAGATATACGTACAGTCCACAACATCCTGAATACTGACCACACACCAGATTTCCCAGAAGACTCTGGCTTCAAACACACCAAGTCAACATCTATTCTTATGCCCTACTGACCCTTACTTTCCAAGCCCTCTGTGCCCTATTCCCAAGCAGGTGTTAATCTTAGCTATGGTTACCATTGCTGCGAAGAAACACCATGACCAAAAACAAGTTGAGGAAAGGGTTTATCTGGCTCACATTTCCACATCACTGTTCATCACTGGAGGATGTCAGGACAGGAACTCAAGCAGGGCAGGAACCTGGAGCAGGAGCTGATGCACAGGCCATGGAGGGGTGCTGCCTACTGGCTTGCTCACCATGGCTTGCTCAGCCTGCTTTCTTAAAGAACCCAGGTCCAGCAGCCCAGGGATGGCCCCGCCCACAATGGGCTGTGCCCTCCTCCATCAATCATTAACTAAGAAAACGCCCTCTAGGCTTGTCTATAGCCTTATCTTATGGAGGAATTTTCTTAATCGACCTCCCTCCTCTCAAATGACTTTAGTTTGTGTCAAGTTGATATAAAACTAGCAGATCTCTGTGAGTTCGAGACCAGCCTGGTCTACAAGTCTAGTTCCAGGACAGGCTCCAAAGCCACAGAGAAACCTTGTTTCAAAAAAAAAAAAAAAATAATAATTAAAAACAAAACAAAAGAGAAACCTACCCAGCACAGATGTGAGCATGTCCAGGGGACTTTTCTGTTACACTGAGACCGTCATGGATGAACCGGTAGGTCAAATCTTACAGAAACCTGCATGCTCTATGATTACCTTCTGTGAAGTTAAAAAAGCCAGTGGACTCATTACCTTTCTCTTTAAGAAGCTGGTCAACTCTTATTTTCTTTGTTTGACATGGAGAGAACATCAGTTGATTTGTGTCTTAAGGAGTCCCATCAGTCCTTAACTGATGGGCGCCAGACTCCACCACCCCTGCAGAGCAAGCGTTTGGCAGTCCCCAGCCCAGCCCCAGCCAGCTGCCATCCCTCTGGTCAGAAGGCTGAGACTGTAAAGCAACAGGAAGCTGCCCTCACTGACCATGAAGCATCTTCCTGTCACAGGGCAGAGGGAACTAGAGCTGTTTCACAGCGGCTGGGAGATGCTCAACCTTCCAGATCAGAAAAGCTCCATCTGTACCAGCAGTCTAAGAAACACACTGACAGTGTTTCTCAGAAAAGTCTGGGGGGCCATTCAGACTGAACCCCTAAGGTCCTGCCTGGGATATGGCTCTGAAACCTGGGCCTGAAGTAAAAAAAAAGGCTTGCGTTATGAAGAGCACACACAGACGACTGAGTCTACCTCACTGTACTTCTGCCCTCCTTGACCGTGTCTCTAGAAAAGCTCACCACGGTTGAGCAAGGGCTGTAGGAGCCTGCAGTCAGGAGTCGGTTTGCTCAGCCATGCACAGATGAAGCTATTTGAATTCTGCATGAGCAGGCAACGCATTTTTGTCTTCTTGCTCACGTCAATTACAGCTGTGGGCCTAAGGGAAGCATCCCATTGTCCTTAGATGATTTAGGACCTTGGGAGAAAGATAAAGTCAATCAATCACCCTTCTAGTCATTCTCTGTGGTGACAGGACAAGGATGAAGGATGGCAACCCTCACACTCAGCGGTGTGGATTTTGTTGTCACTCCTTGCATCTCTGAACATCAATTTAGTTTATTCAGAGGTGCCATGGCGTGTGCAACTTTTGGGAGTTGGTTTTCCCTTCCACCCGCCCAGATCCAGGGATTCAGCTCATACTGTCGGGCTTAGCAGCAAGTGCCATTATCCACTGAGCCATCCCTAACCCTCTGTGGATGCTTTTAATTAGTAGCTTTTAACACTTAAAGACTGTTTCCGGTCTCTTCCAGAACCTGGAAAGATGTGATACCTGAGGCTCGCATTCCAGGCTCATCCACCATCAATAGCTGGAGCTAAGTAGCTGCTGTTTATAACAGATGGGGCATGTTAGCCCCGTGCTCGGCCTGCTTCCTTCTTTTTGAAAGATTTTTTTTTCTTTAAAATCTGTAGGATGTGTATGGGCATTCTGCCTGCAGTATGTCTCTGCACCACATACGTGTGGTGCCCTTGGAAGCCAGAAGAATTAGATCTGGAACAGGAGTTACAGGTGGTTGTTAGACGCCATGTGGGTGCTGGAATTTCCAGGAATTGAACCTGGAAACTTTGGGAGGACAGCCAATACTCTTAACCACTGAGCCACCTCTTCAGACCTGCTTTGTGGGCCCTGTAGATGTACATATTTGGAACCCTGTGTGTGAGACTGGATAACCACCCCCAAACATACCTGAAGTCCAGTCCCTAGAATTGGAGAGGTTTCCTTCCACGGAAAAGGGGACTTCACTGGTATAAGTATATTAAAGATCTCGAGATGAGATCATCCTGATGGTTGACTTTGTTTGTTTGTTTGTTAGCCATGAATTCTGCCTCTCAAGTTCCTGAGTGCTGAACTATGTCACCATATTTGGTTCCTGGTTGACGAGTGTCCTTAAAAGAAGGCAGGGTATGGTGACACATTCCAGCATTGGGGAGAGCAGAAATTCAAGGACATCCTCAGTTGCATAGCAAGTTAGAGGTCAGCTTGGGCTACCTGAGACTCTGTCTAAAAGAGGAAGGGTAGAAATGTTTGGCTACAGGTCACATGTAGAAATAACAAGGGATCAACAGAAGCAGAGATTAGGATGCTGTGGCCATAAACCCAGGAAAGCCAGAAGTCATTAGAAGCTGAAAGAAAGCCAGGCCGTGGTGGCTCACACCTTTAATCCCAGCACTCAGGAGGCAGAGGCAGGCAGACCTCTGAGTACAAGGACAGCCTGGTTTGTAGAAGGAACTGGTCTACACAGAGAAACCCTGATGGGAGATGTCATTCTGTAAATATGTTGCTCTTATTGGCTAATGAATAAAACATTGTTGACACATAGGAAGGCAAGATAGGCGGGACTAGGAGACAAGGAGGATTCTGTGAAGATGTAATAGGGAGATTCAAGATGTAGAGACTTGAAAGAAGAGGTCCAGACCTTCTCTCCGGTAAGATAAGACCACTTAAAAACACTTAGATTAATAGAAATGGGTTAATATGTAAGACAGAGCTAACCAATAAGAAACACTAATAACAGGCCAACAACTTTATATCTAATACTTTATATCTAATAATAATCTCTGTGTGTTATTTGGGGCTGACACGGCTCTGGGACCAAGCTGGCGGGAAAAGCTGATCGTAACAAAACCCTGTCTCAAAAGACAAACAAAAGAATGACCCTGTTCACACTCTGGTATTAACCTTCTAAGACTGGCTTCGGATATCAAGCATCCAGATCTGAGGAGAACTTACTACGGTTGCTATTGGTTTTAGACACCACTTTGGTGATCATTTGTTACAGCAGCAGTAAAGAGCTCATACTGCCTGCTAACAAATGGATTCAACAAATACCCTGGGTAAGTACCCTGAATGCAGTGGGCAGGCCCTACCCTCAAGGAACTCGCACTCTAGTAGAAGAAGAAAAAATGGCCACAGCCCATGGTGCTTATCAAGGCAGGACAGTCAGAGGGCCACAGGCAGGCAGAGAACATGCCTGAAGAACTTCTAACCCAGGGCCCGAGAGTCCATTAGGAACATTCATGTTACTAGCACATGGGAGACAGACAGGCATGTTGCTGAAGCATGAAACTCAGCCTCGGCCCTGGGGCGGGAGGACTTGGTGTGTGTGGAAGAGGGGACAGGAGCAGGGAACTTGTCCTTACCTTGCCTGCTCAATGAACGCCACTGCCTTTTCTGCATACTTCTGTGCAAGGCCACTCAGGTTCACAGGCTGCTCCACGATATTCAGGTTTTCATAGAGAGGAAGGGCCACATCTGTGTAACAGTCCCTCTCGGGGCTCCTGCGTGGGAACACAGAAGGGAGCGTTCATTTTCACATCCTAAACAATCACAGAAAGCTTTAGTTAGGGCAGCGACACATGTAGCTACGAAACACTCAACAGCTGGTCCCGAGGGATTTAGCAGATCAGCAGTGGCTTCCCCTTCCCTTTGAATAGATGGTTGCGTTTCTTGGATGAGCCAGCCACCCTGTAAGATGTGATTGATGAGATCCTCATAAGCCTGGGACATTACAGTTCCCATTTTGCAGAGAGGCACACTGAGGTCTGAATAGGCTAGCCCCACAGCCCACCAGCACTCCTGCTGCTAACTTTCTCCACTGTCCAGCCTCACTGACAGTGTGCATGGTGGGTAACACTGGGGACTGTGGGGACTGTCCTAAGTCCATGGCAGGATTTCACGTAGGGGGAAAAAAAATCTGATAATAGGGCAGAATATACAAGATGGCCTAGGGTGGTTTTAATTTTGAACCATGTTTGGAAAGTTTGGAGAAACTGTAACGCTGCGTAAAAAAATGGAAGTGAGAAGTCTACCAATTCTTGGAGAAAACACATTCCACTGCAGGCCCTAAGGCTGAGGGGGAAGCTGACAGGCTACTGCCTCAGCCTGCACACCTCCTCTCCAGCCACCTTCCTCAGTGAGTTACTTCACTCCTGGAGTCACCTGTGCCCCTTACAAGGGTCGCCTGGAGGACAAACCGAGGCTCTCTGCCCTGGTCATTACCAAGAAGTGGGTGAGAGGACAAGAATCATACAGTGTCACACATGTCCTACCAAGGACAATTAGAGAAGGGCAGGGGACAATTTGAAACTCCACGACATTCACGTTCATGTAACACCCTGTTGTGGAAGTAGAGAGGATAGTGTCAAGCTGGGTAAATCGTTGCCAAACACTTTCCTCTTCTGTTTCTTTTTAGGAAAACTCCAAAGCTAAAAAGATGGCTCCGCAGGTAGGAACCCTTGCTGCTCCTCCAGAGGGCCCAAGTTCAGTTCCCAGCACCCACATGAGGTGACTCCCAACCACCTGTAACTCCAGGGACCTTCTGGGTTCTTTGGGCACCTGCTCTCACATGCTCAAACCTACACACAGATGCACACACATCCACCTTTACAAAATAAAAATAAGAAGTTGTTGTGATGTTGGCTTGATTACTCTGTATTTTTGCTGGAGTTTTTATTGCCTGGATCGAATTCCCCTACCATTTTGAGTCCAACCAACAAGCCAATATTTTCTATTCTGTTTTGTTATAACAGAGATGAGAGAGAGAGAACGAGGGGGAGGAAGGGAGACATTGGTTGAGATCTCTCATGCCATTATAAGGCCACATGGGGTTGCAGATGTGACCCCTCCACACCCCCGTAGGCCACACAACTGTGTAAGAAGGGCAGCTTGTCACATCACAGCCTTTCACATTGTCACCTGGGAAGGCGTCTGTTGCTTCATGCCTCTTGTGCACCCAGGTGACAACATCCACAACACTGGTCCAACAGCCACGTGTTAAGAAGCGGGCCCAGAAGACACAAGGCCCTGGACTTGGAGACTCAGACTAAAATCTGGATTCTTATCTCCTGCCATCTCTGGTGTGACCTAGGCGAGATAAATTGGTCCTGTGAACTATGGGTATGGGTGGGGAGTGCACAGGATGTAATAACTTCTCAATAAATAAGCATTGTTATATTACTATTATGTTATTTAATGAGTCAGCTGAGACACCTGTGGCCTTGGGAATAACTACAGCACAGGCTGTGAGAGGGAGGGAGCATGGGGACCGAGCTAATTCTTTACCTTAGTAAGGCTTAGCGACTCCCTCCCTCTCTATATATGTCTCTCTGTCAGCCTGTCTCTGTCTCCCCATCTCTGTGAGTGTTTTTCTCTCTTTCTCTCTTCTGCCTGTCTCTCTCTGCCTATGTCTCCCCACCTCTCTGTCTCTGTATCTTTGTCTCTCTTTCTGTCTCTGTGTGTTCTGTGTTTGTCTCCCCCCACACCCATGTCCTAAGTCTGGGTCAGGGAAGTAGCATGTAGGAGCAAAGCCAGCAGGCAGAGGAGGGAGAGTGTGAGATCTTGGCAGGCACCAGGCTCTCCCCAGGTGAGCTGAACAATTCAGAGATTCTGGAAAATTCCAACATAAAAAAATTGTAGTTTTCATCTCTGCATGGGGGGGGGGGGAGACAAACAAAAACCTTTGCCCTGGATGTATTATTTATCTCGTGTGCCGCCTCAACTGTCCATGTTTAACTTGTTCACTTATTCTAGAACCCTGGTCTCCGCTTTGACTTAAAGGCCACAGTCAATGCATCAAACAGTCTTACCTCCATAGGCCATCGCTCTGGGGACACGCTGGACAAGGAGGGTAGTTGTAGCTGGGTGTGTCAGTGCAGCCCATGTCATGGCTATACGGGATTCCAAAGTAGTAATCAAAACCTGGAAGAGAGGCAATGGGTTAGCACCCCCACTTGCTGCTTCTTGGCATGCCTGCCCTCTTACAAGCACAACAAAATTTAATTTCCCGTGATTTAATATTGTGGCAGTCTAGCGTAAGTAATTAAAAGAGGATTTGATTAATATCCCTTTGAAGTAAGCAAAGAAAATCACTTCGCTGGGTTCTGGCTGTAAGACTAGCTTTGTGAAATGCCTTGTGAAGGGAGTTAACCCAGATTGGAAGTATCAAGAATGGCTGGCCATCTAACATCCTGCACAGTTATGAACACAGGTGCTAAGTACTTGGTTTCAAAAGAGAGAGAGGACCACTGCATACAGGATAGCTTAATGTATCAAAGCTGCCCTTGGGACGCTTTCTATGCAGGGCCATGAGATGACTCAGCAGTAAAGGTGCTTGCCAACAAGCCTAAAGATGTGAGTTCAATCTCAGGCACTATACGATAGAAGGGGACCACTAAGTCCCAAGAGTTGTCTGCTGTGGAATATTTGTTTAACAATGCGGAGATGTGTTACCTTTGTTTATACTGCATTTGTTTAAAGATGTAAAGGTGTGTTGCTTTGCCTCCCTAAGACACCTGATTGGTCTAATAAAAAGCTGGATGGCCAATAGAGGGATAGGCTGGGCTGGAGGACAGAGAGAATAAGTAGAAGGAAAAAGGAGAGGGGAAGAATAGACAGCAAGGGGGAAAGAGAATAGACATCCAGGGCCAGTCAGCCAGGTAGCTACCAGACAGACACAGGGCAGACCATGCAGAATGAATGAAAGGTAGAAAGCCCTTCAGCAAAATGTAGATGAAAATAAACAGGCAACTTAAGTTACAAGAGCTAGTGGGACAAGCACAAGACAAGAGTAAGCACTCATAAGGAATAAGACGTCTCTGTGTCATGATTTGGGAGCTGGTTGGTGGCCCAAAAGAAAGCCTGGTACAATTGTCCTCTGACCTCCACATGCATTTGTGTGCGTGCGTGCGTGCGTGCGTGCGTGCGTGCGTGTGCACACACATACACATAAAGTAGATAAATAGTTTATAACAAAGAAAAGAAGATGTGATAAGCTGTGAGAAGTGGATGAGTCAGGCATGATGGTGTAAGCATATAATCCCAGCACACGGAGGATGGGGTGGAAGGATCCTGAGCTTGAGGCCCGGCCTGGACTATGTACTGAGATCTTGGCTCATAACAAGGAGAGTCAGAGGAGGAAGATATTCCCAGATGCAGTGGGTGCGGCAGACATAGCAACAACATCTAAAGAACGAGCGTCTAAGCCAGGGCGCTAAAGGTTGGGAGGTGGAATGGAACGAAGAATGTCAATATTGGGACCCAAACTCCTTGTATTGAGGGTGTTCTGACATTGTCCCTGTACAGCTCAAGCCCTGAGCTGGGCCTGGCAAGCAGGGAGGGCCAGTTGCCTCGCCAGCCCCTGCATGTCCCTTGCCTTCTCTTTCTGCACATTTCCTGTCCCGTTTCTCATGCGGCTCATGCCCTGGAACCCCAATGGCTTTGCCTGGAGCTGTCTGCTCTGCAGCTCTTACCAGTGAAGCCATACAGAAGGGGTCCCACAAAATGCCCCCCTCCTCACCACTCCCTGCTAGCCCCTTCCTCTTTCATCGTCCAATCACCACCTTCAGGCTCTCTGTCAGCACGAATGACAAGATCTTCCCCTTCAGCACTGCATTCCTTAAATTGGAACATTAGACCCTCATCCACCAGCAGGTGATTTGCAACCCAGTTACCTTTAACTACCAACTTGACACAGCTTAGAGTGACCTGAAAAGGGGAGTTCTCAATCAAGGGGTCCCCCAGATCAGATTGGCTGTGAACACGTCACTAAGTGGCTGTCTTGTTTGCTCACTGATGTAGGAGGACCCAGCCCACTATGGGCAGCACCACTCCCTAGGCAAGGCAGGAGGTTCCAGGCTCTATGAGAAAGCTGACTAAACACAGGTTAAAGTTCCTTTTGGCCATGGCATTTGTCACAGCAGCAGAAAATAAACTAGACTAGGATGTGCAGAACAGCTGGTAAATATTACTAGTACTAAAGAAAATCTGACGGTTCAATGTCAACCTTCTTTGTATACATAGACTTGAATACTTCATGAGTAAATGACAGAGCCCTGAACTGTTGTCCTCTCGTTGTCAAGACGAGTAAAATACTTTAGGTTTGGTTGGCAAGGAGTCTCTATGATAGCTTCTGATGTCACTGTAGCACAGAACACCCTTGGGCAATATGCACAGGGGTGAGCATGACCGTTTCCAATAAAACTATGTTTCCAGAAACAGCTTGCTGGATTTGGCCCACACTGTATACCAACTCCTAGTTCAGATATCAACTGCCCTCCGCCCCCAGAGTTAGTGAGAAGCCTCAGCGTTTGCTGGAGCCCTGGTCTCTAACCAAGGGTAGCGGGGGAGTATGGATGCATATAAGGAATGTGTGATGCTTGACATAATCCACGATCGGGTTTGGAAGGGAGGGCGGGAGTCCGTGGGAACCAGGACAGTGTACATGGGCAGAGTACAGAAGCAGGAGGAGACAGGAGGCAGCAGCTAAGAAACCCCAGTGTCCAAGCAAGAAGGCTTGCAGGACATTGTGATCTCTTTCTTCCCACTTCCCACTCCTGGATCAGACTCTCAAACCATCGGGGACCCTCCTCTTCCAAGAAGGGCAATCTCAGTATGCCTCTCTGCCCAATACGTCACCAATGGATCTACTCCAACCTGTCTCACGGGGTCTCTGGAGTAAGGTGTCTATGAACAGGCCTGGTAGTCTTTTCCTCCATCAACCATTTTTAAAGGTGTGGCTTCATCGTCTTCCCTCTGTAATCCTTTAAAAAGGATCCTCCAGGAACAAGGCAACCCTTTGCACAGTTAGGAATAGACATTGGGGCAAGGTGATGGAGAAGTTTGCAACAGTCTGAGACTATCACTAAAGGAAAAGGCCACCTATTTGCGTATAAAGTGGCAGGAGAAAGAAGACAGACAGACAGATGTATGGCCAAGGGCTGTGTGTGCTGACACAGTAAATGGCTTTCTAAGGGACAGTCTGCGGATTCCCATAAGCAAAGAGAAAGGCAGAGTCACAAACTAGAATTGTAAGAACACCCATGTTTTGGCAAATCTGACATTCAGAGAGTGTGTCACAGAGGAATCAGAGGATCCACCTTGACAGCCTGGTCTTGACCTTTCTTCTCCAAGAGTGAGAGGTTTGAGGATGCAAACAGCTGCAGGAGGCAGCCAGGAGGCAGCTTTCTCTATCTGGGCCCATGACATAGGTACATGTCCCAGAAACGTCTTTCTACCTGTGCTGTCAGGAATTCATGGAATGTTCCCTAAGGTGCATATAGCTGGGAGATGGAAGGAAATGGGTGAGTTTACAGTGGACTAGACTTTTGGGCAGACAGACAACAATGTAGGGGACCAGGAAAGCTTCTAGAAAGACAGATGTGAGGATAGGGGCACTGCATGTACCTAAGTGACTTCTGAAACAAAGATGTCCTAACACAGAGTATCCCAGGGGACACAATGGCCTCAAATGCTCACAGAGCTCTTTCACACAGGGAACCTTATTTTGTGGTTCCTGGAGAACAAACCACACAAAGAATTCTTACCACGAAAATTGGGGTGATAAGAGCCGTGGTGCCCAAGATGCCATTTGCCTGTGGAAAGAGAGAGGCCGTGAGATGGGGCTCCGTGGAAACAAGGAGACTCTTCAAGAAGCTCATCACATACTCGGCTCCCATCACCTTCACACTGTAGTGCGGACAAACATGAAATTTCCCGTGCTGTACGCTTGCTGAGCTTGGCTCTCTGGGACCTCTAGAGATCCTCCAGGGAGACAGGAGATGAGCAAGGGCTGGACGACTCAGGACCACATGGGAAAGATGAGCTGGGGATGGTCTCTCTCCCCAGCAGCCCAGTGATGCTGCCCAGCTGAGCCTATTCCTTCGGGGGCACACGGCTTGTGATGCCCTGTGAAGGATCCTGCAAAGATGAGGATGGGTGCAGGTCCCCACCCTGCCTGGCCTCGGCATCTTTGTCTCCTGCAGGGCAGCAAATGAGAAGCTCGGCCACCTGCAGGTCCCACTCCCCTGGCTCACTCGTTCTTCGGGGATAATTGGGCAATGCGGAGCAGAGCTCTGACAATGTGAGAATCTCTGATCTGCCCGTTTGCTCTGAGGCCTGGATCCCAGGGAACCACTGCCAAGGCAAGCGGGCCAGAGATGTATAATCAGCCCGAAGATCTAAACTGTGGTGACCTTTGACAACATAAAGGAGGGAAGCCAGCAAGCAGACACAGGGGTGTGACTCAGTAAGCTATTTGATGTGGCCTTAATAAAACACAACCAAACTACCTTGTAAAGAAAATATGCAGGGAGAAAATGAAGTTAGGGAATCTAGATGGGCACCTTATGTGTCTATTATCCCCTTCTTGCAACTGCAAACTGTTTTATTTCCTTAAGACAGGGTCTTACTATTTAGCTCAGGCTGGCCTCAGATTCAAGATCTCTTCTCTCAACCTCCTGAGAGCTAAGCTATATACCATCATGCCCAGCTCTATTCTGTGCATCTGAAAAACAAGTTTTGTTTTGCTTTTCAAGACAGGGTTACATTTTGTAGCCTTGGCTGTCCTGAAACTAGCTCTGTAGATCTGGCTGACCTCTAACTCACAGAGATCTGCCTGCCTCTATTGGGATTAAAGGCATGCACCACCACCAAAACCAAAACCTAGCCAAAAAACAAGCTTTTTAAAGAAACAATTTAGGATGAGTGTGCCAGCACTCAAAAGACAGGGGCAGGTGAATCTCTGTGAGTTAGCCTGGTCTACAGTGAGTTCAAGGCCAGTCAGGGCTGCATAGTATGACCCTGTCTCAAAAAGAGAGAAGGAGAACGAAGAAAGGGAGGGAGGGAGGGAGGGAGGGAGGGAGGGAGGGAAGGAGGGAGGGAGGGAAGGAGGGAGGGAGGCTGGCAGGCAGGAGCCTGGTGTGGTGGCATGTGTTTATTACAGTGCCTAAGACACTGAGGCAGAAAGTTCGGAAGTTTGAGACCAGTTTAGGTTATATAAGAGTTCAAAGCTAGGATACACAGCAAGTCTGTCTGAAAACAAAGACATACACTATTGTAAAATGTAAAATAACACGAAGAGGGAAGGTGTAAAAACACAGGAACACAGACGAAGAGCGGAAGCAGCGTTGGGCACTGGGAACGGATCCCAGAGCCCTTTGGTGCATTTCATTCCTAAGAAAGTAGATGCTCTTATCCTATTCAGGGCTCACAATCTGTGCAGCCTGAAGTGAGGGAGGGGGAGAAGCCGTACAGACGCCTGTGATCAGTTGCTTACTTGGTGTTTAAAGGCAAAAAGGAACCGTAATAGCAAAGCAGATGAAGAGCCCAGCCCCCTGCTTTGTAAAAGGCTCCAGCTTCAGGCAGTCCAGAGGCCTAATCTGTCCTGGCTCCGGGGATTAAATGGATGCATCTAATAGGTCTATCTAATAGGCAACCCCCAGGGGGAGCTTCATGTGCCCTCTTGGTACGGATGTCAGCATGATTACACCTCAGGGTAGGAGCCGCAAAGAGCATCCTAGTCAGGGTTACTGTTGCTGTGATGAAACCTCGTTACCAAAAGCAACTTGGGGAGGAAAGAGTTTGGTTTATGCTTCCACATCACTGCTCATCACTGAAGGCAGTCGGGACAGGAACTCAAGCAGGGCAGGAATCTGGGAGCAGAAGCTGATGCAGGGGAAGTGTGCCTACTGCCTTGCTCCTCAAGGTTTGCCCAGCCTGCTTTCTTATGGAACGCAGGGCCACCAGCCCAGGGATGGCCCCGCCCACCCTCCCCCATCAATCACTAACTAAGAAAATGCCCTGTAGCTGTATTTTACGGAGGTATTCTCTCAATTGAGGTTTTCTCCTTTCAGATGACTTTAGCTCGTGTCAGGTTGGCATAAAACTAGCCACACAGGAAGCTAGCAAATGCTCTTTAACTGGTCCCCTCTTCCACTGACTGGGGCTTCCCCATCTGAGTGTCATCCTGCAGTTGTTGCCTATAAAAGAAGGCAAAGCCTCTGAACCCAGAGTGAGAAGGAAGCACAGAGATGCCAGCTCTTGGTCTGTGCAAAGAAACCTCCTCCAAGCTAACACAGAAGGCTCCAGAGACCAGAGTCTCATCCACTGGGACCCTCACTGTCACGTGTCTGTTGGCACACCCTCCCTTGCCCATTTCACTACGGTAGAAACAGTAACCCCACTGGAACCAGACCTTTGAAAGGAAACAACAAGCACAAACAGGCTAAGCAGGCTGTAAGGACTGCTGAGTGGTCTCCCCATCTGCAAGACAGGCAGGCAGGGAGGCCCCGGTATCTGCGGTCAGATCCAGTGATGGCACAGACACCACGTGTCTCAGGCAGGAACATGAAACAGGTGTCCTCAGACACAGTTCTCTTGCTCTACAACAGGAGAATCATAATCCTATGTAAATGAACACATCCCAGGGCCAGAACATAGTTCACAATGAGTAAGAGGTGCCCTGAAATAAATACACAAGGAAAGGAAGCCTGGGATTCCAGCACGCTGAGACTGTATGTTTGGGATCAGCCTGGGCTACACAGTAAGGCCCTGTCTCAGAAACGAACAGGGCTAGGGATGCAGTTGGTAGCGTGCCTGCCTAGCACACCTGAATGGATTCCACCCCACCATGTAAAATGGGACACATGAGACTCTGTTTCAGAGAACAAGACAGAGGAGGAAAGAAAGGAAACAAGGAAGCGGGGATGGGGGTGGTGGTGGGGGACAGACGGGGAGGGGGGATGGGGGGGACGACGAGGCGGTTGAACAGCGGGGAATCGACCGATGTTTTCCTATCCTACACCCATGTCTTCACTTATGCTTCTAATACCATTTTGCAGTTTGGCCGGGTGGGGCAAGGTTAGGGTTGCTTGTTATAAAGACAGCGCCTGGTACATTGTGCATTCTGGGTAGATGCTTCATCGCAGACTCACCCCTAGCCCAGAGCCATCAATTTGTTCAAGATGACCATTCCCAGGCCAAGTCAATTACTCTAATCCTGACCCCAGTTTCCCAACTCTGGATGGGAGGATGTAAGCCCAGTTCTTGGGAAGGAAAAGATTCTTATCTTAAAGAAAAGATTCTGTTTCTTGCTATGAGTGGGCGGGTGGCATGTGGCTGGGACCCTAGAACCTAATTACAACGGAGGACCCTGAAGCTGAGGCCCTGCAGCCACAGGCACATGCACAGAAGCCACCGGCTCAGGATAGCAGAGGAGTCTGGAAAAGCTCCCAACGGTATCTTTGAGCATCTGACCTAATGGATGAAATCACTTACCACGAAGCTTGTTATCATGGGAGGAAAGAGGTCTCTGCGAGTTCTCAGCTACTCTCAGGCTCTTCCCAGTCACAGACAGTGAGCTGAGGGCATCCCTACAGTACAGTACGTACCCAGCAACAAAAAGCGCAGAAGCTAGCAGAACAGGCAGCAGACGTTCAGAGACTCTTGAGATCTTGAAGCAACCCCCCACACACAGGGTACATTACCTATCATGGCAGTGACATAGCCAGCCCGCTGCAGCACCTCGGCCAAGGTGGTCTCGTTGAGCGGAAGCCCCCCTACAGAGGTGACGGCAAAGTTGTGCGTGACTCCATTGCGTAGGCCCAGCCGGCCAGTAAGCAGAGCAGCTCGGGAAGGAGAGCAGGTGGATGCGGCCGCATGGAAGTCCACGAGCCTGCAAAAGAAGGCGAGCAGCTCAGGGCCCGGCCAGCGACAGGAAGCCAAAGGGATGGGGGGCTCAGTAGGGGACTGGAATGACAGCCCTGAGAAAACTGTAGGTAAACCACCCGTCGGTATGCAAGGAAAATGAGGTCCAGAAGGACACTGGTCCCAGCCAGGTTAACTCGGATTGACAGGACCAGTCCTCTTTATTTACAGACTCCATATGTCAAAGTCACTCCCTTCAGAGAGTTTTTGAACCTCAAATTCATTATCTGAGCCCGTTTAGAATTACCCACATCCGGGAGAGATGATGCAGCGATTTAAAAGTACAGACTGCTCTTGCAAAAGGGACCAGAGCTCAGCTCCCAGCACCCTGGTTGGGCAGTCTGTAACTCCTGCCCGAGGACATCCAACACCTCTGGTTTCCGTGGGCACCTGCCCTCATGTGCAAATACTGCACACAGATACACATACACAAAATTAAAAATTTTTTTTAAAAATCAAAAAAAAGGAATAAACTTTAAAAAATATGAGCTACAGGGCTGGGGAGACAGCTAACCAGTAATGAGCATGATGTGTAAGCCTGAGTTTAAGTTCCCAGCACCCCTGTAAAAAGCTAGCATAACAACACGCATCTTGTGTGAGGGAAATGGAGACGGGGGATTCCCCGAGCTCCATGGCCAGCCTTCTAGCCTCTCTGAAGAATCGAGCTCCAGGTTTGGGGAGAGACCCTGTTTCAAAAAAATAAGTTGGACTGGATTGATTGCTCAGCAGGTAAAGGTGCTCGCCACCAAGCCTGATGATCTGAGTTCGATCCTCAAGACCCACACTGGGGCCAGGAGAGACCGGAGTCCCCAAAACTGTCCTGACTGCCACATGCACACCATGGCACAACTATTCACACACACACACACACACACACACACACACACATAAAAACAACTTTTGTAAGGTGGAGAGCAATCCAGAAAGACACCTGACATCAATTTATGGCCACTACATGCACACATAGCTGCGCATACACATATGAACACATACACATGCAAACAACAGACAGAGAGAGAGACAGAGAGAGACAGAGACAGAGAGAGACAGAGAGAGACAGAGAGAGAGACAGAGAGAGACAGAGAGAGACAGAGAGAGAGAGACAGAGAGACAGAGAGACAGAGAGAGACAAAGAGAGAGAGAGAGAGAGAGAGAGAGAGAGAGAGGAGACAGAGAGGAGCCTGTTCCAATGCACACATTCCTTGTTGAGGTCCTGTTTCAGCTCTGAGACTGTCAGTAAGCACCCCCTGACCTCTCTGTTGCGTTCCATGGCTTTTACTTTTCATATTGTTGTGGGTGGTTTCACTCTGTGAAGTGCTAAGTGCCGTCTAGCGTTCACGTGCACTGGAGAGCTACGGTGTGCCTTAGAGAGATGTGCAAGTTCCCGGAGCTGTACAGGGATGAGTTACAGCGCGGCTGGCCGAGCTCAGTGCTAATGACTCAGAAGTACGTATTAAACAAACACGGTGTCTTTAGGCAGAATCACACATAAAACAAGGTTATGAGCTGATGGACTAATAAAAATGTTGCATGCAGGCAGAGGCTCACAAGAAGGTATTTCCAGTCAGAATAAGGTTGCAGTATCTGCTGTTTGCTGTGACCATGCAAAATGTAACCATTGCTAACAGTGAGGACATGCGATTGTGCACTCTTGCCTACTTTATATAGGGAATATAAAAGAATTCTAGGGCAGGCAAGATGGCTCAGAGGGTAAAGATGCATGCCACCGAGGCTGATGAGTTCAATTCCTGGGGCTCCATGGTAGAAAACAGAATTAATTCCTACAAGTTTTCCTCTGACCTCTAAGTGTGGTATGGCAGGCATGTAACACCGACCCCAAATATGTATACAAGATAAATACAATGCAATATAAACATGTTCTTTAAAAATTATAGGCATGGGCTGGGCAGTAGTGGTGCACACCTTTAATCCCAGTACTTAGGAGGCAGGGGCAGGTAGATATCTGAGAGTTCAAGGCCAGCCTGGTCTACAAAGCAAGTTCCAGCCAGGGCCATTACACACAGAAACCCTGTGTAGAAAACCTCAAAATGGAGGGAAAAAAAAATTCTAGGCATGGGGCCAGTGAAATGGCTCAGTAGATAAAGGTGCTTGCTGCCAAACCAAAAATCTAAGTTCGATTCCTAGGACCTACATGATGGAAAAACGAGAACCAACTCCCACAAATAAACTATCCTGTGACTGCCACACTTGTGCCATTGTTTGCATGTGTTCACTCCCCATATGGATAAAATATAATAAGATTTTAAAAATTCTAGGCATGCCCCTACCCTTAAGGAACACTCAATGTGGATAGAAAATAAGACTAGGGGCTGGAGAGATGAGTCAGCAGTTAAAAGCACTTGTTCTTGCAGGGGACTAGAGTTTGGTTCTCGGCACCCACATGGTGGTTCACGCCCATCTGTTAACTCCAGATCCAGAAGATCCAATGCATTCACATACATAAATCTAAAGATGAAAATAATATAAATAAAGCAAGGGTGGAGTGCCTTAATGAACAACAGTGGACAAGAGCAGACAAATAAGACCCCAAACCCATGACAGAGACAATGGGATACAGACCGGCACGTTTCAGAGCTGATGGGGAGAAAGGACTTGATAAGGACCCAAGTTTAATGAAAGCTTCTATGGAGTGGGCAGGACCCAGACTGGAATCGAAATGATGGAGCCGTTAGGGACACTTTGAAAATCACAAGGACAGGCATTCCAGTGGAGGGACAGTTCCACACTAGAAGCGTTGATGGTTAAGCCTTGATTGCCAACTTGGTAGCATTCACAACCATTTAGGAGACACCTCTCTCTCTCTCTCTCTCTCTGTGTGTGTGTGTGTGTGTGTGTGTGTGTGTGTGTGTGTGTGTGTATGGGGGGCATTTCCAGGGATGTTTCAGCTGAACAGTGAAGAAACAGCCTGACTGAGGATAGTACCATCCTGTGGACTGGGGTCCTTGACAGAACTCGTCTTGCTTTGCTTCCTACCTGTGAAGACAACATGAGTAGCTGCCTCACGTTCCTTCCACCATTGTGGAATACTCCTTTACACTGTGTGAATATATGTCACTGCAACTGGTTTAATAAAGAAGCTGACTGGCCTATAGGTAGGCAGGAAAAAATTAGGCCGGTGAACCAGACTGAGAGAATGCTGGGGAAAAGAAGGGCAGAGTCAGAAGGGTGGGGAAGAGATGCATAGAGAAAGGAGATAGGCATGCCATACCGAGAAAAGCCAGAGTCAGGAGGGTGGGGAAGAGATGCATAGAGAAAGGAGATAGACATGCCATACCGAGAAAAGCCAGAGTCAGGAGGGTGGGGAAGAGATGCATAGAGAAAGGAGATAGACATGCCATACCGAGAAAAGCCAGAGTCAGGAGGGTGGCAAAGAGATGCATAGAGAAAGGAGATAGGCATGCCATACCGAGAAAAGGTACCAAGCCAGGTGGCAAAGCGTAGATAAAAAAGGAGTTAACTGAAAATGCCAGAGAAACGAGTAACCAGCCTGAACTACTAGCTGAGCAATTATAATTAAGCTTTTGTGTGGGTTTTTGGGAGCAGCTTGCAGGACAGGAATTTCCACCTACACACCAGGCCTTCCTGCCATGATGGATGGATTGTACCCTCAAACTGTGAGACAAAAGAAATTCTCCCTTGCTTATATTGCTTTTGTAACTGACGCAAAAGGTAAGTCAAAAGCTAGTCTTAAAAATAAAATAAGCAAGGTTTGTCACAAAGTTTGTGGAAGAGGGTTGGGAACAAGACCCTTGGGGAATATACTGTCCTATGGATTGGTTTTGGTACCATGTAAATGCCAGATCTGGGCAAAATGCAAAGTTAAACTCCAAAAGAGAACCAAGCAGGCACTATTAGAAGAAACAAGACAGAAACAAATGAGTCTCACTGTGCAACAGATCTCAAAGAAGGATGCCCAGAAGGAAGAATCGCTTCATATGACATTAGCACGTGGTGTTCAAGCTGCCCATCCCAATGGGATGAAAAAAAAAAATCTAAGAACAACAACCAAAAAGTATATTGTAAGGAAATCTTAAACTTTACACAGCGGAGGTGTTATTGGTGGAAATATCAGTACTGGGTGTGTGTGAGAGAGTAATGTAGATAAGTAATTATATTAATGTTCCTAACAGGGAGCCAAGATTTTCACTGTCAGAAAACATAAGAGCTATAAGATGTTAACAAAAGCCTATAATACAAAAATTACTGGCAGCTTAATGACAGGGCTGGGGAAGCAGCTCAGTGGTAGCGTGCTTGCCTAGCACTCTGGAGGCCCTGGGTTCAATTTCAACATCATAAAAATAAGGTAGTTAGAAAGAAAATGACATTATGAATTTATAAAATTTTTTTTTTAAAAAAGTTTATTTCCAACTTACTAACAACCAACAGGAAGAAGCACTACTTCCCCTCCCCGCACAAAACAGCAAACATAACTGCATCCAGTCTTTGTTTTCATCCCACATTAAAGGAATCACAGCTCGTGGGGAAATATCCAATTCCAGGTTTGAGATAATTGGGGCATCAGAAGAATAAGTATATGTTTGGGAGACATAGTTCATGGTACAGTGCTAGCCTAGTATGCACAACTCCCTGAGCTGGATCACACACACACACACACACACACACACACACACACACACACACCGCGCGCGCGCGCATGCAGGCATGCAGGCACACAGGTATGCACGTCAGCAGGCATGTACCCTGAGTCATTTTTCACCACCGGGAAAGAACATGATACCAATTCCACATCCTAAAAATTCATACTTAAAGGAAACGCCCCGACCCTCTGGACTGACGCAGATCCTCAGCCAGGTGACAAGGGAGAAGACTCCTTTGCATCAACTAGCTCACACCAAAAGCACAGTGGCCTTGGCAAATAATCATGTCTGCAACACCCGAAAAAATAACTGGTGAACCACAGACATGGTGGTCACACTGTCATACTCCCTCACCTCCCGGTCACTTACGAATTTGACAGAACTGGCAATTAGCTCCCTATAAAGGGATTAGATTTAGTGTCGCTAATCATTTGCCTGTGGTCTTTTATGCCTCCTGATGGGATGAAAGATGAAGTGTATAAAAGCAACGACTCTGCCAAACACACTTAACCGGAATCCAATCAAACTTCTGAATCTAATTTCCAGGGTACAGGAAATCCAGCTATGAGGACAACAGACTCACCTATGTCACGAGGAAGCTCTCAAACAAATCAGTGCTCAGGTGTTTCGAGACAAGGGGTCCAGATACTCCAAAGAGCCAGGGGGGAAAAAAACTGGGACTGGGGAGTGGGCGACAGTCTACATTAAAGGAAACCAAATAGAGAAAGGAAATGCAAAGTGATCTCGCTTCAAATACACTTAATGGCTCATCTGAGGAGTAGTGCAGGAAATGTGAACGCGAAATCGACTTTAGCTATCAGGGGATTGCTGGCCGTTTTCAGTGTGTGGAAGAACACTTTTTAAAAGATGCATTTATTGCACGTGCACGAGTGTTCTGCTTGCGTGCCTGTCTGTATGCGCACCAGCTGCGTGGTGCCTGCAGAGGCCAGAAGGCACTGGATCCCATGGAACTGGAGGTCCAGACAGTTGTGAGTCACCATCTGGGTGCTAGGAACCAAAGCTGGGTCTCAGCAAGAGCAGAACAGCAGGTGGCTCTTAACCCATGGGCCATCTCTCCACCCCCAACATTCTTATCTAAAGAGACACATACTGTGCTGTTTGCCATGAAGGGGCGGGGTGTTTGTGTCCTTCAAAAATTCAGGGAGTGTGTTTATAGGTAGGCTGCAAATATAAACAAGGCAGGAAGATGCTCAGGTAGGTCGGTATTTTAGTGTTTATTTTACTCTTCTTTGGGTTTCTGTGTTTAACGTTCTTTAATGAAAACTGAAGTTTTTAAACTATAGAGATCTGAATCCAGAAGGACCGTGGCAGTGGCAGAAGATTCATGGGGCCCTGCTGGAGGGAGGGGAAGATGGCTTAGAGGATGGTGTCATCGCTGGGCCTCCTGGTGTCCAGATTGTGTAGACCTCAGTGAGTAAGTGAGATGAAGGACTGGTCCACAGTGGAGGCTGAAATGTGACACTGAAACATCTTGACGCGGTGGCTGGGGAGGCGACTCCACTGGTAAGTCTGCAGCACCCACATAAAAGCTGGGTGTGGCGACCCACATCAGTAATCCCAGTGCTGGGGAAACATGACTAGGAGGCCCTGGGGGCTCACTGGCTTGCCAGCCTAACCAAACCAGCACCCCCTAGGCTCAAGGATAGCTTCTGACTCAAAAGTTCAAGTGTAGAGCGATGGAGGAAAACATCTGATATCAACCTACGGCTTCCCACAGGCACATGCATGAGTATGTGCATTCATACACATACGTACACTTCTGCATAAAGCACGTGCATGAGCTCCCGGACACACACGTGCTCACACACACACACACACACACACACACACACACACACACACACACACAGAAGCAAAAGACTTCTCTCTGGTTGCCAGGACCCCCAGGTAAACTGAAACCTACTAGACCCTAATGTTTTCACACTCCTGGGGGGGGCATGGAGATGGCAGCTGACTAGCTAAAGCAAACAGGACACAGCATCCCTGTCCTTCACCATGACCTTGACATCTGGAGAAACAGTGGCCCAGGAAGGGCAAATGAGTTCCTCATACCACCAGTGTGGATTCCTCCCTTTGAATGTTTCTTTCTCTTCTTCCTTTCCTTATTGCCTGTATTACTTCATTGTGTTTTTATATTTTTACTTTGCATTCGGGATGGAGGAGGGCATACCACAGTGTGTGGAAGCCAGATGCAGTTCTGGCCTTCCACTATGTAAGTCCCAGGGTTGAACTCAGGCTTGGTGATGAGCAACTTTCTTCACTGAGCCATTGAGGGGGTATTTAAACCCAGTACAGTTTGGAAAAAAAAATTTCCTGGTGTAATATAATCCCGGTCGCACAAGAAAACGTTAATTACATTGACACTCAATGCAGGGTACATGTCATTCCTTCTATGAAGATGGGTTCTGAGATGCAATACCTGTACTAGCTTAAGGGCCTAAGGATCTAGCCTGGTCTTTGCCATACAGATAGCATAGAGGTCATTTGGGCTATCAGCCACTTCTGGTTTTCTGCTTCCTGGTCAGCCAGGATGTAAACAGGCTAGCCTCAAGCTCCCACTTCCATCAACAGAACCCCTCCTGCAACTGTGGGCCTAAATAAATTATAAACCACAAAATAAATTAGATCTCGGTGAGTTGGAGGCCAGCCTGGTCTACAAAGTGAGTTCCAGGATAATCAGGACTTTTACACAACAAAACCTTATCTCAAACAACAACAACAACAACAACAAAAAAAAAGAACAAACACACAAAAAAACCCACAAAATAAATTAGATGATAGACAGACAGACAGATAGACAGACAGACAGACAGACAGAGAGGAGGGTTCTCACTGTGTAACCCAGGCTATCCTGACACAATCCTGGGATTACAGGCTCATGCTACTACACCCTGCCCTGAAACTATGTGTGTGTGTTCATGTATGTGTATGTTTGTCTGTGTGTAGGTGTGTTTGCATGTGTGTATGTTGGTAAGTGGGCCTGCTCCTGTATGTAGTTAAGCACATGCAAGGTGCACATGTGTGGAGGCCATGAGACAATTTCAGGTGTTGTTCCTCAAGAGTAGTCCATCTTGTTTATGAGGCTAGGTTTTCCATCTACCTGGAACTGTTAGAGCAGACCAGGCTAGCCAGGAAGCACCAGAGATCACATCTCTACCTCTCTGGGGCTGGGATTACAAACCTGAATTACCACCACACTTGGCTCTATTTAAATGCACACACACACACACACACACACACACACACACACACACACACATTATTGCACATATATAAGGTTTCATATACACATATACAACTGAGTTTTATTATCTCCCCAGCCTGAAACCATTTGAACAGCAAAGAAGGGGCATCCTCAGGGAGCAGGGGAAATGTGCTGTGAGCTCCCAGGCCTGCTGGGCAGGAAGTGTGTTCCAGTCCTAAAGGTCTGCTCTTGGCAGCAGGCCATATGACACCTCCTATGATCCTCCCCGTGACAGAATGAGGACAGAGATGGTGCCTGTGCCTATGCACTCTGCCAGGTTTACACAAACTGGGCGAGGCCCTCCCTCCCTCCGGATTTTCCGGGAGATCCCGATCCCGGGTTCAGCTAGGGAACTCCACCCAGCCAGCCAGCACTTCCCTTCTGTCGCCTCAGTCGCCTGGGGGCTCAGGAAATGTATTTGTGGTCTTCCTTCCCCCAGTACCCAGGTGCCCAGGATAATATTCCCAAGCATGGGTGGGTTTATCCCAAACCCTTCCAGCACACACAGGGCTCAAACTCCTGAGGAAACCTTGGATGCCAATGTCGCAGCCTGCTGTCAAGTGCTGTGCTAGTAATTCCAAACAGCTTCCCCATCCATGGTTCACAACTTTACTTCTAAACAAACATCCATTCTTCCTTTTCTCTTGGGACTGAAGCGCAAGGACCCTCCTAGCTCACCCTCCAAGTGGTCCTCATGATTATTCTCATAACTCTCACCCGGAATGCTTACAAGACACCTATTACAATCCCGGGCACTTTCCCAAGCTCGTCACACACATTAAGCCATAAGCATCGGTTGGCCTTGGGTTGGTTCTGTTTTGAATATATAGTTTGGAATAGAATGACCGGAGCTTACATTTCTACATCCAACACAGTAGGACCAGCTGCCCAATTTGTAGCGCCCAGGGGGGGGGGATGAAAAAGCAGGGTCCCGCTAACCATCTCAACAAGGAATAGGGTCCAGAGATGCTTCTAAGTGTAAGGTCTCTGTGCACCTGCCCGGACCACACACCTCCACAGTCGGTGCTGACCCAGAGCATCAGCCACGGCTAATGAAGGCCCCATCAGTCCTCAGCCCTCCCAGCTTCCAGAGGCGGACAGAAAGAGCTATTGGCCCCACAGGACCGTGGTTGCTTCCTCTGCCCTCCCTGTAGGAGCGCCTGACTCTTTTTGAGATGTACCCCAGCATGCCTGGTACTCCTCCGCGGTCATCCTATCTCAGGGACCATCACCACCTCCTCTCACTCACTTGCTCAAGTCAAAGCGTCGTCAGAGCCTGGCACACCCGAAACCCAGCACCCAGGAGGTGGAGGCAAGAGGGTCTCTTATTCAAGACGGGCTGCACAGTGATTTCTAGGACAAGGCAGGGTTTCATAGTAAGACCCTGCCTCAAAGTCAAACAACAAACCCTATCACCCATCCCTCTCCTTCCTTGTCCCCAGCGTGTCCCAGCAGTTCTGTTTCCAAATTGTCCCCATTTGCTTTCTGTTGCTGAGACCAATGGCTACTTTGGGAGGAGATGGTTTATTTCATCTTATGACACCCAGGGTCACAATCCATCACCAGGAGATGTCAGGGCAGGAAGTCAAGGCAGGGAACCTGGAGGCAGAAAGTGACTCAGAAACTACAAAGGGACACTACTTACTGGCTTGCACCCCATGACTTGCTGAGCCTGCTTTTTTTATGTACCCAGGGACACCTGCCCAGGAACCATAGGTTGGACCCTCCCACACAAATTATTAAGCAAGAAAACTCCCCCACAGACTTGCCTGTAAAACAATCAGGAGGTGTTTCCTCAAGCAAGCTTCCCTCTTGCCAGATGACCCTAACTTACCTAACTTATACATACCTAGCCATTTGTCTGCAAAAGAGCCGTTGCCTCATCCTACTCTGCCTCCCAGAACTGCCTAGTGAGCGCCATATATATTGTGCTCCAGCACGGAACGGGACCCAGCTGGCCCAGCCTTGGCCCACCATTTCAAATTCTTGCCTATGGTTCCTCCCGACTTCCACTCCACTTTCTGAAAAGCATTTAGCAGCTAACAGACCCTGAGTGGAAACCCTCTATTTGTTTTTTTCTGTTGCCTGTTTGTTTTTGTAATGGAAGTAAATCCACAGTCATTATGATGGCCTGCAGGCCCTCTATCACTTTCCCAGCCAGGAAGCTGGGAGGCGGGTCCATATGGGCTCCAAGTTCCCTGAGAAGCTATTTCTGTCAGCCTCTAGGGCAGCCAGGTGGAGTCCAGAGCCGGATGGGGAGCTTCAAGGAAATTTCGGTAATCAAGGTTTCTTAGTAAGTGCCTTTAACAGCTGAGCTCTCTCTCCTGGCCTTTGTTACTTCTTGACTCTTCATTTCCAGTGCTGCCATCCAGAAGCCACATGGCAGCTGTCCCCGACTCCCGTCAAACTCTAATTCCTTTTAGCACACTGGCCAGATATTGAGTCTCTGGGCCCTACATCTTCAAGGACCGACTTCTGCTTATTCATCACAACCCACTGTGCTCTGCCTCATCGGACATTTTCAGACTTCTGGGGACAGAGCTCAGCAGTAGAGCACTTGCCTAGCACGTACAAAGCCCTGGATTTGACCCCCAGAACCATGTAAATTGGGTGCGATGGAGCACACCTGCCCATGATCTTAGCACGTGGGAGGTGAAGGCTGAGAGCTTTAAGGATATCCTTGGCTACACAGGGAGTTCAAGGCTAGCCTGGACTACATGAGACCACGTCTCAGAAGTAAAGAATGCTCACTTGGGCAGCACACATACTAAAACGCAAACAAGACAGAGAAGATGCCATGTGGCCCTGCCTCAAAGATGATATGCATTTTTGTGACGCATTCACTAAATTGTGGAGTTGACCTAGGTATCTAAACTGGGTGGTGGTAGCACACACTTTTAAACTCAGCACTTGTTGGGCACAGGCAGGCAGATATCTGTGAGTTCGAGGCCAACCTGGTCTACAGAGCTAGTTCCAGGACAACCATGGCTATGCAAAGTAACTCTGTCTCAAAAAAAGAGGGGGGGGCACCAAAGACCTTGGTATCCAACAAGAGTGGCATAATAAGATAAACTGTGCATGTACACAATGGAATTATTTTTGTGTTCAGTCAGAAGGGAGAACAAGGTTAAGTTTGCAGGAAAATGGACACAACTGGAAATAATCATATTAAGTGAATTTATCCTATCACAGAAACACACACATCGTATGCTTTTTCTCACCAAAAAGGTTCCTAGATATTAGAGAAATAGAGAGAGAGAGAGAGAGAGAGAGAGAGAGAGAGAGAGAGAGAGAGAGAGAGAGAGAGAGTGTGTGTTTAGGGGAACAAACCAGACTATGAAAGAAAAAGGAGGCTGTGAAATAGGTAAAGTGTATAATATACACAACACATGAAAACTAAAATGAACTGGCCTGGACCTCACAGAGATTCGCCTGCCTCTGCCTCCTGAGTGCTGGGATTAAAGGTGTGTGCCACCAATGCCCGGCTTAAATGTACTTACGAAAAGGAAGAATGAATGAAAGAAAGACTAGGCTCACCCCTCTTATTGCCCTTCCAGATTCCTAGTTACCCACACAAACCTATCGTTGTCATAGGAGGGCTAGCCGTGACTTTGGGAGCCTCTGATCTGTCCTCACAGCTCTTTCTAGCTAAGGTACACACTCATTTGTCAACATCTGCACCAAGGCCATTAGAGTCATGAGTGCCGTTTTACTGTGGCACACTTAACTCTCCATGCGAATCCTACAGATCTGCTGACATCTGTCCCCTGCATGTGTCCTCTATCATGGACACACCATGGTCTCAGGATCTTCCCAGGAGCTAATCAAGCAGCCTGACTTCCTCTGATCTTGCCGAGCCCAGGACCCGAACCAGGTTATTCAGAATCCAAACTGAGGCTGAAGGTGGTGGCTCGTACTGTTGGGAGACTGAAGCAAGAGGCATGCCTTAAGTTCAAGGCTAGCCTGGGCTAGATAACGAGCTCCAGGCTAGCTTGGAATACACATGATAACTTATCTCAAAATAAAACACAACAGAGCTACACCTGGGACTTTCTGAATCAGGGTGGGAAATAACTCTTTTCTCCCACGGTTCTCAGCACAGAAGGATGGAGCCACGTTTCCTGTTTCAGGGAGGTTCCTGAGAGCAGATGGGCATGCTGAAACAGCCTCTTTCCGTGGCTAAGTCCTTGAGCCAAGCCTGTAGACCTTTTGTTCCAGTGCTGGCTGAACTGGGTTTCTGCCACAATTGTGGAGAGCTGGGAACTGCACTGTCAAAAATGGAGGACAGGGACCTGGAAACATGGGGGGGGGGGGGGACCATGACAGATCCCTGCCCTCAAGTCGCTGGGTGGCTCAGTTCTACATTCTGACAGTATGTGTACCAGGAAGCAGTCCTCCAAAGAAGTTATGTGCAGTGGGCAGGACACACACACACACACACACACACACACACACACACACACACACGGGGGGGTAGAATGGGTAAATAAATAAATGTAAAAGAAAATTTAATTCACACATATGTTAGTCACCACTGTAATGGCTTGAGAAAATCAGGAGAGTAAAACAGCCCCGATGAGACTAGTACCCCCATTTAAAGAGGGGGAAGGCTGGGGCTGTAGCTCAGTGGCACTTGCCTAGACGGAACAAGGCCGTAGATGTGACCCTGACACTGTAAAAGGCAAAGACAAAGACAGACTACGTCATACTCTCTCTCACTCTGCCACAGGAGAATACAACAAGAAGGTGGCTCCTGAAATACAGGAAGTGTACCCCTCCCCAGAGCCCAACCATGCTGACATCTTGGTCTTGCCTTCTCTGGCTCCAGGGCAATAAAAAAAATATTTGCCTAAGTCACACACTGTATGTATTTATTACAGCAGCCTGTGCTAATGATGTGGACAGGGCAAGTAACTACCTTGATTAACTGTTATCCCAGCTTGCCTATCTGTAACTTCTGTCTTGAGTGTGATGTCTCTGTGGACACATTAGTGTCACCTTGAGAGCCACCATGGTGCACACATACCCCAGCAAGATGTAGCTGTGAGATCCTCTGCAGACTGTGGATTCTAGACAGAAGAGATTTCAGGCTGCAGCTTTGGTCCCAGACACACAACTTAGATGGAGTGAGGCCGATTAAAGCAATATCTGGTACATGAGAAAAACTTCAAAAGAGAAACTCAGGGGTTTGCCAGGGTCTTTGGAAAGTCTGGCTAGTACCCATCTCTCCACTTCCCCTAAATACAGAACTTTAAGACATGGCCCACATGGTACCTTCCCATCCCATCCCTACAGGCCACCGTGTCCCTTTGGTAAGGACTAATGAATAAGCACTAACCCAGCCTTGTAATTTGGAAAGCTTTTTTGTTGTTGTTGTTCTCCAAATCTATCTGGGCAGGCTCAGGCCAGTTCACCAACAGGGGTCCTCATTAAAGGCTGAAAATACATTGTAAAGGGAAGCTGGAAACTGGCAGCCAGACATTACAGCAGGCTGCTAACAAGAAAATCAGTACAAATTAAGGCACAGCTAGACAGAAGCCAAGCAACTTGCCATTGCATAAATTATGTGTATTAGAATCAGGGGATGAGGACGCTGGAGAGCATCGCCACAGAGAGACACTACGCCACACGGTTCAAGCGTGCCCAGACAAGGAATTTAAAACAGGATGACGAGGCTCTCGGTGGCAACTATCTAAATTGCTATGTGACTGGAATAAAAACTATCCCTGCCCCATTCATAATTTAAAGGCCGAGGGGGGTGGAAATAGGTTTTAAATGATCGGTTGTGGCTTTGTGTTGGGAGCTTCTAACTGCAGAGATGACTTGGTTAAAGGGGCTGGCTGACTGTTTAATCCGGCCTCCACACCACCTTCTCTTAAATGGGAAGATGATGGACCGAGTGTTTCCTGAGGGGACTGTTATATTAAATCAACCTGGTAGAAGATGCACAGACCTCCGCTGACTATAAGCAAACAGTGTAAAGGTCGTGGCTTGTGTTTCATTGTTCTTCCCATCCCCCATTCATAAATTCACTGTCTAGTTTTGTTTGTTGTTTTCTAGTAAGATCCCCAGAGCTGAGTTAGGTGCGGTCCTGGGCAAGTGGCCCTTCTTTCCCCCCACTATAAGAGCATGTGCACGTACACTCACAAGGCTCACAGGGACAGTTACTGCCTCCTGACCTGACAGCTCTCTCCATCGGCAGCACCCTGAAAAGAGCTTGCCTTCCCTGCTAACGTCCTGAGCCATCCCAAGTGTTCTAGAATACTCTATCCATCTGCTCTGGCTGACGAACCTTTTCCCTGCTTTGTTGGGCAAACTCGGACTTATCTTTAGGTCTCAGCACTGGGCCCTGTGACAGTTAATCTTGATTGTCATTTTAGTAGGATTTAGCTTCACCATGGGAACAAACCCAAGGGCTCATCTGTAAGGGATTTTAAAAATGAGGCTAGCTGAGAGGGTGTGACCCATCTTAAATGTGGGTGGCGCCATTCCCTAGGCTGGGGTTCCAGGAGCAACTGCGCTCATTCCTTCTGCGTCTTGCCTGAGGCCAGCTGCCTCAGACTCCCGCTGTCACAGCTCCCTGCCACAGAGGACCAAATTCAACGCTTCCCTGCATGCACCATCCGAAAGCAGCCGGAATAGATCTCACTCAGAGCTCATCATGCAGTAGGTGAGGGGCCCGGAATGGAACCTTTCTCCTTTCTCTTGGGGGATCAACGCATAAGGGTGTGCTACTTCTGGTCTCTAAGCTGTCAAGCTGGTTACATCTAGCTCATACGAAAGCAGCCCCGCCATGTCCCTCATGAGGGAGCTGAGAAGAGGTTTCATTTCTGGCAATGCACTGTCCTGCATTTCAAAGATTTCTCTTATCATTATTGGCCATTAAGATTCCATATTTCATAAGGGGAGAACTGGCCTCATGACTTAAGAGATTTATTATTGAAAGACGGTACTCACAAGTCCTAAAGACCAACTAATCATAGCAATCGAATGGGCTTCTTTGGTCTCGTCCTTGGTTAAGCAGGCTGGCACCAAGGCCCCACTGGTTAATATTTCAGTTCCTCTTTTCCTTCTGCGATTCATTACCATCTAGGTCACCGTGTTTCTCCATGCCCCCATCTATTGAACAGAGCCGAGAGGTAAAAGCTTGCATGCAGCACTTCTTGTTATCTTCATCTTGTCCCAATTGATATGTTCGCATGACATGACGTTTATGTCTGTTTGACCTATTTACCCAAGAGCAAAGATGGAAAGCTGCCTGTCCCACAATGCTGAGAGCTCACAGGGAGACAGAACGGAGACTACCAGAGCAAACGTCTTGGAGTCGGTGGCAAAGAGGAGAATGAGGATTTCTCCCAGTGAGGGTCCCTCCATCCCTATGTCTCTGTTAGTCTCTGGACACGGATTACACAGCTGGGGAAGGGTCTGTTCTCTTCCTAACACTCTTACAGAGTGTTACATTTCTTACATTTCTGCTCTAGCCTCCTGAGTGAGTACCAGACAGCCAGATCAAGACCTTACTAATGCCGTGTAGGGTTGGCACCCTCCTTTAGGTCACCACAACCCTCCCCCAAGTCTTTGTGGTAGGGAGGGGGGGAGGGAGAAGGAAGGAGATTGCTGAAAGGTAACAGGGCATGTGGTCTGCTCTTAGAACAAAAATCAAACCAAGTATTTGGCTGAATTGACAGCTCAATTCATTACTCACTGAGGCCTATTTTAGAAGCAGTTCTCAGGTCCCTGGGAGCCTCTGACCTTCGAGTGGCGACTATCGATCTTTGATGCCTGGGCTAAGCTACCGCCCAGGTCCCCCAGCAGCAGAGGCATTGACTTGACCCAGAACTAACCTGGGGGCGGGGAAAAGGTAGGAAGCAAGAGCAAGATGCCAAGTGAACCCGCTGCTAATTGATGGGCATGACTAAGCGTGGACACAACAGGCTCGCAACGTCACTGTCACCGGCATCAGCCTGGTAGGCAGTTGAAACCTGTGGGCAGGCGCCCCCTCACAGTCACTGCTCATCCCCACCAGACTGGACTTGCACCTGACCCCCTTCTGCACAGAGTGACGTAGTGGAGCAGCTCAGAGAAGGAGGGGACTGGGCCTCCCAGATCTCAGCTTAAAAACCAGCCCAGCTGTCCCCTGGAGAACCCACTGGTCCCTCCGGTAGATGCTCTCTAACATTTAGAAACCAGAAAGCGAACAGATCTGGCTGGAGTAACTGTCTCCCCAGGGAAAAAAAAAATTTCAACATGCAAAATTCAAGATGGACAAACAAGCATGGTGGTACATGACTTTAATCTCAGCACTTGGGAGTCAGAGGTAGGCAGAGAGCTCTCTGAGGGGGAGGTCAGTCTGGTCTACATAGCAAGTTCCAGGGCAGCCAGGACCTCATAATGAAAGCTTGTCTCAAAAAAAAAAAAAAAAAAAAAAAAAAAGTAGGGCCAGGTGTGGTTACTAACGCCTTTAATTCCAGGACTCAGGAGGCAGCAGCAAGCAGATCTCTGTGAGACCGGCCTGGTCTACAAATTATATTTCCGGGATGGTCAGGGCTAAACAGAGAAACCCTGTCTGGAAAAAAAGAAAGGCGAGATGATATTTTCAAAAACTGTTTCAGCTCTCAGACACTTTTTCTGAGATAAGGTCTTAGCCTCTTAGCCCAGGATGGCCTCGAGCTTTGCCGTCTTCCTGACTTGGCTTCCACAATGCTGAGATGATAGGTATGTCCCACAAAAGCCTGGCTCTGAAGTCCATTTATCGATGAGCAGATATTAATTGCTCATTATACAGAAAACCCCATGCTTGCGGCAGGACAAAAACAAGTTATTTTTCTTTCTAAAGCCCAGAGCTGGGAGCGGTTTGTGAGTTTTCTGGTGCTGACACAAACAAATCACAACTGGGCGGCTTGAAGCCACCGGGCAGGAAAACAAAGCTGTCAGTGGGGTCGGTTTCTTTCGGCACGGTGGTTCTCAAGCTTCCTAATGCTGTGCCCCTTTAATACAGTTCCTCCTGCTGTGGTGGACCCCAACCACGAAATTATGTCCTTGCCACTTCATAACTAACTTTGGGACTGTAAGGGTCCGTAATGTAAATATCCGATATGCAGGATATCTGAAATGCAACCCCCACAGGGGTCACGACCCACAGGTTGAGAACCATTGTTCTGGAAGCTAAAGGAGAATCTATTCTGTCTCTCTCTGGACTCTCTGTGGCTGACAGCAGTCCTTGGCAGGGACACAACCCTCCAATCCCTGTCTCTATCCTTGTACCTATGCCAATGAACCCTCTTCTTTTTATCTTTGCGTTTTAGTTTTAGATGAGGATCTGTGAAGCCCAGGCTGGCCTTAAATTCTTGACCCTCCTGTCTAATAGTCCCTAGTGCTAGAATCACAAGCATGTACCACTGTGACCCTGCCCCCCATGTGCCCCTCACCCCCATTCTTACAAAGAAACTAGTCATTGGATTTGCTTCACCTTAAACCCCTTGTCATCGAATCATGAAGCTCCTTCGCTGCTGGAATTTGTGGAGACTCTGAGGTCCCAGGTAGACGTGAATTTGGAAGGGGGGCTGCTACTTAACACAACTCATGTGGTCAGCCCTGGGAAGACTCACCATGTAAAGCTGTAAGGGAAGGATACACCCATATCCTTCCCTGGCCCTTAGTAAACTGAGACTTAAGTGGTAAGCAGCAACTCAAGAAACAGGAAGTGGACAGCGAGCGCAGGGAGTGTCCACCACACAGATCAGTGAAGTGTGACCCACCTTGGGAGGTGACAAGTGAAGTCAGCTGCAAGGTAGAGGAGCAGAGGAGAAAAGCAGTTCACGAGGTGTTTTATGGAGTTTGGGCTGTGAATGCCTCTGGATGATTGGAAGCCGAATAATCCGGGAAGTCCACCTTGGCGAAGATGAGTACGACGGTGAAGTCAGATGCATGGGTCTTTATCTTCAGGAAAAGCTCCAAGTATTGGAATACATGAGGCAGAAACTCTGTAAAGATGTTCCACACGCTATCCCTAGCAAGTAGATGGAGCCAGGCACACTGAGCCAAATGTAATGCTTTACAAAACATAGACAGGATCCATGCTGGTGGCCATGCCTCTGCGTCCAGCTGAATCAACACTGACCCAAGGGGATATGGGGGATTCAAAGGAGTCTGCAAGCTCTTACACTTGTTCTCCACCTAAGCAGAGAAAGAAGCTGGGATTTGAACAAGAGTTTTCCATGACTGTCCTGTCTGGCACACACATGATCCCTTTTATGGTCCATTAGACGTACACGCCTTAAATGCTAGCTGGCATGTGCTCACAAATAAACGTGTGTCCTCAGTAGCTCTCAGTCTGCCATCATAGACCATCCGCTCCCTTGAAGACCCAGGCAGGTGCTTCACATCTTCCTCTACGGACTCCAAAAGCCCCCAGTATGAGCACATGTAAGACTTGATAGTTTGCCTTCCTCTTAACCTGTCTCCCCATCTGGACAGTGAGTAACTTGAGAGCAAGAAATTCTGTCTTGTCCACCTCTAAATTCTCAACCCCTGACATATATAATCTGACAAATGAATGGACAGATGGGTGAGTATATGGACTGGTGGATGATGAATGCACGACAAGTGGATGACTGGTAAATGAATGGATAGATAGATGGATGCTTGGAGGATGGAAGGATGATGGAAAGATGGACAGATGAACAGATGACATGTAGATGGGTAATGGTAAATAAGTGTATGGGTGGATGTAGTGAGATATTCACCATGTCCGCACCTGTGGCATAGACCATGCCCATTGGGGGTGGAGACAGGGCCGGATGTGACCTGGGGGAACTAAGGCTGAGGAGGGGGCTCCGGGAACTCTCTTGCTTGCAGCATGGGGACAGGAGAGCATCCGGAGGCATCCTTGGGACCAGGAACCTGCTGGTGTTCATCTGTCTATATTGTGAGTTATTTCTCCCTGAATAAACATCTATTCGGCCTATTTGTATCTCCTGTTCCCTATTAAACATCAATAGGTGGATATATGGATATATCTTTTTGATACTATACTGGCTTCAAATCTAACAAATCAATAAAGTAATGAAATCAACATGGATTCATCAACTGAATATTAGAGTGCTTTGTGGGAGCTGGAGAAATGGCTCAGCAGTTAAGAGCACTTGTTGCCCTTAAAGGGGATGTGGGTTCAATCCCCAGCACTCACATGGTGGCTTATAACCATTTTTAATCCCAGTTCCTGAGAGTTCAACAGGTGCAGGTACATGGTCACAAGGGTGCATATACAGACACTCATACATATAAAACAAATAAATCTAAAAAAAAAAAAAAGATTAAGTACTTTGTGCTGTCTACACCCCCAACTGGAATGGCATGAAGCGTGGCTTGGCGCTCTCCAGACTCACCTCATTCCTTCAGAAGCCATCTTGTCAAGATTAGTGGTGTCCTTTGTTTCTGCCCAGTTTGCTCCCAGGTCACCCCATCCCATGTCATCAGCCAAGATGATCACAATGTTTGGTTTGGGGGCTCTTGTTTTCCCACTGAGAGTGAAATCCAGGAGAGGGTAGAGAAATCCAGAGAAAGTCATGCCGACCAACAAAACCTTTAGAAAAAGCCAGCCCATGGTGGCACACAAAGACTTGTGTTGTCTTGGTTGAGTGATAATGGGCCACCACCACAGGTCTCCCTAGTCCTTTTGTCTTCGTTCACCTCGAGTGCAGAAAGCCACCGAGAAGCATGGGTCCAGCTGGCAAAATCACGCTGGTGTTAATGATGGTAATAATGGTGTATTGATGGTTAAGGAATGATAAGAGCTACAAAAAAAAAAATGTCCCCTCCTAGAATCCTCATCCAAGAGAGTCAGGAAATGTGTCACCCTAGAGTTGATTGGCCCCTGGAGATGTCGCCTGACGACTGGCTGAGTGCAGCATTCAGATATCAACATCAATATCAATGACCACTCTTTGGCCACTTAGCAAGTCAGTGACCCTCTGCACTCAGGGAGGCTCGGGCCAAGCCTTGCATCTGCTTAGCGCTCCATCTGGTGACTGCAGGAGAAGTTCTCACATCTGCAGAACACCTGCATGTTCTCGAAGCCCACGGTCAGCCCCAAACGAGTATCTGAGTTCCAGATGAGGTTTCTGTAAGGCTTCCTGGACGAACAAATTTTGACAAGAAAACAGAGTTGAAACAGCCAGACCGGTTGTGTTGTAGTTGGTAGCTCGGGAAATAATCACTTTTCCATGCCAACAGATGTTTTCCTTCTTAATTTGAATGCTCAACTGGCTCCTTGGTCTCTTCCACCTGAAAAGCAGGGATGACAATAATATTTACAACGGACCTATAGTAACAGGGCTGGCACTAACATTACTTACAGCTCACACACGAAGCTGCTGAAGCTCAGTCAGTACCCTGAGTGGGATGAACACCAGCCAGATCCCGGTCTGCTAATTCCCCTCGCTGAGTGCTTCCCCGCCCCTACCACACTGCAAGTGGTCAAACTCCTTGAGAATTCGAGAAGAAAATGTAAAGTCTCATCATCAAGACACAACTGTTTATAATGTCCATGCTATGACCTAATGTTTCCATAAGAAACTCTCAGCATAAGTTACTTTAGGAGGCTTGGGGTGTAGCCCTGCTGGCAGACGGCTTGCCTAGCACACACATAGCCCTAGGTTTGACCCCCCCCAAACACCTCATTAACCAGGTGTGGTTAGTGTCTGGCTGTAAAGCCAGTATTTGTGTGTAGAGTCAGGAGGACCAGATTCTTTTCTTGTTTTAATTTAAATTTGAAACAAGTTTGTTTTACATGTCAATCGCAGTTTCTGCACTGCACCCTCCCACCCTCCCCTGTTCCCCCCACAAACCCCCTCCCACCCCCTTTCGGCTCCCCAGGGAGGGTGAGGAGTCTTCAAAGTCTGTCATACCATTTGGAGCAGGGCCTAGGCCCTCCCCCATGTGTCTAGGCTGAGGATGAAATGAGCTCCCAAAGTCTATTCATATACTAGGGATAAATACTGATCCACTACCAGAGGCCCCATAGACTACCCTGTCCTCCCAACTAACACCCATATTCAGGGGGTCTTGGTCAGTCCTATACTGGTTTCCCAGCTGTCAGACTGGAGTCCATGAGCTCCCCTTTGTTAAGGTCAGCAGTTTCTGGGGGTTTCTCCAGCCTGGTCTTAACCCCTTTGCTCATCACTCCTTCCTCTCTGCAACTGGATTCCAGGAGTTCAGCTCAGTGTTTAGCTGTGGGTATCTGCTTCTGCTTCCATCAGTTACTAGATGAAGGCTCTAGGGTGGCATATAAGGCAGTCATCAATCTCATTATCGGGGAAGGGCATTTAAGGTAGCCTCTCCACTATTGCTTAGATTGTTAGTTGGGATCATCCTGGTAGATCTCTGGACATTTCCCTAGTGCCAGATTTCTCTTAAAACCTATAATGATTCCCTCTATTATGGTATATCTTTTCTTGCTCTCCCCTATTCTTTCCCTGATTCAATCTGAGGACCAGATTCTTACAGTAATCCTCAGCCAGTCTGAGACCATCCTAAGACACTGCCTCAAAGCAAACAGCTTCCCCCACAGAAATTAACTTAGGAAAAAAGAGAACTATGAAAACAAAGTTTATAATAGGCTCTAGGTGGAGAACATGTGTCTGTTCTCTACAGAATGCGTTCGTTTTTTCTGTACAATCGTAATGTTCATAATTAGGCCAGATTGTAATGTTCATAATTAGGCCAGGTGGTGGTGGAGCACACCTTTGATCCCCGCACTAGGGAGGCAGAGGCAGGCAGATCTCTGTGAGTTCCAGGCCAGCCTGGTCTACAGAGCAAGTTCCAGGACAGACTCCAAAGCTACATAGAGAAACTCTGTCTCAAAAAAATCAAAAATAATAATAACAATAATAATGCTCATGATTAAATGCTGCCAAAAAAAGTTGCAAAGAGTTAATAGAAACATATCCTTGTATATTCTCATCATGACTTTTTACTGGGAGGGGTAGCTCATTGGCAGAGCGCCGATTTAGCATGCACAAGACCCTGATTTCATCCCTATCCATCCCACAGAAAGCAAACAAACAACAACAAAACATTTAACCAATGATTCTCACAACTGGACATGCATACATATTTGCAAACTCAGAGCTGAGGATCTAACTCGGTTGGTAGAGTGCTTACCTACCATACACATGCACAAAGCCCTGGGTTCGATCCCCAGCATTCCATAATGTACATAGTGAAATACATCCATGATTGCAGCACTTTGGAGGCAGGGGCTGAAAGCTAAAATTCAAGGTTATCCTCTATTACACAGCCAGTTGAGGGACAGCCTGAGCTCCAAGACATGCATTCTCAAAAGAGAGAGAGAGAAGAAGAAAAAAAGGAAGGAAGGAAGGAAGGAAGGAAGGAAGGAAGGAAGAAAGAAAGAAAGAAAGAAAGAAAGAAAGAAAGAAAGAAAGAAAGAAAGGAAGGGAGGGAGGGAAAGTTCAATGGGGAAGCTAGGACTGTTTTCTGTTTGTTGCATTGGTTTTTCAAAACAAGATCTCTGGTAGCTCAAACTCAGAATATAGCGGATGACCTTGAATTCCTGGCCCTCCTACTGCTACCTCCTCGAGCTGGGATTACAGGTGTGAGCCATCACATCTGGCTTTGAGATATGAACTTGAGCAAGCTCCCAGGTGAGAACTACACCATGTGTCCTTGGTTCTCCAGCAAGATGCTGGAAAATAAAAATATCATGACTCTGGGCCTAGAAGAAAAGAGGAACTGCATGGCCTAACTGGAGAAGACTCAGCTCCCGTGGACAAAGCCGAAAGCAATGTATCAGACAAAGTTCTGAAACTCAAGGACTGACTTTCTGCCAGAGGCAGCAAACAGAGCCGAGAACAAACTCAAATCACTTTCTTTACTTAAAGGCTCTAAATCTGAAAGGTGTCACAGTGCTGAAAGCTAATAACAGCAGCCTTCCACCCATGGAAGCCAGCAAGGAACCAATCTGCAAAATGTAAAAATGCTACAGACTGTGACTATTTCACATGCTATTTCTAAATAAATAAATGATATAGGGGAGATATACCAAGACAGGGTTTCTCTGTGTAGCTCTGGCTGTCCTGAAATTCCCTCTGTAGACCAGGCTAGCTTCTTTAACTCACAGAGATCCACCTGCCTCTGTCTCTGGAGTCCTGGGTGTGCCACCACTGCCTGGTCAAAATAATAATAATAATAATAATAATAATAATTAGACTACATATCTTTGTGAGCAAGACATGGTGGTGTGTCTCTTCAATCCCAGCACTTGGGAGGCAGAAGCAAGCAGATCTCTATGAGTTTGAAGCCAGCCTGGTCTCTGTAGCGAATTCTAGGCCAGCCAGGGCTGCACAGTGAGACCCCACCTCAAAACAGAAAAAAAAAACTTATTATGTTTTTTGTGCATGCATGTGTTCACACAAGCCTTGGCACTCACACGTGAAAGTCAGAAGACAGGATTCCATTCTCTCCTTCCCAAGTAAGGTCTCAGGGATCAAACTCAAGGTATGCTTGGTGGCAAGCTCCTTTACCCACTGGGCATCTCCATAGCTAGGCATTCTGACCATCTAATCTTTAGCATTGTTAGCTTCAGAGGATGGCAGTGATTGGAGTAATAAATGCTAGAAGATCTTGATAAAAGCAAAGAAATGCAAAGCCAACCTAAGTCTAAGGAAGTAGGGGAGGCTCATTCAAACCCTTCCACTTCCCAAAAGGAGTCCTTCCCCGCCCCTCCCCACACACACTCTTGACTAGATTCAAGTGGCATTCGCTGATCTTGAGGTCCCAGAGACTTCTCCCTTTCTGGAAGACTCTCGAATAAGGCAGGTGCTTAACAAACACTTGTTCACCTGCTGGTTAATTCCCAGCCTCCTTCTACTGGGAACAACAGCCACGAGAGGCTTTTCTTCTTAAAGCTGCTTAGCTTAGGGCACTACTGTGGCCTCATTTCTGGTCAATAATCCAACTCAGGATGACCTGACCATACAAGAATTCCAGGGTGTGGGGGAGTTCGTTGAAGAAGGAAGCGAAAATTAAAGTGGAAATCTAACTAGATTGGTTCCCCTGGAGTTCCAGGACACGGCATTCCTTTGAGGATTTGTAAAAGGAAGCTTTGAACACACTACTTCAAATTTTCATAGATGGAAATGAGCTCATCCAGCCAGCAGACTACTACAGATTTCTCCACATCCATATTGCCAAGGGGACGTTTAAGCCCTTTCTGCTTATGTATTTATTTTCTTTAACCGAAGGGAAGAGACAAACTAGACGGTCAAAAGTTGGACTTGACCCACGGGCTTTAGTAAAGAGTCATGCTGAGACTCCGAGCTTCTCTGTCCTAAACAAAGTGGCCTCTGGTACTGTCTGGGGACATCATCCTGTGTCACGTACCCAACTCTGACTTTATGAATCTCAGGAAAGAGGACCAGGGGTACAGCCAAAGTGCTTGAGATAGCTCAGTTGGTAAAGTACTTGCTATGAAGGTGTGAGGGCATGAGTTCCAGCCCCCAGGACCCACATAAAGACTGGTGTGGTGGTCCAGGATTCTCCTCACAACAGCACTTGACCCTTGGGCTTTCTGGCCAGGCAGCCTAACCCAATTAGCAAGTTCCAGGTCAAGACATGTCTCATAAAACAAGGTGGGAAGTAGACGGAGGAAAGACATCTGAGGTTGACGCCTGGTCTTGACACCCACATGCACCCATGGATAGACATACATCTCACAGAGGAGCACACGGAAAAGGAGAAGTGCACAGGCCAGGAGCTCTCCTCCCAGAAGTGAGAGCAAAGAGGGAATCTCTGACAAAGTACAGCATTCACTCTTCTCTCCGCTTCAGTGGAAGGTACCGGGCTACTTCATTTTGCTCTGAGTTTGCTATTGATTCTAGAGGTTGAACCCAGGCCCTTCATGCATGCTAAGCAGCTCCTACCCTATCACATACAGCCCCGGAATGTTTAAGGTCCGTTTAACCCTTTAATTTCTAGGCTTGCTTATGGGTGAAGGTAGAGAAAGGACCCACAAGCAGGCTCTCAGCTGGGCAGCATGGGTTAAGGCAACCTGCAGATCTGTTGAGCAGGGTTTGAGCCACCCCGTGCTGGAAGTCCACTCTATCACCTGACCCTGGCTTCCCACAGATTTCCCTGTGGCCAAGCATCCTCCTGGAGAACCTTGAAAACAGCTGAAATAACAAGGCGGTTGGGCAGACCTTTCTGGCACGGGGCTCTGTTGGTTTTCCAGAAATGAAGCTTCTAGGGGACGAAGGCCAACAAAGACAAAGGAGAAAGGAGAAATGCCTGGTTGCAGAGTCCTGCTGCTTCACCAGCCAGTTCAGAGCATGGCCTAGACATTGGCAAGAGGCCAGGAGTCACATGGGGATGTACCAGGAGGGGCCGTGGGCACCAGCTGTCCACATGAGGATGGTTCTCGGGCACTTAGTCTTTGGCCCGCCACACAGGCACTATCACTGTGCACACAGCCATACATGAAACAAGACAAAGTCCCCACCCCCACACCACTTGTTTTTCTCCCCCTAGGGGAGTGGAGGACGGAGTAAGTAAAATATAAATGCTGTTGTGGACCAAAGCCTTCCCCACCTTGACGGATTTTTTTTTTTTTTTTTTTTTTTTTGAGACAGGGTTTCTTTGTATTGCTTTGGAGCCTGTAGACCAGGCTGGCCTGGAACTCACAGAGATCCACCTGCTTCTGCCTCCCAAGTGCTGGGACTAAAAACGTGTGCCACCAACACCCAGCCTTTGCAGACTTCTATATCCTCTCCTAGGTATATCCAATCTGTGCCCCTGGGGTAGTTATACAGGTGGCCCAACATAAAATCATAAATTTCCTTAAAACATTAAGCTTTTGTTTTGTTTTGTTTTGGGCAGGGATGTGCCCGTTTTGTGGTTCTCCAGCCTGAACCTCACAGATGACAATGCCCCATCTCACTAGCAAGAGATCTACTGTGCTTTCCGGTAAGTCCGACAAACCCTTCCTCTTTTCCTAAGTCCCTTTCCTTGGGTGTTTAGTTACAGCAAGGAGAAAAGTAACTCATACATCTTTGATAGAATGCCTTTACTGAAACCAGACATTGTCAGTGCATGCCTTTAATGCTAGCACCTGGGAGGCAGAGGTGGGCAGTTCTCTAAGTTCAAGGTCAGCCTGGTCTACAGAGTGAGCTCCAGGACAACTAGAGCTAAACAAAGAAACCCTGTCTCCAAAAACAAACAACAGAAAACAAAACAAAAGAATGCCTTCACTGAGGTTGGGAAGCAATTCCACTTGATTCACTAAGACCTTTATTTACGTGTTTATTTATGTATTCTGCAGCTCAAGCCAGATCCTGTTTTTCCCTTCTGGGAGCCAGGGATGCCAGGAAAGTCACCAGGAGGGAAAGGACATCCTGCCCAGGTTTAGGCCAAGGCCACCTGTGCAGATTGTCACAGAAGGAAGCCATTTGACAGAAGCCACTCTGGGAGGGACCAAAGTGGCTTCACGCCATGCATCTAAAAACCCTTCGGGAAATTACATCCGGGGCTTGACACAGCACAGAGAAGGCCAGAAGCTGCTCCTGGGTCTCATCTTCCCTTTATATCTCTCCCCCACCTGAGAAGACAAATCGAAAGGGCTGGAGATCACATACCTGAACCTGAACCCCACCCCAGAACAGAGTTAATTTTAAAGATCCCTTAAAAAAATCATACTCGCTAAATAGTTTATTATGGATGTGGCAAAACATACCAAGCCTGAGAAACTCATGCTTACTTATCCAGCTTGTAGACCCACCGATCAACACACAGCCGGTCTGATCAAGATGTCTCCCGCCTCATCCTTTGCCACTCCTGTTATGATAAAGCTCGAAAGGAACCTTGCAAGGGGGACCACAGCGGATTCCATGGCAGGCGAGGGTGACAGAGGCAGGGCGGGGTGAGGAGGGGGGAAACAAGCCAGGCAGACAGAGCTTACGTGGGAAGTTTCATTAGAAAAGGGAGAGAAGGGGAAGAAAAGAGAAAAAGAGGTAAAGAGACAGAGAGAGGACAGAAGGTAAGAGGGAGACGGGAAAAATCGTGTCTGTCCCAGGGGGACAGTGGGAAAAGAAAGAGCGGAGAGAGCAGGAAGAGAGTTGGAAAAGAGCATAAGTGGGCGGGGTCTGTCTATTAAAGGGTCCTTTGCACCTGCGTGCAGACTACACAGTCATGGAACCCTGGGCTGACCAGGGTACTGCCTGAGTGCATTCTGCCAGATGATGGATGGGCAGGGCAGCACAATGCGGGAATTCTTACAGCTCCCCTCTCAATAGATAAGGGATTGTTTCTATTTCTATGTGTATATGGCACACAGTGTGAGTGTTCTCATGCAGGGGGAGGGCAGTAAGTCCTCTGGGACCAGAGTTAGAGGGAAGTGTGAGCCTCAAGACTTGGGTGCTGGGAACCAAACTCGGGTCCTCTGGAAGAGCAGGAGCATTCCTAACCGAGGAGCCGTCTCTCCAGACCCGTACAGGGTTATTTTTAAGTAAATCCCAGACACCGTGAGTTATGTCCTAGATATGTACTATCCTCACTCGAAGGTTCCTGTGGTAAAGGCTTCATTGAAATTTAACATACTTTTTTTTTTTTTTTACATATATATCTTTGTTTTTATTGTACGAATGTTTTGGCTGCATGTATGTCTGCTCACCATGTACCAGCCACTGTGGAGGTCAAAGAGGGTATTAGATCACCTAGAACATGGGTTACAGGCAGCTGTGAGCCACTGTATGGGGCCTGGGAATGGGACCCTATGCAAGAGCAGTTGGTGCTCCTAACCACTGAGCCACCTCTCCAGCCCCCGAGGATGTGCTTCCAAGTCTATTTGCTTATTTTACATCCACGTGAGTGTGCCTGGGTGTGTATGCACCATGCGAGTGTAGGAGCCTGCAGAGGTCAGAAGAAGGCATCACATCAGGTTCCATAAAACTGGAGTTACACATGGCTGTGAGCCACCATGTGGGTGCTGGGAATCAAACCCAGGTGCTGTGCAGACACAGGAAGTGATCTTAACTGTTGAGCCATCTCTCCAGGCCTGTGATGGGCTTTTAAGAGGTGAATGGTTCATGGGATACTAACTTCATCAATGGATTAAGGCACCAATGACTTCAGAACTCAATGGGCCACTGGGAAGAGAAGCCTAGTTCAAGGAAGTAGATCATAATCTTATCCTAGATCCTTCCTGTCACTCTGCACTCTGACTGTACTCTCTCCAGCCTGGTGCCGGGCCCCACCACAGACCCAGGGCAATGGGGCCTGAAGCCTTCTGAAATGTGAGCCAAAATAAATCTTCCCTCACATTATTACTTTTTTTTTTCAAGTGTTTTGTCATAGCAACAAATAGAAGTTCCATCCACAGATACTCCTATACAATTCTCTAAAAGATGAAAAAAATCAAATCGCTACAATTTCATTAACCTGGGCCTTTTTAAAGATTGACAGTTATTTGTTATTGACCCCAAGGCCAACAAATATTCAAATGTCTTCCTTTCTTATTATTCTGCTTTTTTTGTTTTGTTTTAAAATTTTTAGTTTGATCGTGGGTGCGTGCATGTGAACCTTGAGTTGTCCACCTTTCAGGCTAGCCTTTCTGGCCAGCAAGCTCAACCCGCACAGCTTGCTTTTTTCTATTTAATGTGGGTGCTAGGGTACGAAGGCAGACCTTCACACTTGCACAAGCATCTCACCCACTGAGCCATCTCCCATCACACCGCAAGCAAGCGCTGGGATGATGGGTATGAACCACCACAGCCAGCTCTCACCAACATTTACACACCTCTTCATTTCAATCCACATCTAGACAAGGTCTGCCTGACATTCAGTTCCTGCCTCTTCTCACTTAAATGTTCCCCTCTCCTTTTGCCTGCAGTATACATAAAAATAATGTTTGCTCCAAAGTTGTTCTCAAAGTTTGCATTTTGCTAACTGTATCCCCGATGGTATCATTTAGTAAAATGTTTCTTCAGCTCTCACTGTCTCTGCAGACGGATTCAAAGATGCAGAGGTGAGATCTGATTCAGACTCCATTGTTTTTGTTTGTTTGTTTGTTCCATCAGATTTCTAAAACGTGGACACAAGGCCCTAATTCCCAATGTGATTCGGTTTATTGAAGGTCCTGTAGGTAATTAGCACAGAATGGAGGACTCCTAACCAGATTAGTGGAGACAATGCTCCCCCAAAGTATCCACATACAAGCCACAGAGACACTCTCAGGGGCAAAGCTCCATGGTGGCCTGCCATGCCTACCTGGCATTTACATGGCTGCTAGGAATCTCCAGTCTTCAAACTTGGCTGGCAAGCCACCTATCTCCTCAGCTCCCTTTTCTTTTATGGGGTGCTGGAGATCAAGCCCTGAGCCTTTGGCAAGCTAGCTGAGCACTCTAAAACTAAGCTATATCCCACATTCCATGTTTCTAGACTATGGGTCCGGCTTAGTCACCTGTTAGCTGGGTGGCATTGGATACGTGTCTCCGTTTCCTCATTTAGCTGGAAACAACGCCAAAGTTAATTTCCTTTCCCTCCAACAATATAGGAGAGTGAAACACCCCAGGTTGTGTCAGGGAGGCTGACTTGATGCTATGATTCTACTTCTCCATTGCTTTGAGGACCAAAAGAATACCAGATATGAGAACGGTTTGCTAAACCCTTACTGAAATCACTGTCGAATGAAAGCATTCCCATGGCTGATGGTGAAATCCAGACTCTCTGCGGTTATTTGCAAGTTTTTACTGGAGCTTCATGTTAGCAAGCTCTGGGGGTGGCCTCTGCCAGAAGGACGAAGTCACAAACACCTGGGCCCTAAGCAATCTCTCTCTCTCTCTCTCTCTCTCTCTCTCTCTCTCTCTCTCTCTCTCTCTCTCTCTCTCACACACACACACACACACACACACACACACACACACACACACACACACTCTCACACACACACACACACACACACACACACACACACACAAAGTTAATTCTGGTTTGCATCCTCCAGCTTCCAGACCATGGCTCCTTGTCACACAATCCCTTCACTGGTTGTGTCATCTCTAGTAAATGTGAACTAGGTCCCTCTGCTGGGCAGAGTCTGCTGCTAGCTGACATTGTTGGTAAATGACCTCTTCCAGCAAATCTGGTTTGGGGCACGCCAGCTATAAGGTCTGAATGACCCTTGGGGGGAGGGGTGAAAAGAGAATCTCCCTTTTGTTCTTTCTTCCTAACTGAACGTGGGATTTAGAGGATTCACCCGCTTGTCTGAGCATGCCAGCAACTCAGCAATGGCTGCAACTTCAGTATGTTTTATGCACGACCTAATCCCAGTACCTTGCCCAGAAAGCATTCAATCAATATTTGCTGAATGAAGGCATTTTGCACTGAACAATGAAGTCTCAGCCTGATGGGCCCGGCCTCAAAACCCAGCTTCATCTCCTCACTTTCCCTAACCTCAGATGACCCTTCTGACTTCTCCTTCTAGATACTCACTTGTAAAACGTTACTTGTTGAAAGGCTGTCTTAGGGGGCTGGAGGTGTGGTTTGGAGGCTGACTGCTTGCCTAACACATGTCAAACCTCTGGTTCCACCCCAGCTCCAAGGAAAAAAGAAAAAAACCAAAAACAGAAAGATGGACTCTAGAGATGGCAATGTCAGTAAAGTGCTTGGTACATCAGCATGAGGACCTGAGTTTGAATTCCGGCACAGACATAAAAGCTAGGCAAGGTGTCGTATGTGTGCAATGCCAGTTCTGGGGAGATGGGTACAAAAAGAAGCCCTGGGAATTGCTGGTCAGCCAGTGTAGCAGAACAGATGAGCTTCAGGTTTGACAAGAGACTGTTTCTCAAAAAGTTAAGGGGGAGAGCAATCGAGGACCACATCTGGCCTCTGATGTCCACGTGAATGTATGCATGCTCGTGCGCACGCACACGCGCACACACACACACAAGAATAAAAGCCTACCTTCAGTAATAGACATATTTTCTATCATCTGAACTAGTTAATTAACAATTCAGAGACGGGAGCACACCCTCTAGGTGTGGTTTTGTGGGTGATGACTGCATTCACTCGTGTCATGGAGGTCATGGAGGGTGAGCACAGACACAGATATACCTCCGCCGTCTTGCTGTACACCTGTCCCAAGCCCACCTAACACTGGAGCCCTCGATGGACCACAGCAGAGTTCCAACCAGGCAGGGCCTCTCCCAGCCTCTCCTCCATAGGATGGTCCTAGAATCACGTGTTAGGTGAACTTCTCTAACCATCAGGAAAACATGACTGTCCTGTCCTCAAAGAGTTAAAAACAGAGGCTTAAGGTGGCTAACTTCCAGGGAACCCTTGAGTGTCTGTTTAGAGAAGGCTGGGGAAGCCAGCAACTGTCTTGAGGCAAAGACAGAAGAGCAGGCTTTTTCCCCATGGGCCAAGAGGAGCATGGCAGGTTGAACCACCTCAACAATTGGCCAGAGGAAGCCAGATTTCACTGGTGCAAAGGCCAGTGGTTCTTTGTGTAGTTTTCCAACACTTCAGACTAGTTTTCATGACCCAAATCCGCATTATAAAGTTTACTATCACATGGGTGCAATGTGATTAATACTTTCTTCTGACAACATGGGTTTGTTTTGTTAGGACTTTTCCAGCAGGCCCAAGGCTACGTTCTCTTTAGTGTGGCTATTTTTTTCCTTTTTCAGCAGTGAGATGATGACACACGACAGGAGCGGTAAGCTAGAGAGGCTGAGAAGACTGGGAGAGAAAAGTGGTTGTGTTGAAATCAAAGTTGCTCCAGACTTAATGAGACACAGCCACGGACAAGTCATCAATAGGGCACGGAATGATAACCGGGCGTGATAGAATGCACATCACCACAGGCCCCCCACGGCTGAGTGACCTCACTGTCCCCAAATACAGCATGCTTTCACCCACTCATGCCTTCCTGTCACTCCATGCACCCCTCCTTTGGCTCACCACCCCCACACACGCAAACAACAAACTTCTCAATATCCTCCCTGCCTGTTCTCCACAGATCTCTCTTCTTCTATTCCAACTCCCCGGGAGTCGTAAAGAGTGATGCATTATGGGAGGACACCTCCTGGGAGCCAAGCCCAGCAGCAAGCCCTTATACTTCACTCCTTGAACCTAGGGCACAGCAGGGATTAATTGTCATACCCTTGTTTTCATCACTGTCCTTGTCCACCACAGCTAACCTGGTAGAAATGAAGATAACCTAAAAAGACACTTGCATCTCTCCATCATCTGACTGTCAAACTATTGGAACAATGGACCCTCAAAACTGGGAGCATTGTGTGCGCCCCCCCCCAATCACATGCTGGGTGAAGGAAGAGACCATCCAGGAGAACTGGTCTCCCAGATCCAGCATCTTGTCAGACCACCTTACAGGGCGGGAATGAAGCTCAGACAATGATGGACAATACCACACCTTTAGAGGAAAGGCTTGGATGCCTTTGGCCTTTTCTTTAAACTTTGCTCGAGCTTCAGGATCTTAAGTCAGAGAGAGGCTCACTGGATTTCTTTATTCCTCTTTCCAGTGTGATCACATTGAGCAAATTGCTCTTTTCTCCTTTTCCTATTAATTCAGCTGTTTTCGTTGGCTTCTTAAGGAAGGGTGGCTGTTCTTGGGTTTTTAAGGTACAGACTGTGACCCCCAAGTTCTGTAACACCATCACTCACTATTCCTTTCCAAATATTCACCCTCCCTCAGAGGGCTTTCCTCTCCCTGCTCTCTACACTCTGTCAGGTGGGAGTCAAGACCACAAGAAAAACACACAGCCCCACTACCTGGACACTTGAGCTCACTGAAGAGTCCTAGATGCCACAGATGTCAGCCTTTAGGCCAACTAGAGAAATGGAACGGATATGGTGTTTTAAAGCACGAACTAACTACACTGGGACCTAAGCCACCCAAGTGGAACATAAGCCTCAGGTAGGAGGAAGGTGGGTGGAATGGGGACAGGAAGAGGGACAGTGGAACTGTGAGGGACCGAGGCCCTCCCTAATAGCCCTCTCACAAGCTCCCCTCTTCCGGGACTGCCCTGAAGACCCAGCAGCCCAAAGCAGGCTTGCAGGACCCTCCCTCTGAACCCCAGGGGAGATGCCTTTCGGTCCATTTCCCAAGATTAGGCTCTCACAGGCTGGTAAAAGCGGTGAGCTTATTTGCAAGCGAGGGTCATATCTGCCTAGCAACCCATCCCGAAGACTTTTGAGGGACTACAAGTGTGGACAGGGAACAGGCAGGCCAACTCTGCACAAAGAAATCTGTTCTCATGCAAATGACCCTAAGCAAAATGGCCAGGAAAAAAAGGGAGCCAGGAGCGGCTCTGAGGAAGCTGCTCCCCCCCCTCCAAAAAAAAGATGCTGAGGGACTCTTTCACAACACACTTTACCGCCTTGCCTTAGGCAAAAGAGCCAGAGGGGGCTACATGCCTGCTGCACAGATTTCCACTGACCTAATGCAGAGGCCAACGGTACAGCCCAGCTCTTAGCTTCATCTCTTGATTTTTCTGGTCCTGTACTCCAGACTGCAAAGGTCCTTTTGTTCTTACTTAGGACTAAACAAAGTTAGTTTTGTTTGGGGGGGTTGATTAGCATGGTAATGCAGTACTTTCCCTAAAGAAGCCAGAAATCGAAAGCAAAGTTTTCATCTTTTCATTGGAACAGCGAGTGGGCTTGAGGAGAAGGATGTGAGGCAGGTCTCTAACCAGCATTAGCAAAAGTCACCAGCTCGTGGGCAGCCAGCAAGGCTGGGTTCCACCCACCTCTCCATTATTCAAACCCTCGCAGTCCAACTCAACTTTATGGGCACTAGTTGCAAAGCAGGTCTGCGGGGTTTCTACAGATGTCATGTGACCAGGGCTCTTGCCTCAACCTGCCCAACTCTAAAATGGAGATCATACCTACGTTCACAGAGGGAGGGCTATTGACAGAAACCAAACCACACAAGGATGAGCTAAGCACGATGGAGCAGAACTATAATCCCAGCACTTGGGAGGTGTAAATTCAGAGGATCAGGATTTCAAGGTCATCTTCATGGGACTCTATTAAAAAAAAATTACAAACTGGGCATGGTGGTGCATGCCTTTAATCCTAGCATTTGGGAGATAGAGGCAGGCAGTTATCTGTAAATTGGAAGCCACCATCGTCTACAAAGTCAGTTCCAGGACAACCAGGGCTACACGGAGAAACCCTGTCTTAGGGGGGAAAACACTCAAACAAACAAAATTACATGGATGGCACTTAATTCAGGATCAGGAACAACACAAATATTCAAAAAATAATAACAAAATAGTAGTAATGCATTATTAATAATATTATAATATTGTTACTCCCTCCAACAACCAGGTTTCATCAGGTCAATCATTCGTTGATTGCCAGGGACTTCGGGCATTGTCTAATTTTTAAAGATGTTGAAAAAGGAGGCATCATGGAACATGCCAGAAATCTCAGCACTTGGGAAGCCGAGGCAGGAAGATTGCAAGTTCAAGACTAGCCTGAGCTACATAGTATAACAGTATCTTAATGCCATTTCTAGCCAGGCAGAGTACACTCTAGTCAGAGATACTACACAGACAGTGAGGAAAGTCTGTAGCCCCACTGCCTGTGAGGCTGAGGCAGAAGGATCTTCAGTTTTGGGCCAGTCGTGATTTAGCTGGTGCGATCATATCTTAAAAAAGGCAAACAAATCAAAAAACAGGATCGGGGGCTGAAGAGATGGTTCGGCAGTTAAGAACACTGACTGTTCCTCCAGAGGGCCCCTGCTCAACTCCATGTCTAGCTCCATGTCCAGTTCCAGGGGATCTGGCACCCATGGCAAGACGCCAATGCACATAAAATATAATGGATGGATGGATGGATAAATGGATGGATGGATGGATGGAATCATCAGGAGTTCAAACGTAAGTTTGAGGCCAGCCTGGACTACCTGAGACCCTCTATGAGGTGGGGAAAAGTTTTATTCCTACAAACTTGCCGGCTATTATTCAGTGGTAGCCTGGCAGGATTGCAGTGGCCTTAGTAACACACTATGCATCAATGCACCTGCTCCCCATTTAACTCACACTGGATGGTAACCGCACTGGATGACTGAGTCCTCGTGTGTGTGTGTGTGTGTGTGTGTGTGTGTGTGTGTGTGTGTGTGTGTGTGGGGAATCAAACAGCAAGAGAGAGTTTTTATTAAAATTTAGAACCAGCGGCTCCTCCCTGTGGCGACCCTCCAGGCACTCTCAAAGTACATTCTCTCGAGTTTCTAACGTCAGAAAGACAGTCTCTGAATCACAACCAAGGACCAGGGATTGGCTAACTAGGCAGGGAAATGTAGAGAAGAGCGTTTGCTGAGGAGCAGTTCCCAAATTTCCCCTAGAAATGTGTGATGGAGTCCAGGAAACCAAGTTTGCACCCCCTCTGGCTCTGAACTGTCCCTAGTCCTCAGACGCACGTAGTCCTCGGGAGAAACTCCTAACTCGGGCAGCACCCATTTAGTTCATAGTGACCTTGGGAGTCAAGGGCCTTGGAGATGTGGGGATCCCGATACCCTATAGAGGCCTCCCCGGAGGTAAGGCAGCCTTGCACCTGTGCCGGTGTCGCCTCCAGCCTGGGCGGGTGCACGCGCACGGAGCAGAAGGGGATGCTGACTCAGCCATGCTTTTTCCATCCCTTTAGCGCAGCGCTGATGCTGGCTGCTGCGGCTGCAGTCAAGGCGGGGGAAGGCAATGCACCCGCAGCAGCCGAGCGGCAGGCTCCTCGGGGCCCACTGCGGCACTCCTTCCCCATGCCCGGAAGGGGAACTGGCGGGGCGCGCGAGTTGACGAAATTTTGGGGGGAAGTGGTGGCTGGAGGAGGAACTCGGGAGCCCGCGCGTGCTCTGCTCACACCCAAACTGGAAGGAACCTGTTCAGTCCGGGGCCAGCGACGCGCGGGATCAGCCCCGACGCGCGCCTCCCCTGCCCCCCATCCTTCTCACTGGCTCCCCAGATCCTCAGGGCGCGGGCGGACCCGGGAGCTGCGCTCGGAGAGGGGGTGCTGGGGCGCGCTCGATCGCCCCGGGCTCGATCGCCCTCCCGCTCTCACTGCAGCCAAGTGCCGGGGTCCGATCGGGCCGGGAATCACACGGGCACGCGCGGATGAGGGGATGAGGGCGTCGGGCCAAGGACCCCAGAGGCGTCGGCGGGGATGGGCGACTCGCGATGGCTGCCCGGTTACCTTCTGTGACCCCCAGCCCGGGCAGGCGGCAGGCGGGGCGCGTGCCTTGCGCGGCCCCGATCCACGTGGGCCCGCGCGCGCGCACCAGGCCGGCCCCCTCCTTGCAGGCGCTCGGCGCTCCCAGCACATGGTCGGCGGCGGCGCGCCCCCGAGGCCGGCGGAGACCGGCTGCAGCCGGTATAGGATAAGAGATAGGCAGAAAGACGTGGGGCCGGGGCTCGGGCGGCGGCACGCACGGCCCGGGAGGAGGAGACCCGGTTGGGGGGCGGGGGGAGGGTGTGGCCCGGGTGGCCGAGGCTGGCGTGGGTTGGGGGCCAGGGTGCTCCAGGCTCCGGGCCAGAGCCAAGTTGATAGAGACTCGGGCCCACGCCCTAAGGGGTTAAACCTTTTCTCATGTTACGGAGCGGTTTATAAGAAGGCTCGGGAGGCCCAGCCTCCGCCTTATTGGGAGCCTTTTGGGGTTTATTCTCTTCCCTTCTAACTTGGTGAGTTGGTTTTTATTATTTTACATGTTTAAAAGTTTGATTGTGGGGTATGGGTTGGGTTTTTTTTTGTTTGTTTGTTTGTTTTTGTTTTAAATATGAGTGTTGGGGCCTTTTTTCTTTTTTCTTTTTTTAAGGGCGGGGGGGGGGGAGCACTTAACATTTTCACATTTTGAAGAGGTTAATCCGAAAAATAGCCTGACAGTTGGGAGTGCTCTGGGCCACCGGGGTGACGCGCTCTAGGGCAGTTGTGAGAAGCTGAGAGCTGAATGTCCATGACCCTAGACAGATGGGTTCTGGGAAATACCTTAAAGGGTGGCCTGGACTTTGATTGTCCCCAAACCGGTGTGAAAGGACCTAGGCTGTGAGGAGAGTCCGGCAACCGTCTCAGACCCTCTGTGGGTTTTCCACATGAAGTTGGCTGCGCGTCACCAATGTCAGAGAGGTACCTTCCTTCCCCAAGCTCGCGCGCACACTAGGCGCCACTGAGGCAGGGCGAGGGAAAGGGGGACTCCAGGTCTCCGTCCCCTATTGCCCCAGTCCTAGGGGCAGTCCTAGGGGCAGACAGATTTCTCTTTGGAGCATGGGTCCCACGCCTTGCCGGTCTGCACTGTCACCCACTGCCAGTCGGTCCCGCGCAACTTCTATGGTTCGCGGGGCTACCAGCGGCAGCAAAGTGTCTGAGCTGAGCGGCCCCAGGCTGGGGAAACGGATTTTGCAGAGGAAATAGGTTCAATTTCCTTCTTGGTTGTTTTTCAAATTCCCTGCACCTCGGCAGACAAGTGATAGAAGTTTGTTAGGTGGGGTGCCAAATGTCATCAAACACGAGAATGGGGGGAGGGCCATAGAAAAATCTCTCGGGGACCCAACTGGGGAAACGCAATTACAACTTGTTAACCTGGTAGCTGGTTTTGTTTGCACAGCTAGACACTGTGCCAGCTCCTTTTGCGGAAGGAGGTTTTTACCTTTCGATTGAGATTTCAGCCTCCGTAATCTGACTGTGTTTTGCAAACCACCGGTACTGATGAGTGGCTAGCTCCTATGCTGAGCTCTCCCCAGCACCAGCACTATTATGTGGCTTTGGGGGTGGGAGGAATACGTCGAAACACCTTTTCTGGTAATTAAGGGAAGGGAGTTTAAGATGGAAACTGACAGTACGTAAATAAACAATGCAGCCAAGTGGAAAAATGGTCTTAATGAGTACCACTAGCCCCGAGTTTTCCTTCTGTGGTTTCCAGAAACAGGACTCTTCCTCAGTGGAACTCCCCGAGGAAGACACTTAAATTAGGGGCTTGGGTTTCAACTCAATGGTCTTGCAAAACGGATGAATTGGTTGTAGCCAGTGATTCATTCAACTTGGCTGAGGCAGCTTACCAGGTTAGAGTTGGGGTTTTTGTTTTTTTATAGAGAGAATTCAAATAAGCGGGACCTGGGGCTAGCGACAACTTGTCGGAAGCCATATCCTCCGGCTACACCTTGAAGGAGATTCCCAGTACTTTGGTTCTGCTGACAGCAGCCATATCACTGCCTTCCAAGACTCTTGAACTTCGATCAGAACTGTCCCTAGGCTAACCCCATAGGCTCTCTGATAATTCAGTATTTTTATGTCTTCATATCAAATCCTTGCAACAACACATTAAAAAGTACAGGGAAAGTCCCAGGTAACACGTATCTCCAAGTCTTGTAGGATGCCCATTTTTGGGGGGGGGTGCCACTGCCACTCACCCCCTTCTGTGAGATGGAGTAGCCCAAGCTGGCCTGAAACTCACTGTGTAAGCGAGCTTGGTTTCAAACTCATAGCTCACTTCCTGCCTCGGCTTCCTGAGTGCTGGCTGCCTCTATAGGTCTATGACCATAGAACGCCACACTCCATTTTGTTTCGTTTGATTGTTTTATTGTTATTATTATTAATTTTTATTTTACATTCTCTCCTTTTTCATTCTTGAATGAGACACCGAGATAACCAAAAGCTACTAGGAAATACTCTAGACAGCCCAGCCTTTTTTTTCCCTAAAAGACATTGGGGGCTGTGGGAGGAAGCCAGCGGGAGCTCAGTCAGACTAGCAGAGTTTCCTAGTTGGAAAATACCATAGAGACTGCTTTCACAGGTGAAATTTAGCCATCGAGAGATTTCTGCCTGGTAGTGAACTATTTACTGGAGGGCTTCCAGAAGATAAACCCACGGGCCTCTCTGTAGGTGATAACCGGAACCAATCAGGGTCAACTGCCTCTTCTTAGGAGAAGAGATCTGGACTCAAGACTCTAGTTAGGCTCAGAACCCTGAAAGCCAAGAAGAGAAGTGGCCGCTGGCGATCATAGGTTGCTTAAGCAGCCCTGCTCTTTAGATCCCCCAAGGCCCTCCCTGTCAGGAGCAACCACCACACCAAACCGGCAGGCTGTCTTTGCCTTCTGTTACGTGTAGAGCTTTTGAGTAGCCTGGCTCAAAGGTTAGGCCTTGGTTACACTGTGCTCTGGGTGACAGGGAGCTAGATGGCCTGCTGAAGGAATGGCAGAAGGAAGAGCAGGGCTGAGGAGGGCTTATTCTGCAGCAGACACTTCCTCCCTTTACGACTCCTCTTTATAAGGCATGAGCTGTCTGTGGCTTTGGGGGTGTCTCAAGACTCTCACTGTTCAGCAAACTTTGGGGGGGGGCTATTATTGTTTTTGTTGGGTTTTAATGTTTATTGTTTTGCTTTGGGGGTCTGTTTGTTTGTTTTTCTGTTTTAGGGGGAGGAAGAAAGTAGACAGTATACTGAATAGCCCAGGCTGAACTTTAACTTTTTTGACACAGTCTTGTTATGTAACCAAGCCGGCAATCCCCCTGCCTCAGTCTTCTGAGCTGACCACAGTGCCCTGTTTGTTTAGTTAAGTTTTAGCTATCATATGTGATACACAAAATGTTACGCAGGCAGGCAGTAAGTCTGGGAAGAGTAGCTCTTTGCTCCTGGGTAGGGGTTGAAATGGGGTCTTGTTTTAACCTGAACTAGCCCAAACTAGCTAGGTAACCACAGGTGACCTTGAATCCCTGATACTCACGCCTTCACCTCCCACGTTATGTAGCATGCTTAGCATGCCCAAGCTGTTTTGTTTTCTTTTGGTTTTTTTTTTTTTTTTTTTTTTTTTTTTGAGACAGGGTTTCTCAGTGTAGCCTTGGCTGTCTTGGAACTCACTCTGTGGACCAGGCTGGCCCTGAACTCACAGAGACCCATCTGCTTCTGCCTCCCAGGTGCCACCACCACCCAACAGTACCCAAGCTTTTATGGTCAATCTTAGATATTACATGCCAGTATCATCTCCTAGTGAGGCTTCCCCTCTGTTACTAAGCTACACTGTGGTCTTAGCTTACAGTCACCCACAGTAGGACATAGGATGCGCCAGACTCATTCGGGGAGGCCATCTTACCTTTATCCCAGGAATAAGGAAGCAACTTTTGTCCCCGTTAAACCAGGATAAATTGGGCATGGCTACCTTGTGCTTCTTAATCCCAGCACTTGAAAGCCGAGGCTGGAAGATTGCTGCAAGCTTGAAGCTAGCTGGAGCTAGTATGAATATAAGTGAAAGTTACATTTGCTTGTAGCCACAACAGACGCATAGATGGAAAGCAGAATTTTAAATCACAAGCAAAGGAACTGATCAGTTCCTTTGGGGGGGGGAGAAGGACTCCAAAAATAAACAGGCAGACGTTCCCTGTCTTCTGGCAGCTGCCACAGAGCAGGTCTAGTGTTCAGCTGCCTCACACCCACCCAGGAAAGACCCTCCCAGGGTTTACACTTCTGCTCTTAGCTCAGTTTCCTTGGGCCACCCACTAGGTTCAGCCTGAAAAATCAGCCGATGACTAGAGCTTAATGCTAAAGTAAAATAATGTCAGCTTCTAAAGCTGGACTATGTTAGAGCATCGCCAATCATTGCTTTTAAAAATCCCAGCATTTGGGAGCTAGAGGCAGGCAGATCACTATGAGTTCAAGGCTAGCCTGGTCTATGTCGGTATCAAGTTCCAGGACAGCCAGAGCTACATAGAGAGACCCTGCCTCAATAAAAAGCAACAGCCAAGAGACTCCCCAGTCACTTCTCCTTGAATGAAAAGGAGGCCAAGCCAGAGACGGGAACTGACTGCCCCAAGCCACACAAGTGTGTGGCTAAACAGTTTAAGACTTCTATACATGGAGGTCAGGAGCCCTTTGGGGATGGTGTGGTGTCTGAGCAGGTAAAACTGTCACCCTAAATTCAATCTTAGGGACCCATCTGCTGGAGGGAGAGAACCAACTCCCACAAGATGGCCTCTGACCTCCACATGTGCTCTATGGCACCCCATGCCTCCTAAAATATACGTGTAAATAAATAAGCTAATTAATTAAAACATTTTTTTTTGAAGAGTGATTTGTCGGGCTAAGGGTTGTAGCTCAGCTGCTAGAGTGCTTACCTAACATGGATGAAGCTCTGGTTCCCTAGTATCACCTAAGCCCCGTGTGATGGCTGATGCCTACAATCCCAGAACTTAGGAGGTCTTAGAGAAACAGAAGGGTCCAGAACAGGAGGGTCAGAAGTTCAGGGTCCTCCTCCGTTCCATAGTAGTTAAGAGACCAGCTTGAGACTGTCAAAAACACAAAGGTGCTTTGACAAAAATGGCTTCCTCCCAATAAACGTAGAAAGCAACTTCCCTCCCTGGCCTTTAGTCTGTTGCTCTGTTGGCCTGGACAATCTGATTCTGGACTGTTGGGGCCAAAACCTTTACCTCCCTGGACCTGTTTCCCTGTTTTGCCAATGAGGAAGAGAACAAGCTGACTTTGGACTCCCCGGCAGCCTCAATCTCCCGTAATTCTAATTTCCTTTGAAGGCTGCAGGCTGACCCTAGCACCACCCAGCAGTTTCAAGAGTGATGTGAGCAGCTGCAAGCAGAACTTGCAGGCTGTCAGGACACAGCCTTCTGGTGTAGGTGGGGACGTCAGTGTGGCTCAAACTGCAGCTACAGCGCGGTTCTTCCCATGCACATAAAATACAGACTTTAATCAGCACAAAGGTTCAACTTGTCTCCCTGGGATCTTTATCCCAAAATCTTTCCGTTCAAGCTGGTCCAGAGGACACCATTGAGACTCAATAAGACTTTCTGGCCGGGCGATGATGGCACACACCTTTGATCCCAGCACTCGGGAGGCAGACAGAGGCAGGAGAATCTCTGTGAGTTCAAGGCCAGCCTGGTGTACAGAGTGAGTTCCAGGACAGAACAATCAAAGCTACATAGTGAGAACCTGTCTCAAAAAAGCAGAAAAACAAAAGAGAGAGAGAGGGGGGCGGGGTGGGGGAAGAAAAAAGCTAGGTGATAGTCAAGACATGAAAATCAGATTCTGTGACCTTATAATCTAATTGAGCAAGTAAGACAAATGCATGAAAGTAAATGATTACCCAGTAAGAGATTCCTCTCACATGAAAATGAGACCACCTTAGTTGAGTTTATCAGAGGAAGCCTGATGGAAAGAGGCCTGGAATGAGCAGGGCTGTGGAGGGTGCCACGGCAGCTACAGAGAGTGCGTGCATCTTCAAGAAGTGACATGGCCAAAGGCAGGGCAGCCGGCAGGAGCCTTTTTTGACCTTAGCAGGTGAGTCAAGTTTTCGAATCAGAAGGAAAAAAGATTGGGATCTGATTGTGAGGCGCATAGAAAGTGGGGTTTCATCCTTCAGAAAGAGCAAAGAAACATACACACACACACACACACACACACACACACACACACACACACACACACACACACACACACACGTGTGCACACACACTGCAATGCAGTGTTGCCAGAAGGTTTATTTTTTTAGCAGGAAGGACCCTGTGGACTTCACAAGGAGCAGGTCCAATAGATGGATTCGAACAACAGCCAAGGCCTTCACAGCTGCAGGCTCACCGCCACTATGGCCTCCCCTTCCCCAGGGACAACCACTGTCCCAAAGCCAACGCCAGCAAGTACTTTTATTTCGTTGTCTCCTAAACCACAGCTGATGGCCCCAGCTGCCTGTCTTCAGGGTGGCTTTGGAGAGATTACTGATGAAGGAGGAGTGTGGCAGAGACCTCCTCTGCTGGCAGATTCCTGACTCCCATCGTAGACCGAATGCTTTCCATGTCCAGGACACTAATAACTGTCCTGAAGCTGCCCATACTGCATGCTGGAGCTTTTTCCCAGCCTTTTCATACAGTGTCAGGCATGATGTACAGTCTTCAGAGCCCTTTGCTGCAGTGAGCATAGGCCTGCTAACACACCCCACATCCTGTTTCACTCGGCCAGCCTAACTTGTGCAAAGCCCTCTGTATTCCATGCTCAGCACTGCTAAGGGGAAGAAAAGAAACAGCTCTGCCTTAGGCCTTAGTTGTGTGAATATGGCCACCTAAGTCAGGCCTTATAAACATCCTGGAAAATCTGAAAAATTCACCGGTGTACTACAACACAGTCATGATCCTTTACTGTTTGTTTTGGGTAGTTTGTTTTGTTTAGGGACAGGATCTCATGTAGCCCAGACTAGCCTTGATCTTGTTGTGTATGTGTCCAGATAAGAGTCCGTTCTGTCAGTATGACCCTAAAACTGTGCATTAACATATCACTATGCAACACTACTGTTTAGTTGGGCTAAAAATGTATATGCTCATTTTGAAAATCCATGTAACTAAAGAGACTTTCCAGGGTGTATAGTTTATCCTATGAACTCCATAGGCTGTAGAACCCTCTTGGAGACACACATCTGGGCTTATCTGAGAAGGATTAGGCTAACTGACTAGGATGCTGCTCCTTAATGGGCGGGCCCTCTCCAGGCTGTGTAAGAAGAAGCCAAGGGCCTAGAGAGATGGTTCAACAGTTAAAGGCCAGGCTCACAACCAAAAATATAAGAAGGGGCCCAGTTGAGCAGAGAGTCCTCTTCTTGACTATGGGTGACCAGCTCTCAGACCACTGACTTCCCCACCTTTGGACTGCATCCTTAAACCGTGAGCCAAAAGAAACCCACCCTTCCTTAAATTGCTTTTAGCAGGGTATTTTTGTCTACAACAAAAAGTTGACCCAGCCTCCCTCTGATTTGTTTGGTTTTTGGTTTTTCCAGACAGGGTTTCTCTGTGTATTTTTGGAGCCTGCCCTGAAACTCAATCTGTAAACCAGACTGGCCTCGAACTCACAGAGATCTGCCTGCCTCTGCCTCCCAAGTGCTGGGATTAAAGTCATATGTCTCCACAACCTGGCAAATTAGTGTCTTTTACTTAGCTGCGTTAAAGCTCAGGATTGCTCAGTCGGTTGTAGTTGGGACAGAAAGTCATAATGAGATCAGGGATAATTTGGTTAAGTTGACATGCTCAGGGCCTCTCGGGTCTGCAATGCCTCGTTTAGCTAAAGTTAATATTTGTCATGTGTTCTAAAATCTATTTGCTCCTGGTGGTCAACTTGGAGGAACAGAATCTAAGTTCAGAGAACTCTTAGGTGTTCATGGAGAGTTGTCTTTTGTCCAGAAAGAAACCTCTATTAGTATTTGGGACACCAAATACTAATCAGGATGCTATTTACTGAGGGGAAAGTGGGAGCTAGAAGGGCTGGCTGGCTGGGAAAAAAAGTAGAAATGCACAGGGAGTCACAAGCCACAAGGGCTTGTCCCCTGGGAGGTGCAGACACCTTCCAGTGTCCTCTCAGAGAATGGTTTCCTTCTTTCTTATCAGCACGCCCCATGGCCAATGCATCTTTCCCTCCCTCCCTTCCTTCTTCTTCCCCCCCCCTCTCTCTCTCTCTTTGTTTTTTAAAACAGGATTTCTTTGTGTAGCCCTGGCTATCCTGGAACTCAATCTTTACACCAGGCTGGCCTTGAAGTCAGAGATCCACCAGCCTCTGCCCCTGAGTGCTGGGATTAAAGGTGAGTGTCACCATGCCTGGCTCCAGTTCATTCTCTTTACCTAATTTATATTCTTTGACATCAGCATTGATGCTTGGTCTAGTGGGCCTTCTGTGTCCTTCAGGGGAGCCTTCAAATATTCTCCTCAGGTTCCTTGTGTCTGTTTATTGTTCTTCCCCTTTAATTATGACAGAGGGGGCCTTATTTTCAAATTCTTTGTGGGCCCCATGTATAATTCAAAGATAGATACAAGATTGTAGAAGACTATGCTAACTCGACACGATTTGAATGTTTAATACATAGTTCTTGTCAGTTATGTTTGCTAAAGATGATTAGATCAGCTAGGAGTGGTGGTATGGACCTTCCTTTAATCCCAGCATTCAGAAGGTAAAGGCAGGATGTGGTCGTCTTTGCATACATAGTGAATTAAAATTCAAGGCCAGCTTGGTCTGCATGAGACCCCACCTCACAAAAGAGACAAAGATGAAGAGAAGAGAGGAGAATAGTCAACCCTCACGTTGCTGGTCTGAATTCTTTTTCTCATATTTTAATTTCAGATCAAGAATGACCCAAAAGAATTCAAAGCTTTGTTCCAGAGCCAATGTGTATACCCAAGTGCCTGATGGAGGATGGGGCTGGGCAGTAGCTATTTCTTTTTTCTTCGTGGAAGTCTTTACCTATGGCATCATCAAGTCATTCGGTGTCTTCTTTAATGACTTAATGGACAGTTTTGATGAGTCCAACAGCAAGATCTCATGGATAATATCAATATGTGTGTTTGTGTTAACATTTACAGGTGAGTACATGAATAATACTGATATGTATTTTTGTGTTAACAGTTACAGGTGAATATGTGGGTGATATCAGTGTGTGTGTTTGTGTTAACATTTACGTATTAGTGTATCTGTTAGCACAAGCCAAGCCTGTGCACCTGGCCCTTTTAATCTGTCTACCCAGCAGTCAGTGTATCTGTGATGAATTCTCCTGTTGAACTGTCTAGACTCAGTTAAGGATTTCCACTTTCAGAGGGTGGGGAACCGGCAAGAATTAGGAGGCATTGAAAAAAAAAGGCCACGTTTGCCAAATGTAATGTCTTTAGTCTAACACACGCATTAGACACATACGGTCTGCAGCTTGGGAGGTAGCACATGTAAGGCCCCAGGTTCGATTCCCAGCACCATACAAAAAGAACAGGAAGTGAGATATCTATAATGTGCATGGTACTAGTAGTTTGTAGAGTACTTTGAAGACAGTGGCAAACCCAGTTCTCCAAGGGTGTAGTTACTGGCTAAGAAAGCAACATCCAAAAGTCCCTAGGCGCTAGCTTCAGTAGCTCATGCATTGAAAGTGAAAAATGGAGCCCTACAGAAGATTAGCATGGCTTCTGAGCAAGGATAACAGGCAAATTCATAAGGCACCTCATTTTTTTTTAATGATGAAGGTTGTTTTGCCTGCATGTATGTCTGTGTACCGTGGGTGTGCCTGAGACAAAGGAGGCTAGAAGAAGACGTAGGGTTCCCTGGAACTGAGTTACAGTTTTGATTCACCATGAACCCCAGTCCTGTGGAAGGGCAGCCTGTGCTCTTAATTGCTGGCCACTTCTCCAGCCCCTCTGTGTTTTTAAAAGGAAACTCATTGGGGCTGTAGAGGCTCAGCAGTTAAGAGAACTGGCTACTCTTCCAGGGGTCCATTCCTAGCAATCACACAGTGGCTTGCAACCATTTGCAATGGGGTCTGATGCCCTCTTCTGTCATAGAGTTGTAAATGCAGATAGAGCACTCATAATAAAATAAATAAACTTTAAAAAAAAAAAAAAATCTCATTTTGCATACTAAGGCTCTGGCTTCTAGCAACATGCCGAGGAAACAGAATAGAAACATTTCATGATGGACGAAGGAAGAAGGTGGGACCCTCTATCTTAGGGTTCTTCCCTCGACGATTCAGCAGCCCAGGCTGGAAACGTTACATGGCTATTGATTACTACTAGGTCTACTGTGATTAACCCAACCAAAAGTCTTCCTTGTTTCATTACTCCATCCTAAGCAGGGTGTAACAGCTGTTTAATATGCTATTACCTCGTCCTGGGTTGTAGTCATCTGGAGATTATATAAGTGCATGGAAGATGTGCTTAGATTATGTGCAAAGACTATGTCAGCCTAAGAAACCTGAATACCTTATTTGGGTCTCCCAGAAACATACCCCATAAGATTATAATTTATGTCTTTTTTTTTCTGTATTTTTGTGGTACTAGAAACTAAACCTCAAGCTTTAAGCATGCTAGGCAAGCATTCTGCCACTAAGCTATATCCCCACTCAGAAAATTACAAATACTCTCCTGAGGAGACACAGAGTCCCGTCACCTCATTCCCCAAAACCTGATTCATCAAGGCACAACCCTCCCAATCCCAGCAGCATAAAACAAGATGGGGGTGAAGGGGCAGGGCCACTCTTGAGTGAATGGGCTGGATTTGAACATGCATGCCGACGTCTCGTGCTCACCTGTCTGTAAGAGGCAACACCAAGGCTTTCCTGAGAGGACAGGGTGCTGAGCTTCCCTCAGGAGGCCAGCCAGGCTGCCTTTAAAGCCTTCCCTCACTCACCCAGTACCACGCAACATCGCCTGTGAGGTTGCTGCTAAAGTTAGAACCAGTCTCTGAGTGTAGTTTATTTTAGCCGTATAACGTCCTAAAAGGCTGCTCTATCCTGTTGGTTTGTTTTTGAGGAGGGATCTCACTATGCAGAAGTGGTTTCAGCAGCAGCAGCAGCAGCAGCTATCAATATTAGCTTTCAGGTGCTTGTGGTCACGCTGATAGAGTTTAATCTCTGAGACGCATGTGGTAAATGCAGAGAAACAACTCCCAAAAGTTATCCTCCAGCTACTGCTGGTTCTCCCACGTACAACATACATACAATGTTAGAAGTTTAAAAATACATGTTCTCCTTCTGTATACTCACAGTAATGTGTAGATTAATTCCAACAGAATTCTTTCCTTTCCCTTCCCATCCCTTCTATCTCGTGTGTTCCTCTTTGACCCAACTCTCAATAGCTCTCATATCTTACTGCCCTCCTGCCAGTGTTAAGTAGCACGTGAGCAGGAAAGAATTTGCTAGATTTCAGTGTCCCAGGAGATGGAGTGTATAGAAGCCAAGCAAACTCAGATTTCTCAGCGTTCCCAGTTAGCTGCTATCTTTTAAGTGAACATGTCTGAGAATCGGCCTTATTTCCATCCTGGATTGTTTTCCAGACAGTCAAATGAACTAAGTAGGCATTGACCACAGACGGGATTCTCTTAAAAGAACCCGGAGCAGTGAAGTTGGAAAATAAAAACAATTAGAGAGATCACAGGGAACCCAAATAAATGTGTGTGCAGCTTTGCACTGCACGTGGTAAGCCAGGATCGTTCATCTACAAATATATTTTGTATACTCATCCTCATCAATGCTGGAATCTAAGGCTTCGTTTGTGCTGGGCAAGTGCTCTACCACTGAGCTATGTCCCAGCCCCTCGTTTTCCTCCTGTTATCTTGTTGTTAAGGTACTGAGGGGTTGAACCTAGGACCTTGCTGCTGCTAGCAACCGTTCCTTTAAATTTTTGTCCAGGGTGGCCTTGAACTTGGCAATCCCCCTGCCTCAGCTTCTTAAGTAGCTGAGGTTGCATTCTTGTACCAACAGGCCTGGTTCTTTGTGTTTTAAATGGAAACAAATGCTGACCCATAGCTGCTGCATCGCCCCTTCAGTTTCACAGCTTGCAAGAAGTAATTACAGCAAAGCCAGCACAGAAGCCCAAGTTGACAGGTCATTTTCTGTCCCACCCCACCCCCCCCCTGCAGCTCCCCTCTCCACAGTCCTGAGCAATCGCTTTGGCCATCGGCTGGTGGTGATGGCGGGAGGGCTGCTTATCAGCACAGGAATGGTTGCTGCATCCTTCTCCCAAAGGGTCTACCACATGTACATCTCCATCGGGGTCATCTCAGGTGAGTGTCTCTCTCCCTGGTTCCACAGCTCTGTGTTCTGCGTGCTTCACTTGAAGAAGGGAGGGAGGGAGGAAACTGAACCCAAATTGTGTTTCTTCTTCTTCTCTGATGGGAGATGTATGTATGCTTCTCTTACTGGTTGATGAATAAAACACTGCAGGAAGATGGGCAGGGCTAGGAGACGAGGAGAATTCTGGGAAAGGTAGGCAGAGAGAGTTGCCAAGTAGAGCCTGGGAAGACAGGACACACCAGGTGTTCTCTGGTAAGATAAGGCCATGTAGAAATACACAGATTTATAGAAATGAGCTAATAATAATTAAGACAGAGCTAGCCAATAAGAAGCCCTAGCCCATCGGCCAACAGTTTAATAATTACTATAAGCCTTTGTGTGCTTATTTGGGGGCTGAAGTGGTGACTGCAGAACAAGAAAATGCCAGCTATACTTCTCCCTTTTTTCTTTCAAGTTAATTATGTCTGAGATCAGTGATTTTTGAACCAGGTGATATGGTCCCCGTGTAAAAATACATTCTCAGGTGTCCAAGAACTTCTGTTTGATGTAGGGAGAAAAAAAAAATTACTCATAGTAAAGAAAATGTTTCTAGTTTCTCTAGTTTGAGGCCAGAGTGCATTGCTTTCACAGTCTTGTGCTGGCCTTTCTCAGTTCAGGTTCCGAGCCACCCCTCCATCCCCCCATCCCCCCTCACCCTCCTCACTCACCCTCACCCCTGTGTTTGTAAGGGGAAAGCAGCATGCCACACTTAGTCTTGGGGGTATCCAACAGTTCACTGATGGTAGGTGATATTCAAGTGTCCACCCGGTCTGCAAAATCTAAACTTTGTATAGAGCTCTGCACATATCAAAAGACTACGTTGGCCAGACAGGATGACACATGCTCGTTATCTTAGCACTTGAGAATTAGGCTCAGGCAGGGAGACCATGAGGCCGGTCTCCAAAGAATAAAGGAAAAAGATATTCATTTCAAATTCAAATATTACTCAAAAACTACTTTTACGGATTGATCTCCCGGCCTTCCTGAATGCTGGGGTTACAGGTGTGTGTTACCCAGTTTTACGTGGTTCTGGGGACCAAACCCAGGGTTCCGTGCATGCTAGGCAAGCACTACCAATTGAAGGCCTGAGATGAGACCCGTTTTCTTTGGCGTTTTCGGCAGAATGAATGGGTTGGCCCCCAGAGCGTACAACTTTTGTACAAAGCTCCTTGCACACTAGCCATGCCCTCTAGGCTCGGACCATGCATAATTCTCACCGGCCTTTTTGATTTTCACCTACAGGTTTGGGGTACTGCTTTAGTTTCCTTCCAACTGTCACCATTCTGTCACAGTACTTTGACAAAAGGCGTTCAGTAGTCACTGCGGTCGCTTCTACAGGAGAGTGCTTTGCTGTGTTTGCTTTTGCACCAGGTAGGTGAGTGACAGTAGCTCATTAGCGGGGGGACCAGGAAAGCCACTCTGGTGCTATTGCTGAACTAACTTGGGCCGGCAGTGTGGGTGACTCTCGCCCTGTGAAATGAGATGTCACTTGCTCTCGCTTTAGCACATTTTTAGGAGATCCTCCTCTCCTATTTTAGAAATTCACACCATGTTAATCTTAGTCCAAGTTTACATAAACGGGTACATAATCAGTGGTAAGACTTTCTTGAAATGTGAAAAGATAACTCCTAAATTATTTGGTAATTTGGGCTGTTTATATGATCATCATTTCCCTTTCCCAGAGAGCTACATTCAGTGTAGATTTAGTATGCCGACAAAAATCAGTTTTCATACGTGTGCATGAATAATCTCACAGCAAACACTTTATCCCTGGCTTACCTCCCCCAACTTAATGTTAATCCATGAAATGCCAGGAAAGTAATGTAATAGATAGATAACCTTCAGGGCCCAAATTCCTTTCTTTCTTCTCCTTTCTTCCCTGGTTACATCCTGGGCAAGCATTCTACCACGGTGCTGCTGCATGCTAGTCTGATGACTGCATCAGGTGGGTTGCAAGGTTGCAAACAGGAGTGATTAGGAGTAAGGCATTATTATAATACCTGAATTTTTTCAGGTGATTCAGATAATTGTATGTTCACACACACACACACACACACACACACACAGAGAGAGAGAGAGAGAGAGAGAGAGAGAGAGAGAGAGAGAGAGAGAGATAATTGTATGTTCACACACACACACACACAGAGAAAGAGAGTCAGAAGTCATGTTAATTGTTGAATTTAGGTGAAGGGTGAGCGTATTGCTGCCATTTTCTCCTTCTGGTCCCATTTTTTTTAAAAATAAAACATTGACAAGAGAAGGAATCAGTGGGACCATGAGTTCCCTGAGGGTAGAAACAGTGTATTTTTCAGCTAGCCCTGGGCACCCTTCCTGGCATTAAGAAACGTTACCCGAGGAACTGGACAGATGGCTTGGTGGTTAAGAGTACTAACTGCTCTTATAGAAGACCCATGTTCAATAGCCAGCACCCCCAAACCCACATGGTGGCTCACAACCATCTGTAACCCCAGTCCTGGGGGATCTGATGTCCTCTTCTAGCCTGTGAGGGTACTGCTTACATGTGGTACACAGATAACAGACACTCTCATACACATAAAAGATAAATAAAATCTCAAAAAAGTTTGTTTTTTTGTTTTTGTTTTTGGGTGGTTTTGTATTATTTTTGCAGTTTCACTGCAGTGAGAGAGACTCACACCCTCCTTGACCATCTCCCTCTCAGCTGCTCTGGTCAGCAGCCTCTGCCCTGGGTTCACAGCGAGAGAGGCTAGTACTAGGTCGCTAAGGATATGACCAAGTGCTAGGATAAGAGAGGAAGTCTGTCTTTTGGTCCACAACGGAGGCCTGCAAACATTAGTAGGAAGAGTGGGCCACCCTCAGGAACCACTGAGAAAGCCCAGTGTGTCAGGGCAGGCTTGCTTAGGTATTTGCTATCCACAAAAGGGACAGGCAAAAGTGAATGCCACACTTTTGAGTTAGAACTCAGAAAAGCGGGCAGGCAGGCATTACAGTGAGGGTCTTGGCCAATACGTCTTGTTTTATTTTTTATTTACTTCATAGATACAAAGATGGAGTGCATAGGATGTATAGTGATATGGTTCCTAGTTGGGTAAATTATGTTTACAAAAGGTCAGATAGAAATAAAAAGAAAATACTTCATTTTTGTGCTACCTGACAGGTAGAACCCAGGACCTCCTGCATGCAACTGCTCTACCACTAAGATGTATTCTCAGCCTTGAGAATCCATTCAGCTTTGAGGACTCGTGTGTGTGTGTGTGTGTGTGTGTGTGTGTGTGTGTGTGAGCATCCACAGACTATAGGAGTGTGCAAACCTGGTTCAATTCCAGTCCAGTTTTAAAACAAAAAGAGACAGTGGGTCAGATTTGGCCTGTAGGCCATTGCTTGTTGAACCTTAATGTAGGTTGCAGATATATCCTCCTTCTTCAGCCTCTGCCTTAAAAAAATAAAAAAAATAAAAAACACTGCCCAAAATCTTCAGAAAACTAGGCTGACAGTTTTTAAGCATATATAATAATAAATGTACACATTTCCTTACTCACTCATAAAATGCACCAGAATGCAGAATAAAGGATAGTCTACAGGGCTGGGGTGATGTCACCATGCAATGCAAGAATAAGACCATGAGTTTGGATCCCCGGCAGCCATGTGAAAAGCTGGATATGGTGGCAGATGCCTGTATCCCCAGCACCAGGGAGATGGAGACAGATGAACTCCTGGGATCAACCAGTCTTGCCAAATTCCAGATTCAAGAAGAAGAGTCTGTCTCTAAGAGTAATGAGGCCAGGAGTGTAGCTCAGTGGTAGAAAAGCCTTAAACCTGCATTTAAAAAAAAAAGTGCCAGGTGGTGGTGGTGCATGCTTTTAATCCCAGCCTTCAGGAGGCAGAGGCACTCGGATCTCTGTGAGTTCGAGACCAGCCTGGTCTGCAGAGCTAGTTTCAGGATAGGCTCCAAAGCAATACAGGGAAACCCTGTCTCGAAAAACCGGAAGGAAGGAAGGAAGGAAGGAAGGAAGGAAGGAAGGAAGGAAGGAACCCAGCATTGGCCTCTGACCTCCACATGGAAACATACATTTAACTATCCCCCACCCCTCACCCAAAGTATAGTCTAGAATGACTTGCATTCGTCCTAAATGAGCAAAATTTGTTATTACATTTTTATCCATATTTCTCCTGGCCATTGCCTACTGGACCTGGAGTCTATTATTGACCTTGGATTTCCCTTTGTCTGATTCTGTCTCTTCAAGCCATCACAGCGCTGAAGGAGCATATTGGCTGGAGATACAGCATCCTCTTTGTGGGCCTACTGCAGCTAAATATCGTGGTCTGTGGTGCCTTGCTAAGACCAATCACTATCCAAGGACCAGAGTCACCGAAAGCAATCACTCACGAACCCCGGAGAGAAGTGCAATATATGCTTGAAAATGAGAAAACAAGAACCTCAATAGACTCCATCGACTCAGGAGTAGAGTTAACTACCTCACCAAAAAATGTGCCTAGTCAAGCTAACACAGAGCAGGAAGCCAGGGCTGAGCAGCAGCAGACCCTGGTGGCTGGCCCCAATCTCAGCCCGAAGAAAGCCCCACTGCTAGACTTTTCCATTTTGAAAGAGAGAAGCTTCATCTGTTATGCCTTGTTCGGCCTCTTCGCCACGCTCGGCTTCTTTGCACCTTCCCTGTACATCATCCCTTTGGGTATCAGTCTAGGCATTGACCGTGACCGAGCGGCATTCTTACTATCTACAATGGCCATTGCTGAAGTGTTCGGAAGGATCGGGGCTGGGTTTGTCCTCAACAGAGAGCCCATTCGGAAGATCTACATTGAACTCATATGCGTCATTTTACTGACAGTGTCTCTCTTCGCCTTCACTTTTGCTACTGAATTCTGGGGTCTCATGTTGTGTAGTGTGTTTTTTGGCGTCATGGTCGGGACCATAGGAGGGACCCACATCCCACTGTTGGCCGAGGATGACGTCGTCGGAATTGAGAAGATGTCATCTGCAGCTGGAGTCTATGTCTTCATTCAGAGCATTTCAGGGCTGGCAGGACCACCCTTGGCAGGTAATTAAATTGCTTTTTCCTCATTTATTTGTGGGTGTGCATGTGCCACTTACTTACGGGTGTGCATGTGGAGGTCAGAGGACAACTTGGGGCAGGCACTTTTTTTCCTTCCACCATGTGGGTCCCAGGGATTGAACTCAGACTGTCAGTCTTGGCAGCAAGCACCTTTTACACACTGAACCATCTCAGCGGCCCATGCCAGTTACTTTAAAAACACAGAATCCAAACCTGTCTACTTTAATCTTCCTGGTTGTTCTGGTTTGGTTCATGGGACCGTCTGTAAAGTCTGCTTCCATTTTTACACTTGAGTTAGATTTTAGTTATTTTTCCCAGGTTGGAGATTATAATAGGTAATCCTCTTGGTTTTAAACAGAAACTAAAAAGCCTTAAAATTTAAGGCAGTGGTCATTTTTATTTTATGTATGTTGGCATTACCTGAATATATGTATGTGCACCATGTGCATACAGTGCCTATTGAAGCAGAAGATGGCACTGTATGCCCTGGAACTGCAGTTACAGACAGCTGTGAGCTACCATGTGGGAGCTGGGAATTGAACCCGGGTCCTCTGGAAGAGCAGCCATTGCTCTCAACCTCTGAGCCATCATTTTAGCCTTTCTTAAGAAGGGTGGGCATGGTGGTGAAAAGCTATAATTTACCGTTCTTGAGAGATTGAGGCAAGACGATCATAAGCCTGAGGCCAGACTAGGCTACATAGTGAGTTCCAGGTCCCCTGGGTTGTACAGAGAGACCCTGTCTGGAAAAAAACTGAAAATAACTCAACAATGATTTTGTAGTTCCATTAACCCAGAAGTCGTGTGGCAATAAGGTTATATGTGCATGGTTCCCCTCTAGCCTTAGACAAGGCAAGGCAAGGCAACAGAAAACGCATGAGGCTTGGACTTGCAGACATGGGTTCTAATCTTGACTTACATTACTGGATCAGTGTGACCACTGCTGTGAGTCTAAGGCCAGGTAGAACACAGTGAATTTCAAGGCAGTTAAGGCTAATTGTGGAACCCTGCCTCAATAAATAAATTAATTAAATAAGATAGTAGGTCAGGCTAAGAGATGGAGAAAATTTTGGACTGAACAGGAGCCCAGGTAAGAGAGCATATGTGTGGTAGCTATGTCACTAATAATGCTAATGCTTTCTTTCAGGCCTACTGGTCGACCAGAGCAAGATCTACAGCAGGGCCTTCTACTCCTGTGCAGCAGGCATGTCCCTGGCTGCTGTGTGCCTTGCCCTGGTAAGACCTTGTAAAAAGGGCCTATGCCAGCATCCTCATTCAGGTGAAAACCAGACTGACAGCCATCACAGGAAGGCGTTACAGGACATACCAGAAGACTTTCTGGAAATGGATCTTGGGAAATGTGAGCACAGGGTTCATATGAAAATGGATCCAGTGTGATACATTTTCATGTCATAGCTTCTATGTTGCCTGGGAAAAGAGCCCCTGGGTCAGGTGCCGACCACAGGACCCCATCTTCAAAACTGCATCAAGGGAATGCATATGTGAACAGCAGTATCAACATCTTTCTCTTTCTTGTAAGTCTTTTTGCTTGCTCTTTAAGCCAAAACCAAAACAACCAAACACTTTTCCATACAGGAATCCAGCCCTATTCAATAGCAATACAAAGACACATGGAAGGTGCGCTGGTTCAAATCCCGGCACTACAACAATGCCATGAACTTGCAAAGTACTGGTGTTCAAAGTACTCAGTGCGTAAACTATTATTTTATAAAGTGACATCCAGCCCAAGTCACGGAAATGAATTGGCCATTCCAAAAGGAAAAAAAAAAAACAATCTCCAATTGTCAAAAAAAAAAAAAGTTGCCGATTTTCAGAAATACAGGTAAATTATTTTTTTAGACAATTTGAAAAGTTATTTATGTTTAAATTGACAAATTATTGCTTCTGAGTTTTCTCAGTATTGCATGGAAAGAAGGCAGTTCTTTAAGACTAAGCATTTGATTAATATGCAAAAAAATTAAAAACATGTAACAACTTGGACTTCAAAGATTGCTACTTCTTTTTATGGCCAGCCATCAACACAAGTATTTCAATAGAAATGTTAAATCGCATTCATATTTCCTATTGTTTTTCATAATTCAAGAAATAAGTGACTGTAGTATTTTTTAATTTAAGCCGCTATTTATTATTAAGTTATTCTAGGATGATTAGAATGATCAAAAGAAGGGTCCGTGGGTAAAGGTGTTTGCTGCCAAGATTTATGACCTGAGTTCAATTCCTAGAACCCACATGGTAGAAAGAGAACCAACTTCTTTGAGTCATCCTCTGACCTCTACACACATGCTATGACATGCATGTGCCCACACACATATACACACAAAAAATGTAAAAATGTAAAAAAAAATCTAATAATCAGAATAAATAAAAGGTGATATATTACCCCCCCCCTTTTTTTTTCTTTTTGGTTTTATAAGACAAGGTTTCTCTGTGGAACCCTGGCTGTCCTGGAACTCCCTCCAGCCCAGGCTGACCTCAAACGCAAATGAGTGCTGGGATAATAGGTGTGTGCCACCACCTCCTAGCTACACAGCATTTTTTTCTTCTACCTTCTTTCTGCAGCTCTTAAAATTCTTCAGAGAGCATTTCTTGTCTTATAACATTAATCTCCTGACAGCCCCAGCTGTAATGATTCCTTGGCGTTGTTAAAGGCAAGGTGTGCTATTTAAAAGGGTGGGGCGGAATGGATGCCAAATGGCCTGCGTTTTTTAAATTATCACCTAAGAATACTTGAGGATCTTTTTGACCAGAGTTACACTTTTATTGACTTGTTGGAACATTGAGTTTTTGTTTTTGTTGTTGTCATTCAGTCTTTTAACTGTTGAAGCATTTCTTCGTTTCATCTGAGGTAAAAGAAACGTTTCTGTCACTATCACAAGTTACAGGTTGTAATTGACATCTTCCATACAACTTGATTGTCCTAAGTTGCCATGGGTACCGGGTACCTGGTCACTGCTGCTGGCAAGTTCCACTACGTGTGTGCATTCTACGTGTGTAAAGGGGGTAGTGTGAGGATGAGGGGGGCTGCCTCCTTGCCTGTTTGACTGCATCTCCCCAGCTGGGTGGCCAGTGCTTGCCGCTCAGTGTTTCCTCATCTTTACTGTTCAAGACAACTCAGGGGGAACATCGAACAAGCCTAGTTTGGTTACAACAGGTACACACAAGCTTGGGTCTTTCTCTGCACTTAAGATGACAATGGTATAGTTCTCACCACCGGCTGGCTACCTTTTACACAGCATCCTATTAGCCATAGAAATGGGACAATCTGTAAAACTTTGGGGAGGGTGAGTGACTTGAAGACAGAGTGTCTGTCCAAAAAAAGCGGGACGCGCCTTTAACAAGGTGGATGTAGCAAAGCTCTGTGGGGCTGCCCCGGGAAACGCGTTAGGCTTGCGGGCAGCTTTGCAGACATCAGTGACTTCAGCACTTTACGACCTATTTTATACTACGAATGTTCAATACGATTTAATATTTATAACTGATTTCTGAGGGGGTCTGCTCTAAGTTTGTTCTGTTTACTGCATGAGACAAGAACATGGATGCCCATTTCAGTATGCCAACAATCAGGGGTGTAAATGTTGGGAAGGGAAAAGAAAAACACAGGATGGCTGATTTGTTCTGTAGGAGTGGCATTCTGGTACTTCTGGATTTACAATAAATCTATGGCTTTTTATTTAAAGAGTCTGATGCTCTTCTGTATTGAAGTGCTTTTGACTGATTTCAGAAACTGTAAAATCTTTGCACTACCCCAGGACACAGGATTCTCAAGGCATGGGTAATGTAACTCCTTCCTTCCTTCCTTCCTTCCTTCCTTCCTTCCTTCCTTCCTTCCTTCCTACTTTTTTAATTCCTTGGGAATTTCATTCAGAATTTTTAAAATTTATTATTATTATATGTCCATTGGTGTTTTGTCTGCATGTATGTCTGTGTGAAGGTATCAGATCCCCTGGAACTGGAGTTACAGACAGTTGTGAGCTGCCCTGTGGGTGCTGGGAATTGAACCCAGGTCCTCTGGAAGAGCAGCCAGTGCTCTTAACCACTGAGCCATCTCTCCAGCCCCCAGACAGTGTATTTTTGAGCATATTCAAACCTCATTCCTCTTCCTAGCTCCTCCCCAATTCACCTCCACTTCCCTCCTACCCCTACTTTGTAGCCTTGGATTTTATTTTATTTATTGATTTATTTATTTATTATTTATTTATTTAACCTGTGGAGGAGTTCACTTTGTGTGGTTATGGGTGTGAAGCAAGGTGGACCTATCAGAGTTCACACCACTAAAGAAAACGGAACTTCCCTTCCCCAGACACTGTCAATAGCTCCTTAGCTTAGCTGGGGCTCACGAACCCTTCCCCATCCCTGCTGGGATTTGTCTGGCTTGATCTTGTATAGGAAACAGCTGCTATTGGTTCACAAGCACAACGGTCCTGTCAGGTTAGACTGTCAGGTTACACTGGTTTTGTTCTGGTTCTCCCTAACCCTCTGGCTCTTAAAATCTTCTCACCTCCTCTTCCAAGACAGTCCCTGAGCCTGGGGGGTGGGGGGAGCGGGGAATGGTATAGGTGTCCCATTTGTGTCTGAGCACTCATTCCACTTACGAATGTTCTCTACAGAACACAACACTGAAACTTCATTTATTTACTCAGAGTATCACAGGCTGGCCACACACTATCCTGTCCCTGCCTCAGCCTCCACACACACTATGTCCAGCTGACATTTTTTATTTTATTTTTATTTTTTTGAAACAGGATCTCTCTACATAGTCCTGGCTGTCCTGGAACTCTAGATTTGTAGACCAGGCTGGTCTCAAACTCACAGAAATCTAGCTGCCTCTCTCTGGATCTGCAGCAGGCTGGTCTCAAACTCACAGAAATCTAGCTGCCTCTCTCTGGAACTAAAGGCCTGTGCCCTGATGACAGGCTTGACCATTTATTTTCTATTGACCCCTATAAATGACTTTGGGATGCTTTAGAAAGTAATCCAAAGGGAAAAGAGTTTAAAATGGACAACGGGATAGATAAAACATTAAATAGCCTAGTCATGTGAAAAGAAACCATTTAAAATTTAAAGATGAAACATAATTTAATCTGATAATGTGGTTGTTATCCCCCACCCCCTCTACCACTTCTTTTAATGAGAGAGTCTCAACTTTGTCCTGCCGGCCTTACTTCTTGTTACATAATCCAGACTAGCCTCAAACTCATGTCAATCCTCCTGCCTCACCCTCCTACATATAAGAATTAAAGATAAATGACACCATTCCTGAAAAGAACTTCATTTCTTTTTTTTTCCGTGCGCGCGTGCGTGCGTGCATGCGTGTGTGTGTGTGTGTGTGTGTGTGTGTGTGTGTGTGTGTGTGTGTGTGTGTGTGTGTGTGTGTTATGGGTGCACTTGCTGTTATGTACACATGTGGTCCAGCCAGACTGCTCAGATAAACTTAACAACCCGGGTTCGATCTCCAAACCCCACATAATGGAAGAGAGAACCAACCTGCATGAGCTGTGCTCTGACACCCACACACATAAACCATGGCATACGTGCTCCTCCATATCCATGCACACAAGACAGATCAAAATGTATTTTTTGATGTAATAAAGGCATGGTGGTACAAGCCTGTAATCCCAGCATTTGGAAGACAGTGGCTGCAAGCTCAAGGTCAGCCTGGCAAGGGCTACAGTCTACAGTCCTCGTAAAGAAAAAGAAAAATGTTAAATAGTACGATGTTAAACGTGCCCTAAAGGTCATGACCCTCCTGGGAGGTGGGGCCTAGCAGAAGGAAGTCAGGCTACTGAGGGAATACACTTGAAGGGGATATTTATTGCAGCTATTTTGCCACAGGGATTGGAAAGTTCCAGAAAGTCCCAAAGACTTTTCAAATCTCTAGCTTTGGTCCATACATTTGTTTGCCTCCTTGCTTGCATCTGAGACACGGTTTCATATAGCCTTGGTTCACCTAAAACTTACTATATAGCCTGGAATGACCTTAAATGTCAGATCCTGCCTCCACCTCTCAAGTGCCGGGATTACAGAGACACCATGGTTGATTTATGGGGGGCCAGGGGTTGAACCCTGGGTTTTGAGCATGCTACAGGGGCATTTCATCAACTGAAGCCTGCTCAGAATGCTAAATCTCTAGGCAAAAAGCCCAGACGCCCAATGCCAAGGGCTGACACACTTTTACCATAAAGATCCAGATAGTAAATTCTTGAGGCTTTTCTCATTACACAGATTATGCCAAAACTATTCAGTTGCAACTGTAAGTCCAAAGCAGTCCCAGACTAGAGATGAAGGGACATGGCTGCCTTCAACAACATTTTTATCATGGTTTCAGAAACTGGAATTTTACAAAAACAATCATATGACCAAATCATACTTGGTTGTACTGGAGAATGTTAAGACATTTTTTTGCTCACAGTCTATTAGCATACAAATAAGGGGGGTTGGAGAGAGAGAGAGGCATAAGATCTAAGTTCAGTTCCCAGTACCCAATTGTGCAGATCACACCTGCCAGTAACTACAGCTCTGGGGAAATCTGACCCCTCCTGCACTCCTCAGGCACCTGTGTACACACACACACACACACACACACACACACACACACACACACACACACACACACTGAAAATAAAATAAATCTTAGAAAGAAAGATTTGGTACCAGGCTTAGTGGCATACACCTATAACTCCAGAACTTGGGAGATAAAGTCAAGAAGATCATGAGTTCAAGGACAGTCTGGTCTACATAGTGAATATTTTTTTTAAAGGCAGCATTGGGATAGAGTTCATTGGAAAGCATTCTGGGTCTCATCACCTATGAAAAGTACAAGCTAAGTGTGTGGTGGACTCAGTTTGGCCTGCAGGACCATTCTTGTCCTGGCTCCATCCACGGAGACACTGCAGTGGGTTAGCATCACAGCTCTGAAAACCACGCTCTGATAATGGAAAGACATTAATGGTCCCGGTGTGGCAGCTCACACCCACAACACCAGCATCACTCGGGAGGCTGAGGCTAGATCATCACAAGTTCCAGGTCAGTCTGGGCTACTCAACTGAATGCTGAAAGACCAGAAAAGGGAATATAACGAGCCAGTAAGACTAGAAAACTCCAAGGGCCATTATAGGGGCTCCATAACTGAAGTGCTTGCTGCACAGCTTTGGGTCCCGAGTTTAACCCTTAGCTCATACACAGAAGCCACCTGTAACCCAGCCCTGGGGGTGGAGGAGTGGGGCTCAACTGTCAGTCGGTCTAGCTGAAAGAGCAAGCTGGCCCAATGAGAGAGACCCTGCCTCAAAGAATAATATGAAAATAATAGAGGAAGGCACCCAATCATGACCTCTGGCGTCCACACATCCAGACAGAGGAGAGCTCATCTTTACAAACGTGTGCCCCCCCCTTGATGTACACACGCAGGATCATCAAAGTCACTTTTTAAAACTCATTGTTTTGGTACTAGAGAGAGGGCTGAGCAATTAAAAGCACTGGCGGCTTTTCCAGAGGACCTGGGTCCAAGTCCCACCACCAACACAGCAGCTCACAACCATCAGTAACTCCAGTCCAAGGGAATTCGATGCCTCATGTGGGATGTCCTTCTGTATGCTACGAATACCTGTTGCTTTTATTGGTTGATAAATAAAGCTGATTTGGCCAATGGCCAAATAGAGCCAGGCAGAATTATGGAGAGAGAGAAGGCGGAGTCAGGGAGATGCCATGTAACCTCGGAAGGGGTAAGATGCCAGAACATTACCATGGCCATGGCCACATAGTGATATACATATTATTAATCATGAGTTAATTTATAAGAGAGATTAGCCAGTAATAAGCCTGAGCCATTGACCAAACAATTATAACTAATATTAAGCCTCTGAGTAGTTATTCAGGAACTGGCAGATGGGACAGAAAACATCCAACTACAAATGCCCTCTTCTCAGCCTCAGAGGGTAACAGGCAAAGATGTGGTATGCAGACATACGTGCAGATAAAACACCCATACACATGAACATAATAGTTTTTCATTGTATGTTATGCACTTGAGCGGGATGCCTGAATGTATGTGTGTGCATACATAATTGTCTGAAGTGCCTACAGAAGCCAGAATAGTGTGTGAGGTCCCCTGGAAGTGGAGTCACAGACATCGTGAGCTCCATGTGGGTACCAGAATTGAACCTGGGTCCTTTGGAAGAACAACCAGTGCTCTTAACCACTGAGCCATCTCTCCAGTCTCTCAACAAAGTAATTTTCAGACCATAGGTTTCAAAAGCAGGAAAGATAAAATAACTGCCAATACATTAATTAATTAATGTTTTTTTATTTTCCATGATGACTTTTTTCAGTCCCTTTCTCTTTCTCTCTCTCTATATATATACACATACATATATATATATACATATAGATGTATTATACACACACACACACACACACACATATATCTATATCATGTCCTTTCTGTATGAATGTAGACTGTGCCTCTGTGTAGTTGTTAGAGTCACATGCCCTCTTGAGGCAAATGTATGTCTTCAAACACTGTCTCCAAACCTTTTACCGATTTATCTTTTTTTTTTTTTTAAGCAAGATCTTATGTAGCCCAGGCTAGCCTTCAAATGACAATGTAGCAGAGGATGACCTCAAACTTCTGATCCTCCTGCTTCCACATCTGAAGTGCTGGGACTATGGGCACGGTTACTGTGCCCCATTTTATGCAGTGTTGGAGATCAACCCCAGGGCCTAGAGCATGCTAGGCAGGCACTCTACCAACTGAGCTACATTCCCGGCCCACAAAGTTACCAATTTTATTCTCCAGCAATACATAGTCAGGGATCAGACATATATCTGGAACAGGGTAGAAAATGAACCCTAAGTCTGAGTTTCAGTAGACTAAATTCAAGCCACCTAAAGGTATTTATTACACATAAATTTCCATACTTTGTCCAAAGTAAACTAAAAATCAAAATCATTACAACTCATTATCTCTCCTCCTCCCGGCGCCCTCTGACAAGTCAGAGAGGGACTCAAACTCACTGTGCAGCCAGAGACAACTTTGGACCCCTGATCTTCCTGCTTTCATCTCCCAAGTGCCGGGACCTGTACTACCATGAGCAGCATAATCCTTATTTTTTCAAAGCTCCCACTTTTTGGAGTTCACTGATAGGCAATCTAGTGCTTAGAAGCATTTGTTCTGAAGTTTTAAAGTCATTAAAGCCAGCTCATCTAAAGGCAATTGGGACGCGATTCAGGCTGGCTTTGCTCCCACAGGTATACAGGACACTGAGGAGAGACAGTCCTTGTCTCCAGGTATGTCTCTAAAGCCAGGTCCACCACATCCAACAGGTGGGCCAGAGACTAGGTCCCCCTGGCGTTCGTTTTTATAATGCTTCTAAAAGCACCAGACGGAAACAGTGGCCCCAGAACGAGCAGCTTGGGTTTTCATGCAAAAACTAAAAATCAAAACAAACAAACAAACTAGAATGACTTCAGTGCTCACGGGTTCCTTGGAGGGGAAATGAGACAGCAGGCCTGCAGTTCCAGAGCACATCACCAAAGCGCACTGAGAGGGAACACCACTTGGGTCATGCATCTGTGTCACGTATTTGCCTTTCCTGTCTCTCCGGAAGGCAAACACGTTAAGGACCTTAGCAACCTTCTTCCTTAGAATCACACATGATGCCCCTTCTCTCCCCTGATCACTCCATTCTTAGTCTCGTCTTCACTGCTGAACTTCAGCCTAGTATCAACCACAGTGTGTCCTGGCCCCTCCTCTACTAAACTGTGCCAACCTTTACTATCTCTACAAATTCCATCAGAACTACTAGGTATTTCATTTGTTTGATTGTTATTTTTTTCGGGGTGGGGGGATTGAGACAGGGCCCATGTAACTCAGGCTAGCTTCAAACTCACAACATAGCCGGAATGACCTTGAATTGATCCTCCTACCTCTATCTCTTAAATCCTGGGATTATAGGCTTGCGTCCTGACACCTAGCTCTACTTTCTAAGTATATCGAGGATCTGACTGCATTGCCATCTCTGCTTCTCTCTTCGGTCCAAGCTAATATCATCTTAACTGTATCATAGCAATAACCTTCCAGCTTGTTTCCCCGATACCTCCTTAAATTCCCACATAGCAGCCGTGGTGATGCTTTGAAAGCACAAGCCAGCCACCGCTCTAAACATAGAACCTGAATGAACCACTTGATGCTATTACTTTCCCTCTTGGTCCAACTATACTGACCTCTAGTCTGTGTTCCCCCCTTTATTTCTATTTTGTCTGTGGGTATTTGGCCTGTATGTATGCAATGCCTGAAGAGGCCAGAAGAGGGTGTCAGATTCTCTGGTCCTGGAGCTGCTGTGTGTCCACTGAGTCATCTCTCCAGCCCCTGTCAGTTCTCACTGTTCAACTTGAGCTTGTCTGTACCTGGTAGGCCCTTCCATTCAATGTGCAGCTAGCATATCCTTTTAATTTGCTTAATTCCAAATGCCAGCCCTATGGAGGCTTTTCTAACTTTTCCAAAAGAATATTTGGGGCTGGTGGACATAGCTCAATTGGTAGAGGGCTCATCTACCATGCAGGAAGCCCAGAGTTCAATCCTCACTACTGCATAAAACCAGATGTGGTGGCACATACCCGTAGGACAAGGAGTTCAAGATCATTGTTGTCTTCCTGCACTATAGGAGAATATATCTCAATCCTCAATCCCAAATGAATTTGCTTCTATTCCTTTACGCTGTCTCTATGCTATAAAACCACCAATCCACTCTTTGATTCTCTGTTTCTTTGTCTAGAAAATTGGGGGAGATTTTTCTTCACTGTTTATATCATGAGGGATTTGGCAAGGCCTAGTACACACTGGTATTAAATTATCATTATGAGACTAAACATGTAAATCAGTGAGTTTTACTATTTTTCTCTGGTTGACAAACCCCTTGTTACATGAGTTTTTAAAACTGGTATCAAGGGGCTGGAGAGATGACTCAGCAGTTAAGAGCACTGACTGCTCTTCCAGAGGACCCAGGTTCAATTCCCAGCACCCGCATGGCAGCTGACAACTGACTGTAACTCCAGTTCCAGGGGGGTCTGACATCCTCATACAGATATGCATTCAGGCAAAAAGTCAAAACACCAATGCACATAAAATTCAAGTAATTTTTTTTTTAAAAAAGTGGGATCTATATACAAGGATAGCCCAGGAGTCTGATGCTACTTCAGAGAGCTGGGTGGGTCACAGGAAGCTGAACATTGTGCATAGAAACCACTGCTGTTCCAGCTCGAGTGTATCATAGTGTGTTGGCTGTGAGGACCAAACCCTGATGGGTCCATGAGCAGAGGCTAACAACAGCAGACGAAAGAAATGAGCACTAAGTGGTGTGCACACGGGGGACAGTGACGTTAATCTATTACCCATGCACACTTAGCTTCAACTTGATCTGCTTCCTATCTGTGTGTGGACCCCCTCCCACTTTTCACCCACAGCCACGTAGCCCAAGCTGGCTGGGGGCTTTCTATATAATAGTCCCACCTGTCCTTAAATTACCATTCTTCTGCTGTGACTTCACAGATCCTGGGGTTACAGGCGTGTACACCCAGGTCTGGGGCCCAGTAGATAATAATTGACACAAGGGAACTGTACACAGTTAACAGAGCACGGTGTGACATATTAGTGTGTGTATACAATAGGGAGTGAGGTCAAACCGAAGTAATTGGCATATTTACCATCCCAGACATTTCTTATGTCTTTGTGTTGACCACATTCCAAGTCTTTCCCACTACGCACAATTATTGATCTGGGTGTGTGGTTCAGTGGTAGAACCCGGCAGAAAAACAAATTAAATAAAGCTTGGCAGTTTTCCTCTCTCTTCTCTTTTCTGTTGTGCTGGGGATGAACCCAGTCTTAGCTCACAAATGTTATATGTACCCTTTCTCACTGAGGGATATCTATAGTCCAGAGCTCACTTTATGTGTGTGCTGACTCTTTTATTATTATTAGTAGTAGTAGTTGTAGTAGTTGTACTACATGGTGTGTGTGTGTGTGTGTGTGTGTGTGTGTGTGTGTGTGTGTGTGTGTGTACTGCAGTGCATAGCTGGTAGCCAGAGGATAACCCAGGGATCAAACTCAGGACATCAGGCTTGGCCTCAAGTACCTTCACCTGCTGAGTCATCTCACCAGCACAATTTCCTTGCTAACATGATGCCTCGGTTGATAGCAACTACACCTCTTTCTCCTCTAAGGCAGAAGTCCATAGACAGATTCCTCTGATTCCTTACCAACCCCAGAGGGCCCCTTCTAGATTCGGAAAAACAGCTGAAAAAAAGATTAATTCCATGAGCCCCTTTATAAACAATCTGGAAAACGGTGGTTTGGTTTCTCGGTGTGGTTATTTTATTTGCACGAGGCCACATCTGAAAGCAACAGAACTTGTCATCAGAACAACCAGAATTGGGTCCAGTTTTTGCCACTGTTTAAATGTCACACATTCACTCAGCTTATCTCCACAGGCACTAGATCAGGGCATCTTAAACTTTCCCACTTGTAACCCCTTCTCTTGGCTTCAGAAATATTTGTGACCCCTCCCTACATAAAGTTTTGTATGTAGGTATACAAAACAGGTATGCAGGACATTTACTGGTAAGAAATCATAGATTCACTTAAAAACAATTCTTAAAGATGAAAGCAAATTTGAATACTAATGAGATGGATGTAGTTGTTTCTTTTTATATAAAGAAGTAACTTTTGGACTGGGGGCAGAGCTGTGGTAGAGCACTTACCATGCATAAAGGCCTGGGTTTGATCCCCAGGGCAGTCTCTCTCTCTCTCTCTCTCTCTCTCTCTCTCTCTCTCTCTCTCTCTCTCTCTCTCTCTCTCTCTCTCTCTCACACACACACACACACACACACACACACACACACACACACAGACACACACACACACAGACACACACACACACACACAGACACACAGACACACAGACACACACACAGACACACACACACACACACACACACACACACACACACACACACACACGGTGACTGGGTGGGGATTAAATCATGGCTGAGCATCTGGTAATGCAAGACACACAGCACCTTCAACATTTTCCACAGCAAGTGCATTTGATTGTTTTAAATCTTCAGTGTTGAAAATGCCTTTTCTCAAAAAAAAAAAAAAAAAAAAAAAAAAAAAGCACAAGCAGACAAAGCGGTAGAAGTATATCTAGGGTGATTTGAGAAGATGTTAGAAATTCTGTCCTAGGCCAGGCAGTAGTGGTGAATGCCTTTAATCCTAGCACTCAGGAGGCAGAGACAGGTGAAGCGATGTGAGTCCAGGACAGCCAAGGCTATACAGAGAAACCCTGTCTCTCAAAACAAAAAGAAAAACAGGAAGGAAGGAAGGAAGGAAGGAAGGAAGGAAGGAAGGAAGGAAGGAAGGAAGGAAGTCCTTTCTAATCGCAAGCCAAATTACAAATTTTGTTTTAATGAAGTTGAAGCCAGCAACTCAAACGTAAATGGACGCATGCAGCGCCAGTAGAGGATAGAACAGAGTGTTGGACGCCCTGGAACTGGAGTTAGAGATGGTTGTAGGTTATCATGTGGGTACTGGGAACCGAACTCAGGCCCTCTGCAAGAGCAGCCCGTGTTCCTAACCACTGAGCCACCTCTCCGGCCCTAACTGCTCATCTAGAAACCTTTGCAGTTGGCATTCTTTTGTACCCCCAACACTCAGTTACAGGAGCCCATGTGGGGTTACTACCCGCAGTTTAAGACTAGACAATTGTAGGAGGAAGTGCCCTCCAGTCTACCTAAGCCGAAGTTGCCCTGCCCAGGTGTCCAGGCCAGCCTGCGGGAGCATGCGCAACAGGCGCTTCCTCCCTGAGCTAAGCCTGTCTCCATGCCCAGACACTGCTGATGAAGACACCTGACCTGACCAGAGACACCAATCAGGAAAGGACAACGCAGCAAGTCAGTGCCTGAGCCAATGGGACCTTGGGCAGGGGTATAAAGACAGACCTAACTTCCTTAACAAACGTGTCTGCTACACGCTCTGCTACTGACTCACTGTATGTGTGTGGGTGTATACGTGTGTGTGGGTGTATACATGTGTGTGTATAATTTATTTGTATATATATATAATTTATTTGTATATACATATAATTTATTTGTATATATATTAAAGTATATTTTTAAAGTCAAATCAGGAATGGTAGTGAATGCCAGTGATTCCAGCTCTGAGGAGACTGAGGCAGGAGGATTGGCGTCAGTCTGAGGCCAGTTTAGGGTGACATAGTGAGTTTGAGGCCAGTCCAGGCTACATGGTGAGACCCTGTCTCAAACAAAAACTGGAAGAAGGAAGGGAGGGAGGGAAGGAGGGAGGACGGATGGACGGAAGGACAGATGGAAGGCAAACAGGCAGGCAGGCAAGGGGAGAGGGATGGAGGGAACATTCTTATGAGCGCTCCCTGGGCTGTGCAGCAGAGGACTATTTGCAGCCGGACCTGCACCCTGAACGGCACAGTCCCCTAGGTTCCCTAGCTCAGCCTCTCTCTACCGCTGCCTGGGTCCTTAGGGTACATCTTCCTAGGTACACTCCCGGGGTGGTAGGAATCCAGAGGCTGTCCAACACCGTACCACAGTCACACGGGGAAACCAGCTAGAGCTGAGGTGACAGATGAGGTTTTTGAGGACTTGGTGAGAAAAATGAATATAATATCTCTTTCAGTTCTTACAAGGGTTACATGCTGAGATGGATTTTTGGTGGCACTGGAATAAATGTTTCTGAGATGAACTCCGGACATTTCTTTTTCCATCTGTCAGAGGGGCTATTAGGCTATTAGCTACGTGCGTGGCTTGTGGTGGTTTTCTATGGGACAGCTGCTCCTGATAAAGAATCCAGAAGTGATTAGTGATTGTTAGTGATTGTTGTTTTTGTTTTTGGCGGTGCTGGGGGAATGAACTCAGGAATTTGCATGCAAGAGGACTGCCACTAGGCTACACCCAACCGGAGACTCGAGCTTTTGGCAGAACAACTTTGCAAGCGCTCTAAAGTAAAACGGATTCCACCCACGGCTCAGGTGCCATGACTTCCAGACCGTCCAAGGCCGGGGTTGTGGGAGCGGCCCGGTGGGTTGTGTCAAGCTGCGGTGGTTTACCTGGGTTCCTGACGCCCTGCAGGCCAAGCTGGCGACTCCTCTCCTCCCGGAGCCGGGGGCGGCCACAGGTATCGCCCGCCACTAGCTGTCTGCTGGAGGGATGGCTCCTGGGCGCAGCTGGGGACAACGACGCGGACGCGCTTCCTGCCTGGGAAGGGCCCGATTGGCGGCTATAGCAGTCCGGCCGCTGCCTGCTTGGATTTTATCACTGGGGCTTCGGAGAGGAAACAAGTAACAACCCGGGCCCTCCGTTCCTCCAGGGGTTTGAGATGAGTCATAGCCCTGTGCCGGGGAAATGTTTGCTTCGAAAAGCAAGCCTGGGGCACGCTTGTGATGCCAGCCCTGGAGAGGCTCTTGAGACAGAAGGACATCAGATCAAGGCTAGCCTGGGCTACGTGGTGAGACCTGGTCCTATGGAACCAGTATGAATGAAAAAAAAATGAAGGAAAATTCTTGCCCATTGCTCCTGTTCGGCTGTCTCTATTAAGTTGCCATGTATTGAGATATCAATGTTTGTTATTGCTTGATGGATAGGTGTGTGTGTGTGTCTGTGTGTGTGTGTGTGTGTGTGTGTGTGTGTGTGTGTATGTGTGTGTGAGAGAGAGATCCCTTGAAGCCAAATAGGACACGTGACATAAAATGTTTTCAAACTCACTTATTTCTAAGGTGATATTTAGACTAGACACTGGGAAATTATTTTCTTTTTAAAGATTTGTCATGTATGTGGTGTTCTGTTTGCATGTATGCCTACAGACCAGAAGAGTGTACTAGATCTCATTACAGATGATTGTGAGCCACCATGTGGTTGCTGGGAATTGAACTCAGGACCTCTGGAAGAGCAGGCAGTGTTCTTAACCACTGAGCCGTCTCTCCAGCCCGGGGAATTGTTTTCATCAGTAGTTGAACTTCATGTTCAATTAGCACATGCAGAGCAAAATCTGCTTTAAGTCCTGGCTGATGTAGAGAATGCACCTTGCACATTTAGCCCCGCCTCGCCTTGCTGGGGAAAAGCACTCTACCATTGAGCTGCAGGTACAGTAATGACATGCATTCCTCAGTCTCTCTCGTTTTTATTGGATGAGCACATGCTACATCATGCATTAAGGCAGGGGACAACCTTAGCACTAGCTCTCCTAGGCCCCAGGAGTCACTCAAGTCCTCAGGCTTGATGGCTCACCTCTGCGGAGCCAGCTCACCAGTCCCGAAATTGTATTTTTAAAGGGAACCCTAAAAAAAATCTCCAAAAGCGTATACAATCTAACCAGCTATAACTGCACCCAAGTGAAGACTGTCTAATAAATGTTTGTTGTGTAGATTTTAGCTGTTCATTCCCATTTCAACAGCTTTTCTTCCAAAAGTTCTTATTCCTGGCTCCTTGGCAGAGTAGGCTAGGATGGACTTTTTGTATTGTCCAGACAATCATAATTCCCAACTTTTTAACCTAGGCAAATCTCTACTCTAGGTTTATGTCTAACGTTGACCCACAGAAGAACTGCATTTCCCTGGTAGGAAAATTAAACAAAATGTAGAAGAATGCAGAATGACTAAGAGTAATCATTCAAGGAAGAATTAAACTCCATAAACAAGACCTGTGAAACCCATCTACTTCTTTTGAGAATTAGAACAACCACGAACAGCCATTTTTAGACTGATTGGAGTTTAGCCAAGAGAGTGAATCTGAGGAAAACCATAGGTTTGGTTGTCAGGTGTGCTTTTAATTACACTGTGCAAGTTACCACCAGGAAAGAGTTTGGATTTCAGATAGAAAAAGAGAGCTGGAAATGGGGGTGAGGAAACAGGCAGGTGGATCCCTGAGGCTCACCAGACAGCCTGCCTGACCTGATCCCTGAGGAATGACACCTGCTGCTGCTTCCCACCCACCCCCACCCCACCGTTAGAAAAGAAGGAAAAGAAGAGGGGAAGGAAGGAATTTAAGTCTTCCCTTAAAGATAGGAAAGTGGGGGACTGGGCCTGGGGGATGTCACTCAGCCGTAGAGTGCTAAGGATGCACAAAGCCCTGGGGTAAACCCCAGGATCACCAGAGCTGTTAGAAGGCAGATGTGGGGGATATCTATGAGTTCAAAGCCAGCCTGGTCTATACATCGAGTTCTAGGCCAGCCAGGGCTAGATACAGAGATCCTGTCTCAAAGAAAAACAACAAGAAAACAAACAAAAACCAGTACTACAAATGGGTAACAAAGGAGAACAAGCTTCCCTGGCATGAAGTAACAGTGGCTTCTTGTTTTCCAAGATACACTGATGGTGCAGGTTTGTTGACCCTGAGTTGTCGACCTGCTCACTGCCACAGCAACTGACTGATGTCATAGGCTGACAGGCCACCACAGGCATTCTGGACACCCCAACAGATAAATAACCCACTGCTTTCTCTTCCTAGCCAAACATGGCATAATGCAATAAAGTGGGCAAAACCTAAACTTCAATCTCACCTGACCCTATAGAATGGATGCAACCTACAGACATAAGCACCATTACAACGTATCTGTAAAGGCCCTCAGACATGACCTATCATTAGAGCCGAGAATGGTGCCACAGCAACACACACACACACACACACACACACATATATGCACGCGCACACACACACACATATATGCACGCGCACACACTTGTGCACACACACCACTGCTGACCTCACTGCTAAGAACTGGTGGGAGCTGTTGCTGCTTTCAGAGACAGGCTCATACATGGCCAAGAATGAAGGGCAGCCATGGGTCAGAAGGGGAGGCTGCAGGCAGCAAGGATGCCAACCGACTGGTGCAAGTTCACAGCCCTGGTGACTCGGCTGTGCCACATAAGGGGCGTCATCTCTTCTCCAAGCCAAAGCAACCCTGGCAAGTGTTCACTCATTCCTTGGGCCACACAGACAGCCATTTTTAAAGTATTTATTCCTTTACCTTCTAGCTTCATCTAATCCAATTTGAAGGTAGTGAGACAGGAGAGGAGGGCAGAAGTTTTCCTTGTTCTCAGTGAACCTTATTCTGCTCCAGGGGCTTCAGAGATGCTTCTGGTCTGATACCTGACCTTGGCATAGGACCAGGAGATGGTTTATTTCAATGAAGTACGCTACCCACAAACACCTAGTGTGCCAGTATTTATTTTGGTTACTCCTATCTGAAAGTCCTTATTCTTCCAGAACAGCAATGCATTTTATTATCCATTCTCTCCAATCCTTAAAAGCTTCCACAGGTTTCGGCAAATTCACATGGTCAGAACTTGGAGTTGCTTCTGATTCGTCATTAGGTCCATCATCAATCCACCTCAGCAGTGCCTTGAAAAACACACAAACACTGCATTTTAACAAAGAACAGTAAAACGGTCTCAGGCACAATAACTGGCATTGAAGTGAGGCTTTCTAAATCCATGGATTGAGTACCCTGTATAGTCTAAATCTGATGGAGTGGGCTGTGAGTACAATGCATGAGTGACACCCAGAGAAACAGCATGGACCAAAACTACAGGGAACATAATGAAACTACGGTCAAAAGTATACAGGAGCTGGGTCAGGTTCCTCACGTCTATAACCTCATCACTCAGAAAGGCCTAAGTCAGGAGGACTGCTACGAGTTCACAGCCACCGTGGCTTACACAGTGAATTCCAGACCAGCCTGGGCTACATTTATGAACACCACCCCACCTCAAAACAAACAAAACCCAACGAAAAGAAAAAATATGCAGAGGAAAAAGGACAACTCTGATTCTTACACTATTTTAGGATAACACGATAATTATAATTTCTTTTCTCAATGTGTTTATTCTCTAAGGCACTGTGCTGCGCTTTTAGCTTAATGCACATGTGCATATAAACATAACTACACCCCAAGGCAAGGGCAGGCATATGTATGCGAAGACACGGAGGGAGATCTCAAATGCTGTCCCTGCGTGAGCACGCAGGCCACAGGCAACCTCCGGGATATGTACTGATGTGTGCAAAGGACAACGAGAGTTGTCTCTTCCTTCCTACCCATTCTTTTCTAACAGACTTGTGTGTATGTCGTATACTTGGAAAATTACAGTCACACAGTTACATGCAGTTATATGCTTATAAAGGTGACCCCTACTACACAAATCAGTATACATGTCTACTGTGGAGTCAATCCCTCTTGGTCTAACTGGACATGAAACAGATAAATTCCTTTTTCTCTGTGAATGGCAAGTATTAAGGTCATTGTTGGGGATGGAGAGATGGCTCGGTCATTAAGAGCATGAACTGCTCCTTCAGCAGACCTGAGTTCGGATCCCAGCACCCACATCAGGTGCTTCACAGCCTGTACCTCCAAGGAATCAGACACGTCCCTCTGGTCTAGAGGGCACACACATACACAAATCAATCTAGAAAAAAAAAAAAAAAAAGACAGCCATCGTCACATTAGAGTTTATCTTGGTGAGTGTTTTGTCTACATACATGCATGTGCACCACCTGTATGCCTGGTGCCCTCCAAGGATGTTGGATCCCTTGGAACTGGAGTTTTATGTGGCTCTACGCCACTATATAATGATGCACAGATTAAGATACATGGGATGAGGATAAAATATGGGTTATATATTTTATTCTGTTGCATGGATGGTGGAAACCAAACGCAGGTCCTCTGCAAGAACGGTAGGTACTCTTAATGGCTGAACCACTGTTTCAGTCCCAAACTGGTTTCTCTTTTGTTCTTTTTTTTAAGAAAGGGTCTCAATCTACAGCCCAGGCTGTCTTCAAAATAAGAGCAATCCTTCTGCCTCAGCTTCCTGTGTTGGGACTACAGGTGTGAGCCACCATGAGGAGACTCAATTTATATTGCTGAGAGGCAGGGATGCTTGCAGGACATGAGTGTAGAGGCCAGAGGACAATTTGCAGAAGTCAGCTTTCTCCTTGCACCAAGGGCTCCTGGGACTGACTCCTGCTTCCACATTGCAGGGCTGGGATGAGGGGAGGAGGCACCGTTACTGGGGGAGCTGCCTGTCTCCTCCACCCTAAACAGAAGGTTTAAGTTGGGTATTTCTCTGCATGGCTTTCACACAGTGTGTGTGTGTGTGTGTGTGTGTGTGTGTGTGTGTGTGTGTGTGTGTACAGTGTGTGTATGTGTAGGCCCAAGGTTGACCTCAGGTAATTTTCCCCCTTAAACACCGAAGCAGGGTCTCTCTTAATGAGCCCAAAGCTTGCTAGTCCGCTAGTCTGCTAACTAGTTTGCCTCTGGAGTCTGTTTCTCTATCCCATGCACTGGGATTACAGGCAGGCACTTACGTGGGTCCTAGGGACCCAGACTCTGGTCCTCATGCTCTTGTGACAAGGCAGCAAAAGATCTAACCACTGACCCACCTTGCCTGCCCTCTTTACATTTTTTTCTAGCCACAGTTTCCTGCTTATCTTAAACACCGTTTGCTGCTTAGCTCACCACTTCCCTTCCCACTTACTTTGTATCTCTCTACAACGTTGAAGCCAATAGCATAGTGCAGCTTGCGTAAGCAGATAGGGCAAAGGCTCAGAGGACGCCGGTCAGACTCTTCCAAGTGATTGGAGCCTTGCATTAAGCACGAGAGCCACTGGCAGTGTCGAAGTCCGAATATGTGTCCGATCTCATGGGTTAAAGTCTACAAGACATTTATATCACTGCTTTATGGTCCCTCAATTAGCAATTACACAACGCTTTCCCCAGAAACAGATTTACAGGAATCAACAGCATCGCCATTGATGCTGTTAGGGTTTCTATGGCTGTGACAATATTCCATGTCCAAAAAGCAAGTCGGGGAGGAAAGGCTTTACTTGGCTTATACTTCAGCACTGCTGCTCATCACTGAAGGAGTCAGGACAGGAACTCAAACAGCAGGATCCTGACAATAGGAGCTGATGCAGAGACCACGGAGGACAGCTGCTTACTGGCTTGCTCCCAATGACTTGCTCAGCCTGCTTTCTTATAGAACCCAGGATCAGCAGCCCAGGGATGGCCCCGCCCACCATGGGCTGGGCCCTCCCACACTGACCACTAGATGAGAAAATGCCTTACAGCTGGGTCTCATCGAGGCATTTCCTCAGCTGAGGCTCCTTCCTCTGATGACTCTAGCTTGTGTCAAGCTGACGCACAGCCATCAACAGCAAAATTTCATTCTGCCCAGCTCTTCTACACTTAGTAATGGTTGTTTCGTGCTCTTCCAGACCAGGGTTTCCCCGCTTTGGGGCAGCTAATGTTGTCTGGCTGATTCCATGTGTGGGAGGGAGCTGTCATGAGTGGGATCTACCAGCTGGGTGACACGACAGTCAATGAGTTTGTATTTGTGACTATCAAATGTGGTGGTGCATGCCTGTCATCCCTGTACTTGAGGCGCTGAGGCAGGAGGACAGGAAGTCTGCTTTAGGCCAGTAGGGTCCTAGCAGTTCAGATTCTGGGTGGGTTCAGCAGATCTCGGAAAAGGGGCTTAACTTGCATACTAATAAGCACACCAAGCAATCCTGATGAACGCACTGGCTGATGGGGCCCTTCCAACATACCTGGAACATATATTTCTGAGAGGGGAAACCTACAAATAATCCCAGAGAAAGTGAAAAATCTATCTTTTAAAAAAAAATTGATTTTCCAAGCAACTTACCTTACAGGATCGCCACAGCAAAATACTAGTGATCTCAGGATTGTAATAGTTATCAAAAATGGTGTAGTCACTGGAAGATGTTCGCTTGGGCTTTTTCACTCTGCCTTCATACCGTGAGCTGTAAAAATCCTTGTCGTACCTCGCGAAGCTGAATATCCCCACACCTACAAAGAGAAGACAATCTTTTTCACCAGGTAAGATACAGAACAGAAAGGCCAAGGACGGCTGTTACACATCTTGTCAGGCAGTGCACATCTGCAAACAATTTATTTGCCAACACAAACAACTTTTTTGTCTCAGACTTCCCCATGGAGATCTTTACCTGCCAACCAATTTCCCCTGTCCTAGAAGTGCAATGCAGGAAGAAGACCCTCACTGAGGACCTGCTGGAGGCGGGAAGTGACACTTTCTTCACTGCGGTAGCCCTGGCTAAGGTGTCTGTGCTCTTTGGTGACCCTCGTATGTGCTCCTATGAGTAACCATATTAAATTCACTGATTCACACAGAGAGAGAGATAAAAGGGGGCTATTTGAGAAGGAATCAACAATGATGGGAGGAGCAGGGGATAGGAAGGTGGATTTGATCTAAGTATATTATACACATGTGTGAAAAGTCATGAATCCCCCTATTAGATATAATTAAGATATGCTAATAAAGATCTAAAAAAATCTATAAACATCAAACAATAGTTAAATTCTAGAGGAAGTTGAAGTTTCACTGTGTTTCTCCTAAATAGTCTTCACCGAGGGACAGTCTAAGTCAAGTATTCCACAAGAGCCAGGAAAAGCAATGGCATAACGAGCAGTCCCGATTCTGGCATCAGGAGCACAAGGACACACTTTGGCCTCACACACCAGTGAAGTTTCTGGCTTTCCCAAAGGTAGCACCCACTGTCCCTCCTGTCTTCAGAGAGAAGAGCCTCTTCCCTCTCCCTTCTTCCTTTATAAAGCACAGCACAACTCTATCAAGAGGCTGGTGACAGGTGACCAGAATACATAGCCTTGCGACCGACTTCCTGTGTTTGATAGCAGAGGCCTATTTGTCATCTCTGCCTGAGTGGAGAGTTAGTCCGACACCTAATTCACAGCCCAGGGACTGTTCTGCAATTCTTGTTGGTGAACAAGAAACTTTTCATTCAGAACCAGAGACTCAAGTGCATGGGGCAGTGTTCCCACCGTATGGATATTTTTTGTTTGTTTTGTTCTGTTTTACTAGGGAGCCAGCCAAGGCCCTAGACACATCACACACATCCTCTACCACAGAGCCCAGGAGCTCTTAATTTATAAATAAGTGAACTTATAGTAATCTGGTCTAATTCAACTGGGTTCCTAAGAGTGTTCCTCACCTCACCCTCAGAAACTGCAGACTGCCACTTGAAGTTTAGGGAAAGAGTATTCTAAAAGGAAAAGCAAATCTAATCTTGTATCACAAGTGACTTGCTCTGATCAAACAAGTGTGAGCCTACTTCATGTGATCCCTTCAGTCATAACATTTTAAACGTTTCTCTGTTCAAACATCGTCTTTAGTCTTAAGGAAAACCAGGCCACTTGTGGTAAAATACACTCATTCCATATCAGATCACCAGCTACCCTGACATGTCTTGTTTTATGTCATGAAATATTTTTAAAACCTAACCCCCCCATACACCAAAATATTTAAAACAGAAACAGTTTGGGTAATGCTTCTTGACCCACCCCCCCTCCAATGCATATAATAAACTAACTAGTGGTGTCTAGGTCAACGAACAAATTGTTCTGCATTCATTTTTAATGTTTTCATTTCTATCATGTTTATCATGGGATGAAAACACACAGCAGGATAGTAACTCAAGACTTCAAAAGGGCTTGCTGGGAGGATCCAGGGTTGTGATGAAGAACCTCGAGAGATGGAGTACTGAGAGATGGACTATGACAAGCTCTAGCCTCGCCCTGCCTCTAACACAAACATCTATCCGACACAGTAAGACCTAAAGCCTTTACATCCAGACAGACCGCCAGCTCTCTCCAGTCCTTGGTTCTCATCAATCTCTCCCCAGTGCAGTAATACCCACTCCCCTTAGTTTACTGGCTTTTCCCCTTCCAACCTGCCATAAAGCCTGGTGTGTGTGTGTGTGTGTGTGTGTGTGTGTGTGTGTGAAGTTAGACAGAGAATAGCAAAAATTAGGGGGAAAGAACAAATTAGAGAAATGAGAAAAGAAAGAAAAAGAAACGGACTCACTTTCAGCCCCTCCTAATATTGCCAGGCAGTTTCTAAAAGTTTATTACGTCCCAAGTCTAGGTTTAGGTTAGTTTTCTTCTTCGTTGTCATTACCCCCCCACCATGGAGTACTGATTATTGTAGAGCTCAGGCTGGCCTCAAACTTATGGTCTTCCTGCCTCTGCCTCCCCAGTGCTGAAATCACAGGCTTGTGCCCCCCATGCCCAGCAAGAACTTTGGTTTATGCTTGGTCAGGCTGTTTTGAACATGGTATTTGAAGCCCAGGCAGACTTTAAACTCACTAGGAAGCTGAGGCTAACCTTGAACTCCTGGTTCTCTTGCCTCCGCCTCCCAAGTGCTCTAATTAGAGGGCTATGCTACCATATGTGGCCCAAAGTTGGTTTCTAGGCAAGCACTCTATCACTGAGCTACACCCACAAATCTTAAGGAAAAATAAAGCCATATATATAGGTTGAAAAAGAAAATTTGTACTTACATATTTATTTATGACTATTCTATCTGTGCTTGATCTGTGCAAAATCAACTAGCAAGGACTAGGGATATGTGGCACTTTGAATGTAATTGGCCCCCACAAGCTTCATAGGAAGTGGCACTATTCGGAGCTGTGGCTTTGTTGGAGGAAGTGTGTGTGTCACTGTGAGGGTGGGCTTTGAGTTTTAATTCATTCATACATATGTATGTATGTACGAATACACACACACACACACACACACACACACACACACACACACTCTCTTGGAAAGAATCAGCAAGAGTTTTACACATGTTAATGATAGCTCAAATCTTGTTTGTCTTGCTGATCCCCAGATGTTGAGCTGAATGCCTGGGTATGGACCAGGCATCTCAAGCACTATGGGTAGGAACTGTTACACAAGCCATCTCCAAATGACTCTGAGAAAAGCATCATCACTTCATGGTCGGGGGGTTAGGGGGTGGGGGGGTGGTCTCCTGAAGAGGATTCCCATATCATCAGTCTCTCAAAACACAGTTTCCACTATGGCACACATGGCACGTCACTGGACATTCAGTTCTAAATACTGAAAACACTACCAGATGGAGTTCTTTTTTCCCCACTCTCTGCATATCTTCAATACCCTCAAGCTGAACAGTATCACAGCAGTGTCAGAAAGGAATACCATCTGTCAAAGAGGCCTGTCCAAAGACAAAATTCCAGGAGTCCCGTGGGTAAAGATCAATCATTGTGATCCCCACGATACAGAAGGCATCTTTGGGTTTCTTCTTTTTCAGGAATGCCAGGATATGCCCTGTTTGAAAAGAAATGCATGAGTAGCATGTATGACATACCCGCATCCTTTCTGCTACATTCCAATGGCTAAGGTGCTTCATTTACCTGCATGGATTTGTAGGTTGTGTGTGTGCTCGTTCACTCTAAAGGAACACTTGGTTGCAGAGACTGAAACTGGCTCTAAGAATCTCACGATCAAACCATAGAAAAACGCTTCACAGTAGCCCTTGAGCCATTTAATATATTCTTCCCTGATAACTCTGGTGTTGCCTAGAGAGCCTACAGTACAGGGGAAGGACAGGGAATGAAGACACATTTAAAAATGATGGAAACATTCTTCACCTTATTCTATAAACTGTCTGGACTTGGAAACAGAATCCACTCTAAAACCTCAATACTTCTCAATCGGAAGTCAAGAGAAGAAAATGTCAGTATAGAGCAGTTTGGCTACAAAACTCCTACCACTGGGAGGAGTATCAATATCGATCACACACAGGGCCTGTAAGATGGCTCAGCAGGGAACGGTGCTTGTGTACACTTAACATCCTCATTGGAAGCAGAGAACAAACTCTACAAAAGCTGTGTATGTGTGTGCGTCCCCTCCCACACCACACACACAATAATAGCATTATTATTATCACATATGATAAAATGCCAAGCATGCAAAGAGCCCTGAGTTCAAGTCCTAGCACTGAAAGAAAAAGAAAGAAGAAAAAACAAGCCATAGAAAATTGTTCACTTGTAACCAGGCATGGTGGTGCACCATGGACTCAGGTGGATCTCTGTGAGTTCAAGGCCAACCTGGTCTACCAAGTGAGTGCCACAGCCAGGACTGTTACACTGAGAAACTCTGCCTTGAAAAGCAAACAAGAACAAACAAAACAAACACAAAACCAACCAACCAAACAAATAAACAAAAAATTGCTCACTTGAATTTGGTCAACAGCACCACAGCAAAGCCAAACCCCTAACCACCTCACTCCCAGGACATACCAATGGATTGTAGATAGATAATGTGCTTTTCTGGACAGGGAGCTTTTCTGAAACGATTGGTGAAAAACTGCTCAAAATCTTGTGGCTCTTCGGGGTGTGAGATGATCCAATCCGACTGTGAATGCACAATAATGGGTCTAAAGAGATTTCTGGACGGCTGGAAGGCTTCATTCATTAGACGACGCTCCCCAGCACCCAACTTCTCATACTGTGTCACAAGCTCTGGGTTCGTAGAGATGAGAGCTGTTTTTAGTGTGTGCTCAGAGTGCCCGGAGTACCTGTATCTGCAGAGAGAGAGAGAGAGAGAGAGACAGATAGACAGACAGACAGACAGACAGACAGACTAAAAAAAAGAGAGGTGCATACCTTTAATTCCAGCACCTGGGAGGCAGAGGCAGGTGGAGCTCTCTGAGTTTGAGGCCAGCTTGGTCTACAAAGTAAAAGTACACGTAAAATGCATGCATCCATGCCAAGGGCTACCCTTCAGTTACACCTCCAGCTTCCAGAATGAGTGACCTACTGCTAGTGGCTTCAAATGTCACACACAAGTGTAGTTTCCCCATGTCCACTCAGTTTACTGGGGAAGAGTATCTAAGGAATTAAAAGGAAAAACATTCCATCCATCCTTGCATCTCTTAGATAACCTGCCGCTCCCACCCTAAGAGCTACTTATAAGCTGGGAATGGCGGGACACCTGCAAACTCAACAGTCAGGAGACAGAAGCAGGACACTGCAGGTTGAAGAGCAGTCTGAACCACCCTGTCTCAAAATCGGTAAATAACAACCACAACAGAAACTAATGCTGACCCGAGGGCCTAACTTGATGTCCAATGTCCTCTGTCATTTGACAATAACCACAATATTCTGAGTTGATTCCCCTTGGGACACATGAGCAACCCAATTCCTTCCGATTTTACTCAAGGATATTCAATAATAAAAAGAGAAGTAACATTAAGTGCCCAGTTCTTTAACTGAAGGATGGCAAGATGCATCTCAGCCCCTTAAGCTTTTCATGTCAGTTACGAAACACCGGGGAAGATCTAAGGTGACTAAGAGACAGACTCACGTTGACGGGCCTTTTCCATTCATACCGAGTCCCTTTGTGGAGCTTTCATCCTTCCAATGAGGTCAAGCAGATGTTCCACCACGAGGCTTTTCGAGTTAGAACAGGAAAAAAAAAAAGATTTCTATCCAGTCTGTTTTCTAATCACCCGAGGCCTTTTCAGTTTATTGAAAAAATGATTTTGAAGTGCACGCTAAGACCTGTGCTCACTTCTGAATTCTCGGGCACAAGACGGTGGCGCAGACCCCAGACCAAAAACAGCTTCTATAGACTGAGTTGTGAATGAATGAATTACACATTTGGGCTGAAATTTTAGATTTACAGGATGACTATAAAATAGTCTACCTACCTTTATAAAGAAGCCTCCAGTTGCTTTTCCCACTTAAGTTTTTCTAAGGACAGACATGTCAGGCAAAGGGGTGTGGAGGGCGCCTTCACCCTAATAAAAAGGGCAGACTGGAAGGTCGGAAGGCCTCCACATCCTTATGCAATGAAGTGTGCAGGGAGGAATTTCAGAGTCAGCAGCGGGCTGGGGCCTAGGATCCCCCCCCAAACACAAACACACACACACACACACACACACACACACACACACACACACACATGCTGCGCAAGCTGGGTCTCATCACAGCAACCAGCCCCGGAACTCAAGGTTCACAGCTTCTCCCCGGGCAGCAACCGGAAAGGCCGGCGTCGTTCCCAGGGGACATCCCGCCCCCGAGGTCCCCTCTGCTTCCGCCGCCATCATCCCTCCCACATCCGCCCCTCCCCAGAGATCAAGACCTTCCTCCTCCTCCTCCCCTGCCCAGCCCCGCCGACGCCATCACACCACCTTCACCCGGACCGGCCCTTAGGGCCGCCCTCCCGCGCATGCGTCTCCCACCGGCGCACCACGCCCAATCACGGGTGCCCCGCCGGCACCAACCACGGACCACGCGCCTTCCCGCCCCCTCGGCCATCGCCCCGCCCCCTTAACCGTACCCCTCCCTCCCAAGGCTCCGCCTCCAAGCGCTAACCACGCCCACGGAGGCCCCGCCCCGCCGAGCTCGCTCCGCCTAGCGGCGCCCGCTGCTGTGGTCGCTGTGAACTGAAGCTAGAGGGCGACGCAGTGCCAGACAATCCCCAAGCGCCTGCCCTCGCGGGGGCGCCGCGGCCCGCTCCCCACCGGCGGTGCAGGGTCACCGGGCCACCACCACCTGTCGGGTTCCGTGGCCCGTGGGCTGAGCCTGAGTAATTTAACCATCGCGTCCAAATAAGTCAGCCGTGTCCGCGGCTTGACGCGTCACCCGCTGGACTTTCCCTTCTTGGTTGGGTGGCGCCACTGTCGTTGTGGCCTCACCCGCTGCCAGGAAGCAGGGTTGAGCCCCAGGGCGTGAGGCCTAGGGTTAGCCTTTCAAGCTGGGGAAACTGAGAGCTTCGAGCTCGGACCCCTAGGAAGCTTCCCCCTGCTCCCCGGCCTCTCTCATCTCTGAGCACTTCGGGCACCATGGACAGTCAGAGCAGGAAATGCCACTACCTTGTCAGCATTCTATCATCCTTGGAAGGACCTCACGCGCACGCACGCGCACATACACACACACACACACACACACACACACACACACACACACACACACACACGTCTCTGTACCCTTCCTCCTACCCACCCCCCAAACTCTGATTATCATTGTCGCAGCTGTCATAACATGGTTCATATATGTGTTGTCTTTACTCAACCAAACTGCCTATACCAAGTTGACAAAAGCAATTTATTTTGAAAGGGTGTCATGTTAGCCAGGGCGGCCTAGAACTCACTACGTAGCAGAAGATGATCATGGGCTCGTGTCTTCCCCTTCCAAGCACTGGAATTACAGTTATGAACCATCAGGCCAACCAAAACTTATAAACAATTTAAGGTCTGGGGTAGTGGTACACACCTGTTAATTCTTGCTGGCAAAGGCAGGAGCATCTTTAAATTGGAGGCCAGTCTGGTCTATATAGCAAGTAGCCGGTCAGCCTGGGCTACATAAGGCTTTGTTTTAAAAACGAAAATTCCCCATGAGCCTCTCTGAGCCTTTTTCTGCTCCCACCAAATCCCTCCCCAACGACCACATTTTTTTTTTCTCCTGAACCATTTTCAAATCAGCTGTAGATATGATGCCCCTTTACTTCTAAATATTCCAGAGTGTATTTCTAAACGAGCAAATTTAGTCACAGGACACCTACACTGGGAATTCCCACCAACCTCTCTAAAGGCCTCAGTGTTCCTGCTGGCTTTCCATTTCTCCATATGCACTACTCCCTTCCCTGGTAATGAAAAGTCTGCCTTTATTATTCATAATTTGCTTCTGCATTTAACTGCTCTGTGGTTAATGTGCACTGAGGGTTATTTCAGAATAACTAATCCATATCATTGCAGACAAATAGTCCTGCCAATAAGGGTTCAGAAATTATTCATGGTCCCTTATAGCCAGAGGATACATAGTATACTATTTGATATCACTTGGATGAACTCTTCCCTACTCCAACTAGCACCACATCTGGCCTGGGACTTACTATGTACCCTAGATTGGCCCCAGACTCACCACGATCTCCTTGCCTCAGCCTCTTGGATGATAAGATCACATTTACATGTCATCACACCCATCTTTAAATTTGCTATGTTGCATATATTGATGTGGCTATTAAAAAGTTGCATCTTGCCAGTTGTGATGGCGCACTCTTTTAAAGCCAGCACTCCAGGAGGCAGAGCCAAGTAGAGTTTTGCAAATTGGTAGTTGGTCTTGATTGTCAATTTGGTAGGATCACCTTTGAAGCAGACCTCCATGAAGGAGTTTCTTGATTAGATTAAGTGAGTTAGGAAAACCCAACCGTGGGTAGCACCGTGATATGATCAGGGGGTCTGGACCGAATAAAGCCAAACCAAACACCAACATTCACAGCTCTTTGCTTCTCGACTGGACACAATCAGTTGCCTCTGGCTTAAGTTGCCACACCCACACCCACCCCACATGAAACTATTAGCCAAAGTAAGTTTTTACATAGGTTTCCACTTGGTCAGATGATGGCAGTGGAATCCTCATGAGTTGGATTTGTGACCAAGCTGTAAGAGAGACTCTGGACAGCTGCATGCTACCGTATGAACCAGAAAGCAGAGATAACCGCTGGCACAGCCTGTCGATCTTGAATCCCCCAATTTGCAGTAGCTCAAACACACAAAGACACACCCTGTCTCATTTTCACAGATCAAATGTCTTATCTCTCTCGAATATGAACCATGATGCCTTTCAAATTTTGTTCTGCCATGTCATGCTTGTTGTCTTTTTTCTTTCCTGATATAACTTCTTATATTGTCATGCGAAGAGGCTTGTCAAGCTGTTAAGGTATCATTTGGAGGTAGAAAAGGCTGGTGCAGGATTCCATGTGCAAGATTACATACTATGCCCTGGGTCTCAGAGGCAAGCTGGCAGAGGGCCAGCTTATCCCCTCTGGATGCCCCAGAGTGTGAATGTGGGAATGTCTTGCCTGTGGCCATCCTGGGTTCTCCAGAAAAGGGTAATTTCCCCACAGCATGCCGTTAACTGCCTGAGAGCTCCACAAATATGGATGGTTTTTCTTTTTTTTTTTTAATATAAAAAAGTATTTGTTTATTGTGTGTGAGAGTGCATATATGCATGTGTGTATGTGTGTGCACACATGTGTGTGCCTGTGTGCATGTGTGTGTGCGTGTGTGTGTGTGTGTGTGTGTGTGTGTGTGTGTGTGTGTGTGTGTACTACAACATACAGATGAATGGCACAGGACAAACTTCAGGGAGTCAGGGCTCTGTTGCCATCATGCAGGCTCTGGGCCACACTCAGGCCCTCAGTTTTCGTGTCTAGTGCCCTTACGCACTGAGCTGTGTCACTGCCCTCCACCTTCTTTTCCATATGTTGTTTACTGATCAGGTCCCATTTCATAGCCCAGGCTGGCCTGGAACTCAGTGTGTTGCTCAGGTTGGCTTTAAACTGATGGCAATCTTCTTTCTTACATCGGCTCCTGAGTGATGGAATTTCAGGTGTGAGCTACCCCATCTGAATCTTTTAAAAATTCATTTCTCGATTTTTTCCATTAATTTTACATATCAACCACAGTTTCCCCTCTCCCATTCCCTTCCCCTACCTCCCATCAACTCCCCATCCACTCCTCCTTCATCTCTGTTCAGAAAAAGGGCAGGCCTCCCTCCCATGGGAGTCAAGAAAGCATGGTTCATCAAGCTGAGGCAGCACCAAGTTGCATCAAGGCTAAGTGAAGCTAACCCAGCACAGGGGACGGGTTCCCAAAAGCCAGTTCAAGAGCCAGGGACAGGTCCTGATCCCACTGCCAGGAGCCCCACAAACAGGCCATGCTACATAACTGTCATGCCTAGATGGGTCCCATGTGCCTGTAATTATGCCTGTGTACCAAAAGATAGCACCAGCTCTCATTATGGATAATGGTGAGCCCCCATGTGGTTGCTGGAAATTGAACTCAGGACCTCTAGAAGTGCAGCCAGTACACTTAACCTCTGAGACATCTCTCCAGCCCCTCATCTGAATCTTGTTTAAAGGCCACGTAGTAGTGGTGCGGGCCTTCAATCCCAGCACTTGGCAGGTGGATCTCAGTGAGTTTGAGGCCAGCCTGTTCTGCAGAGTGAGTTCCAGGACAGCCAGGACTGTTACACAGAGAAACCCTGTCTTGAAAAAAATAAATGGTTTAATAAGTATTACTGCTACGCATGGGTGGGTGCTCATGCAAGGCACATGTGTGGTGGCCAAAAGAGGTGATCCCCCTGTAAGGGCCTTTACTCACTGGTTGCCTCACTGGCCCCAAAGTCTGAGTCTGCAATCCCTGGTTTGTTTGTTTTTTAGTTGTGTGTATGTGTGTGTGTCTGTGGGTAGATATATGCGCATGTGTGCAGTTGCCTGTGGAGGACAGAAGAGGGCGCCCCGTCCTGTAGAGTTGGGAGTAAAAGGTGCTGGGAACTGATGTAGGTGCTGGGAACCAAACGTAGGACCTTTGTGAGAACAGTACACTGAACTGTGGACCTGTCTCTTCAGCACCTTCTCCGCCTCCCTACTTTCCACCCCCATTCTGCCACACGGCTTTCAAGTCTCACAACCAACGTATTTTATGGGTTTTGTTTATTTGTTTGTTTGTTTGTTGTTATTCTTTGAGTCAGACTGACCGGGAACTTACTAGAAAGCCCAGATGGGCCTTGAACTCACGGCAGTTCTCCTGCCTAAGCCTCCCCTTCACTGGAATGGAAAGCATGAATCACCACACCCAGCTACCTAGCCAATTTAATCATGAGACTACACTGTGACGTTAAAAGGTTCTCAACCATTCACTGGCTAGTATGAATTCATGCCTGCTCTGTTTTACTTTTTCTCAGGACAGTAGCTGACATCCACTGCCCTGAGGAAATGAAAGTTTGTTTGGTCAGGAACCAGGAACAGGTGGGTAATTTAGGGTTACAGACTACCCAAGCAGAGCAACAGCCTAGAGGTGGGTATAGCAGATAAGGGGAGAGTGTTGCAATACAGGAAATAGGACCCTACTGGAGGGCAAGAAGATAGAAAGCAGTTATTTGACAAAAATTGATCTTAACCTCTATTTCCATCATGTTCAAAGTGAAGGGCCTGTATAAGGGAACAGGAGTTGACCTGTCTTTTCCCTCCAATGCAGAGAATCTGCCCTGTGAGGCCTCAAACTCAGAGCCCACAGGGGTCACACAGCATCAACACAGCATGGCACATTTTTTTTTGTCCCAAACAGCTTGATCACAGCTAATGCCTTGCAAACGGAGGCCAGATTCTCCCATAATAGGCCAGCTCTGAGAGTGCCCAGAGAGAAGGGCCATTAGCAAAAATGAAAAGCAAGATATCTTTCAGTCCATTAAGTTAAAAGAGGATTTTTCTCTCCTTTATTATTTATGACTTGTGACTGCAGTTACCATTTCCCGGAACAAGTGTTATGGTTCTACTTCAGCTTCTGTTTACTGGGAGCAGAAGAGATGCTTATCAGCGGGCAAGCTCAGATTGCTGAGCAACCGGGGGAGCCCTTTGGTGCTGTGGCCTCCTGACTACATCCTTTGATGCCTTGCGGGGCACATGATTCTCTATGCCTCTAAAACGCTCCACAGTCTGATGCAGGTGTGTAATGCACACATACGTATGTACGTGCTTGTAATCTATATATAGATTTAGAAACATGTACATATATACTGCACATGAGTACAGAAACCCAAATGCAGCGAGGGCAGCCTTTAGTTTTTACTTTAAGAATGTCACTTCCTAGACTTGAGGCAGGAGAGGCTTGAGGTTAGCCTGAGCTATTAGACCTAGTTCAAGGCCAGCCTAGGCTATATGACAAGAACCTGTCCCCTGAAACAAAACAAACAGAAGGAAAGAAAAAGTTCGTGGTTTGGGGTGTGGATGGGTGGGTGCAGAAAGCTTCGGGAAAGTGGTCCTTGTGCCCACAGGAGATGCCCACGATTCCCCCAATGACCTCCCCAGCTGTGGCTCATAGTGACAGCAGTGTCCCCCCCACTCCCCATACATCTCCTTCTGTTTTATGTTTCCCTTTTTTTCTGTCTCTAAGGTGTGGCGGGAAGATATTGGCCTGAATGAGACATATCAGATGAAAGAGGAAGTGTCTTAGCACTCAACAAGCGTAAAGTAGCCACCCACTCTGTCTGTGACCTCTATGGAAACACTGCATACCACGTCCTCTGTGTCCTTTTGGGCTTCCTGGGGGCTGGCAAAGCCTGCTGCCCAGCAACAGCCAGCTTCCTTTTGGCCAGGTCAGTGTAATCGAGATAGTAACACCGGTATGGAAGCAGAAGGCAGGGTTTTTCTCTTCCTAGATCAGGGAACACTTCAAAACTTCTCTGGCACAAGCTGAAAACCACCCAGCCCCAGGGAGGTGATACCAGAACTGCCTTGCAGTCCGAGGAGGCTGCCTTAATGCCGCAAGCCACCACACCCTGCCTCAAGCTCACTAGGCAGTCTTAAAACGCCTGCATCAAATGCCTGAGTGTGTGTGTGGGGGGGGGGTCTCTCTTTTCTGCTATGTCACACCGGCTGCAGGTTCTGAGCACCCTGGGTCAGGGAATGGAAACAAATGTGATGGAGAGGAAACCAGAAGGTGTGTCACCAGATGTGACATTAGCACGGTCCAAAAGCATATTTCTTGTGCAATGTAGAAAATTCTACTTAAGCCAACAACATGAAGGAAGGCAGTAAGGCATGCTAAACAAGAACAGAAGCAAGCTAAAGAACAAGTGAAAAGAATCGCTCCTGATGCTTCTGCCCAGAAATGTTTTGTTTTGTTTTATTTTGTTTTTACCAACAAAATTGGGACAGTATGGGACTTGGCCAATCACACATTATAGTTCTTCAGCTCACTTCTTTCTCCAGAGAGAACAATGCTCTTGAGTTTAAGGGTGCTCACTGCAGCTCTGTTTACAGGACTAGGCAAGGACCACGTGGTAAACAAAGTCAACTCAATGTCAGAAAGGTCCTGCAGCCATTAGAAACACCAATTTCATACTGCAGTAACACAGAAGACTGTCCCCAAGGTCTTGTTTTGTTCTGGCATGGCTTTTTGAGATGACATCTGGCTGTGTAGCCTGCCTGGCATAAATTTAGGACCCTCTGGCTACAGCCTCCCTGAATAAGGGGATTACAGGGATGTGCCACCATGCCTGGCTTGAAAAGAAATTTTTTAAAAAAAATTTCAAAACAATATATAACTGATACTACTTATATAAAAGCATGGATATATATGCATAATGTTTGCTAAAAAGATCTAAAAGGTGAACTTTCTGTGCTACCCACTTATATATTATTTCATATTTCTTCTGCAGTTAGCATTCATTAGTTTTATATTTGTAAAACCCTACTCAGTTTAAAAAGTTATATAGTTGGGCGGTGCTAGCACACTCTTTTAATCCCAGCTCTAGGGCAGCAGAGGCAGGTGGATCTCTGTGAGTTCAAGGCCAGCCTGGTCTGCAGAGTGAGTGCCAGGACAGCCAGGACTTTTTCACAGAGAAACCCTGTCTCAACCCTCCCCACAAATTATATAAATCTTTTCTTATTGATATGAAATATAACCATTATATAGTTAGTGAGTATAAATAAGGGCTACAAAACACATACGTGTTATGACACTATTTTCCTATTTTATATTTTTCTATATAAATGTTCATGTTTTGGGTCTGAGAATGTAGTTTAGTTGTAGAGGGCTTGTTTGACAAGAGTTGCTATCTGGTATCTGGTCAGTCTCTACTTTCTGGTCCATAGGTAATGCCTGGCTGTCTGAAGTCTTTATTTATTTTAAGTTAAAAATGGTAAGATCTCTATTTTTAACTATGTATGTGGGGGGCTATGTGTATATCCACGTAAGCATTTGGAAGTGTCGTGTCTCCTGGAGTTAGAGTTTCAGGTAATTGTAAGCCTCCTTATATGGGCGGCTGGGAACGGAACTCGGGTCCTCTGTATCACATGTTTTTAACCTCCAAGCATCTCTCCATCCCCTTTAGAGTCCCTTATGGTGGCACTGGTCCTATTCATGAGGGTCCCACTGCTGTGACCCAGTTACATCCTTGCTGAGTTTACCCTTCAGCAGATAAATAAAAAAAGAAGTTACATCAAGCAATTGTGGCACACACTTTAAACCTTAACACTCGGGAGGCAGAGGCAGGCAGATCTCTGAGTTTGAGGCCAGCCTGGTCCACAGAGCGAGTTCCAGGACAGCTAGGGCTACATGTACAAATCTTGACTTGAAAAACAAACAAACAAAAAAAATTACATAGTTTAACATTTATAAATAAAAACACTAATTTTCAGTATTATTTTTACATATGTACATACATGACACTGGTTATTTCTTGTATTCAAGCAATGACGATATTTCCATGTCGGTGATAAAGGAGTAATGTTTGGGGCTGAGTTGTAGAAGAACACAGATTGGCTCAGGGCAGCAGTAACTGAGGGAACAGCGGGTGCCCGACACACGAAGTCACAACACAGCTTGGATCTTTTGCTGCCACATTTGCTCTGCCTTTAGATTTTCTGGGTCTCTGTTGCCCCCAGCTAACCAACCAGGTACCTACAGAGGCCCTGAGGGAGTAGGGTGCAGGTTCCCTGAGGTTTTATTGGGTGGGGCCACTGTGAGGAGTAAGCCGGTGTATTTCCCTGTGTTCCTGAGCCCAGGCCTCAGCACTGCCTGTAGAAAGAACACAGAACCTGTGAGAGTGGGCTTGGGTTCAAGCTGAGATCCTTCCAGGTTCTTGGTGGCTCATCTCAAACAAGCTATTTACCTCCAGGCCACTTGGTGTCCTTGGTACTAAATGAGGACAATAAGAAGCTCTGAGGAACAAGGGGACGGAGAGGACAGTGTGCCCTGAGAACAGCACACCACACCTGTGGATTAGCGGATGGTCCAACTTCGGTGACAACAGCAAGCATGGCAGATGCCCTGACTGTCAGCAGGACCTTTTTTAGCTGAGAAGCTAGCAGTAGCCACAAGGCCTCCTGACATAGCCTCGTGGCTGGACACATTGGTCACAAAGATAATTACAGAAGTACTCTTTGATAGAATGGCCTGCCATGTGAGTCATTGGGGTGGTTAGCGCTCTGGGCCTGGGGTGTTCCCCAGCAGGAGCTGAGATATTCACATTTGAGTGAGACAAAGATGCCCAGGGAGCCCTTTGGCAAATGTCAGCAGGTGGCAAATGTCACTTCCCTCCCACTCCCCCACAGCTCTCCCTGCATTCACTCAGTACATACGTACACACACCTCTGATCAGTCCGTGGTCTGGCCTGTAGCCCGGGGGAAAATATTTTAAACGGTAATTCAGATAACTACAAAAAAACGCACAGGCCAGAACATTCTGTTTTACGTGGGCAGCCGTGGCTGTAACGTGGCTTTTGGCCTGGATTAGGTTTCTATACTAGGATCTGGGTGGCAAAGAGGTAATGACGTCAGTTCTTCCTCCTCAGTATTTGGATTTCTTATCTGGAGAATCCTCAAGCTTATTTACTGTCAAAGTATTTGTTGACATTTCAAGCTCTTCTAGCTTGCTTCCCCCCCCCCCCCAGTGGCCTGGTGGTTGGGAGGGCAGAAAGCAGGCCTCAGGTAGGTACAGAAGAGTCTCAGCTGTGTCCCCTCCTGGCTGTGTGACTGGGAGAATGCTCCTATAAGCATTGCATTGGGCACAGGATGTCCCCCCAAAAGCGCTATGTAAAGAAGTGAGTTAAGCCATTTTTTGGAAAAAAAAGATACAAAAAAGCCAAAACACACTAACAGGTTATGACTCCCCCAACCCTTTCTTTTAAGACAGGCTTTCCCTCTGTAGCTCTGATGGTATGGAACTCACCAGGTAGACCAGGCTGGCCTCAAACTCATGGAGCTCTACCTGCTTTCTGAGTGCTGGGACTAAAGGTGTGCACCACCAGGCACGTGTGTTAGCTGGAATGAAAGTGACGCACTGACTTTGAGTATAACCATCAGTGACCCAGCACAGCAAGCATACACTAGGTTCATCTTAATTACTCAACTTCACAGAGAAAATGGTGTTAAACAGACCGTAATGCTATCTGTGTCCTATTTACCCCCACCACACACACTTAGCAGGACTGAAGGAACACATACGTTCTCAGATCGTTCCCTTTGCTCCCATGAGGCATGGGAGGGCAAAATGCAGCAAGTACTCTGTATAAACACAGACAGTGGGTTTGCTGGATAACCCTTACAGCCCTCAGCATTCATTCAAACTTGGTTTTCTCTCTCTCTCTCTCTTTTTTCCACACTGAGGTGGTTTGAATGTTGGGCCCATTAGGAGGTGTGGCCTTGTTGGAGTAGGTGTGGCCTTGTTAGAGGAAGTGTGTCACTGTGAAGGTGGGCTTTGAGGTCTTATATGTTCAAGCTGCACCCAGTATGGCAGTCTCTTCCTGCTGTCTACAGATCAAGATGTACAACACTCAGCTCCTTCTCCAGACCCTGTCTGCCTGCATGTCTTCTGCCATAAAGACACTGGACTAAACGCCTGAAACTGTAAGCCAGCCCCAATTAAAAGTGTTCCTTGATAAGAGTTGTTTGTCGTGGTTGTCAGGTGTTGGTGGTGTACTCTTTTAATCCCAGTAAGCAGAGTTTGAGGCCAGCCTGGTCTACAAAGTAGGTACCAGGACAGCCACAACTGTTACACAGAGAAACCTTGTCTTGAAAAACTAAACAAATAATAATAATGAATAATAAAGTTGCCATAGTCATGGTTTCTCTTCACAGTCTTAGAAACCCAAACTAAGATATTCACTATGTAAGAACATAGCAAAAATTTGGCCATCTGGCATTGGGAAGAGGGCTTTCACCAGAGTCTAACCATGCTGGCACCCCAGTCTTGAAATCCCATCCTCTACAGCGAGTCACAAAAGCTTATGGAGTATACCATCAAAGGAAGTCTGTGATAGCAACCGGAAGACAGTAGGACTCTGGTCGGAGCTGGGCCAGCCCTGGAATGCATTATTCCGGGATCTGTTTGTCCTTTGACCATCCATTTCTGTTGCTGACCAACCCCGATTGGCACATTCTTACGATACAAGAGAAAACGAGAAGTGTTTTTGTAAACACACTTTTCTTATACTCCAATTACAATGAAACCTTGCTGAAGGGCTTATTTTGACTTAAGGTGACTTCCACTTCCTTGTTCTGACCCACATGCGTTAATAATTTTAAAGTTGGGTTTTGTAAAGCTTTCCAGATATAATACATTTGAATTCCACATAGATAATCAATGATTTCTTGATATAAACACATTCCAAATATTTGGACTAAAAGATTTTTTTTTTTTTTTTTTTTTTTTTTTGGTTTTTTCAGACAGGGTTTCTCTGTGTTGCTTTGGAGCCTGTCCTGGAACTAGACCAGGCTGGCCTCGAACTCACAGAGATCTGCCTGCCTCTGCCTCCCAAGTGCTGGGCCTAAAGGCGAGCACCACCAACACCCAGCTGAAAGATGTTTTTGTTCACCTGAAATTCTAAGTAAATAGACTTCTTGTATTTTTTCCATATTGGCGGTACTAGTAAAGAACACAGGCTCTGTGCACTCTAAGGTGACATTTCACAGCTGGGCAACTCTTGGCCCAGACTCCCATGCTTTTACTTGCTAAATGTGACAACCTTATTTCCCAGGGAAGTCTTATTTCCTTTTTCCAGTTTCTCAGAGGTGGTGATGACCTTATGGATGCTACATAACCTATACACAGTTCTGACGGGCTGAGTGTCCTACTTCCCTTTCGGTCGTCACGATAAAACACTCTGGCCAAAAGCAACCGAAGGGAGGAAAGGATTTATTTGATTTACACTTTCCAGTCACATGGCCCATCCCTGAGGGAAGTCAGGGCAGGAACTTGAAGGCAGAGATCACCACTGCCCACTGGCTCACCCCTTCACTCAGCCTCAGCTAGCTTTCTTACATAGCTCAGGACCACTTGCCTAGAATTGGTGCTGCCTACAGCAGGCTGGACCCTCGTGTGTCAGTTAATAACCAAGACAGTCTCTCACAGACATACCCACAGGCCAATCTGATCTAGGCAATTACTTAATTGGGGCTTTCCTCTCAGCTGACTCTAGACTGTGTCAAGACGACAATTAAAGCCAAGAAGGACAGGGGTCTGGAGAGATGGCTCAGCAGTTAAGAACACGTGTTACTCTTCCAGAGGCGCTACCCAATCAGGTGGCTTTTAGCCATCTGTAATCCAAGGACTCGGATGCCTCTGGCTTCCTCAGGTGTACACACACACACACACACACACACACACACACACACAGGTCATATAATTTAAAGTATATGAGACTGCAGAGACGGCTCAGTAGTTTAGAGCACTGGCTGCTCTTCCAGAGGATGTGGGTTCAATTCTCAGCACCCTCATGGCAGCTCAAAACTGCCCTGTAATTTCAGTTTCTGGGGATCGGACACCTTCACACAGATATACATGCAGGCAAAACATAAATGCACGTGAAATAAAAATAGATTATTAAGACAATAAAAGTAAAACAATAAAAAATATCTTTAAAGCTAACTAAGGCAGTAAGTAAGATAATTCCATGAACAAAAAGTATACTCCACAAAAACCAGGGCCTGGTGACTCCAGCAGCAAAGCTTGGAAAAACACAAGGCCTGCCTTGTGTGGCCCCTGGCAAGTAGACCGTGTTTCAGTGGCATATGTATCCAAGGACATATGGGTGGCACAAATGGTCTCGATGAGAAGACAAGAGAAGAAAAACAGTTGGGTGAGTAGGGAAAGGGGTGGTGTATGAAATTCTCAAATAACTAGTACAGATATTAAAAATAAACAAACATACATTTCTAGAAGGCCTTGATGGTTGGAGCTAAAGGCAGAAAATATGGGCAGTGGTGAAGAAAAAAAAAGTTAGTGTAGGGTGAAAGGAGGGGAGTGGAGGTTTACACACACACACACACACACACACACACTAGAAGTATCAAAGGCAGATCCTGAGGCTTCCTGTAGTCAGTCAACCCAGGACAGAAAACAGGACGTATCACTCCACCATAGAGGACTGCGGGCCACACGAGAATTTCCATACAGGGCCTAGAGAGGAGGCAGGGCAGGCCTCACAGGCAGGGACAGACACCATAAAGACTGCACATGCAGGGCATTCTGACTACCTACGACAACACTCTAGAGGTGCAGACATCTGGTTACAGCGGGCACAGGCCTTGTGGGGCTGCAGAGGGATTGTGGGTCGATGGCAGGAAAAGCGGAGGAGAAGCATGGACGCCAGACCTCAGAATATGCAGCAGGTTGGGACTGAAGGCTGGACCTGCATCTGGTACATCTCCCCACAGCTAGCACAGCACAGATGTTCAACCAGGGTTCCGAGTAGGTGGTTTTGCCTTTGGGTCACTGGGAGATGCTGAAGCCGTTTGCCAAGAGGCAGACCAAACAGAAGCCGTGTGCAAAGAGTTGTCAGACAGTAGGCCGAAAGTAAGACTGGACAGTCAGCTGGGACGCTTCCTCCGTTTCCTAAGAAGAGCCCAAGGCAAGGTTGTGAAGGGGCAGCAGGGGCGGATCTCTCGATGGAGGGGCATCTTCCTCTGTCACCTGCATGGTCAGGGAGGCAGGGGTAGGTTGCAGCCTGGACTGTTGTCCTGCCTGTCTTGCCCTGAGTAGCCAGGGCACGTCGATGCCCCCTGGGGCTTAGCCTCATCCCTGGGAAGTGAGGAGGGAAATGAGAAGTTTCCCTTCTGCTCTGGGACTGTGAGATTGAGATTTGGTGACTCATGAGAAGGGTGGGTGGGTGGGTTGGTGGGTGTCAGGGAAAGGAAGGAGCTTGTAAGGTCAAAGATAGCCCTGAGGGGGTGCTGTGGAGAAAATGATGTGTCTGTCTGGACATAAAAAAAAAAAAAAAAAAATAGGAAGTGGAGATTTGCTGAGCCAAGAGGGGGAAGGTGACGTGTTTGATGTTAGGGAATTTTGGAGACATGAGGACATGTCTCCACAGCAAACATGCAATAATGTCAAGAAGCACAGCCAATAAGACATTCCATTCTCTCTACAGCTGAATGTGATGGGGTAGAAACCAGTCACCCACCAAAGGTCTATATCCTAATCCCCAGAACCTGTGGACATCACATATATCACATATAAAAGAAAGGATAAGAAAGGATGTGTGTGTGTGTGTGTGTGTGTGTGTGTGTGTGTGTGTGTGTGTGCGCATGATTAGCTCAAGACTTGAGATGGGGAAGACAAGCCTGGATGGTTATGTGAAGACTATACAGGTATTCTACCAGAGGGAGTGTGAAGAAACTCGGTATGTGGAGAAGATGATATTGAGAGAGACACCAAGAGACAGGCCACTGCAATGCTCTACACTGCAGGTCTGCAATCCTAGCACTCAAGAGCCTGAGTCAAGAGGATCCAAAGTCTGAGGCCAGTCTGGGTTATGTGGTGAATCCAGACTAGCATGAGACATATAACGACCATTCTCCCTCAAAACAACAACAAGAATCACTAGCTGGGAACCCCAGTGTTCTCCTTTCTCTGTTTCCTGCTCTTCTGAGATGTGAGCAAATTGCCTCATGTTGGCAGAGCAGGAGCTGCACCGCTCACCATGCCGCTGCCTCCCACCGTGATGCAGTGCATGCCCCTGAACGGTGAGCCCAAATAAATCTTCCCTCCCTACAGTCACTCCTCTTCTTTCTTAAAACTTGCATCCCATTAACTCTGATTTATGCTGTCCACACACTTCTAGGTTTGGGGCCATCCACTGGATCATGGTCAACAGGGACCACACTCTTAAGGAAAATGGACTCTCTGTCCCCCAGAATCCACCAACAATAGGACAATAGTTCCTTAGGCAGGGGCGGGAATGAGTCCTTCCCATTCCACACTTGGGCTGGAATGTTGAGTGCCTTGATCTGGCTTGATCTGCTGCAGGGCATTCGCGACTGCGGGTGCTGCACTTCTGTCTCATCCAGACGACTCTGCTTCTCTGGTTCTCCCCATCCTGTGGCTCTTACAATCTTTGCTAGGTGGTCTATGAGCCTTGGGGTGAGGGCTGTGATGTAGCCATCTCATGTGTGGCTGTGCACTCCAAAGATACTCATGATCTACGTTTTGAACAGTGTACAGTGAGACATCTTCAGGGAGCCTTGAGAGCCTTGTTAATCTGTGAGAGGAGAGGTACAAATTTAAAAGCATTTCCATGCTCTGTATATTTGGCAAAATAACGGTAGCAGGTTTACCCCTGGGACTTGTGAGTTTTCTGACCAGGAATTCTTGGCCAGATTTGCAGTGCTAGACATGTTTCCTCCTGTGGAGTGGGACTCAAAGCCACTTTTGGAAAAGTGGGTGGTTACCTCCATAACAGTCATGCCACCATTATACTCATGGGCTAAAGTTTCTCTTGTCAGAGATGACAAAAATAACTAACTTTGAAAATTCCTACAGAGGCAGGGCATAGTGGAACATATCTTTAATTCCAGCATTTGGGAGGCAGAGGCAGGCAGCTCTTTGTAAGTTTGAAGCCAGCCTGGTCAATATAGTAACTTCCAGGCCAGCCAAGGCTATATGAGTATAAAACATACCTCTCTCTGTCTCTCTGTCTCTCTCTCTGTCTCTCTCTCTCTGTATCTCTTTCTCTGTCTCTCCTCTCTCTCTGTGTCTGTCTGTCTGTCTGTCTGTCTGTCTGTCTGTCTGTCTGTCTCTCTCTCTCTCTCTCTCTCTCTCTCTCTCTCTCTCACACACACACACACTTTTAAATGCTATTGAGAAGTATGGCTTCTACTTCAATACAGCTGCTCCTGTGTTTTGATGGCCATTGGAGATAACTTGTGGAGGGAATATGGAAGATTGGGGATATGGCTAGAGAAGTCCTAGCATGCTACAAACAGCTTAATGGGCCATTCTGTTGGAGGTTTTGAAGACCAGAATGCTGACAGAAATGTTGACAGCGGGAGGTAGGGAGATGCCCAAACATGTGGATCTGAGTTTGATTCTCCTGAAGCCACGTAAAAGCCAGACATGAACACACACATCTGTAATCACAGTGCTTGGAGGCAGAGACAAGAAGATTCTGGGACTCTCTGGCTAGCTGGTCTAGCGAAATCTTCAAAGTTCTGTGAACGATCATATCTACAAAAACAAAATAAAGCAAAACTAACAATGAAGAAGCAACTTAGACAATATCCCACCAACTTCTAGTCTTTGTAAGTGCTTGCACAGGAAAGCACACACACACACACACACACACACACACACACTCACACACACACACACTCACACACACACTCTCTCACACACACACTCACACACACTCACACACACACACTCACACACACACACTCACACACACTCACACACACACTCACACACACACACACACTCACACACACTCACACACACTCACACACACACTCACACACACTCACACACACTCACACACACTCACACACACACTCACACACACACACACACACACACACACACACACACACACACACCAGAGGAAGAGAGAGTCAGAGACAGAGATACTGACAGTGGGAACTGAGTTCATTAGGTCTCAGAGGAGAGCAAGCAGGATGCTGGGTTTGCTCTTGCTTTGGTCTTAGTGTTTCTCTTGCTGAGAAGACCTCTGTGACATGGGCGCTGGAAACCAAACTCAAGAAGAGCAGCAAGTGTTCTCTTTTGTTTTGTTTTTCTTTTCTTTGTTTCCTTTCTGCAGCAAGTGTTCTTAACCCCTGAGCCATGTCACCCCAGCTTCCAGCCTGATCTTCTTTGGCATGCTGTTCATCCCGTGTGGAACGTATGTGTACTGTGCCAACATATATGGGAAAGGCTGACAGTGAAGGGCTTGCCCTAGACTCAGGAGAGGCTCTGGACTGCTAAGCTTTGGGCTACTCTCAGAGAACAGACTAAATGCATTTTGTATTTCGAGGTGAACGAGGTCATGCCCCATGACCACTTCTCCGTTCCCCCATATCGCCACACTCTCATTGTCTTCTATGCTGGTTTGAATGTGAAACGGGCACCATAAATTCTAGCATTTAAATACTTAAGAGTGTCCCCAACCGGTGGCACTCTTTTGGAAGGCTGAAAACCTATGTGGTGGGGGCGGGGTGGGGGTGGGGTGGGGGCGGGGGCGGGGCTCACTGGGAGAAGTGAGTCACTGGGAAGGGGCCCTGAGGTTTGGTGACCCAGATCTGCTTCCTTTCCTCTCTGTGTTACATTATGTGGACATGTCATGATTGTCATTATTCCTGCCACCATTGTCTTCCCCACCACAACGGACTGCGTCTCTTCTTAAACTGACCCTTCCTCCCTTAAATTGCTTTTGTCAGATGTTGTCACAGAGGTGAGAAAAACACTACACCTTCCTATTTTCCAAAAGCCAGTTAGAGTTCTTGCTGTGACCTCTCACACGCTCCACTGTCCCCTCCCACAGGTTGTCCCCACTCAGTAGAACTCCCTTCCCTGTCTGTGTCTCCCTCTTCTCTTGTCAGTCAGCCACAGTTTTCTTTTGTGGCTACCCAGTGTTCTTGTCTGGTGAGGCTGGGGCCATCCTCTGTATTCTTGCTGCTTTGCAGAAGATGGCTCCGATAAAGGTGCCTGCCCAGGCAAAGTTCCACATAAGGTAAGCTCTCAGCTTCCTCCGTGCTGTGCTGGCCTGTCCATCAGATTTGCAGCCTGTACCGTTCCTCATGTCCCAGCAACTTTATTGTGGTTGTTTGATGTTGCTGTGTGTTTTGGGACAGGATTTCGCTCTGTGGCCCAGCCTGGCTTTGAATTTGTGGCAACCTTCTTACCTTTAAAAACCTTTAAAAGCATCCTTAAAGCCTGGCACCAATGCTTAACTCCCCCATCCAGTGTTCCTGGATCCATCTAGGTGGGAGCAAATGCTTTCCCGTTCTTTCAAATGCCTCTTAGGAATTACTGCCCATCTCTGTTTAATGATGTGGACATCTGCTTTTTGCTCTCTAGCCTGGCTTGTGAGCACCTTAAATTCTGTTTGCTTTGTTTGTTTGTTTGAGACAGGGTCTCTCGATAGGTAGCCCTGGCTGGCTGGCCTTGAACTCACAGAGATCTGCCTACTTCTGCCTCTGAAGTACTGGGATTAAAGCCTGGCACGTCAGTCATTTTATTGCTAATAGTATCCATCACATAAATGACACAGCAGAGAGTAAATTCTGAGGATTCAGGGGTAGGTTGAGACAGAATTAGCAGTCTCTGCCCTTTGAGATGTGAAACTCTGATCTAGAAGTTGGAAAACAATTACATCTTCTCTCCCCCCACCATATACTCCCTCCTTCCTTTCTCCCCTCCTCCTTCCTTCTCTCTTCCTTTGCTCCCCCTCCTTTCCTCCTTTTCCCTCTCCTCTCCTCCTCCTCCTTTCCTCCTCCCCCTCCCCCTTCTTCCTTTTCTTTCTCGTTCCCTTCCCCTCTCTTTCCTCCCCTCCTTCTCCCCATCCTAGTTCAGTGTTGGGGAACAGACTGAAGCCAGGACCTTGTACATGCTAAGCAAATGCTCTGCCATGGTGGTTAGCCCAGTTTACAATTTTTTTTTTTTTTTTTTAAGTAACCTTACAAAGATTACTATATCTACTATAAAATCCACTCAGTACCTTTTAGTGTAGCTGCAGAGTTGCACAACTAAGATGACAGTATGGCTCTGTCTGCCTCAAAGCTGCCTCCATGCTGTTCATCCTGTTTCCACTGTCGCCTGTGTATTTGCATATTCCGGACATTTCCTATTAATACAACCCGATGGTCTCATTATAAGGCTGAATCATTTTGCAAGTGGCTTCTTTCACTTTGCATAGTGGTTTTCCATTTCAGCCATGCTGCAGCATCTCTAATAGAGTCCTGCACCCCTTTTCATCCTGAATACTGCCCATTGTAAGGATACACCACATTTGACTTAGCCATCCATAAACGATTGGTTCCTGGTACTTTGCGACTATTGTGGGTTACCCTGTTACGAACATTCACGCATACATTTTTGTGTGAATGTTTTCATTTCTCTTGGGTCTACATCTGGGGTTAAAATGGCCTCCACGTAGGTTAACTGTCTTGGTTAGGGTTTCTATTGCTGTGATGAAATTCCATGACCTAAAGCCACTCGGGGAGGAAGGGGTTTCTTCATCTTACAACTCTCAGCTCCCACTCCATCACTGAGGGAAGTCAGGGCAAGAACTCAAGGCAGGATCCCGGAGGCAGGAACTGATTGATGCAGAGGCTATGGAAGAATGCTGCTTACTGGCTTGCTCTTCATGGCTTGCTCAGCCTGCTTTCTTATAGAACCCAGGACCACCAGCCCAGGGGTGGCACCACCCACACTGGACCGGTCTCTCCCATATCGATCAATTAAGAATTACACCACAGACTGGCAGTTTGATCAACTGAGGTTCCCTCTTCCCAGATGGCCGTAGCTTGTGTCAACATTAAGGCTACCAAACTGTTTTCCAAAGCATCATTGCCATTTTACAACCTCTCCAGCACAGTATTCTGGCTGTGTGTTCTTTCCATTCTTGCCAGTGCTTACACCCACCCATGCTTTTGATTTCAGTCATCCTAGTAGGTATGAAGTGGCTTCTTGTTGTGTGGATCTGCATAGCCTTGGTGACTAAGGAGGATGAGCAACCTGTCCAGAACCACCAGCCCAGTGGCAGCACCACCACATTGGGATGGACTCTCCATGTCAATAGAACCCTCAAATTATGTGTGTGTGTGTGTGTGTGTGTGTGTGTGTGTGTGTGTGTGTGTGTTACATGTAGCACAGTACACATGGAGAAGCTACAGGATAATCTATGGTAGTCAGCTCTCTCTCTACCTTTTGGGTCCCAGGGATCAAACTCAGGTCATCTGTCCTTGCAGCAAGCCCTTTTACCCACTGAGGCAACTCATCAGCCTCTGTTTTTGTTTTGTTTTGAAACAGGATCTTGGTATTATTTAATTCAGGCTGGCCACAGACTCAATATGAGGCTCAGGCTGGTATTAAACTTGTGGCAATCCTCCTGCCTTAGCTTCCTGAATGCTGAGATTATGGACTTGTCCTCCATCTGAAAGCTCGGATTAATTTTTTTTTTTTTAAGACATGATCTCACTGCATAGCCTTGGCCAGCTTAGACTACACCATGTAGACCAGGCTAGCCTCAAACTCACAGAGATCTATCTGCTTCTGCCTCCTGAGTGCAAGCACTAAATGTGTGAGCTACCACGCTCAGCGTCTATGGAATCATTACTGCGCACATCTTGGTTGCTTGGGGACTGTGCTAAAGCAAGGATCAACTTTCAGGAAATGAAGCCTGCGTTTTGGAGGTCAAGTGTCCTTCCTGACGCTCAGTTCACTGGTGACCTTGAGCTGGGTTTTGTAAACAATCATGAAGACATCTTTAGCTATAAGCCCTACACTGCCAGAGAATGTCACTGGACGAGACCCTAATAGGGAAATAGTTTTCTTGGCTCAAAGCACATCACTCCTCTGGCATCCGAGTCAGGGAATTGATTTACCTTTTAAGGCTCATGCTTCTCGGGCACTATAGGGTTGTGAAAATAGCGCCGAACCCTAAAGTTGGCTTTGGACTTGACTGGCAGAACACAAGATAGTCTGAAAGTTGTCCTCATTGAGAATCTCAGACCGGCTGGAGGGATGGCTTGGTGCCCAAGATCACTTCCCGAGGCCACGGTACAAAGACTTTGTAGACGACTCAGGTTCAGTTCCCAACCCACATGGCATCTTACAACTGTGTGTAATTCTAGTTTCAGAGGCTTTCTGATACCCTCTCCTGACCTCAAACAGCACCAGGCACACACGGTGTGCATACATACACATAAAATAAACATGCGTAAATCTCAGCTGGAGAGCTGGCTCGGCAGTTAGGGAGTTTGTCTCTTAGCACCAATGTCAGGAGACCACCTATGACTCCAGCTCCAGGGGCTATGATGCCCCTGGCTCCCACAGGCACCCGCACACAGCATCCATTCACTTAGAGATCAGGGTGGCAGGGTCTGCACCCTTGGAGCTGGAGCAACACACTTGTTGCCTGTGTAAGTTCCTTTCCCCCAAATAAACGCCACTTCATTCTATACTGAATCTAGTGAATCCTGATTCACTGGAGGCCAAATACTGCTGACGAGGAGAAGGTCTGGCTGTGTCAGTTCACTTTCCTTCTGCTCTGCATGAAACCCTCACTGCTAAGTAAGGTCCTGGATTTAACCAGTGGGCTTTTTTTTTTTTTTTTTTTTTTTTTTTTTAATATCATAGTAAGTTCATCAAAAGTGGGTCATTCTGCTCGGGCAATATATGAGGCCACTGGCAGTGGGTCCAAGAACCATATGCAGCCTCCATTTACGTTTTTCTTTCTCTCTTCAACTTGGGGACAGGGTCTCTCTATGTAGCCTTGGATGGCCCAGAACTCAGTATGCATGCAGACCAGGCTGGCCTTGCATTCACAGAAATCCATCTGCATTTGCCTCCTCAGTGCCAGGATTAAAGGTGTGTGCCACCGTGCCCAGCCCCATAGTACCAGCTATTCAGAGGGCTTCATTGCTTCTGTGTTCCTGTCATGTACCTTTATGGGGGAAAGGAAGATCTCCCTTAATGTAAGTGTGAATTCCAGACACAACTCTCAACACTCTTGTGAGGAACACACAGGATGACACAGCTAGCCGAACAGCTAGTTTATATTGAAAACTTGTTGGAGCCCCTTCCTTTTTTTCTTGGAATATTTCAAAAATTACAAAAAAAAAAAAAAAAAAAAGCTCTTGCAAAATCTAGTTCCCGGTGCTGCTCTTCTCCAGAGTACTGGATTCCAGAGCCCCACTCCTTTCTGAGCAAAGATCATAAGATCACAGCATGTATTTTAGGACATTGCCTGGGGTCGATCATTTTTGGAGGACCTGCCCGATTTCTCAAGTCACTCACACAAACCTCTGGTTTAACATTAAACCTTGGGTTTCTTAGATTTCCACGTGTCAAAAAGGCCCCCTTTCTCTTCCAACAACCTACACTGGACTCAGGCCACTGAGCCCATCTTATTCCAGCCTCTCAGTTAACCCCGATTGTGCCAAAGAACTTCCCAGACAGGAATTTGGGGCTTAGCTCTTGTTTCTTTTCCCAACAGTGAACACATTCCCTTGTTTCAACACCAGAAGAAAGGTTTTAGCTTTTGCTTTGTGTGTGTAGGCTACCTTGCATGTGTGTGTTGGGGGTGGGGGAGCTCATGAATGTGTGTGTGTGTGGGGGAACTTATGCATTCCGGGAGAGGTGTGTGTGTGTGTGTGTGTGTGTGTGTGTGAGTGTGTGTGTGTGTATGTGTGTGTGTGTGTGTGTGTGTGTGTGTGTGTGTGTGTGTGTGTTTGCAGGCCATCACATACATTGAGTATAGTGAGATATTCACTTTGTCCGCACCTGTGGCACTGACCTCGCCCATTGGGGGTGGGGACAGGGGCTGACCTGACCTGGGGGAACTAGGTCTGGGGAAGGGGCCCCAGAGCGCTCTCTTGCTAGCAGGACAGGGACAGAGAGGCATCCTTGGGACCAGGAACCTGCTGGTGTTCATAAACATCTATTCAGCCTATCTGTTTTTCGTGATCCTTATCAAACCACGATAATTGAGTACCTTCTCCTATCACTCTGTTTTATTTTGGCGGACAGGATCACTCACTGAACGCAGCTGTTCTGGTGAGGCGAGATGGTATCTGCTTGTCTCCTCCTCCCGTGCTGGGTGACAGATGTGCACCACAGCACCTGCTAGGTGCTATGCTACACACACTTCACCCACTGAGCCTCCCCCACCAAAGCCTTTTCTTTCTCTTTCTTTCTTTTCCTTTTTTTTAAGTTTTTTGTTTTGAGGGGAATTCCAATGTTCAAATTAGTTTCAATTTCCAAAGCTCTCCGATCTCGAAGAAACCCTTTAAAATCTTGTCTCTGAAATCATATGTTTTCCAACAACATTTACATAAAGTCCACATTTTGTACTGTACTTTTTTTTTTTCAGGATCCAGAGCTAAATATCATGTGAAAGTGAGACCCTAGAAAAGAGTTTTTATTTGCCAGAGGCTGGAGCCAACTGGCTGAGGAGCCAGTGCTGCTGCTGGACATTTCCTTACAGCGCTGGACAGAGGGAAACCCATGTTCAGGTGGGGGAGACAGCCATCAGTGGTGCTTTCAGTAAATGCCCACGTAGGAAGATTCAGGGCTGGGAGATGCTCGTGGATAAAGTCCTTGCCACCCAAGAGTGAGGACTTGAGCTGGAATCCCCAGAGCCGGTGTAAATAAATTTGAGATGGGCATGGGGGCCGCCTGTAATTCCAGCAGGAAGGGGAACGAGCCCCCAGCTTGGTGAGCTCTGAGTTCAGCTGAGAGACTGCCTCAATGACTAAGATGGAGAGCTGTCACTACCACACCCGATAGTAACACTGGGCCTTGCACACACATGCATGCATGCATACATACATATACATACATGCATGCATGCATGCATGCATACATACAGTTGGACTTGTAAGTCACAAACACATATACAAGCAGACAGAAGGCATAAACAGGGGTGTTGAGCCATAGCTGTAATCCCAACACTTAAGAGGCTGAGGCAGAAGTATTGACAGTTCAAGACCAGCTTGGGCTACATGAGACTCTCAAGAAAAGTTTTTTTTTTTTTTTTTTTTTTTTTAAAGTTGACAGCTTCTAACTTGGTTCCTTATAAAAGGGTAAGGAAGTGGTCCTTAACCTATGGGTCTCGACCCTGAGTCAGCTGACCCTTTCACGGGGGTTGCCTAAGACTATCAGAAAACACTGGTATTTACATTGATTTGTAACAGTAGCAAAATTAGGTATGAAGTAGCAATGAAATAATTTTATGGTTGTCCCCCAACAACAGGAGGAACTGTATCAAATGGCTGCAGCTTTATGGTGAATGATGCCCATTTGGCATACTTATTTTGGGTGAGGTGTTCCAAGACAGGGTCTCCCTATGTAGTTCTGGCTGTCCTAGAATTTGCTCTGTAGATCAGGCTGGCCTAAAACTCACAGAGACCTGCCTGCCTCTGCTGGGATTAAAGGCGTGCACCACCACTGCTAGGCAGGGCCATTAGGTACACTTGACATGGTTTCATGAGAACGGTACTTTTGTGTGGTATGTTGAATGCGGTCTGCATATGTACTTGTATGGCTGTGCACACTGATGCATGTAACCACGTGGTGTGTGCTTGTGTGTGTGTGTGTGTGTGTGTGTGTGTGTGTGTGTGTAAGCCAGTGATTGACATCATGATCTTTCTCTCCAACTTTTTGTGACAGCATTTCTCACCAGTCCTGAAACTCACAGATTCAGCCGGGCCACCAGGCCGGCCAGTGGGCTTCAGGGATGTATCTCTAGCCCTGACATTACAGGTACCAAACACCATGCCTAGCTTTTCATGTGGGTTTTGGGGATCAAGTCAAAGTCCTCATGCTTATGAAGCAGGCACTTGCTGAGTCATCTCCCTAGCCAGGAATGCTTATTTCTTATCATCTACTGTGGCCTCTGGGCTGGCCATCTATTTTTATAAATAGATTTATGGGAATACACAACACAAAAGGATACTTTGTGGTTCTAAACCCCATACTGCTGCCTAATAAGCAGGTACAGACCAACCCCGATACAACATTTCTCAAACGCCCTGGCTGGCACTCTTCAAAGCTGCTACTATTAGAGTGCACAAGAAAGGCTGGAGAACAAGGGATGTCCAACAGCTCAAGAGGACACGACAGAATGTAATGTGGGGTCCTGCATGGCCACCAGCAGACTTGAGGAAACTGAGGAATCATGGGAGGCTTTCCTATATGATTGCCATGCTTTCCCTATGGGCTCTTTGAGACGAAGTGTCACTTTAGAACAGACTGTAGTTAGTCTAACCAGGAACTCTGGTTAATCTTCCTGCCATAACCCTCCAAGAGCTGTGATTAGCCACAAGCTTATAGCCCATTCACTGGGGAAGCAGTTACAGGGTAAAACGCTAGGAATCCTTACTACCCTACCCGCCCCAGCCACACTCCTAACTCGATTCTAAAGTAAGGTTTACTGGTGGGGGAAACAGATGAGTGGTGATGTTAACTGGTTTCTGAAATATGAATTTGATGGTAACAAGCTTAAGAGTAACCCTGCTGTAATTGGATGAGACAGGGGTCCAGAAGCCTTCAGAGACCCAGCGCCTGCAAGAGAAGCGGGGAGCAGGTATGTGCCCCTTTTCCTGCTTACATCGGTGGAGACCCGAGGACTCAGTGAAGCCACGTCTTTGGTCAGCAACTGTTTCCACAGTGGCAGAGTTGGGGAGGAGAGACGCCGAGTAGGTCTCGGTGCCTTCAGCAGGCCGTGCAAACTTCTGCTTTCCAATGTGAAACTCACTGCCTGTTTCGCACTCAAGCGTCAGAGTGAAAAGGACATCATGCTATCAAGTCGTTTATAAATGTTTATTAAATGTCAGTAATTTTTTTTACAAAGCAAATATTAATAGTAAAGAGACAAATTTTGCAAAAAAATATGTACAAAAGGAAGAAGCCTTAATGAATAGCAACTCGTTTTATAAAATGAAACCATTCCTTCTACTCTTAGACCTCCTGTAGAAATAATTTACTGCTACTCTGGAACCAAAAAGAAATTTACAACAGTATCAGATAATGTGCTTAGTTCCTGGAAAGTTATAAAAAGATGTATGAAAAAAAAATTTTTAAGCCACAAATACTTTTATACAGGGTAATATAAACCATGGCTCGTTAGGGACAGTATCTGAGGGTTGCACTTCAGATAAGGCTTCTCGAGCCCCGTGAGCTCACACCTAATGGAGAAAAGCCAGCTGGAGTATTTTGCGATTCAAGTAAGAAAGAGGTAACGAGGGCACACAGTACATCATCTGCTTCGTGACCATATGCACCCAACAAGCACACATTGCCACCTTCCTCCCTGTCGCTCCTGATACCATCAAACAGGCATGGTTAATATCAAAAACCGCCACTCATTTTAGCAGGGCTGTGTCTGTGAATAAAATCAGAATTACAAACCAAGAAGGTAGTTTTTACGATCAGTGATTGTCACAGATTGAAAATGTATGCTTTCGGGATTCAGGTAGGCTTCAATCCATCCGGAATCTCATCACCATAACATAGCAAAGGTCACAAAAATCACCTTACAGCCCACAAAACACTGCCCCATCCTAGTGTTTTAAAAGGCAAGAAGGAATCTTTGCATTTGGGAAGCTGAGCCAGCACTCTCAAATTTGAGATCAGCCTTGGGTACACAGGGAGACCCTGTCTCAAAAGCACACAAACACACAAGCAAACAAGTGTGAAACAATATTCTGTGCCAACCCTGGCACTCAAACTGGCTCTTTAGACCTGAATGCTATATGTAGGGATGGACAGGTCAATTCAGGCAGACAGAAGAACGCTAGTGGACAAACACTGTTTTGATCGATCTGGCAAAGGCCTGCCAGGCAAGGCTAGCAGTATGTAACTGATGGTATCTGAAAAGCCATCATCAGGTTTTAAAACAGAATTCAATCTCTAGTGTAAACTGCCTAAGCCCTAACCTCGTACCATAAGAAATCGGGCATCTGGTGCCCCAGCCTTTCTAGACTGAAAAGCCATCCCAACTTTAAAACAAGAAAGAAAACAGAAAGTGCTTTCATCCCAGCAGCACAACACAAGGTCACCTGGCTCGTGGGCTTTAATGTGCTGGAACCACAGGAAGGAGACCTACAACAAAAGGCCGATTCCCAAGTCATTAAAGACCTGCAAAACTTTACTCTCCATCTTTCAAATAAAATGAAAAGAAATGAAAAGGTAACAGAGCTCGGCTTTCTCTAGGTTTATTTGGGAATTTGTTACAAATATTTAATTGGGTTTTACAGGTAGGGTGCATGGGTTCATACAGGAAATTCAGGTTAACACTGACACTTGGCCTTCTCAAATGAGAAAAATAACATTGCTATAAATTGTAACCCAGAGTCACGTTCCAAATGGTTTGTTTGGGGTTTTGCCTAAATGTATCATTAAATAATGAAAGCACCAATTTGAGGGATTTCCAAATAGCTTGAATTTCAGAATATAACCGCATAACTTAGACACTTTTCTTCATATGAATGAGACGTAACCGGATGTGAATACCAATGCTGAGAAATACATCCCATCAAAACAGAAGCCTATGAATTTGGGCTTACACTGGAGGCACAAGCTGTTCACTGCATCTAATGACATTTCTTGTCACTTCTGGCACCAATGTGTCTTACTTTGTCTTACTTTAAATCGACAGCTGCTACCAAATGAACAAGCATATTTCCCTGTAGAGCCTGGGCTTGGAAGCTTCATAGAGGACCCCTGGGTGTGAAGTACCCACCAATGGGCTGTGACAGGAATCATGCTCCCCTTTAGGACACCCTGTCCTTTGGCTGCAGCTGCCCTCTGGCTATCAAGTACCCTTTCCAGATAGAGAAACTAAAATGGAGGCCTCCATTTAATACAGACAGCATTTGGCAGAAAGAAACATTTCAGGCATTTCAGGACATTAAAAATATTTAAGTGGCAGAGATATACCTTGAATTAAGATCATAAGAAACTATGGAACAAAGCCCTTTCCCCATTAAAAAAAAAATTAAGGTCTAATTTGTGGTGTTCTTTCATTTATAAGGCAACTGTAAAATATAAAAAAATTGTAAAGTCAACCAAGACACTTGTGTGATCATTTGTTGGTATGCAGCAAGGGTGCAGGGTCTCAGAACAGAGAAATGTGGAGTTAGGCACGGGTCATTCCATTCACCCCCAAGACATGCATAGCCCGGTGCCCCAGAGAGCCTCAGCTCCAGGTCACACTTTAGGGACTGGGGAGGGTCGAGCAACGCTTCAATGCTGTTGGCTAAATCTCGCCTTCCTCTTCACACAGTATTTCAGTGTTTCGATTCTGTCACAGAAGGGCCTGACTTTCGGGATGGAGGTGTTAAGATTCCTTTCAAAGTGGACCAGAGCTTTTTGGCAGAGCCTCACAGTTCTTTGTGCTCTAAACAATCCTGTATAAATTGCAAGCAAGTAATCCACTGCCTCAGCACCTATCTAGACTGCTTCTGGTTCTGAGGTTCTGCATGCCTCAGAAGAAGTGCAGATGCCCGAGATGCTGTGTCTGGCTGGTGCTCCTGTCACTTCCTGGTGACAGTCACAATGGTGAAAGCCAGTGCTTCTATTCGATCAGGTCCTATTTCTGTTCTCACCACAGAGCTGAAGTGTAACTGGATATAATTGCTTTCTGGAGGGACAGACTTTGCCTTCACTGCAGTTAGTTTTGGCCAATGCACAAAAATGTTTGCTAAATTAACACAGAACAAACCCAGTGTTGCTGCGCCCATGTTCAAATGTTCCTCGGCACTGGAGTTACGCTAACCCCATGAATTTAGATGAGACACTCTTTTTGGCAAAAAGGACTAGCCGTAGAATCATTCAAATATACATAAATTATGCTAACATCACCTGTACTGTGATACTGGACTACATGTCTTAAGCTCATGTATTACCAAGGCAAGAAAACATTTGGAATTTATAAACACAAAGACAGCGAAAGTTCAAAAACCAAGACAAGTCAGGTCTATCAAGAGCACACCCCTTTTCAGCACACTAAGAGGCCCAGTTTTCACACCTGGCAGTAGAATAAGGACCACCCTGCCTGTGAGCCACAAAGTTGACCAATCTTCCAGGGCCCAATTTCTTGCCTGAGGAGAGTCACACAGTGAAATGACAGGTACCACAGTCCTCATGCATTCTCCAAGGACAGAAGGATGTGCTCAGGCTTTGCAAACTCTCACAGGCCAGCTGGAACATGGCAAACGTTTTACTACACCACTCACTATGGGATATCTACTCACAAAGCTACTTTATGGGCATGATTTAACTTAGCAGTGTTGTGTTTGTGTGTGTAAGAAAGGCAAACCTCCTTAAGTATGGACCAAAAGAATTGCTTATCCTTAGCTGCATTCTTAAGACATTCACATGTACCCCAATAATGCTGTCATCTCATACACAACAACAGCACAACACACACAAACTGTGTCTACAGGGACACGAAGCATGAATGATACCTTCTTGAATATTTCATAGGAAAATACTGCCCGCCAAGCTCTTGGTGACAAAAGAACCCCCAAACGCCACAGTTCAGAGTTGCTGAGATTGAGACAGGAGGGTAAAAGAAAGAAGATCCAACAGTGATTCCCTCCAGCAAGGCACGAAACCAACTTGAGATAGGACGGAAAAGTCACACAGCGGCACTCTGGAACAGCTATGTTGATTCTTGTTACCAAGGTGCTTGACCTTTCTAGTTGTTGCTATGGCCAAAATGTTTCTAAGATGGCACATCAAGTTACTGATACTTAAATATGGAAAAGGCAAAATGCACGTCGTCACTGGTCATTTTAGATCAACATAGTACATGTACCATTTGTGAATGCATCAGCATCAGGCCAAACTCCATACTGTAAACTTAAACACTAAGACATTACCTTCAGAAACTAAAGAAATGGAGCAGAAATCTACTGCTGTATGTAAGCAATTCCAAACACAGGAAGGCTAAGCCTCTGAAGAGCTAGACTGCCGTTTCTTAGACGGAACTTTCTCTAACAGCCCTTTCAGAACAGGGGCTCACTCTAACTAGGCATGCCACTGCTGTGTAAGGCACTCTCTCTCTCGGGTCTCATCTTAGAGCTGAACATTCCTAATCTCGTCCCTACAAGTAGTTAAGGATACTGCCTATTCTTGGCACTGAAGGAGAACTCAGTTTGCAAGCAGAAGAATTAAAAGCCTGAAATACAGCTAGTGTGAGGCTGGGTCAGGAAGTCACAACTGGACTTGAATGGAGGCCATGGTGAAACCGATCAAAGCCTGAATTCCAGCAGATATTGGCAATGTGTTAATTCAGCAGCTTTCAGCCACAGACTAAAGGCCACAGAAGAACTAAGATTTTCAAGAAGTTAGACAAAGAATTGAGATCTTTCTAACTGCTGTTGTAAACTGCTATTAAAAAAACAAAAAAACAAGAAAAAAAAAAAAAAACAAGACAAACAGAAGACAATCGAAACCACAACAAGGCATTAAAACAGCAAGTCTTGTCATCACTGGAGCATGAGTTGCTTGAGGTTGTCATGGAGGATCGTGTCCTTCACGTCGCGGAACACGAGGCGGATGTTCTCCGTGTTGATGGCGGTGGTAAAGTGGTGGTACAGCGGCCTCTGCTGCTGGTCCCGGCGCTTGCCCCTGAAGCATTCCACCAGAAACTTTTGGACGTCTCTTAAGCAGTGTGGGTCCCCTTCAAATTCTAGAAAATAGTCTTTGATGCTCACAACCTGCACTTTTTCTTCAAGCAAGTCTGTCTTGTTTAAGAAGAGGATTATGGAGACATTGCTGAAAACCCGGTTGTTGACAATTGTCTCAAATATGTTCAGAGATTCTGTAAGGCGATTGGTCAGGCGATCCTCCATAAGCACCTGGTCAAATTCACTTGAGGACACAAGGAAAAGTATTGATGTCACACTGTCAAAGCATTCAAACCAACGTTTCCGTTCTGATCTCTGGCCGCCTACATCAACCATTTTAAAAGGAACATTTTTAATTTCAAAGTCGTACTCGTGGATGCCTTTAGTGGGTCTCCTGGCAAGCAGAATATCTTGCTGTGATGGAATGTAATCCTGGAAGAGAAAAGGGTTTGTACTTAGGAGTCCACAAGTAGCAATAATGGATGTGCAAGTTGAATGATTTTCAAAACAGATAAGGTCTCACTAGTAGCCCAGGCTGGCCTCTAGCTTGGGCTCCTTTGGTCATCCTGCCCCAGCCTCCCAGGTGCTAGAATTACAGGTGTAGCCCCACAACTGGCACACTTCTCACACACAAGTGGAACTCCTAGCTGGCTTTACCCACCTGCACTGCCAACTAGTACTAGTACTAGTCCTAGGTCAAGCTAGAATAATTTCACTGCCCATGCTTCTCCATGCTGCTCCTCACCCCTCTAAAAACAGGAGGCTCTGGAACAATCCGTGAGGCTCACTTCCCGTGCTTGGTTCTGACCCACGCTCTTAATTCATTACAAATGCTTCCTCATTATACACGCTCCCTTCAGGACACCGAATAAGCTCTACACTGTCATGAATGTGGGAAACACTTTACCTAGCATGAGTGATTAACAATCACACTGTAGACCATATGCTAGTCTGTTTCCAGGCAACGGTTCAAGAAGCTCTTACTCACTGAGGAAGAGTGCACTCTGAGCCCCAGTACCTCTGCTGAGGAACAGCACATTCACACCTGGAGGACACTCACACCTGGTATACTTGTCTTGGAAGAGCATAACTGCCAAGATTGTTAGCTCTTCCTGAACTCTTCTTGTGGCCACTGCTACGGTGACTAGGCTGGCGCTGTGATGATCCTCCAGCCTTTGCCTTCTCAGTGCTAGATTATACATTTATACGCATGAGTGTGTGAGTGTGTGTGTGTGTGCGTGCACGCGCGTGCGCATGCTCTCATGTTTAAGGCAGAGGCTGGCTATGTTCTCCAGGCTGACCCGGAAGTTCTTGACAATTCTCCTGCCTTAGTCTTACAGTGCAAAGATGCAGATCCTGCCACCATGTCAGGCTTTCCAGACCTTGAGAGCGCAGAAACAAGATCCCGAACCAGGGCAGGGGCTAGCTGCAGGAAAGAGCAACTGTACCCCAGTGCACACTTCCTTACACGCCCGATGCTTCTTTCTCAGGCTGCCACTTTTCCATAAGTCACATGGCTCTTTGGCAATAGTCAAACAGGAGCAGTTTTAATACTTATCTTCATAGTCAGAATATTTTAAAAGTCATGGCAGGATGGAAAACTGACTTACAAGCTGTGTCTGCATTTTATGCCTCTCCAAAGGCTCAACACATAGTAGGGTTTTTGTAGCTTTCATAGGAGAGAAGCAAATGGGACTGTTGGACTTGCCCTAAATTCACAGATTGAGTGGTAAAAGTAGCCCGGCCAGCTTTAGTCTCAGCTCCTTCACAACAATGCACTAACTACATGGCTCTCTTTGCACACTACATGGGCTTCATAACTTCTCAGCCCAGCAGTTTAAGCACCTACCATAAATAGTTGGGACTGGCTAGACTAGTTATTTACAAGCTATTTGTTAAATGCATACTTTGTGCCAGGCACTGTCACTAAGCACCAGGGACTTTAACTCTTACAATCAAGCTGGCAAACCCTAGTCCTCAGGAAAGAATGGGTAGAAGACAATGTAACAAAGTTCAGGCAACAAAGAACCAAGGGCTGATACAGACAGGGAAAGGATGACAGCTGTGAAAGCCCAGCCTGCTGGGCCAGGACTAAAGTTCAGGAGTTCAAGGTCATCTTTGAATACACAGTAACTTCAAGTCTAGGCTGACCTACAAGAGACCTAGCTTCAAAATACTACCCAAAACAAACAACAAATCCCCAGCAACAATGAAAAGAGGATGTATATGAATGATGTGTTTAGAGAAAAACCTAACTGGAAAATAGAAAAGCAAATCAAATTAGCTTTGTTTAGAATGAAAGAAAGCACTCTTAAAAAAAAATATTAGCCAAGCATGATAGTACATGCCTTTAATTCCAGTGGGAGGCAGGCACAGGCAGATCTCAGTAAGTTTGAGGCCAGCCTGGTCTACAAAGCAGGTTCCAAGGCCAGGTCATGAGACTTGGTCTCAAGAAAACAGACAACAACAAATCAGAGCTGGTCTAGGGTCTGGAGAGGCTGCTCTTGAAGAGGACATGGGTTAGTTCTCAGCATCCACATGGCAGATGTAACTCCAGTTCCAGGGGAACCAACATCCTTCTCTGGGCTCCTGGGGCACCAGGTAAGCACTTGCACAGAAAAGAGCTCATACACACAAAATAAAAATAAAAAACTTAAAAAAATGTTTAGAGTTGCAGAGGTGAGCTCAGTCAGTAAAGTGTATGCGCGCAGCAGACGCCCGAGGCCCTAGCTGGGATCCCTAGTACCCACACCAAAAGGTGGGTGTTAGCAGAGCATCATCTCCATCCCACAGCTGGAGAGGTGGGGACAGGAAGGGTCAATGGGTGTCATCAGCCAGTCTAAATAAACCATGAGCTCCAGGCTCAGGGAGAGAGACTCTGCCTCAAGCAAGGTAAGAAACAACCAAGGAAGACACACAACACTAACCCCAGGTACCTCCTCTAGCATGTGCATAAGTGTATATTTAACCACACCCCCACTTATTCACTAATGCCTTCCTCCAGTTTATGTATTGTATGTACAAAGTAAGTTATAAAGAATTCAAGTTCTGGGAGACGTATCTATGGGGGAAAGCTGGTAAAAAACAAACAAAAAAACAAAAACAAAAACAAAAAAAACCTATTCCTTTAAAGGCAAACAAATGCAATTAAAAACTTAGTTTTGTTTTTTAAAACAGGCTGGGCTTAAACTTAGGATCCACCTGCCTCAGCTTCCTGAGTGCTGGAATTATAGATGTGTGCCATCACACGCAGCAGGCAAATTCAATTAGAGAAATATAAGGAAATGTGAAAACGAACGTGCTAAGCAAACAAAGTTCAGTGCCGGTGCCCTAAGCACACGGTATGTTACCGCCCTCCTGGCAGCAGGCTAGGTCTGGGCTTTCCATCAGCATGCTAACACTGAAGCCTCAGAAGCCAGCTTTAACCCTGCAGAGATCTAAGAGGCAGCAAAGGCAGCTGCACTGGATTCCACGACTAACAAATTACCTCTGGGGCCATAGCTCTAAGCAGTGAAAACCTTAATTCCAACGACACTTGGGTGTTTGCCAATAGACAGCAGACAGTAGCGCTCTCTGCCTGCCATGGGTTCAGGGAAGCCATGAGCAGGCCTCGTCCTGGCTGAGTCAAAGGCTCTGGTAAACTCTGGGAAGGTAACAGAGTCCCCTTTCAAGGGTGACTCTCTTACCTGGGTCTCTTCAGCAGGCCTGGAGGATAGAGCCCCATTTCCCTGACTCCAATACAAAGGAGTCCTGCTCTATTTCTTACAGAAACCCCAATAGCAGTGAAAAATAACAGATAATGGGTGATCTCGTTTTCAAACACAAATCTCTTTCATGTTGAAAAAAATTAAGAAATCTATTAACCCTCTTTAAAGAGATGAATGAGGCCATTGCCACTAGAATAAAAGGAGAAGGCAGGCTGCTCAGCATTTTCTCTAACTCTCTTAACAAGCGGCCCCCACATAAAACAAAGCTATCCCAATTACTGCTTCCAAGTCTCAATGACCATTGTTTTGAAACTTACTGGTACTCCAAGTTTATCCAAGTTATCCAGGAAATACTTCACAGACTCACCCTGAAAACAAGAAGAAAACAAAGTTACAAGAGCTTAGATGCTACAGTTTATGCTGTACTGGGGGGCTGTACACTTGGTCCAAACACACTCTCCTTAGTCACACTCAGAGAAGTGAAGCAGGAGGGCTACCAAGTGTAAGGACACACAAGGGACACTCGTCTCTACGGAAGGAAGGAAGGAAGGAAGGAAGGAAGGAAGGGAGGGAGGGAGGGAGGGAGGGAGGGAGGGAGGGAGGGAGGGAGGGAGGGAGGGAGAAGGAAACAGGAAAGACTTTGAACTTTGACAAATACTAACTTTAAAGTACTTCTAATGGCTGAGGGTATAGCTGAGTCCTGCTTGCCTGGCATACACAAGGCCCTGGGTCAGTCCTCAGCACTACAATGAACAAACACCCGAACAGCCCATAAGAAGCCCACAGTAGGCTACCACATTTGGTATGGATGACAGCAGGATTTTGTTCTTCTTCTTGACTTGTGACTACAGGTTAGGCTGACTGAAAAAAAGAAAAACTATGCCTAGCACTACAAAAATTGTCATTGCAAAAGTTTTCAGGTCACTGTAGAGATTTTTGTTATGACATCTAATTTGGTAGGCCTGGTTTCCTGAAGGCTGGGTCCCTGTGGACCTAGAAACCTTAGCACAAAGCTTCTCAGGCTCTGCCACACTGAAGGCCCTGTCTGTCCTGCACTCTGAATGGGTCTTCTCCTGGCCACAGGTTAAGTAGCACCCGACACTGGGCATTTGGAACACAGCACATCACTAAGTTTTGCAAAGCTTTCAAACACTGTTATGTTTTACTCTACAGCATTTAAAACCTATACCAACAAGTAATATCAATCTTATCACAAGTCTGTGGGAGCTGCGCACTCCCAGTGGCAGGCAGGTGCGGGTTTCCCTATATTCTAACACTCAGCTGGAGTCTTAATCAAAGTCTTAGCTTTGTACTACCAGCAAAAAATGTAGGCCATTTTCCCTGAAATAGGGGGTGGCCAAGTGTCCCAATGCCAGTCATTCCTTAAGGCAAAAGCAGTGTGGCCTGAAAAGGGTGGCTGAAGCAGCTCAAAATAAGCCTAGTCACCCTTCAGTTTCTTGAGACAATGGTCCAGTTTCTGTTTCAATACCTATTCATCAGAAAGACGCTCCAAGAGAAGCCCAAACACAAGTAAGCATTTCACTGTTCGATCTAGGGCCGTCTTCAGGGTAAGGAGTCAGGGCCTGGGGACTGTGTGTCACGTCCACATACACTTCTGGCCACAAAAATAGACAGATGAAGAACACACGCAGTATGTACTGAGGCTTACATGCTCTTTACCCGAGGTACAGATGGTTGTGAACTGCCTGGTGGATGCTGGCATTCGAACCTGGGTCCTCTGGAAGAACAGGCAGTGTTTCGCCATCTATCTCTCCAGCCCTAAGATTTCCCATCAAACTGGGTAGCATCCATCCCCTTGAGCAGCCCGTGTTGTTTATAGGTTTAGAATCCCCTCCACCCCCCAAAACAGATAGTGAAGCAACTAAGCATTATGGCAGGTGGGGCATTGAAGTGCTTGGAATATTTAGTTCAAGACAGAATCCTCTAGAAGGTACCTGTCAGTTTTAAGGAGATTTCTACAGCTACACTGAATACAATGGGGACCTGAACATAAATACAGATATGCCTCTTATAATTGTCATTTACTGTTTCTCCTCTTTATTTCTAAATGAACACATAGCAACATGTACTCAAGGACCTGGTAAAGGTGAAATGAAGTTGCTATAAAATCTATACTTCAGAGTAAAGAACAAGGATTGTGACACTGGCTCCTGACCTGCAAGAACTAAGCATACTCACACATGATATCACACACACACACACACACACACACACACACACACACACACACACACAGTAGAAAAGTTTGTGTCTATGTGAATGCATGTGTGCACATGTGAACAGATGCTTATCCTGTGATCCTAAACAGAAGTCAGAGGAGGGTGCTCCTCTATCACTGTCTAGCCCTTTCTGAGGCAGGCTTCTCTCCCTAAACCGAAGCGTGCATTCTAAGCTAGGCTGGAAGCCAGCACAGTCCAGAGATCCCCTGTCTCTGCCCCACAGAGCTGGTACCTTGTTACATGGATGCTGGAATGCAAACTGGTCCTTGTGACTATAGAGAGCACTCTTAACTGTTGCACATCTCTTGTCCTGCTTGTCCTGAAATTTACTCTGTAGACCAGGCTCACCTTGAACTCACAGAGACCTACCTGCCTCTGCCTCCCAAGTGCTGGCATTAAAGGTGTGGGTCACCACCACTCAGCAGGGTTTTGCTTTTTAAGGAATAGTGCTGTAATATTTCTTTTCCTTTCCCTTCCTCCTGACACACCCCCATTTCTTCCCTCTCCCCTCCTGCCCCTCCAGGGTTTCACTGAATACCAGGACGTTTTGAACTCACAGCAGAGCTTCTCGGCCTCATGAGTGCTGCCATTACAGGAGTGGGCTACGGCCTGGCAGCTTTAATAACAATGCTAGAAAACAGCTTTCTGTACCTTTCCAATTACACTACAAAGGTCCTTTGGGCAGAGTTACACATCTTTAACTGGCTCCTCCTCTATGCACAGGTGAAACACGGAGTCATTCTTCAATAGAAGATCTAGACATTGGTAAAAGAAGCCCACTGGTGGCACAGCCTGTGATCTGGCACTTCGGACATGGAGGCGGCCTGAGGACCAGTTGAAGGTGATTCTCAGTCACATGACAGTTCAAGGTCAGCCTAGGTTACGTGAACCCTGCCTCAAAGAATAAAGCAACCCAGAAGAGAGAAAAGAAACCCACGTCCAAGTCAGCAATACAAATCCAACTATATAAAAAGCATTAGAGGGAAGTCAGAATACCCTCCCCAAGAGTACATGAGTATTATCTGAAGCAGCATCCTTCCTTCCCTTCCAAGTAAATACTTACACCACCCTATTGTTTGAGAGGGTTTACAGAAAACAGTACACATCCTAGTGATATTACAAATCTGTGCAAAACTCTTAGAAAGTCGGGAACATTATGCCCCATAAAACCTTTAATGGCCTTTGGTGTGTCCCTAGGAATTTACTCAGCATAAACAAGGGATGCTCAGAAAAGGACATTTAAGCTGGGAGTGGGGGCCCACACTGGAGGATCAGGAATCCACAATAACCAACAGCTTTACAGATGCTTTAGTGTAAGCCTGGGATACCTGAGATCCTGTTTTCAACACCACCCCAAAAGGAATTCATAAATAAAATGTCATTATTCAGTGCCAATTACAACAATAAAATCTGGAACATTATTTTTTTCTACACAGAATCTGGAAAGAAATGTAATGAATCTAGGTATATTTAAACCTAGATTATTACATTATCAAATATAATTATCTGGTATCGCTGACACATATGAAACACTTATGCTAGTAAATTCTAAACTGAAATAGTAGATTATAGAGTCAAAGCCTACAACCTTGACCTACAAGGCATTCTTTAACCTTTGTTCTTACAAAAAAAAAAAAAGTGACACAATACACAGACAGTGGCAAAGCCCAACTCTTGCTTATGTCAGGGTCTTTAGGGTCAATGTTTTCATGAACAAAAGCTGTGGTCATTGTATGTGCTTGCCCTTACCTTGCTGTCATTAAAAAGATCTTAATTCTATAGCACATCCTATTCAAAGATTTATAAGACTATTAGTTCAGCTGTATATGAACTCCTTAAAATATGGGCAAAGGTAAGGTAACTCTGCAGCACAGTGGTAACTACAGCCTATAATCCTAGCACTAGAAAGGCTGAAGCCGGGAAACTTCTGTGAGTTTGAGGTGAGCCTTCCTTACAGGAAGTTCCAAGCAAACTTGGGATATCCAGTGAGACCCAGAGGAAGAAGAGAGAAGGGGAGAAGAAAGAGAGAGAGAGAGAGAGAGAGAGAGAGAGAGAGAGAGAGAGAGAGAGAGAGAGAGAGAGAGAGAGAGAGAGAGAGAGAGAGAGAGAGAAAAGGAGGAGAGGAGGAGGAGGAAGAGGAGGAAGAATCATCATGCCATTTTTTAGAACTACAAATACTTTAAACAGAGAGTACAGACTGCTCTTTTAGAGGCCCTGCACTTGGTCCCCAGCACCTACATCCAGCAGTCAGCAGCCACATTCAGTGGCTCACAATCACCTGCAACTCCAGCTTCAGGAGATCTGATACCCTCTTCTGATACCCTCTTCTAGACTCTGTGGACACCTTCACTCGTATGCACATACCCACACACATAATTAAAAGGAAATCTTAAAAAAGAATTTATTTGTATTTTATGTGTCCAAGGGATTGCCTGCATGTATGCTAGTGCAGCGCCCACAGAAGCTAAAGTGTCTGATGTCCTGGAACTGGAATTAGAGTCCTCTGCAAGAGCAGCAATGGCTCTAAACACACACACACACACACACACACACACACACACACACACACACACACACACACACTTTGCACCACCTTCCTGCCTGTTTCTCAGTGCTTGCATTTCAACAGACTGCTTCCCACACCTGACTGAAGGGATTCATCTGAAATCTTATGGGTCCAAATTAGTTCATAATTTATTAGAAAGTCAAAATCTCACAAAAACCAAGTGGTAATGATCACAGAAAAAGCATGTAACACAGACAAAAACAGCTCAGCCAGGGGTATACAGTGAGATCCTGTCTCAAAGTGAAGAAGCAAAAACAGAAAGTCATGTGCAATTGTTATCAAACCCCAGCTTCTGCAGACACTACACAGTCTGGAGTAACTTAGGGTCCTTTGCGCATTCAGGACTTTGACATCAATAGTTTAAATCGCCCACATTTAAGCACAGGGTGGATCCTACTGTTTCCAGTCTTGCCTTTTCCCATTTCAGTCACACCTACTCAAGGACAGGACACATTCAATGTTACTCCCGTGGAAAACATATTTTGGCTAAAATTGTCTCCAGTCAAAAAGGATATGCTGGGGCTGGAGAGATGGGACAATTTGGCTTCTTTTTTCCTCTCCCTCTCCACCTTGTCACTCTTTCTTAACAAGGTCTTGCCATGTAGCCTATGATGACCTTGAATTCAAGATACTTCTGCTGACACCTTGGAGTTTTAGAAATTATCAGTAGCTTTCAAATAGAAAACCAGTGAAAACTTTTGTTCCGATCTCAAAAATAAATAAATGAGTAAAATTAAGAAACAAACAAAAAGCACAAAATGTTTATAATCTGCAGTTTGCTCATGAAGGTCATGGACACACAGCTGTGGTTCTGTGCTGGGGGCTCAGGGCCCGTGATGGCCCTGCTGTTGGGGTCCAGTGCTGGATGCCTGGCACCTGGCATCCTCCTCCCCAAGAGCATGTGTGAGGCAAGGATGTAGCGCTGAGAGAAGGCTGCCCCGACTACTTTCTTAACCTCAGAGGCGCTCGTGGCTTCTAGTTTCCTAAGGCTGGTGTGGAGAAGGAGGGAGCCAGAGTTTTCTCTAACCCGGAGGAAGTGAGTTGGCCAAGTTCCCAGACTTCCCCAGGTCCCAATTTCCCCAATGGTGGAAGGAATTCGGTGGCTCAAAAATCACTCCTTTACTGCACAAAGGACACTGACTCAAAGGTAGATTCTCATGCTGGGCAGTGGTGGCTCACATTTTCAACCCAGTACTCAGAAGGCAGAGGCAAGCAGAGCTCTGTGAGTTCATGACTAGCCTGGTCTACAGATCAAATTCCAGGACTACACGAAGAAACACTGACTCAAACAAACAAACAAACAAACAAACAAAAAAATAAAAAGGAAGAGGAAGGAAACAGAAGCAGGCAGACATCCATTATCCTTTAAGAACAGGTCAAGTTAGTACCCTGAATTTCTGAATTTTGCTTCTGCTGTCTCATTATCAGAGTCGTGCAGCTCAGTCTCTCTACAGATACAATACAGGATCTCATGGAGTACACAAAAAACACTACAAGGCTAAGACATGTTGGTCCTAACTTGAAATTGGATTAATTTTTTTTGGCCCATTCTCTACTACTGAAAGAAATTTTAAATCAAATTTCACATAAAAACCCATTTCCTGGTTCAGACTTAAATCTCACGGTATCACCATTAATTCCCTTTCCTCTGCAGAGAGCAGTTGAGAGCAGCATGGCACGCAAGTCTAGTACTTTCTGGCTTGTGGACATTTAGGATCCATGGAAACAATGGCACTGTAGCCAGGAGACCCGATTCTAGCCCCACACATCCCGCTGGCAAAGTCCATGCACATCAGTGAGCTTCACTTACCTGTGAAGTCCAAACCCCGAGAGGCTCTACAGACTTCATTTCACATCAGTTTTATCAAGCTGTACCTAGGCTGAAAATAGGGGCATTGTCCCCCATTCCCAAGAATCATGTTATAAATGCATTTTCTTTGCCTGCAAGGACATCGTGGGCCAGGAGTCCTAGGTTTGAAGTTAATCCAAAAGCTGAGAGCCTGAGTTAGAAAGTAATTTCTATAAAGCAAACACAGACGCCGTTCACCTGACACCTACTGCCCAAGTGAAAGGTGTCAATCCCAGGTGCTCTTCTCCACGCCTGAAATAAACAGCCAAAGGACAAGGCCCGTGTGTGTCCTTTTCCGTAGACTCTCACATTTCAGTGGAGAGCCCAAGAAAACACAACAAAGTGCCTATTCTTTAAGAAAAGCATACTAACATTATTGGCAGTCTTGCGCCAATAGTGAAAAGACGACTTAAAGTAGTTAGGAAGTAGAGGCTTGAAGGCCCTGGCCAGGGTTCAGTGGTTCAGACACTTGTTGCTCTTCCAGTACGCAAGTTCTGGTCCCAGAGCCTAAGTTAGGTGGCTCACAACCAGCTGTCATTCTAGCAACACCCTCTTCCATGGGCACTTGTATGTGTCTGCATGATGCAGACACATACAAGCAATTTACTCTAGAATGCAAAATTTGGCAATATGTAGCAATACCCATAACAAAGACTGTCGTTAGAGTAGACTGAAAAGAATCCGTGCCATTTCAATCACAATAGGAAACTGCTTTTGATAGAGAGCCACTGGATTCTTTTTACTTATCTAGACTGAAGGTCAGATGTCTACCCACAGGCCAAATGCAGCCCACCTCTAGATTTGAGGTGCATTTTAAAACAATTTGGAAAAACACGAAGAGTATTTTTAACATGTCAAATAGTATGAAATCAAATTTCAGGGTCTAAAAATAAGCTGTATTGGTGCACAGCTACTGTCATTTACACACTCGTAGCAGAGGGGGCATCGGAGACAGTCATGTGCAACACTGTCGTCTCTTTGTACCACTGCACAGGGGACACTAAGGATTACAGTGAGCAAGTTTCAAGTTGAGAATGTTTCAAATGGCACCAGTACTGCCACTCTCTACCTGCCCTCCTCCTCCTCCCCTCTCTCTCTCACATACACTAGTAAATTCATATGCACCATAAAAAGAAAAAGGGGTTTTTGAATGCCATGCTTTTAAAACATCAGTATTTGTGTTGTTATTACGTTAGATGGTAAAGCATTGTGTTTCCTATGTAATGACACTGTTGCTAACTAAAAGAATACAACGTGGGTCAGCACTCACAGACTAAACATCTCCACCTATTTCCAAAGTTTCCGTGTGGTTCACTGTTATCCAAGCGAGGAGTGTTATTTACTGCTGGAGAGTTATTAAGTCATGTTTGATTGCAGCGCCCAAACAAGAGTGTCTAGAGATGACAGACTGTTAGCCTCTCAGTGAGAACAGTTGCTTAGAGTTGAGGACAGCAGCAAGAACAAGCTAAACACTAGGTGGATCTCTGAGTTCAAGGCCAATCTGGTCTATATATCAAGTTCCAGGCCAGCCAGGGATACATAACCCTGCCTCAAAACAGAATTAGTAACAACAACAAACAGACTAATGATTTCTAGGACTTTCCTCCACTCCTGCTGAATTTATCACCAATGGTGCTCAGTCAGCTGTTTGTCAAGTTCCGAGTATGGCAGAACTGAGACAACACTAACTACCATTGAACTCTGCTGTTGGGGAAAGTATGAGAGCAGCAGGGAAGGGCGTGGCCGGGCAACAAAGCCATCAACAGTTAGGCACTGAATTCCTCCTGATCGGGTACCTTGTGGGAAACACATTAAGTCTAACAGTACCAATGAGGAATTTCATTTACTCTTGCGAACTTAGCCATCAGTATGTCCAGGAATTACATCAGAAATAAGAGTCAATGCTCATCTGGGGGTATAGTTCAGTTGGTAGAACACTGCCTGCATGCCTGAAACCCTGAGTCTGAGTCCCAGCACCAGGGTGCGGTGGCACACACCTGTAATCTCAGCACTTGAGGGAGGCAGGAGAATCGGGAAGGTCAAGATCAGGCTCGCCTCACAAGTGTGAGGCCAAAAGGAACAAAATAAGACCCAGCCTCAACAGGGCAGGGAGAGGGATGAAAACGAGATTCTGATGTGCCCTTTACAAGTTCAGTGCCTTGGGCTGACAGATGGCTTGGCTGCAAAGGGCTACGCACACAACCAAAATACAAATTCAGTGGCTCAAGAGTGGTGACATTTTACTAAATTGTCTGACATGGGGATGAAATGGACTTTCTTCTTCTAGACAAGAACTTCCCTTAACCACTGCCACTGAACACTGGTTTTTTTGAAATTAGCTTTGGGAAGAGTAGATTCTATTCTTGAAGGAGCTCAACCTAAAATTATAAGGCAAAACAGCCTATTTGGGGGAAGCATATACTCTGGTAGATGCATCTCAACAACTGGCAATATGACTGAATCTCTAGCAACGTCAAACTGTTTTTATACACTCTCCATGGTCAAAAGGAAGTGAATCCCCATTTCCACATAAATTTGCCAGGCACATCCAGTTTCAAACTCCAATTCCTGAAGCGTCCTTCAGATCTTAATACATGCTCAAAATCCTTTTAACTGCAAACTAAAGCTTCTCCCAGCCTTCCACCAGAAGTGGTCAGCATGCAGTGACAGCACGCCAGGAAGCACAGTGGGAAAAGCCTACACTTTTTCTGTCGCTCTGAGGATGGAGCCTAGGGCCTCACACAAGCTAGGCAAATACTCTACCACTGAGCTGTATCCCTAACACAGGCATTCTCAAGGATCAGATGTGCAAAAAAATGTTATCACACATCATCATTAATTGGCAAATATTTACAACTGACTTTGAATAAGCAAAATAACCTAATTCTTCTAGCCAGTAAAGCCACTCTTACAAAAAGCCATATGTAATTTTATGGCATTGCTAAAAAGAAGGTTTGTAGAAACTTATATTCTCTTTTAATACTCATGTATGAATAGTACAGAAATGGTCTTATGTCTTGGCATGAGAAGTCTCGACTACATTATCTGGCCCTTTAGGAAATATATTCTAGAAATTTTGTTTATTTATTTATTTAGTAAGGTATGTAAGTATATAACTCTGACTGTCCTAGAACGCACTATGTGTAGATCAGGCTGGCTCCAAATTCACAAGAGACCCACTTGACTTTGCCTCAGAAGTGCTGGGATAAAAGGTATGTGGTAGCATGTCAAACACTTACTTTTGTTTTGTTTTGTTTTGTTTTGTTTTGTGAGTCATGCTATGTTACCCAGGCACATGAATGCCTGAGCCTAAGTGATCCTTCTGCTTCAGCCTAAGGACCACACAGTCTGTGCAAACACACCCAGCTTAGATAAACGGTTCCTCTTACTGGTACAGACCAGAATTGTGCATATTAAAATAACACAGACTCTCAGGTCTACTAGAAACCTGCCATGCCAGTATCTTAGTAAGCTGTAAGAGAAGAGATCTGGATGCAGCCATCCTTGGCATCACTTCATAGCTCAACATACATTTTAAAAATAACTTCATCTTTTGTGGTTATACAAAATTAACTTTTTGAAAGCCTGCTAAGGGTTAGACAGATGATGGCTCAGGGGTTAAGAGCTCTTGCTGCTCTTCCAGAGGACCTAAGTTTAGTTGCCAGCATATCTATGGGGCAGCTCATAAATGCCTGCAACTCCAATTCCAGAAGACTCATGACTCTGCTCTCCAGACACGCTTGCACACATGTACACACACACACACACACACACACACACACACACACACACACACACATTCATTTAAATTCAATTAAATTAAAAACTATAAAAAGTAAACCTTTAGGAGCCTGGCAAAAGGGGCTAGAGATTGCTCAGTCGTTATACCATCTTCCAGAAACCCAGGTTCAATTCCCAGCATCCACATGGCAGCTAACAGCCACCTGTAATTCTAGTTCCAAGGAATCTGAAGCTCTTTCAGTCTCCGAGTACACCAGGTACACATGTGATATTCAGGCATATATGCAGGCAAAATACACATAAAATACACATACATAAGCCTGATTAAAAATGACAAGCTAGGAAGAAACTATGTTAGAAACTTAATTTACTTTTATTTCAAGAGTAGACTTTAAGCAACACTGCACATTCTGCATAATTCAATTAAGTCACACATGGATGCACACTCACACACAAATCAAGACTCCATTTGAGGTTAGGGACAGCCTTGTCTAAAATGAAATAATGAATGAATGAAAATGAATGGAGGGCTAAAGGACAGGGTTAGACACGGGCTGAGAAATCCACCTGGCTGAGATTGTAAGGTGAGGATTTGAGAAAACTCTGGGAGTAATGAAGGATCAAACATCCAATGGACTCAATGTTGCTTGGTTAAAATCTCAGGCAGCTATGGTGAGCCGCACCTGTAATTTCCAAACAGTCTGGAACAGTGTATGTCAAGACCTTGTCCGCAACAGAAAACCAAACCCAAACTCAAACTTAACCAAATTCCTATTTACTAGAATCACCTAGAACATGAGGAAGATGTCATTCTTGGAGATAAACATTGAAAAAGTGAGCTAGAATTTCTTGTCAGAACATTTAGCTAGTCCCAAGTGATTGTACGATCTCCTGTTTTTCTCTTAAATATGAGCCTCAAAGCCAAACACCATGGCAATGCCATAAATCCCAGCACTTGAGGCTGAGACAGGAAAGATGCCATGAGTTCAAACAGCCTGGAATACACTACACGGTGAGTATCAGGCCAACTCAGGAAAAAGAAAAGCTTGACTTCCAACCACAGGCACCCTCCTTCCTTCCTCACCACCTGACACCCATGCCTGACTCTTCCCAGTCTTCATCTGAGGACCTTACTTTCCACACAGAGAGACCAAGAGAATCCCAGCTGAACAGAGCAGCTAATCTTGCCCATTTTACAGATTCTGAAAAGTCTGAAGGATAGAACTTATATATATGGTTTATCCAAGACTAATTTAGGGGGTAGAAACTGAAAGAAAACTATTTTAGGGGCAAGAATTCAAATTCTTGGGGTTTTTTTTCCCAGTAAGAATCAGTTCTTGAAAAAACTCGAATTTAAGATATACTCGCCAAGGGGTCAAGACCAGGCCGAAGAAACCCACAGAGACAGCTGACCTGAACAAGGGGGAGCTCATGGTCCCCAGACTGACAGCTGGGAAACTAGCATAGGACTGATCCAGGTCCCCTGAATGGGGATGTCAGTTAGGAGGACTGGGCAATCTATGGGGCCCCTGGTAGTGGATCAGTATTTATCCCTAGTGTACGAATGGACTTTGGGAGCACATTCCCCATAGAAGGATATCTCTCAACCTAGACACACCACACGGGGGAGGGCCTAGGCCCTGCTCCAAATGATGTGACAGACTTTGATGATACCAATGAAGCAAAAAGGAGATGGAGTGGGGGAGGGGAGATCGGTGTGGGGCATGGAAGGATGAGAGGCAGAGGGAACTGTGATTGATATATAAAATAAGATTGTTTCTATTCTTAGAAAAAAAAAAAAAGATATACTCGCCAGGTAGTAATGGCACATACCTTTAATCCCAGCACTTAGGAGGCAGAGGCAGGCAGATATCTTTGAGTTTGAGGTCAGCCCCCAAAGCTGCACAGAGAAATCCTGTCTCAAAAAACAAAGCAAAACAAAAACCATAGCAACAACAGCAAAAAAGAGATATGCTCATTTTTACACTTTATTTCCACTGACTATGGTTTCCCCCAGCTGCCTCAACCGCCAGGAACCAAACACACCCTTCTGCTGTTTGCACTGAAAGTTTGTGCCTCTCAAAGCACCTTACTTTGATATATAGTCTCATATAGAAACACCCAGACTTGAACTTTAGTTCTCTGAATTCCAGAAAGGGATTATTATCTTGTACATAGTAACAGCTACAGGAACATCTGCTGGATGCTTTGTATTGTAACTTCCCCTTTCCGACATCCTGTTTCCATCTTGCATTTCTACAAACAACAGTCACTCACTGAAAGTGCAACATATGGAATGATGGTTTTTAGTAGTGATTACAAAGTTCTCTCTGCTTATAAACAGGCAACAGAAAAACAAGAAATGAACTTTTAAGTGTGTATGGCTAAGGTCTTCCAAGGCATAAAGCCCATTTATTTTTTTCAGTATGTATGTCTGGATAGCAAGAAAAGCAATATGGGAAGTTACAGTATTAAAGTAACATGAAGACAAAATCCAGATCTTTGGTGTGAGGGCGGTCATTAAATGTTACCGCCACTCAAAAAGGCATGCAAGAAAAGTGATGAGGGCTGAAAAGGAAGATACACAAGTAGAATTTTAAAATCACATTTATTCATGTGTGTGAGAGCATGTGTGTGCACATGCACAAGCTGTGGCACACGTGTGAAGGTTAGAGTCAGTTCTCTCCTACAACACGGGTTCCAGGACTAAAGCGAGCACGTCCTTTACCCACTGAGTCAGTGCATAGGCCCTCAAACAGGCCTGGATGATGGGGAGTCTTCAGAACTGCTTTTTCCTCTAAGTAGACTTAGGTTCCTGAATACCTACCTGTCTTCTAACCAATAGCCAGGCAGGGTGGGGCCTGCAGGTCTCCTCCGTCTGCAGAGATTAGGAGGAACCACAGATTTTATGGAATTTGAAAGGTCCTTGCCACAAACAGACATTCTACGTGCTAACACAAGACAAGAATTGTAGGTAGTATGTATTATGAATGTCTTAATTTCACTGTATTGAGAGTCAGGAGACTCTGAAATCTGCTTGTTTGTACACTAGGAACTAGCTCTGTGCTCAGTTAGTTAGCAAGCTTGATCCCCAGCACTGGGGATAAAGGATTTCTACTCAGATGAACCACCATTGATGCTTAATCTAATAGCATGTGAAAGAACTTAAGTGCAAAGTAATTAAGTATGTTTCTAAACGGGAAAATAAGTTTGCTTTGAAAAATATTAAAAATATTTTTAAAGGGTTACATTTGTATTTACTCAGTCTCTTTCAGCTGTTACTGCCATCACTTAAAACAGTCTTCTGTTAAAAATAAGGTTGTTTGAAAATATCAGAATTCAAAAGAAAGATCTATCCGTTCATCAATATTCACTTTGTGGGATAGGATAGTATAGGCCTGTAGTCAACCAACCAACCAACCAACCAACAACCACTCAAACCTCACTTTGTAATTCCAGCTTCTTGGAAGGCTGGGGAGGCAAGGCAGGAGGGTTCTAGGTTAAGGGCCAGTCTGGGCTCCAGAATGAGTATAGTCTGGGCTACAGAGCAAGACCCTAATTCACAAGGAGACACAGGAGTGAGCACAGCACACACTAGCCCCAGTCTGTTTCACTTCTGCCCTTCTAACAGCTCCGTTTACCTGGTTTCAAGGGACTTCTCCTATTGATTCTTATCTTTGAGGCTTATTTATTTACTTATTTTTCTTTTTAATTTTTATTTCACTTTTCTCTGGGGAACAAGGTATTTGATGTGATACATACATTTTCAAAAAGGGCAGAATTGTCATCTTTGTAAAAACTGTATATGTAAAGCAGTTCACAATATTTTTTGTTTGGTTCACAACAACATTTACTGATAGCTGAAGAAGCTGCAATTTTTCCTCTGCTTTGTCAATATACCAAAACCAACTACATTTGAAGTTATAAAATTTCAAATTTCTTACTAGTATTTTCCATGTCACACTTAACACTTCTAAGGGCCAAAATTGGTCAGTTATATTAACTCTTAGTATTTAAATAGAAAATGTGTTTTTCAAAATAAATCCTTCTAAACCAATCTAAGATGGTTTTTAATAATCAAAGTAAAAATTTCCTAAAGAATACCATCCTTGGCTTACTTAGATCCGAGTTTAGCCCATTTTTTCTACTGCACACATGGTAACAACAAACAGGCTCACAGCGTAAGAGAAGAGACACCTGGGCAAAGGACCAGGTCATCAACTGTATTATCCAGGCTGCCTCTAACTTGCCACAATTCTAGCCACTAAATGCTTCTTTCTGGCCAGTGTTTTATATTTACCACCAGAATAATCTGTGGCTAGAAATCTTAATGATGTAACTTACCTACTACCACAGAAGTCATAAAGAAGTGCCTTGTTTTATTAAACGCTTTATTCTGGAGGAACAGGCATCCAACCATTTATAAATGCATACGTATCTTATAAAGGTACTCGATTCTGCCCGTGTCTCGTGGAAGTAAAACACATGGCAGGGGCGGATAGTGCTGATCAGCAGGGCAGCGATGCGGTAAGATCTGTCTCATATGGTACTGTGGAGAACCGCTCCTTTAGTTCTAAGGAGTCGCTGGTACTGAGGAAAAAATCACCTCCAGGAAACGCTAATGTTGCAACCATAAAGGAGCAGGATGTGAAGCTGGACAGAGAGCACAAATTGTTTATCTTAATACCCAACATGTATTCAAATACCGGAGGAAGATAACCAAAATGTCAACAGAGATGGCTCAGATGGTACAGAGCATCACTGTGGGATCCCCCGCCCCCCAGAGAACATGTATGGTTTAGAACGACACATCAGGCAGCTCACCACTTACTGCCTGTGATGACATTTCCAGGGGAACTCACACCCAGTTCTGGCCTCCCTGGGCATCTGTGCACACAATGCACCGTGTGTACATTTAGTCACTCACAAATGAAAAATAACAGATAAACCTTAAAATAAAATTTCAATCATTCCCTCCAGAAGCTAACAATTTTCCTACTCTTCAGTTTTTACATAATACATTTGATACAGTAAAGGTTAAAGTTCTGAGTCTTGAAAATTGTTTCAATGTTACATTTTTTGAAAAGAGTCGATGGTACCTAATTCCAAAGCCATGTAAGGAACGTGGAGGGGCTGATAAGACAGCCCAGCGAGTGTGTGTCCTTTGGTTTTGTCAACTCAGCAAGTGTGTGGAACAATTTCTTGGCACTCACAGTAGGAAGTGCCACCCCTGGGAAGGTAAAAGAGAAGGTCCTGGGGGGTAAAAGAGAGCAAACTGAGCAAAGCACCGAGAGCAAGCCAGGAGGACCACCCCTCCACGGCCTCCGCTCCATCCCAAGCCAGGAGGACCACCCCTCCACGGCCTCCGCTCCATCCCAAGCCAGGAGGACCACCCCTCCACGGCCTCCGCTCCATCCCAAGCCAGGAGGACCACCCCTCCACGGCCCCCGCTCCATCCCAAACCAGGAGGACCACCCCTCCACAGCCTCCGAGTCATGCTGCCTCTAGGTTCCTGCCTTGGCTTCCCTCAGTGACAGGCCACAACCCGCATGCTAATATAAACCTTTTCTCCTCCAAGTTGCTTTTGACTAGTGTTTTATCACAGCAACAGAAAAGCAAATAAGGGCAGTGGGTAAAGCACCTGTGTGTGAAAAGCCTGACAACCGAGTTCAAGCCCTGGGCCCACATGGCAGGACAGAACCAACTCCACAATTGTCCTCTGACCTCCACACCTGCCCTCCTCCCCATAAACGCTCACATGCCTTTTCTACAGGCACACATGTTAGTGTACGCGTTTTCTCCCCCCTTCCCCCCCACACACAGTAAAAAGAAAATTGTGCTTTGCCACAACTACATGTCTTCAGCAATACCTTGGTTTTTTTGGTTTTGGTTTTGTTTTCTTTTTCCCCATTTTCCAAAACTCAATGACCACCACTGCAGGCAAGCGGGAAGGGGAGAAAAGGGCAAACACTCAGCTTTCCAACATACCCTCCCCTGTGGTCTCCACGGGGAGTGTGGTCATAGGCTTCCTGGTGCCCTATGGGTGCGCAGCAGATGTCAGTTTGGCTCTACAGTGATCTACTACAAACCCCCAAACTCAAACCCTGCAGAATAATTAACATTAACTAATAAATGGAAAGCAGGTGACAGGGAAATCCAGATGGCTTCACTCCTAGTTTAGCGTTGACTCCGTATTCCTAAGCTCTTGCCCACCGTGAGATTCCGCCCAGTCTATTTGTCTCATCCCTGAACCCTATCAGGCAGCAACGCCAGGCGATCTGAAACTATCTCAAATACTGCTGAATGTGCAAATCAGCTCAACTCGTCACATCAGGTCCTGTCTCCAAATCATGATCTGGCTAATTCTGTTAGCATAAGAGGCAGAAGAGCATGGGACTGAGTACCAACCAGACAAGGCCTACGGAGCCCGACAGCCCTGAGTTTGAATCATGGTCAACTAACTACCTGCTTTCTCTAAGATCTTCTTAAAGCTAAAAACCAGATGCAAAAAGTGCAGTGAGTAACAGCACCAATCCTGCTAATGGCCACTACCGTACTCCTCTCCACCAAGATTGAGAACTACCAGCACGGCAAACCAACAATCTACTGGGGCTCCCAGGGTCTGCTCTGCGCACGCTTGCTTGCTGAAGACCGGTAGGGCATCAGGTATATATTGATCACATTACTGCCCTCACTTCTCTAAATGGGAAGCAACCACATGTAAAACACTCAAGTATACAGTCTGTACTCATGTGTTCCACATCTACAGAACCAACCAACTCTGAAAGCACCAGGAAAAAAGATTCCCACCTGGAGCCATGCATGGTGGCACACAGACTGCAAATTAGAGGCCAGCCTAGACTATGTACCAAAGCGAGAAGTCCATGTGCACCGAACACACACACTTCTCTTCTTGTCGTTATTCTGGACACAATGAAGTACAATAGCTACTTACCCAGCATTACACTGTATGGGGCATTATTAGTATGATAGAGGTAATTTAAAGCACATGGCAGGTTATACTTAGGTTATATGCAAATACTGTACCATTTTATACCAGAGACTACACATTAAGATTTTGTTATCTATCCCAGGTGGTTACCATACCCCTAAGAACATGAAGAGATAGCTGTTAAAAAAAACTTCTGTATTTATTTAGCATAGTAATTATTTTGAGACATTCTCTCATGTGTCCGAAGCTGGCCTTGAACTTGTTACATCTCTGAGGATGAGAACTGATCCTCCTGCCACTACCACCTAAGTGCTGTGCTAGGATTACAGGTGTGGTACTACCATGGCCAGCTTATGTGGTGCTGGGATCTAAGTGTAGGCACTGAGCACAACAGGCAGGCCCCCTACCGACTCAGCTATACCCTCATCTAGCCTATTAGCTCCTTTTTAACTCTCCTTGAGTGCAACTCAAAGATACTGCTTAATACAAGCACAGTGTCTGAACTTTTAAAAAGGTCTGAAAACCACAACCTGCTAAGCCAGGTGGTTGAAAGTGCTGCGAAAGGGAAATGACAACTGTCAGCCCGACTTCAAGTGAGTCTTCTCCACTTCCTCAGGCACTGCCAGCCTGGCCTCTCCCTCCCCATGTCACCTGAGGCCAGCCAGAACCTTCCTGCACCAGCCAGAACCTTCCTGCACCAGCCTGAACCTTCCTGCACCAGCCAGAACATTCCTGCACCAGCCAGAACCTTCCTGCACCAGCCAGAACCTTCCTGCACCAGCCAGACCTTCCTGCACCAGCCAGAACCTTCCTGCACCAGCCAGAACCTTCCTGCGGCCAGCCCCTTCCTTACAGCACATTCCCAAGTTCCTGCAGCATTTCTTCTCTTTAAAACAAAACAAAACTGCATTTAGCTTCTTTTCAGATGTGGTCCTACTATGTAACTAGGTGACTTCAAGCAGGTAATCCTCCTGCCTCAACCTCCCAAGAGCTGTGCCAGCACACTCCAGGGCACTTCTCCTTTTCATGGTGACTTCTGTCTCTGAACATTCTCCGAAGACGCAGAGGTTCCTCAAGACTACCATGAGCAGCCCTGTCTCTATACCTTATACTCTGAGAAATCACGTTTAAAAAAAAAGTTCACAAACTTCTCCTCCACGCCCAAACTCTATCCCGGATTCCAGACCCAGGGTCAAACCCACGGTGTCTTACCCACACTGCTCCTCCTGCAGCTCGCCCAGCCAGACTTTGCACACAGGACAGGCCCAGGAGCAGGGCTCTCTACACAACAGCCTCCATGCCTTGCCCAAGGTACTCTGGGTAGCTTCTCAGTGCATTCAGGAACCCCTCAGTATGGACTACAGGCCAGACAGTAAGCAGCTGTCAGCAGCCTCCTCCACCGATCAAACCCCTGAATGCTCTGCTCTGAACAACACTGAAAAGTTTTCTGATAAGCAACCAGCATTTCCAGCTTCACACATGGGCTTCTTCCCCCTCCCCCTGCATGGCTGACACTTTCTCATCCATGATGTCTTAAATGATTATCACCTCCTTGAACCAAATTCTTGGTGTCTTGATCCTTCCTAATCATTTCACTTGGAGCACTTGTATGTGTAATTATATATGCTTGCCTGTTTGTTGGCCACAGTTAACTCCAATTAACATCTGGGGCCAACACAGAGATTATTTTTACTTGGGCCCCTAGCGAATAAGCCTGCAAAAATATACCTGCCTCATCAATGGGTGTGCAACGGCACGTGAATGCATGGCTGCCAGGTGTGCGCATACAACGGTTATGAACCTACACCCTGCTTTTCTGTTACCCAGGGCCTTCCTACCCTCATCATCTTTTCTATGTTTGCTTTTTGTTCTCCACATGTGTGGCGAGGAAAAAAAGATTATAATGAAACTAGACAATTAAAACTAATAACTCCAAACCTTAATACCTTCGTGTGTGTGAGCTTGCACACACACATACACACACACACACACACACACACACACACACACCACATAAAAACATCATACTCCTATAAAAATGTAATTGCTATAAAATAAAACTTTTAAATCAGATTAAGGTATCATATATTAAGGTTAAAGCTGAATGAAGAGTTTTACTGCAAACACTGCAAATTAGCAATAGTCAAAAGCAAATCATGTGTATAGCAAGATTTCTAACTGAATTGGCTAAATCCCATTATTCATTTCAGATTTGTGTAAGTATGTGGCTTTGAACTCAGGGCCCTACTCATAGCAGGCAAATGTTTGATACCTATGGCCCATTTTTCAACATTTTTGATTAAAATTGCTAGTATTTTGCACCTTTGTGAATATATGGAATTTAAATTTTGAGTTTACCAAAACAATGAAAATGAAATTTGGAAAGCGCCATACCCAGGAGTAGCCATGGTCTGAAGTACACCCATACACATTTCCTCATTCATCAGGTTAGCTGGGCACTCACAAGCAAACTACCCCCACAATGTGGAAACCGTGGGCAGCTGCTCACTGCTAATAACATCCACTTAACGGCAAGTGGATAACAAACTACACATCACATCCTTCAGTCTGAAGGCTAAGCAAAAATCACGTAATAGAAGACGACAGATTCCCCAGTAATTTCTACCCTACTACACACACACACACACACACACACGCACACACACATCCACACACACTCATACACTTTAAATTGGGAGTGCACACCTGCAGCTCCAGTTCCCCGAGACTGAGGCAGGAGGATTCTAAGTCCAAGGCTGTCCACACTAGAAACAATTTAAGTGCCATGTGTGCTGACTCATACCTGTAATGCAACACCTCGGAGACTGAGGGAGAAGAGCTGTGAATCTGAGGCCAACCTGGGCTACACAGTGAGCTCCACGGTCTGTACTGTTGAGTAAGACCATGTCTCCAAAGGAGATGTAGTGAGAGTCTGTCTCAGTAGAATAAAAAGCACTTAGGAGCCAGGCACAGTAGCTGAGGGAGGAGGTTTACAAGTTCTATGCCAGGCTGAGCCACAGTCAGACCTTCTCTCAAAAGGCCAAACAAACGGCCCTTTGTCCATTGTGCTCAATGCTTAGACTGGAGCCCTAGCACAATAGATAAATAGACAGACAGACAGACAGCAATCAGGAACACTGGCTGTTCTTCTGAAAGACCCAGGTTTGATTCTCAGCAACACAAGTCTCAGCTCACAACCGTCTGTAACTCACCATTTTCTGGCCCCCATGGGCACCAGGCAAGCAGGTGCTAAAAAGATATTCATGCAGGCACCCCCTCCCCATATGAATGAATGAATGAATGAATGAATGAATGTCAGATGTGGTAGTCCCATCACTTGGGATGTGGAGTCAGAATTTTTGGCTACACAGTTCAAAGTCAGCCTGAGCTATACTGGGTCCTACCTAAAAACAAGCAGAGCATGGAGGTAGAGACAGGAGAAATTAACAGAAGGAACATTTTAGATTCTTGGGGCTGGAAAGACGGCTGGTTGAAAGCACTGGATGCCCTCCTAGGTTACATTCCCAGCACCCACATGGCAACTAACCCAGAACTCCTAATCCTAAGGCATCTCACACCTTATTTTGGCCCTCATATACACTCCATGTGAGCGAGCACAAACATACATAAACATACATGCAGGCAAGACACTTAACACATACATCTTTTTAAAAAGTATTCAAAGACTAGAAAATAACACCCCAAGGTGTTAAAAAACAAAAGTCCCCTACTCCACCTATTCATTTCAGCTCTTTCTCTTCTAAAAAAAAAAAAAAGAAAAAAAGAAATGCTCTAACTAAATAAAATTACAAACTAAATACAATCGCCCTGGTTCAAAGAACCCACAGATCTTTGGGGATGTAAAGACAGGATACAAGTTTTGATTAGTAACACTGTTTGGGGGGTTTTGTTTTGAGACATAGACTTGCTCTCCTGGAACTTGCTCTGTAGACCAGGTTGGCCTCGAACTCAGAGATCCTCCTGCCTCTGCCTCCTGAGTGCTGGAATTAAAGGCATGGACACATATTAATACTGTTTTTAAATGCTACAATCAATAGATGTTTTCTTTTTCTTCAGGGAGAAGAAATGTGAAATGTTTTTATTAAGACAAAGTCAAAATTCTCAAACTAATTTTTTTTTAGTTATTTTTGTACAAAATGCTAAGTTTATCTCACAAAAAGCAACATAAAACCATTTTTAACACTGAGCATTAAAAAAAAAAAAAAAAAAAGAGGGCTGGGTTTTGGTAGCACAAACCTTTAATCCCAGCACTCGGGAGGCAGAGGCAAGCAGATCTCTGTAAGTTTGAGGCCAGCCTGGTCTACAGAGTAAATGGCAGGACAGCCTCCAAAGCTACACAGAGAAACCCTGCCTCAAAAAACAAAACAAAACAAAAACCAATCAAACAAACAAAAAACAAAAAGAAAAAAAGAACACAGGATTTTTTTTTAAAAAAAACCTTGGAAATGAAGGCTAATAACCCTCTGTAACCTGGGAGCTCACAGAACCTCGGCCAAGTCACAGGCAGGGAAATGACAGAGCAGGAAAGGGTGTGTGTGTGTGTGTGTGTGTGTGTGTGTGTGTGTGTGTGTGTGTATGTGTATGTGTGTGTATACGGGAAGACAATGGGGAAGGAAGGGGAGAGAGGCAAACATTCAGTGGGATGGCAAGCAGGGCACGTGGAAGCCGACCTCGGCACACTTCCAGTAGGGCACAGGGGTTTGAGCCCTTCCCCCTATACAGCTAAAGCTCTCAGGGACACCGTTTCCAACTGCATACCGCTGGTGAGAATTCCACTGGGAAAGTGAGAGGATGATGAGTCAGGTCCATCAGATATCCAGACAATGCTTTATTCGTTAAGTCATTTTTATGGCTGAGTACCTACAATCTGAAACCCTCCAAAACACGAACTTTTAAAGTGCTGGCATGATGCCACAAATGGAAAACTCCATGTCTGGCATCACGTGACAAATCTCGATCAAGACACAGGCACACCTCAAAACTGCAGTGACCTTCAGGCTATGCACACAAAGTACGGATGAAACGTAAGTGAAGTTTACATGTAGGCCTGGGTTTTATCCCTTACTGTATGTATGTATACAAATATTGGAAAAGATGGAAAATCTGAAACCCCAAACCCCAAGAATTTCAGACAAGGGATGGTCACCTGAATTACATTTGGTTCTTTAGGATTAAAGAATTTATTTTTAAAACTATTCACAAATATACATCCAATGACAGTTCACAACTGCCTACGACTGGAGTTTCAAGGGATCCAATGCCCTCTTCTGATGTCTGTGGGCACCTATGTGTCCGTGGTATACACAATTTGAACATAAACTCATACAGGCACACATGGATACAAATCTTATCTGAAAAATCAAGCACAGTGTTATTAAGAGGCAGCCAGAGCCAATGTACCAAACAGCACCTCAATTCCTTTGGATGTGTGGTCTTCCTGGAAAGAACATCGTGTACTAAGAATGAAAATCAGACATACTACTTATTCAGAATTCAGGACTGCTTTATTAGTGATCAAGTTCAGAAGAGTAAAACCAATCAAAGCTGACAGCACTTCCTTTGACAGTTACTTATGTGCACATGGCATACAAGGGATATTAATAGCTAATATTAATAATATTGCTAAAAAACGCCAGGCATTGCGTCTTATATCCCATGTGATCCTCACAACAGATAACAGATCCATCCCATAGCCACCTGTATTTCATAGTCACTGAAGCCAATTGAGAGAGGCTGAGGGACTTGCCAGGAAGACTCTGGTTGACGGGCCACCTTGCTCTACTTTTAGCCCGCCAGAAGTCACCTAAAAAAGTAAGGGATCACGCTAAAGCCCACGTAAAAGGGTTTCATTCTTTGAAAGTGGTTAACTTTTTAACTAGCATGGGAAAGAAAAGCACAACCAATTACACAGGCCTGCCTACTTGGACCACAAAAGAAAATAAAACAACAGAGAAAATCTACCCAAGGGACCTATGTCCATAAGACACAATAAGGATGAGAAAGCCCCCCACCCCTGCACTGATTTTAAAACCCTGAATTGGGCATGGTGCAATAAGCTGCACTCCCTGCACTCAGTCTGAGCAAGAGGATCACGGGGCACCCCAAACAAACAAACAAAAACTCGGATGTAGTTTTCCAAAAGAAGAGCAATTAAATGTGAAAGATTAACTATCATCGCTACGATGCATCACCAACTTCAGCCAAGTCCACTGGAGTCCAGTTCTCAAAGCTATTTCCTTGATCTCTATCAGCCCATTTTAATACAGCTCTGCTCCTGCTTTTGAAAAGCAGCATCTTGTAAAAAAGACAGCTTTATAATACAGACAGAGGTAAAGGGTATCACAAGGCTAAAACTAGGAATGAAGTATGTTCAAGCAAGGAAATAAGAGTGATTATAAATCCAGAAATGCAATGTTTAAAATTAGGTCATTTCTGTCCAAAACACAAATTTGTGACAAGCAGCAATCTGGGTTGCTCACACACACAGTATGGGCACGTGATGTCTCTCTACAGAAGGAGTCTGTGAAAATGACATTCCTCTCTCCAAAGCAAAAACAAATGTGGGAAACAGACACGAGGCAGGCAGTCACCTTCAGTGACATCTCCAGAAAAGACAGCACCTTGGATGAGGATTGCTGCCACAGCGATCTTTCAGGAAGGGAACCCTGAGGCGGAGCCTGCCCCAAGATCAACTATGCACACAAGGAACCACTCACAGCAGGCAAGCTTACCACCAATGTCAGGTAAGAGAACTTCTCTCCTAGCTGTAAGTTAGCTAACAAAGAAAAGGGATGAATAGGAACATTATGAACACTCTGAATGTAAAAAAGGACATGTGAATATCACTGCAATGCAATTAACAAAACCTTCCACATACTCAAAGTGATGCATTAGGACTCAATAGTAGTTCGCTGGTTATTGGGGAAAAAGGAATCCAAAAAGGCTGGAAATGAGAGGAAAGACAACTGTTCCAGGGACATAATGCTTGAGTGCTTGCTGAAGTGTTCAGTGGCAGGACAAGGACAAGGCAGGGGTGAGCAGGCAGGATTCCCACCTCCAAGGCTACTATCACCTATTAGGTCTGGGAACCAACACATCAAAGAACCTGTACCCAGGCCTCATTCTTTTCCATCTATGAGCTGAGAACAACAGCAAGTATCTCATCACTGTTTGTTGTTGAGGAATTAGGGGACAATATTATCTGCAACAGTGATTTGAAAAATACCAAGCCAATGTCCCAAACCTTGAGGTTCTAAACAGAGATTACAGTTCCAGGACAGGTTCCAAAGCAATACAGAGAAACCCTGTCTCGGAAAACGAGACAGAGAGAGACAGAGAGAGACAGAGAGAGAGAGAGAGAGAGAGAGAGAGAGAGAGAGAGAGAGAGAGAGAGAGAGAGAGAGAGACTGAGACTCATAGTGTTCTATTTCCAATATGTGCTATAGTGCAAACAAAAGTATTTTACCAACCACAACAGAAGTTCCCAGTTTTACTTCATTGATACTTAGCTCCCTTTTACAGACCACTCACGAAGCAAAATAGTTCCTCTGTTGCATAGACTGCAAGAGAATCTGCCTCCACTAACAGCCGTATCAGCTCAGAGAAGTGAAGCTATCACCAAGCACCAACTGTAACATCTGAGCAAGGAAAGTCAAGTCCCACCGAAGGGACAATGAATGGTTAACAAGAGTGGTTTTGCTTTCAAGAGCTGCAAAGGCACACTGGCCACTCACAGGAAGCTGCATTAGTGCTGACAAAGTTAAACTGTTTACAGAAACTAGGAAGCTATCCCCTGCTCCTCCGCTGCCACACACCCTGTCCTGTGCTCTGTGGCCAGTGTTGCTTATACTGCTTAACTGTAACTGTAAATTGAACTAAGAGACTAGTAGGCGGTGGCTCCCAGGCATCTGTTAGTCTGACTGTGATGCCAGCTGTATCATGTCCAGCCAGTCCTCCACCCAGCCAACCTCACCTAGGCAGTCATCCACATTACCAAATGCCCTAGCCACTGTCATCTTAGAAGATTTTTAAAGGACAAGACGTGTATTTCACAAGCACAGTGGTAGGTGACCATGAACTGACAGCCAAGGAATAAAATCTAAAAGAGACCACTCCTTCCAGCGTATTACCCTCCCATGCTGGCTTACAACTGGAAAGGCACCTGACATTTAGACAACATTTATGTGATACTGAGATTTTTAATGGAAACTAACCAGAAAAGGAAAGGTTTGACACGAGAATTTTGAGAAAATTCCCATCAGCACCCAAAGTTACAAGTAATAAAAGAGTGGTCTGCTGCAGCATCACTGCCCTTATCCCTTGTCTGAAAAATCAAGAGGTGCTCACTCATCTTAAACAAAATGTCAGATTTAGAAGGGTCTCTAAAAAAGTCAGTAATTTTTCTCATTTCAATTTGCAGTAAGAAGTATAATCAAGCCACTGGTCGAAATGAAAAACTTTCAAAGACATTTCTTTATTTAATTGTCCGTTGAGAAGGGGAGTGCGTGTCACAGCTCAAGTGTTCACAATCATCCCTGACTCTGGTTCTAGAAAAGCCAATATCCTCTTCTGACCTCCACAGGCACTTTACCCATAACAAGGGGTATGTTCTAGAGGCAGGGGAATCTGTCAGGGCTCTCTGAGTAATGAGTAAAGTGTTTCAACAAGATTACTTCTGGAGTCTAAGAGGACAATGAACAATGCAGAAAGAAAGAAGAGGACAAGTGCATCAAAAGTTACAAAAAAGACAGCACCTGGGAATCGGCTATAAGTGGGTAAGGCATGGACGGTGACTCTGAGAATGAGTTTAAATAGGCAGCATGCTCTATTAGTGGCAAACCCATAATCAAGTGTCTACCATGGGCCAGGTACTACTGACAGTTCTGAAAATACACTACACTCTACAAGGGGAGAGAAATCCTTGCTTCCAGATAGATACCAGTAGATCTCACTTTATTCTCTTCTCGTGCCTCTACTTTTTAATCCCTGTCATTGGTAGCATTCTCCCATTGAAACAGTTAGCTCAAGTCAAGAACACACAGGTCTTCACCTTGAATGGTTTTGTTTGTTCTTAGTTAAATAAAATATATAATGCCCCTTTCTTAACAGTGACACAGACCCTGATATGAGCATAAGATTCAAAAACTGCCAGTGGCAGCGGAATTAGGTAGGCTTAGGACAAATGGAGAAGTTTCTTTCCCACAGGGACCTTCTCAGATACACTGTTCATTCAGGGTGCTGACTGCTTACTGTGTAGTTGGCTGTTTTTTCCCTGGCCTTGGGAAGACAAACATCTGAGAAAACAGTGGAAAGTGTGTCTATTGAGAAAATAAACTAAGAAGGATAATAATAAGCTCCCTTAAATATAGGAGGATGGTAAAAGAGAACGAAGAGAGGGATATGTGGAGTGCCAGTAAGGCTACAGAAAATATAATGACAAAGGGACCAAAGGTCAAAGCTGACCAGGAATCTGGTGACTGGATGAATGTCATTTACCAAGTTAAATTTATCCTTTCCAATATATAATGCTGCCAGATGCTCAACTTGAAAGTGTATACATGCATGAACTGTACTAGCCAGCATGTAACATACAATACACTAAGGATTTAAGACATGGGTTTTGTAAAAACATATTATAAACCTTTCTTGTAACCTTTCTAGAACAGTCTAGACTGTTACTGATCATGGACTGTACCAAGGAAGACTGGTGGCTATACATCCTTGTCTAGACATGCCCATGGGGACCACTTGAACGTTAGTGACATCATCAAACAATTTCCTAAGCAGTTTTACTTTTAGCTGTCACTTTAATTATACTGCAGGAAAGCACTTCAGCTCTGAACTATCTCTACACTGTACATCAGCTACATTGCTACTGCTGACGGACCCTTTCTGGAATTTGGCAAATAGAACCAAATAAGATCAAAGTGCTCACAATTAAATTATAAAACATTTGGTTAAAAATGCTGCCTCAATTCTTGGTTTTGTATCTTTGTTTTCTAAGTCCAGACCTTGCTTTGTCACCCAGGCTAGCCTGGAACTTGTGATTCTTCTGTTTCTGGTTTACAAGGAGCTTAAGGCATGAGCCCCAAGCCCCACACATGTTGTAACTCTGCCTTGGATTAGATCCTCCCTTCCTACCCTTCAACAGTGCCTAAGAGCTATGAAGTGCTTTATAATCTGTTTAGGATGAAGGAGGCAAAACAAGTGAAAATTATTTCCCATGTGAAACAAGAACACAAAAACAGTATTTTGTTTCTTATAAAATATTTTATAGGATATTTAATGTTAAAGAGTTTAGTCTCTCGGCTGGGCACAGGGACTCCTGCCTGTAATCCTAGCACTTAGGAGGCAGAGAAATGAGGGTCACTGCAAGTTTAAGGCCAGCCTGGTCTACACAGCAAGGAGAAGAAAAAGGCTCTAATGTCTCTCTATCAATCTCATCTCTGTCATAAAGTAAGTGTCTCAGAGGCTAACTGGCACGTGTGAACAACAGACCCACTCACTCTAAAAACAAAGAGGTCATCTGACAGTCACTACCACCTTACTTTCTAACCAGTGAAATAGCTTCATTAAATCTATACAGTTGACCTTGTTTTTTAATCTTGCTTAGTAAAAGGGACACACAGCAAACCAAGTATCAGAGGCTACATTTTTTGAATGAATAGATTATACTGTGAACGTCTGTAGGAGTGTGCTAAACCAGACATTACTAAAAGTCATTTAACAAAGGTACTCTTCAGAGCTAGGGTGGCTCGGCAGGTAAAGGCACTTGCCACCAAGCCTGAGGACCTGAGATTTATGCCCATAACTCACATGTTACAGGAGAACCAACTCCCGCAGGTGGTCCTCTGACATCCACATATATGCTACGGCATGCAGATGCCCCCCACACACACACACATAAATAAAAACACAACAAAGGAACAAAAATAAATGAAACATTTTAGCGAAGCAAATGTCTTACCAGTTGGAACTCCCGACGCCGGTCATAGGCATTCTGTATACCACTGTCATCCCACAAGGCTTTTATAGCAGGAAGATACTGCAAAAAGACTCGAGTTTCCACCATCCCCTGTGCAGCCATGGGGGCACGGGTATCAAATGCCATCAACTTGTCGCCATGGAGCTGGTTTTTGTTATCTCCCCAGGGAATATGAAGCTTCTCTCGGGCATCGACCAGCACCCTCATACCTTGTTTAAAAAGAAAAAAAAAAATTCGAGGAAGAGTCATTAAGATACAATCACAACCTTTCACCCCAGTGTTATTCAGTATTGGTTCCTTATTTTTTTAAGCTATTACAGAACCCCCACTCCCAAAATGGAGACCCAGAATCAAAACAGAACCTTATCTTCTCAAAGGTTTAAAAAAAAAAGTAAAACAATTGTTCACTGTCTTAAAACTAGAAACCCTGGAAAGTAAGTATGGATAACTGATAACAAAAATAACTCTCAGAAGGATTTTAATATGCTGCAATCCATAGAATCATTTCTGGAGTGGAAGGCGGTCAAAACCAGAGACGGAAAAAATAAATAATGCTGCCTAGCTCGAAGTCGCTGTGTCCAGTCAGAGTCCTTCAGCCCCGACTAACACTGTCTTCCAGGACACACTCAAGATTAAGCTGCAAATCAGTACAGTTACCTAAAAGTCAGAGCAACTGCAAAATGAGGCCTCCACTTGCTCAGGTGGATTCCGACTCAATACTCAAATCACTAAACTGTTACTTCTGTCTTAGTCTATCAGGAAGTCACTTTTTGGGATACGTGAAAAAAAAAAAAAACAAAAACAAAAACAAAAAAAAAGTCTTTCTTTCAACTTTTTGACCACTCCAAGAAAATAAGGGGCCTAGTTAGACTTAGGCTTGATCACACAATAATGCTCAAAGTAATTCTTAGGCCCAGTGTATATCAAAAAGCAGGTGTTTACCTTACAGTGTATACTTGAGTCTATTCATTAACATGATTCTTTAAGTTCAACTGCAACAGGGTACAAAGGTACCTTCAATTATGGGCTAGCAAGGTACACTTTACAGCCTTAGAAGAGACCTTAATTAGTTTTATGCTAAACACTAAGGCAGACTAAATACAAGCACTCCTTACAGTTAAACTGCAGAGGAACAAGGCTAAGAGCCACCGACTGTGAGCTCTTGGCTTGGCCTTCTCCCCCTCACTGCCCTACAATGCCCCCCTCTCTAGTTTTCCCTCATTTGAAATCCTCAAGAAGGGGGAGGGGACATGAAGGGGTTTGCTTTAGGTACTTCCTGAACAACAAGAAAAACCCACTTAAATAAATAAATAAGTAAATAAATAAGCCACATAACAACCTGAAAAAGACCTACGATCTTAGTTTGCTTCAAAGTGCCAGCTAAAACAGGGAGAGTCCTTCATCACTCATAACGTCAGAAACTGTGCCTCAGTTTTGACAATGTCTTTTATGTAGATGATTGTGACACTAAAGAAAAATACAAAGGGTGACATTTTAAATGACAAAAGCCACCTTCACGACTTCTGCAATGCCCACGGTCCAACAGCACACATATTCACTGCCACTAACTTCTGTGCGGTCTCCTGCGACTTTTAAGCCAGAGTCTTCTTAGCTAAACACACATTCATTTAAGTATTAGCAATTACGCCGAGGTCTTTTTTTTTCCCCCTCCTGCTCCGAGTTCTTAAGCAAAAAAGAAAGTGTGCAACATGTTGAACTGTGATTACAAACATCCTGTAGCACTGGGGTGATAAAACCACTGGTGCTAGAATTTTTTTTTTTTTTAAATAGGCTTTCCTGATGCCAGTTCAGTAAACTCTTGAGTTTCATATTCTTGCCCCAAAAGGTCCCAGAGGCTGTCACTCTGTGCCCTTGACAAGAGTCTCAGGGCAAAAAAAAAAAAGTTTCCTCATTGCGGCGGTTCCAGAACTTGCTTAACTCAAGAGGTGGCCTAAGAAGCCCAGAGCTGGGAGGGTATCCGAGCCGGTTACTACGGTCACCCAGGAGTGGCGGGGAGATGAGGGAAGGGCTGGGAGCGTAGGACGTGGGCTGCCGATGGGTGGGCTTGTCTACTGTGCAGGGAGGACACCAGTCGCCCTGCAGCCCTGCCCGGAGTCACCCCGCTCGCCACACTTCCCTCTCGGAGGGGGCGAGGCCAGCGGCGGGGATCGGGGCCGACCGTGACCCTCACTGGGGTAGCACGGGGGACAGGCGGGGCGTCCCGATCTGGGGGACCAGGGCACAGCGGCGCACAGGACGGTGCCCGCGGCGCGCCCACCCGCCCGATCTGGTCCGATCCAGCGTCCGCAGACTTGGGACGGGCGGGTGAGTGAGGGCGGTGGCCGGCCCCGCTCCCGGGGGTCCCCGGGTCCCCGGCGCGCCCCCGCACCTTTGATCACGTTGCTGTAGATGGTGGGGCGGAACTCCTCGCGCGCGCGCTGGTCGAAGTCCTGGCCGTGGATGATCCGCATCTGCTTCAGGAAGGTGGACTTGCCGCTCTCGCCCGCACCCAGCAGCAGGATCTTCACCAGCCGCTTCACGTAGGTCTTCTCCCGCGACAGGCATTTGTCGATCTCCTTGGACTTGCGCTGCTGCTCGGCCTCGCCGTTCGTCAACACGCAGCCCGGGAAGCACACGGACAGCACGGAGCGCGACGGCAGGAAGTCCGCCATCTTGCCGCCGCCGCCGCCGCCTCGGCGGGCCCCTGCGGCTCCTCCACCTCCTCCTCCGGCAGCGGCTGGCTCCGGCGAGGCGGCCGGAGGGCGGGGAGCGCAGCGGCGGCCCGAGCGCGCCCGGGGAGGGAGGGAACCCGAGGACTGACTCGCCAGGGCGGGCCGCGCCGGCCGGGGGAGGGTGGGAGGGAGGGCGGGCCCAGGGAGGGGCGGCGGCCCTCGGGGCGTGCGCGCCCCCGCTGCCCGCCGGCCGCGCGCACGCAGGCACGCCGCGCAGGGCAGGCCGGCGCGAGCCCCGCCCCCAACCCCCGCCCTGGCTCGCTGGCCGGGAGCGCGCGCGGGGAGAGGCGGGGCCCGGGGGTCACGTGCGCCGGGCTGGGCGCGCGCCTGCGGATCCAGACTTTCTGTTTCCCTTCAGTGCAGTGGCTTCCCAGAGGCGAGCAAGCCCGTCCCGACACCGTCCTCTTAGCGGCTCCTTCTCGCTGCCCTTTCCCGTAGTTGCTCGCCTGCTGTCACCTCCACACGCCCTAGTTTGAGATCACTGGCTGGGACATTACCGCCCCGATCAGCGCAAGTCTGGAAGGTTCCTCGGTGCCTCCTTCCTATGTTACATTTTGTCCCCCCACTCCTTTTTTTTTTTTTTTTTTTTTTTTTTTTTTTTTAAACTCTTGAGATGAGATTTCACCGTACAGCAAAAGCTGGTTTAAATTTGTGGCAATCCTCCTGCCTCAGCCTCCCTCCACTACTGGGATTACAGGCAAGCGCTTCAAGACAAGCTCAGGCATTTAATTACAGCGACTCCCTCGCCATTCGACCACCCTGAGTCTAGAAGAATAACTAGATGTCAGATGTCTTATTGATCAACACCCCTCTCTAGCAATTCAGGGCGTTATTGATACCTGCCCTGGTTTGAGGAGAGTTGGAGTTGATGATCATGTGAGATGTGCTAGCAAGATGTGCTGGCTGTCTGGCTCGCGAATGTGGATCCCACCCGAAACGCGTTGGTGACTTGGGTAATGCCTGCTGAGGTCAGGGAATGGTGGAGAGGGTGAGGTCATGGTGAAAATCCCCCTAAACCGGACACTGTGATGCGCGTTCTTCCCAAGGAAGCAGATAAGCCAACAGCGTAGGACATTTTAGGTTTCCTGCCAGATTACAGAGGATATGACTGGCAAGAGACTTTTTTTTCCTGTCATAACAGCAGATCAGGCCAGGACACCTGAAAAGACTCCTGAAGACACACGTGACAAATGACAGCTGGGTTGCCTGCATGAGTATGTAGCAGGGACCTCAGAAGCCAACTTCTTCATTCTTTGCCAATTTCAAAGGGGAAAGGCAGCGGTTGATGCCTGTCTGGTTTTGTCTCAATATTTTTTGCTGCTGGTTTTGGGCTCGTGCAACTCGAAAACTTCCTGTGTATTAGGGAGGGAGCCAGGGGTAAGAGGTCAGCACAGTGAGAGGCCAGTGCACAAGTTTAAATTTAAAAACCAACACTAAGTCAATCAGCTACTGTCATTTGGGTTGGTGACTGGGAAGCCTGAGACTCAATACATTGGCTGCAGTAAACGATACCAGTAGTAGGGTTATCTCTTATAATACCCACCAAAGCTATAGAGTGGACCTGAGCCCAAGAGTAGACCATCTATCTGTAAAGTGGGCTCAGCTCACAGCCAGCATCCTTGGATATAAGGTGACCTAATGTGAGACAAAAGCCTGTTGTAAGTGAGTGGACGATGGTCTCTATATAGCCTTGAACACTTTTAGGAATGCCCTGTTCTAGAGCCAGGAAGAAAATAGCTTCCACCCAGGACAGGCAGGTAGTTCGAAACCTCTGAGTTACCACCAGGTTCTAAGATGAACTCTCCAGCATAAACAGAGGAGGGGAACGCATGCCTTCAGATTAACTACCTTCATTTTCCTGAGGTGTGCATGCATAATGGAAAAACAAGGGTGCCTAGGAGGCAGGAAGGGATTCCTGCCCGGCCAGTTCTTGTTGGGACATGTAGTACAGCAGAGAGGCTGTTCAAAGTCCTGAGTGGAACCTTACTTTGGAACAAATGTGGCTTCGGTTGAGCCTGGCTGCTCTAATCAGGGTTTCTGGAAAGAAACCTTTAAAGACCCCCGCCTGGCATTTGGCTGCTGCTCTTAACTGGTGATCAAGACACTTTGTAAATCATAAGCATGAAAGTGAGTCCTTTGAGTGGTTCTTCAGGAGTTAAATGTAGAATTGGCACGTGACCCAGCAGTCCCACTCCTAGGTATACATCCCAGAGAACTGAGAACACTGCTCAGTTGAAAACTTGGACACCCATGTTCGTTGCAGCAGTGCTGTTAAGAATAACAACAAAATAAACACAGTAACACTTAACCACCCAAGTGCCCGTTGGTGAATGAATGGATGAACAAAATGTGATTCATCGAAGCAGTAGATTGCGAGGTCATAAAAGGGGCGAAAGTGCTGATAGAGTGGGCCGGGCACTGGCTCGGTGTTTAGAGTGCCTGCTGTACAAGCATGAGGGCTGTGGTTCCCGTCTCTCGGGGCCCATGAAAATGCCAGGTGGGCCTGGTGGCTTGGAGGACAGAGATAGGATCCCAGAGCATAATGGCCAGCTAGATAAGCCAAATCAGCAAGCCCTGGGTCCAAGTGAATAAGATACACTCACGTGTGCACAGGCAGTATGTGTGTGTGGTGGTGGCGGGGACAGGGACACTGATACATGATACAAGAATCAACTTTGGAAACATTAACCTTAGTGCAGGAGGTACATATTGTATGGTTTGCTTTCTGTGACCTGTCCAGACTAGATAAACCTACGGAAACAACGTAGTAGTGGCTGTCAGGGGTAGCGTGGCAGGTAAGAAGGGGGAGTGGGTGTTTAACAGAGGGTTGCCTTTGAGGGTGATGAAAGTGTTTGGAGACCAGATGAACTGGTGATGGTGGCAGAACTCTGTAAATGTACTCGGTGCTGAATTGCGTGTGTGAAAATGGCCAGGTGATGGCTTGTATGTTAGGAGGATCTTACTACAGAAGAAAGAAAGAAAAAGAAAAGCAAATCAAGAAAGGGATATTTTACATAAATGATATTTGGCACCATTTGACATTGATGTTATGGGAGTGCCACAGTGTGTAACATTAGTGAATGAAAGGGCCATTGTGTATCATCTAATGAATGAAAATGCTGCCGTGTGCAACCTGTGGAGAATGGCAGTGCCATTGCGTTCGAGTGGTTTACAACAGAAGCAGACGTCTACTCTACGGGCTGTCACCACTCACACTGTCGTGCCATTGGTAGTATTTCCGTTTATGATGTTTTTCTTAGAGGAAAACAAAATAGCCTAATTTCTAAGGGAGGACAGAGCCTACCGGTTAGAACTGAACCTGCCGGATGCTGTTTCTAACCGGTCCAAATGTTAATTCGTTGGAAAGGTCGCTATCATGGCCAGCCAGTTAATCCATATGCAAAACAGTGGTTTAGGCCTGCCCTGCCCCCGCCCCCAAGCTGGGTTACAATGATAGGAACACTGGAGCAGTTGCGGTGTTCTTTCTGGAAGGACGAAGTTCAGTGGCAAGCCGGAGGAAGGAGCCCTTCCCCATCCACTGTCCTCCCCCAAGTCCTTTTGTGGTCCTTCTTTGGGAGCTGAAAGACTTGTTTTGTAGTCCTGGTTTATTTTTACTTTTTAAAAAACGGTATTGCTTAGCTTATTTACCAGCCTTTGTGCCAAATAACTTTGGCCTGTTTACAAAAATCAGGATTATCCACAAAGGACAAAAATGTGTCGCCCTCAGACATATTCAAAAGAATGTGCCAGAGGCTCCAGGACTAGTTCCAAAGAGGAGTTTTTAAAAATAAATAAATAAATAAATAAATAAGTCTTTCATTTGAATGATGGGAAATATAATTTAAATAAGTTCGTCGCTTGCCAAGGTGGCTACTTACTAGTCAGGGTGGGGCAGCGCCCATTTAGAAATGTTTATTTAAAAATCAGTCACATCACTCGGTAGTTAAACCTTGGGTTAATTTTCTAATGGGGACAATGACACATGCAGCATTCGCCTTGCACAACTCTGCCATCTCACCATCCGTCTAAAATAGTTGGATTCGAATCCTTTCTTACAGACCAAGCAGGCACAGATTCCCTTATGTGCCCTCTTTCCTTCCGGGAAGGGGATAGGGAATTCCTAAGCGTGCTCCCCTCCCCACCAACCCAATAATACAAGCCCTGCAGTGTGTGATGTTTAAAATGCCTGCAAGCACCCTGACCTACTTTATCTCATTCACTACCCACAAAAGCCTGACTCGGAACACCCGGCCCTAGCCTCATGCTCTTTGGCCACTGCAAGAGAAGCTGCCAGGAGGAAAAGCTTAAAGGACTCCCTCAAAGTTCTGCTCACTGTGGCCAGCTACAGAGCCTGCCAGAACTGGAGGAGCCGTATTTTGATTGGAGGGCCGAGGGAGGGCGTGAGACAGGGTCTCTTGTAGCACAAGCTAATCTTGAGCTCTTTTGTTGTTGTTGTTTTAATTAATTGATTGAAATCAATTTTTAATTGATTTCATGTGTATGAGTGTTTTGCCTGCCTGTGTGTATGGGCTGCACATGCATGCCTGGTGCTGGAGGAGGCCAGAAGAGGTCATTGGATCCTCTGGAACTGCAGTTAGTTATAAATGGTTGTGAACCACCACCATGTGGGTGTTAGAACTGAACCTTGGTCCTCTCCTAGAGCAAGAGGGGCTCTTAACTGCTGAACCATCTCTCCAGCCTCTCCCCACCTCCTTATATACATTTTTGAGACAGGGTTCCATGTGATGTAGCACAGGCTGGTCTTGAACTCTGTATGTAACAGAGGATGGTTTTGAATTTCTTTCATTGTCTGTATTGGATGCACACACGTGTACAGGTTTGCACAACTGTGCTTGTGTGTATAAAGGCCAGAGGAGAGCTTTGGCTATTTTGTTTCATGGCTCTCCACCTTGTTCCCTTGATCCCTTGAGCCAGGGTCTCTTGCTGGGCCTGGAGCTAGGCTAGCAGCCAGCAGACCCCAAGAATCTTCCTGTCTCAATCTCCCACCGCAGTGGAGTTACAGACCCATGAGACCACAACCTACCTTTTAATGCGGGTGCTGGGGTTTCAAACTCAGACCCTCAGTGGATCTTACCCACTGAGCCATTTCCCCAGCCCCTTGCCTTGAAACCTTTACCCCACAATGCTGGAATCACAAGCATGAGCCACTATGGGTAGGTCCTACTTTGACTCTTATTACAGTGCTCTCTCTCTCTCTCTCTCTCTCTCTCTCTCTCTCTCTCTCTCTCTCTCTCTCTCTCTCTCTCTCTCGCTCTCTCTCTCTCTCATACCCAAGTACCCTAATGCTCACGCTCCCTGGGTGTGTGATACTCAAACCTAAGACAAGAAGTTAATTGTATTTAGCTTTGAGACACTGTAGTGTTCTGCAGTTTTGTTTGTGGGTTGGTCTGTCTCTTTTTTTTTTTTTTTTTTTTTTTTTTTTTTTAGTTCCTTCCAGGCTGGCTGCCATCTTGAAGTTCTCCAGCTGTTAGACGGATTCTAGTAAAGTGTTCCCTACTTTGAGCTTGGGCTCTGGTTGTAAAATGTTCCAGGTGGCTGATGGGGGGCGGGGGGGGGGGGAGAGGAGCAGAGCTTATGGCAATATTTACCTGGGATGTAAACCCCATATGTTACTCACTTGGCGTGAGTTAGATCTAAGAAGGCAATATTTCTGTTTCGGTAATGCTTCTCATGTGGAAAGATTCATATGAAAGTAGAATTCAATGTGGGGTTGAATGGTGGGTGATTTTGTTTGTTGTTGTTAATAACGGAAAACATGACTTTAATTCTTGGTTGTATTTCTCTCAGCCTTCAGAACACACCCATGAGCTGTTGATGGCCAGCTGAAACCTCAGCTCGTCCTCAGACAGGAGCCTGTGCTGGTCAAAGGCATGCATCAGGGCCTGTAGAACACCTCACTGTGAAACGTCAAACCCATGGACAGGCTATCGTTCATACAGCACTGCACACGGTCCTGAGGGCACATCGGAGATTCTTCCCGGAACCCCCAAAGCACGCCACTCGCTCTGTCTCCTGTATTTGCCTCTACCTCTCTGTGTGTCTGTGAGGGGGTGTGTGCAGGTGCAAATACCCCTGGGTGAGCATACAGAGGTCAGAGAAGGATGTTAAGACGAGATCTCGTTGAAGCAGAAGTTCCCCATTTCAACCAGACTGAGACCTGGATAGCCACTCTTTGTCCCCTGAGGGTTATAGGCAACTCAGTGGTGCCCAGCTTTTTTTACATGAGTGCTACACACTTGAACTCATCCTTGCAGAGCGTGCACTCTTGCTCCCTGAGCCATCTCCCCAACCATCCCCCACCCTCCCCCCTTGAAATAGGGTCTCAGTACGGAGCCCCCGGGCTGGCCTCATGTTTGAAATAAAGTCTCCCACCTCAGCCACCTGAGTGTATACTGGGATTATAGGTGCATGCCACCATGCCTGCTTCTCCTGTCCCTTTGAAAGATGAGAGGCTCTAGTTTTTTCTCGACAGAAACAAGAATAGAATCTGCTCCCAATCTGGCGGCAGCGGCTTTCCCATGGAACACTGGGTTAGCAGGCTTGGACCTGCCACTTCTGGCAACCATTCTCTGGTGGCTGGCTGGCAGGCTCAGTTTTCAGGTATTGTCACATGTCGCAGCCTGCTAAGCTGGCCTTTGCCTTACTAAAAAATGCCGAGATGGAATACGTCAGCTGGTTGTGTTTGTCACACAGCCATAAAGGCTCACCCAGGGGTGCTGAGAAATGGTTCACGTGGCTTTTGTCTGTCTCTGACAAGGCTCCTGGAGCAAATAATGTCATCAGCTCATCCTTCAGAGTCCGGTGTCAGCTGCTAAGGAAAATGTTGAGAAAGGAAGGATTCAGGGCAAGACAGCAGCTGCTGAGTCAGAATGATGGTACTGGAAGGCTTATAGGAGAGGCTCTCAGGCCAGGTTCTTCCTGGGATCCAGCAGGGAGAGGAGGCAGCAGAAGCCAGGGGAAGTGGCTCAAGATGTGACCAGGAATTTGTGCTTGCGACTGCTCGAGCTGAAATAGGAAAAAACAAAACAAAAACTCCTTTAGGTAGAGAGCTCAGCCACTGTTCCTCCATCTGAACCAGGGTGACTCATTCATAGCTAGTCATTTCCTAATTCAGAGACGGAATGGACTTGGTTAATGGTTGATGGACCATTATCTGCAAAACAGGGGTCATTACATGTAAAGAGTGGTGAAAATGAAATAATATAGACATGCGTGCTCAGAGTGTGTTGTGTAAATGGGAGGTATGATATTAGACTATTAGAGGAAGTCAGTGGTGTTGAAACTCTTAGGAAACTTTGCAATATTGTCATTAGCAGAATGTTCTTCTTGGGGGCCAGAGAGACGGCTCAGTAGGTAAAGGCACCCACCATCAAACTGGGTGACCTGGGTTTGCTCTCAGGAACCCCACTTGGTAGGAGAGAACTAATTTCCACATGTTGCCCTTTGACTTCCCCAGTTGCACTGTGGCACACATGCATGCCCACATAGGAAGCACACAAATAAATACATGTAATACAAAATAAAAAGAACAAGAATGCCCTCAGATCCTCCCGAAGCTTCCTATCGGCAGTTTAAACATGTTTGCGTTTCCTCTTTCCCATGCTCGAGTTTACTCACAGATGCTGGTGTGTTCCCAGTAGGATCCATCTCTGGTTGCAAGTGCCTGGTACCCGAGGAGAGAAAACAAACAAACAAACAAACAAAAACATTGGTTCCACCAGAAGCCTAAGGAATCATCTCATCAGCCAGAGCAGAGGTGTAAGTGGAGTTTCGGAGTGGTTCATTAAGAGCTTGGGCTTTTGCCGGCATGGTGGCACACATCTATAAAGGAGGGTCACCAAAAATTTGAGGCCAGTATGGTCTAATTAGCTAGTGAGACTTTGTCTCAAAAGAAAAGGAAAGGGGGAGGGTAGGAGGGAGGGGTGGAGGGAGGGTTGAAGGAGGAAAGGGAGGAGGGAAGGAGCAGGAGGGAGGAGGAGGGAAAGGAAGGGAGGAGGAAGAGAACAAGTGTTCCCATCTCTTCCTTGGATCAGCAACCTCACAAGGGTTTTATAGCAGTTTTAGAAGATGGCGGAGCAGACACTTGGTTCTGTTGGAACTGTCCAACGGACAGACTGGAATTTGTTGTCAAGGTCACTGCTAAGGTCGCTTGTTTCTTCCTCCCATATCCATGTGTTTGTTCAACAGCCACCAGCAGACAGGCCTCAGCCTGGAGCTGAGTGGATCAAGGTCCCCCTCTAACAGACAAGAGGACATGACCTGATTGAATAAGGAAGTTTGGGGTCCTCCTACTAGCAGTTTGGGGGTAGAAGGAAGCATATATAGGTCCTGATTAGTCACTTCACCTTGGCCCATTTCTAGGGACAGCATCAGGAGATGCCTAGAGTGGATCCTCTGAGTCAAAGCCAACTGGAGGCCTCTCTTGCCTGGAGTGAAAGGTGTTACTGGCTGGGAAGAGGCCCCTCTCCCAGGGGCCAGACTAGACCAGCAGCTTCCAAGTTCCCAGGCCCTGGAAGTGGCCCTCAGCCGAGTCACTCCATCACAGCCCTTCACGAGCCGGTGCTCAGCTAGGGGTTTAGTGCCCTTCCCACAGGAGCCTGGGGAGGCTCTGCTTATCCTAGCCCTTCCCAAGGTCAGCCTGGGCATAGAGCCAAAATAACAATTTATGGAAAAAGCAGGGGCATAATATAAATTATTTTTTAACTAACCCCCAGTTATCGGATCTCCCTGGGTTTCTGCTCAGGAAAGAAACCCCAAGAGTTAAACACACTTCAAGAAGAGGTAGCTTTGCTTCTTGTCAGGGGTGAAGCCAGAGGCAGGGTGTGACACCCATAAAAAGCTCCCTCCTCTACTGAGCCACAGGAAAAGGGTGAAGGGGGCTGGGGTGTAAGGCTCAGTGGTAGAGCGCTTGCCTGGCATGTGGCAGACCCTGGGTTTGATCTCAGGCGAAGGGACATGATAGGAGATGTTATTCTGTAAATATGTTTCTCATACTGGTTAATGAATAAAGCACTGTTGGCCAATAGGAAAGCAAGACAGGCGGGGCTAGGAGGAAAGGTGGGGGAAAGGGGAATACTTAAGAGTTACAAAAATTCTGTCCTGGTTTTCTTTCTAAGAAATGACCAGACCACCAAGACTCCTGACTCATTTGTTTGAATAGTCCAAGGGACTGGGATTGGGAATGCCATTTTACCCCTCTTGGGATAACCAGATGTCACTCATGATAAGCAAGTTCCAAAGGCAAGGCTAAAACCATGTGCCTTCAACTTGGACCTGTTTCCAGAAAGATTTGCTTCTCCATGCCTTGTAGAGAATGGTAAAAATCCCAATAAATGGGAAAGTTTGTTAACAACTAGGAGCTATGTGCTGATTCTGACAAGCTATCCTGCCAGAGCCTAGTGAAGTCCTCCTAGAGAGAGGCAACATGTCCGTAGGGAGAAGTTTCTATAACACATTTCTTTCTTAGTTAATCTTTTTCCTTTCTAGCAGTTCCAGCCATCTGTGTGTGTGTGTGTGTGTGTGTGTGTGTGTGTGTGTGTGTGTGTGTGTGTGCGTGTGTGTAGCTTTAATATATATGGTATATGTTAAATGTGTTGCTATAATATGTAATATATATTGTTTGGTCTTAAAGAAGATTTACGTATTATTTTTACTTAATCACATATGTGTGTCTGCATGACTTTATGTGCCCACAAGCCTGCAAGTACCTGTCGAGGCCAGAGAACATCAGATCCCTTGGAGCTGGAGTTACAAGTTGTCTTAGTTAAGGTTTCTATTGCTATGATGAAACACCATGACCAAAAAGCAAGGCGGGAATAAAAGGATTTATTTGGCTTACACTTCCATATCACTAGGCATCATCGAAGGAAGTTGGGGCAGGAATTCAAACAGGGCAGGATCCTGGAGGCAGGAGCTGATGCAGAGGCTATGCAGAGGCTATGGAGGAGTGCTTCTTACTGGCTTGCTCCTCATTGCTTACTCAGTCTTATACAACCCAGGACCATCAACCCAGAGATGACACCACCCACACTGGTCACTAATTAAGAAAATGCTCTACAGCCAGATCTTCTGGGGACATTTGCTCAACCGAGGTCCCCTCCTTTCAGATGACTCTAGCTTGGGTTACGACACACACTATCCAGCATGTAAGCAGTTGTGAACTCCAGATGTGGATGCTGGGAACAGAATCCAGGCCCTCTGCAAGCACAGCAAGCTCTGCTAGCCACTAAGCCATCCCTCTAGCCATTGGTTTTGTTTTTGAGGCAGGGTTTTCACTATAGTAACCTCAGTTGGCTAGGAGCCCTCTTGCCTTAGCCTTCCTCTCTTCTCCCAGCCATCTTGGATTAGTAGAATGCATCATCAAGTCTGTCTTGGCCATTCCACTAGTACAGCCATTAGCCTTGGGAAAGAACCAAAGTTCTCCCTGCTTTGCTTTTCATCCCACCCCAGAATGAACAAGGTACCTGGCTTCTGAAGTTCTGCAGTATCCCTGTTTCTCTCCATGATAGTACTCATCACACAATATTAAACCCACGTCTTCCCTTGCCTACCATGCCAGAATGTGCCTTCTTGGGGGCAGGGGCAGAGGTAGCAATGCTGGGAACAGGCGTATGATAAAGTCTCAGTAGGCGAGTACCCACTCAATTTGGCTACGCCATTGGCTACAGTCTGCGCTTTGCTTGCACTTCTGAGGGTTAATAGCTGGATTTGGAGAGCACCAGGTGAATGAAAAGGACATAATTGCTCCTGGGTATGGCATCATCTGAGTCCACATTGAAATGAGGTAAGAGAGGAGGGGGACAGGGAGAGAGGAACAGAGGAGAGAGGGGCAGGAGAGGGGACCCGGAGCCAAAAGTGGACAATCAAGAGAGCACATGGTCAAAACGGCAGGTTTATATAGGAATGAGGAGCGGGGGAAGGGAAGCCTAGACCCTGGGCTGCACAAGTTTAGAGTAGGGTGCAGGGTGAGAAGTGCTGGGAGGAGCCTTGTCCTTGGTTTCTTTGGGACTTGACACCAGGAATATAGAGTCCCAGGAAATGACCTGAGGTGGGGGTAGCTTTTGGCTCAGACTCATTTGTCAAACCCAGGGTCCCGATCTTGCAATTTGCTGCGTCAATTTGGCACGGCTACATAATTTACATCATGGGCACTCAGGTAATGAAAGGTACTCGCGTTTTTGCGTTGGGCTGGGATACGGCAACGTCATGCCTTGTTTAGATGCCGTAAAACTTACAGTTGGCCAAGTTGAGTCACAAAAGCCAAGCTCCAGGCAAATGTATTTAAGCATTTCCTAGTAACTGCGGGGAGCGTCTTTACATTAAAACATTATGTAAAATGGAAAGTTCTGTTCATCTTAGCTGCGCTTCAGGTTGTCCGTAGCTACATGGAGCTGGTGGCCATTTCTCAGGCCAATGTATGGAAAGTTGACAACAGGCTCTGCAAGTGGGGAGGTGGGGGTGGGGTAGAGCCCCAGAGCCAAGCAGAGTAGGTTACTCAAAACCGAGCAACTGTAACCGAGGCTGGCGAGGTGTGGTTTTGTCCCAGTGGGTAGAGTTTGGATCCCAAATCATGACATCAGGATCCTTTTTTGTTACTACTTTGTCACAGTGAGAATCACCTGTACACCAGGTGAAATCACATGGCCAGTGCTGAGGAGATGGTGGAGAGCAGGGAGACATCAGCCAGAGTGTGGAGGGCATGCAGGGGGTAGCGACTGGCTATGTATGAGAGACTAGAACCCTTTACAAAGCCAGAGCCAACAGGACATAGAAAACCAGCTTGGCTCTTTAGGGAGGGCGAGGCAAGGGGTGGGCATGGCTTTGGGGACTTTGCCCGGGAGGTAGCTGACTGAAAAGTTTAACCCTAGTAGTTCTGCCAACTCTCTGGGACACAGGGCTGAACTGAAGCCCTCCCTGGAGTCTGGATATTTTTTTTTTTTAAACTTAAAACAAAGGTGCAATTTCTAACTCCAGCCCCACCCTCTGAATCACAAGGGTGACCCTGGACTTTACCCTGAGCCTGAGATTGTGAGGGACACTCCTTAGTCCTTGGGAACTTGGAGTACTGGGTCCCGACTGGGACAGAAGTAAGGGCCTTTTGTTCTCAGAAGCCAGGGCAGCAAAAAGCCCCCTGCTTCCTGCCTCGCTGGCCTTTTCCCTTCCTCCCCGGGAGAAGCGTCACTCCTCAGATGAGCTCAAGTTTTGTTACAATGAAAGGGAAGGCTCTGCTCCCTTCCCTGGGCCCCCTCAACCACCCTGTTAGCCCTTCTGCCCTGAGTTCCCGTGAGCCCATCTTCATGTGTGTGTGTGGTCCAGATCAGAGGCAAGTGGCTAGGGCTGCTGGCACATTTGGGGACCAACCCACGGACCGTGCTTCCTGCTACCCCACTTAACGTGGCCCTGCTCAGAAATGTGAGGCGTGCCTGCCCTGTGTGAGGTGTTGTGCCCGTGGGGAGGAGTGCATGGGAAGTTTATAGCATGCGTGGTGGACAGGCATTACCTACCATTACTGGACAACCTACCATTACTGTGCTTAGTACCCTGTGCCACGGGGGCAGCAGGGACAACTGCCTGGGCAGTGGGTTAGGAAATCTGAACCATCTAAGGAGGTGGGTGTGAGTTTCCTGGGCTGTGCAGCAGCAGAGGGTGAAGGCACGGAATGATAATGGACTCATTGCATTCGTCCCTGATGGTAGCCTTATTTTTGTCGTTGTTGTTTGGTTGGTTTGCTTTTCTTTATTTCAAAAGTTGTTTTTTTTTTTTCTTTTTTTAAATCTCTTTCTGTGTTATGCAAAGTAAGTCCCCATGATTCTCCTGTCTCCAACCCCTACAGTGCTGGGTTCTAGGCACATGTGTCACATCGCTTTTTCCCTGAGTTCGAGGGGCCCTCATGTTTATATAGCAAGTGCTCTTACCCATTAAGAATCTCTACAGCTCCCCTCCCTTTAAAATCCGTTAGCAAAATTTTAAAACTCTTTTTTATTTCATGAAAAGAAAATTCAGATTCCTTTTAGATTATTTTATTTTGTTCTAATTCTGTCCCCAAGATGTTAATTCTTTTGCTATTGCATCGGCTAAGTCTTCCTTGTGGTAGTTTATTTCCTTCTGTGTTCACCTTCTGCCATCCCCCCCCCACTGTCTCCTAGGGGGCCCACGGTGGGTCATGTAATTCTTGAAAAGTTTGTCTTGTTCAAAGCTTAGAGTTTTCTCCATTATGAGATCATTTAGAACTCCGTTAAAATGTTATGGCAGCTTCCAGTTGAAGGATATAGTCCCTGGTGGAGGGGACAGCAGGGACAGCATGGTGGCCGGAGTAGGAGGCAGCGGTCACATTGCATCCCAAGTCAGGAGGCCTGGCTTGATTTCCCAGACAGGCTATGACTACAGCTATTTATGCAGCCCAAGCCTGTCAGTCTGGAACTCACTAAGTAACCCAGTAAGGTCTTGAGTGATTCTTCCTCCGCCTCCCAAATGTGGGGTTTACACATTGTGGGGGTTACCTATGCCACCATGCCAGCCCTGGTGGGTCCTATTTTCCTGTGTGCTAGGCGCCGCCCAAGGGTCTCCCATCTGTTAAGTCTTCTCACATCCTACACAAGAAAACAGAAGCTCTCAGCCCTACAGTGTAGCTGTCCAAGGTCAGCTTCAAGGGATGGTGCAGATTTAAATCGAGAAACCACTCACATCATCTCTTTGAACAAATCCACCGATCTGCAGACCATGGATAGTCCTTTTGGGAATGCTCCGAACACCCCATTGGGAGCATTTAGGGAAACCACGCTAATCTTCATTAAGTTTTATTATTGGATGGTGGGCAGGTGCCAGATATCAGGGCTTCTTGTTGCAGTGTCTGTTGCTAACTGGGATGACCTAGGAGAGCTCCCCCGCCCCCACCCCCTCCCACCCTCGCCACTTTCTAGTGTACTGTGAAAGCGTGACACTACCACTGAGCTACGTCCCTACCCTTAATAAGAAGAGTGGAAAAGGTACTTTTCCAAACCATTGTTTCGGCTTTGCTTAGCTCCTGAATGCATCCAGTGTAGGGTCTCTAGTGCACAGGGAATCCCCCGCCCCCACCCTGAGCCCCTGGGCTGGGCGGGGCTGGGCAGAAGTTCCCTCTCAGTGCTGGTTGGGCACTGTGCCCAGACGTAGGCTTTTCTAGGTCAGGCGGTTCTATCTTGAGCCTGGCCCTAGGATACAGCTTGTGTAAACTGCAGACATCGAAGACATGCTATGTAAACACAGACTATCTCCCTCTCCAAAGTTTCCTTTCGGAGACTCTCCTCCAACTGGGAGACTCTATTCCAACCCCTTATCAACTTCAGTTTCCTACCCTGATATAAGGAAACTATTAAAGTGCGTTTCCTGGTATTGCCTTGACCCTACCGGGACAAGCTCCTGAACTGTCCCTGGGAGGAGACTTTTTTTTTTTTCCACACTCCTCAAATCCATTACTCAGCCTCAAATCCCCACATCAAACAAGCCTGTAGGAACTTTGAACATGTTTTAGCCAACCCCTATGCCTTAACGCTTACGGTCTTACTCCGGCTGGCTTAAATGTGTTTGCTCGGCTCTCCTTGAACTGTCCCTCTGCCTCTTACACTCATATTTATAAACATCTTCCCTTCTCAGTGTCTGCCTATCCCTTCTCAATCCCTCATGCAGTTGTTTTAAAATAAAAATAATCCTGTGTGTGTGCGCACACTCGTGTGTGCGTGTATGCGTGTGTGTGTGTGTGTGTGTGTGTGTGTGTGTGTGTGTGTGTGTGTGTGTGTTAATGGGTAAGAGTGCCGGCATGAATGCTGTGGGGAGAGGTCAGAGGACAATTCCGGGTGTCTGTCCTTAACTTCCTCGGTGAGACAGGGTCTTTTATTCATTGCAGCACACACCAGGCTAGCTGGCCTTGCAGCTTCCATGGATTCTCGCCTCTGCCCCTCATTTTGCCTTAGGAGTACAGGAGCTGAAGACGCGACGCGTGCGCGACCCTGCTCAGCCCCACGTGGGTTCTGGCAAAGCAAATTCAGTTGTTCACACTTCCCCAGTCATCCCCCAGCCTCACAAAGGTCCTGCTCACCTGTGTAAACACTGCATCCTTCCCTGCCTTCCTTCGTGCCCTTCTGATTTGCACAGTGTCAGCCATCACAGAAGGAAAGAATGTGTGTTCGGGGGAGGGGGAGAGGCCAGGCAAAGCCTCTCACAAAGATTGGGCTGAAAATGATCCCAGGGTTCCCCAGCCCTCTTTCGTTGCTCCCCCTCTCACCTGACACAGGCTAGCACTCCAGTATGGACACCCCTTTTGTGCCGTGGTTTGGATGTGAAGTGTCCTCCACCGGCTCATGTTTGAACAGTTGGTCCCCAGCTGGTGGTGCTGTCTGGGAAGACTGTGGAACCTTTAGGAGGCGGGGCCTCGCAGGAGGAAGTAGGTCACTGGGGGGTCCTGACCTTGAGTTTTGTAGGCTGGCAGCCCCACCTCCTGTCAGTTCTCTGATTCCTGACTGCACGCCGTGTCACCAGCTACCTCATATTCTTGCCACTGTGTCTTCTCCTCCTGGATGGGCTGAACGCCCTCGGACTACAAGCCGGAAAAACCCCTTCTCATAAATTGCTCTCCTCCTCTTCATCTTCCTTCTACTTCTTGAGGCAGGATTTCCTGTGTCCCCGGCTGCCCGCAAACCTGCTGTATACCAGAGGAAGGCCATGAACGCTTTCTAGTCCTCATAAGTGTTCAGGTTACAGGTGCATTCCATCTTGCTCCTTTTATGCAGTGCTGGGAACTAAACCCTGCACTCTACTGTGATCCACCCCGAGGCCTTAAATGATTTCTTGTTGCATATTCGGTCAGCAATAAGAGAAGTGACTAATAAAGCCTGTCCTCCTGTAGCCCCCTCCCCAAGTGGGCGGGACTATCCTGGGCAAACATGACTTGGTGACACATTGTGACTTCTGAGGGTAGGATCTTCAAAGACACTATGGCTCCCGCTACATTCTCTTGGATCACATAGCAGGGGAGAAACTGGCTGCCATGTTGTGGGGTTACTCAAGCGGCCCTCTGAAGGGGACCATGTGGTGAAGAGTCTATGTCTCTTGCCTATAGCCAACACCAACATAGAGGCCTTGTGAAAGTGACTTGCCTAAGAAACAGACCCTAGCCCAGTGGTTCTCAAGCTGTGGGTTTCGACCCATTTGGGGTCCATATCATGGATACATAACAGTGGCAACATTCCAGTTAAGAAGTAGCAACAAAATAATGTTATGGTTGGAGGTCACCACAACATGAGGAATTGAATTAAAGGGCTGCAGCGTTAGGAAGGTTGAGGACCACTGCTGACAACCTCAAGCCACTGACAATGTCTGTAACCCCATAAGAGACCCTGGGTGGAACCATGAAGCCGAAAAGCCTCCCAAGTCTAGAGCTACTAGAACTATGTAAAATAATGTTTATTGTTATGTTAAAACCACTACGTTCCTGAGAAATTTAGACTATAATAACCGAATTTGAGGACTAGAGATGTAGCTGGGTACCGTACCAGCCTCACTTGCAGGAAGGCCTGGGTTTCGTCTCCATCACCACATAAATCTGAGTGTGATGCTGTATGCATGTGATCTTAGCACTTGGGATATGGCGGCACAGGACCAGAAGTGTAAGGTCATCTTGGCTACAAAGAACCAGCCTGGGAGATAGGAGCATGAGACCCTATCTCACAACATAACCAAACAAAGCAACAAAAACCCACCAGTCAAGACTGGAGAGAGGGCTCAGTAGTTAAGATTACATACTACATTTGCAGAGGACCCGAGTTCAGTTCCCAGCACACAGTCAGGTGCTATGTCCCATGACACAGATGCTGAGACTGCCATCATTCCCATTTTATGTACAGCGGCCCTCCCTTACCCAGGTTGACATGTGTGCCAGGATGCTCCAAGAATGCCCAAAACTGTAGCCAGTTCTGAATTTCACATGTACAACGTTTATTTCCCAGGGTGGACACTGCATCAGTATGGTTTGATTCATAAATTAGGCATAGTAAGAGATTAACAACAGCTAATAATAAATAGAACGAAGATGCTAATGCTTATTTTTTTTCTGAAAATTTCCAGGTAGCAATATCAGACAGCACTAACCCCAGGGAGCTGAATGAAGGTCTAAGAGTAGGCTGTCATAGAGCCTCCCCAAACAGTACCACCAAGTGGGGACCACACCAGGTGTCTTAAGCCAGAGCCCATGGAGGACATTTTGAATATAAACCACTACAGAGTGTAATACATTATTCTGATCATTTGAGGGCCAAGGAAGGGGAGAATGAAGACAAAGTGAGGATCTAGCTAGAAGCTGCTAGATTAAGATTTTCACATCGGAGTCTGGAGCTCCTTGCTCGCAGCTGCTTCAGGGCTGCTTTCAGAGTCTTGCATCTGGAAGCAGGATGTCAGGCTGGCTGGAAAGTGCTGCCGTTATATCCTGTTCCAAATGCTTCCTGGAAAGACAGAAGAAAGAAGAAACAGAGGCTGTTGAATTCCAGCTTGCTTCTCCTCATGGAACAGTGAGTCACTGTTGGGAAACAGAGAACCTACCAGGGTGTCCTGACCACGGCATGAGAGACCACAGATGTCATAGGAGTTCCAGGAGCTAGAATGTGTACAGAAACCATGCCAGGCTCATAGACTCCCCCAGAACACCAGACTCTCTTCGGACATCAGTGCCTTAGCTGGATTCTCTAATTGGTTGCCCAGCAGTGGAGGCCAGAAGGTTGTGAGAGCCTGAGTTAGGAGCTGGAGGTTTGAGCATGCTTTACTGTATGACCTCAGGACATCTCAGGTTTACAAATCACCATATGTCACCTCACCATGCCTGGGGTGATTCAATCTAGACAGAAGAGCAAGTTTGAATCAAGGAGGGTCAATATCTACTCAGCATTCTCAACAGAGCCCTGGGGACCAGCAACCCACTTAGTATTCCAAGACACTCTTGTCCCAGTAAGGAGGTATTTAAGTCATTCTCCGGGTCAACTTCCTCAACTGCCAGCCTGCGATTCCCAGGGCTGCCATAACAGAGTACCCAAAGCTGAGTGATGTAAAACAACAGAAATGCATTTTAAAAGATTGATTTTATTTTTATTTATGTGTGCATGTCTGTGTGAGTATATGTGGATGTCTATGGAGGCCAAGAGATGTCATCAGGTCTCTGGGAACTGGAGATGGGCATTTGTGAGCTGTCCAATGAATGGAGAATAAAGAGAAAAGAAGAGCTAAGTATGGACTCTTTACAAGATAGATACAAGAAAACCAAGAAGTAGCCATGAGATAAAGGATTAGCATCAGAACAATGCCTTGGCCCAGAAAACAAGGAGGGGGCCTTAAGAAGGGGGAGAGAAAAATGGGAAGTGATCAGGAGATGGGCTGGGGAGGTGGGGCCCAGTTGGTAAAGAGCTTGCCTGGCCTGTGTGAGGCCCTGGGTTCAGTCTCAGCACTCCATAAAGCAGACATGGTGCTGTGTGCCTGGGGCACCATTACTCAGGAGGTAGAGGCAGGGGGATTAGAAGTTCAAGATCCTTCTTAGCTACACAGTGAGTTTAAGACCAGCCTGGGGTACATGAGATCAGGATGGCTTGGGATTAGTATTAAGCAGCTGAAATAGTCATACTCATATGAGCAGGAAGTTGGTGAGAAGAAGGGAGGGGAAATCCCAGAAGGAAAGGACTGGGAAGGGTAGAACAGAGATTGAAAGGAGGAAGATTCGTATATTTTTTAAAAGACAGAAATGGGATAAAGAGGGAGAAAGGGGAAGAAATAAGGAAGGTGAGAGAGGAAGAAGAGGGAGGGGAGGAAGGAAAGAGGGGGAGAAAGAAGGAAAGACAGGAAGGGGAGAGAGAAAGAGGGAAAGAGGAAGAGAGAAGGAGAAAGGGAAGGAGAGGAGGGCAGGAAAGAAAGAGAGACAAATCAATCAGAAGTCTCAAGACACAGAGAGAGGATGATTGATGCCCTGAATATGTCTCTCTCTCTCTCTCTCTCTCTCTCTCTCTCTCTCTCTCTCTCTCTCTCTCTCTCTCTCTGTGTGTGTGTGTGTGTGTGTGTGTGTGTGTGTGTGTGTGTGTGTGTGTGTGTGTGTGTGTGTGTGTGTGTGTGTGTGTGGTGTGTGTGTGTCTCAGGTCTGGACTGCCTGCCCAGCCCAATCGGTACCTTGCTTTGTTGCTTGTTGGCCAGAGATGGGGTGGGATGGAGGTTGGGTTGTGAACTTGAGAAAACAGACAGCATGAGGAAGAGCTATAGGGAGAACAGCCAGGATTCTGTAAAGATGTGTGCAGCCTGAGGACTTCTATCAGATCTTGGTAAGCCTTGGGGTTGTACTAGAGTACTTGTAGTTGTGGGGACTTGGGGCTGAGTCATCAGAGCCACCAGAGTGGGAGGACTCCAAGACTAAAGAGATGGAATTCCAAACTCTCTGTCTAAATAAAGAAGGTGGAACTTGGGGACATTTGGCAAAGCCCTACCAGATGGCCATGCCTTTGTTTTCTCCTGAATGTCATCTCTCTGTACCTTCCTATTCTCAGAAAACCAGAGCTGCAGACAGTGGGACAGGAGCTTTGGAAAGTCCCTCACTTTGGAAGGTCAAGGTTGGACACACTTGATCTACTTCCGTTCTGTGCTTATGAGACAGCAACAAAGGGCTGGGAGTTCTGGAAGGCTGAGTCCTACCCCAGAAGCCTACAAGAGACCCGGCAGCAGGGAGTCCTTGGGCGCAAGGTAGCAAAGGTTGAAACAAACCAGGTTTATGGCGTGGCGTGAGTTCACGCTAGGCTCCATCCTGGCATTACCTCAAGGCCCTCTTAACTTGGATCATGTGGGAAGATGTGTCCCAAGAACACTAGGATCCTGAAGCCCCTGGAGAGCACCTGAGATCGCATCACTTGTTCCCCGTTTGAACTTAGTGTGACTCTAGAGCCAGACAGCCTGGGACAAGGCCCTTACTTCTTCCACTTCCCCTTTAATGCCAAGCCCCTGGGTCAAAGGATCCCAGCTCTCTGTGACTCCTAACGGTAGCTCCCTCATGGGGGTGCTGTGAGAAGTCAATGAGTTGAAAGGACTTAGGGGGCTCAGCACATCCAGTGAAGGGAGGTGTTGTCCTCCTACAGTGTCTGCATGAGAAGCAGTGGGACCTGATGGCAAAGAAGTCCTTGGGCTCAAGACAGAGCAACTGAGGCAAGCTGGGCTTTGTGACTCAGATGTCGAAACTTACCCTCTTTACTTGGAACATGAGCTGTAGTCCTTGGGGTGGCTCCTAGGCATGGTACGTGCACGCGCGCACACACACACACACAAATGTGTGAGTTTGTAAACACTGTACTATTGAGCTATACTTCCAGCTCAAGGGGAAGCACGTCTTGACATGGAGGTCTCACAGGGATAGAAGGGTAGGCCTATTTTGGGTAGGCCCTACTAGGAATTGAGCTTGGGGTGTCTCAGGGTAGAGGAGCCTAGAACTAAACGTACACCTCTGCTGTAAATACCCAGAGTTCTCAGAAGGTTCTAGAGCCTCTGACAGTCAGCCTAGAGGGCACCTTTTTTTTTTTTTTTCTAATTGGACTAATGGATCCATGATGGGCCCAGGATAGAGAACTTCAGGGTGGGTAATGAGCAGCAGATGCTGCTTCAGGAAGCTCAGAGCCCGAGAGGAAAGCAAGCAGAAGCACTTTCCAAATCTGTTAAACAGGTGAGTGATTCCATTTTCCCTGAGGGCAACACCTGGAGGCTCCCAGCAAGGGGGCTGGGTGGGAGAGAGTATGCTCAGTTCCCCAAGCCTCTTCTGTGTTTACGTCACAAGCCCTTAGGTAACGCTTACCCCAAGGAGTGACAAGCAAAGTTGTAGCTGCATGGTGTGCTTTGAAGTTGCCTCTATTTGCTCTGTCTTCGAGTTCAGCACTAAGTCCCCAAGGAGACTCCAGATCCTCAGTGAACAATGATGCCTGATCTTCTCAGGAAGCTATCTCAGTTTGCAAGGGTCTTTAAACATGCTCGAAGCAGAAGCTCACTCAGAAGATTGGCTTTAAGAGCATGTATCATGACCGCCCAAAAGGCTTCAAGGAGGGTTTGAGGAGGGAGAAACCAGAGCTGCCGCCCTCCAGGAAGAGGAAGGGCTCAGACTACATTAAGTAAAGGAATCTTAATCGTAAGTCTACATTGAGTTAGGCAACAAAGAGGAGAGACAGCTGCTCTTCTTCTCAGGGGCGGGGCCCCAAACAGGCAGAAACCCAGGCTCCTGGGGCCATTTGACCCTAATCCAAGCTCTCTCCATCTTCCAGGACCCCCTTCTATACTGAGAGACTGTCCTATCCCAGGCACAGAGCCAAACCCTGAGAAGACATACCAAAGGGGACTCGAATGCCTGACCTCTCCAGAAGCGGTGGGCAATGGAGAGACAGGCAGTGCAGAGACAGCCCATACCACAGCAGAGTTTTCTATCAGAATTCTCTTCTTTCTAAGGCAGAATGGTACGTCACTGTAGGAAAGTGCAACACGTTTTCTTTATTCTGTCAACCATGATGCACATTGCTGTTGCTTTCACCTCTGGCCTAGTGTGAAGAGCTGCACAAACCTTTTCCTTTTACAGGGGGGAAAAATATACAATTAAGGAAAGTAGACTCCCAAAGAGGCAAAATGGAAAGGTCACAGCTAGCAGCGGAAAGGGGCTTTGGAGAGGGTTCCCCATGAGGAAGCAACGCTTTTTTTTCTCTCTCTCTCTTCTGGAACTGAGAGGATGAGAAATCAGTTAGATGTAAATGAGTTTTAGCCACATGTGGCAGCCTTGAGGCTATAGGAGTGTTGGGTTATTTCACAAATGGGAATGGAGATGATATGACTAAGGCATAGAAAGTAAGGAGCAGGACATGGGTGGACTTGCAGGGTGGGCTGTACCCCTGCTGGTGGCTAAAGGTGGACTAGTTACAAATGAGCTTTCTTTCCCCTAAGAGTTCTGGTTAAGGCAGTTAGAAAGATGTAGGCAGACAAGTGAATGTCCAGAGAGAATGTCCAGATATAGAGGTGTGTGTGTGTGTGTGTGTGTGAGAGAGAGAGAGAGAGTGAGAGAGAGAGTGAGAGAGAGAGAGAGTGAGAGAGAGTGTGTGTGTGTGTGTGTGTGTGTGTGTGAGAGAGAGAGAGAGAGAGAGAGAGAGAGAGAGAGAGAGAGAGAGAGAGAGAGAGAGAGAGAGAAATCATGTATGTGTGTTGTTTTGTGTGTGGCCTATGGAGGCCAGAGGTCAATGTCAGTTGTCTGTCACTCTCTACTTTTGTTATTTGTTTATTTACTTATTTGCTTATTTATTTATAAACAGGCTCTCTCCATGTAGCACTGGCTGTCCTGGAGCTTGCTATATAGAACAGACTGGCCTCAAACTCATAAAGATCCTCCAGCCTCTGCTTCCCAAGTGCTGGGATTAAAGACATGAGGTACTATACCTGGCTATTTCTTTATTTTGAAACAGGATCTGTCACTGAACTTGGAATTCATTGACTCAGTTAGGCTGACTGGTGGATGAACTCCAAAGATCTGCTGTACACACACACACACACACACACACACACACACACACACACACACACACACACACAACCACAGGGATTACAGCCAGGCCTGATTTTTAAGTGGGTGCGGGAGATTAAAACTCAGATCCTCAGGCCTTTATAGAAGGAACTTTTAACAGTTAAACCATCTTGCCAGTTCCTATAGTCTATTATAAAAGAAACCGCTCTAGCCATGGTAGGAGGAATGGATTAGATAGTGGAAATGGAGACAGGGCAAGAATAAAGAGCAGAGAGACCAACTAGGTACTATAATAGTTGCCTAGGTAAGAGGTGCTGGTTGGGTGGATTAAGCTGGCAACAGTGTGGGTAACAGAAGGAAGAACTGGGGATGGAACTCACACAGAGAATGCTTGCCAAGCATATGGAAGACCACTCAAAGAAGAAAAAACATTAGACTATGAAAGAAAAGAGAAAGGAAAATAGCTTTGCACAGAGGCAGTATCATAGCCAGTGAGGTTTATTTGACATACAGTTACTTCTCATTGGGAATTCTTCCTGGGAATAGATGTAGTAAAGAAATGTATGCCGGGTGATAGTGATGCACGTCTGTAATCCTAGTACCAGGGAGGTGGAGGGTAGAAGAATAGTCGAGGCTAGACCCTGTCTCAAGCAAACAAAATGAAATAAAACTACAAAATAGCTATCAAGGAGATAGCAATTTGATGATTGCTAATTTAGGAGTAAAGGAGAAAGAGGTATCTGGTCAACCTCTCAATTGTGGCAAGTGGTGTTTGTCTTATCTTCTTGACAGGGAACAGTGAAGGAGGCAGGGGGTGTACATACAAATTATTCACTCCATTTTGAATATCACAAGGTTGAGATTACAGATGACATATGACATCTGTATGATGTCATATGATGCTGCTGAGTAGACAACTTTGGACATGTGTCTCTCTGAAGACAAGTTGCATGTGACACGAGCTGGAGAGGCAGGCTAGGCCACAGTTAAGATGGGTAACAATAACCCCAGTTTGTGAGAGTTGGCATCATATTAGTTTAAAGATTGGGGACACTGAAACATAGAGAAGCTGTAAAATTTACCTTGATCAGACAGCTCAAAAATAACTCACATGTAATCCTAGCACTCAGGAGACAGAGGCAGTAGGAAGGCTGCTGTCTTCCACTTAACCATAATATGGGTTTTGGTTTTTGTTTTTTGTTTTTTGGTTTTTTTTTTGAGATCAGGTCTCCCTATGTAGGCTTGGCTAGCCTAGAACTAATTATGTAGCCCATGCTGGCCTAGAACTCACAAAGATCCACTTGCCTCTACCTTTTGAGTGCTGGGATTAGAGGCATATACCACCATAACTGGCTTTAGCCATTTTGTGATCCCAGAATGCTAGCAGAGCAAGTGTGTCTGGCCCAGCCTTTCCATTCACATCCAAAACAAAGATATCTATCAAGGACATCCCAGATGGTTATAGGACAGATGAGACCATACTGTGAGTCTCAGACTCTCATTTGTGCTTTCCCATTACCTGCTCAGGTGCCAGTATGTCATCTTCATCCCCCACATCAGATACTACTAGTCTTTAACGTTTGCTTGTATCTGTTTTCTAAGTTTTCAGTAAGGAACATATAAAGCATTTGTAGAGGAGACAAGACAGTGGCAAAAGCGGGGACATAGTCAATATTACTGGTCAAATCCACGTGGCTGTGGTTTAAGGGAGGCAAATTGGTATTCTGTCAGAAGAAGAAGCGGAAAATAGAAAGAATGACTATATTTGCCTTTGGCATTTTCTAACAAGCATTTCTTGGGAATCTGTGCCCTGGCCTCATCTCAGGTGCTCCACTACTTAGAACAAAGCAGCCCTTCTTATAGGGAGTGTCAGAGGTCTTCGGTTAGTTAGATCGTCCTTCATGGAACTTTCCAAGTCCTGTTACACGTTCGCTCTCCTACCTGCTCCCATCCCTCCCCTCTTGTCCACTTTGCCTGGACATGATGGAGGTGCAGGGAGGTGTTGCAGCAACAGGACATTCTCTTCCTGCTAGGCGAGCTAATCAGTTTAGAGGAGTGGTTCTCAACCTATGTGTCACGACTCCTTTGAGGGTGGCATGAATGACCCTTTCACGGGGCTCACGTCAGATATCCTGAATATCAGATATTTATAACACAATTCATAACAGGAGCAAAGTTACAGTTATGAAGTCGCAACAAAATAATTCTCTGGTTGGGGCCACCACAACCTGACTATATTAAAGGGCCACAGCATTAGGAAGCTTGAGATTAGAGGGACCAGGGTGCTCTTGTAAAGATAACAAGATAGAGGGAGCCAATCATACTTGAATACATTTCACCAGACTGTTCTCTTTCTAACAGCTACCAGGGACCAAAATATAAACAATGTAGCATCAAACAAACTACACACACACACACACACACACACACACACACACACACACACACACACACTCACACACACACACAAAACAGGTCAGTTGTCCTAGTTTCATTTTGGTTGCTGTGATAAAATATGCCTACAAACGGCAACTTTGGGGAGAGTTCATTTGGCTTTCAATTTCAGATCATAGTCCATCATCATTTCAAGAAAGGCACCACATCCATAATCAAGAACCATGAACACATCATCCTTGCTTGCTCGCCTTTCCCTTTCTGACACCGTTTAGGGAGGGCCCTCTGCTGAGGGAATGGTACCCTCTCACACCAGCCTGTGTCTTCCTGCATCGATTAACAATCAAGACACCTCCCTCCCCCCCGCCAAGCATGCCCATAGGCCAGACTAATCTAGAAAATTCCTCATTTAAGATTCTCTTCTCAAGTGATTATTGGTTGTGTCGAGTTGACAGTTAAAGCAGTACAAGAAAATAGTGGGACTTTTCTTAAGCAGTGTTCAGAGTCCTCGCCCAGTTCTTTTCTACTCTGCTTTGTCTGACTCTCAAACCATCTGCTGCTCATCGCTCGTAGAATGTGCAACTTATTTATATCCCAAAGTAATTTTAAAAAAGAAGTTGTTGTGGCTTAACAAAAGGAAAGAAAAGGTCCAGACAATGAAACCAAGGGGATATGAGCAACCCAGGAAAACACTATAGAAAAGAAATGAAAAATCCAATGTTCATCCCAATTACTCCAGAGAGTCTAACGCTAGCTTTGAAGGGTTCTGGTAGTCTAGATGAAAAGAAATGTGCTACACACCCTTATTGATTAGAGAAAAGGAGATCTGGGGGTTTTAGAATCTGAATACTAATCATTTTTAAAATTTCTGTTATTGATTGCTGTGTGGATGTGTACACGCACTTGCATGCTACGGCACGTGTGTGGTGGTCAGAGGACAACTTTCGGGGCTTGGTTCTCTTCTTCCATGTGGGCCCAAGGTATGTAGCTCGGATCTTCAGGCCTGGTGGTAGGTGCCTTAACCCAATGAGCCGTCTTGCCACTCTTGATATTTAATTTTAAACAAAATTCTCCCATGGTAGAAAGATAGAATGGACAGTATTTTAATAGAAGTTTTGGGTCAAATAAGTTTTCTTCTCCATTTTTTTTTTTTTTTTTTTTTTTTTTTTTACAAAACTGGTCTTAATAATGATTATTAAAAACAGTTGGAAATCCCCTACCCCCCGGAGGTTAGCCCGAAGATGCTGGATCAGCATGGTCGTTTGATCAGTTCCTTTCTTCTTGTTTAAGATTTGTGCTATTTTTAATTATGTGTCTGTATGTCTGTGTGTGGGTAACCACACAAGTGCGCAGGTGCTTGCAGAGGCTGGAGGTACATACATTCATATACAAACACACAGACACACACATAAATAAAAACAGAGTAAGTTTTGTTTTTAAAAAACCCAGGACAAGGCTGGAGAGACTGCTCAGCCGTTAAAGGCTAGGCTCACAACCAAAAACCCAGAACAAAGAAATGGAAGGATGGCAGAGTGGTCAAGAGCACTGGCTGCTCTTCTAAAGGACCCGCTCTAATTCCCAACACCCACACGGCAGCTGCCAATGGTCTGTAACTCCAGTTCCAGGTGATCTGGCGCCCGCACATAAACATTAAAAAAAGAACAACAACAACAACAAAATAACTTAAATAAATAAATTAAATATGGAACCAAGATCAGAGTAAACATAGGGAGATGTTATTCAGAATAAGATATGATTGTACTTCATCTCTATTGTTCTTCAAGCTAGTTATAATTTGGCATTGTGTTTCCCGGAGGGGAGGTGACAGTTCATTCTTCTCTCTCTGTCTGGTCCACAAATGGCTTACTAAGACGAAACCGTAGTGTTGTTATGGCACTTTTCTGACCTGTCATTTATATTACCACTAAGAAAAGCTATCTCAGGATACAGTCTGCTCCTTGTAGCCCTACAGTAGCCTCCACCTCCATATCTAAGTGTTCTTGGGGTATCTTTGCTGTGTTCCAAGCTCCTGTTCCCTGCTTGCTTCTACCCCAGACTTCTGTTGCTTGCACAGTTTCGTGGTCCGGATGTGAAATGTTTCCCCATTGGCTCATGTGTTTGAACACATGGGCTCTGTCTGGGGAATTCTCTGGGGAGATGGTGGAACCTTTAGGAGATAGAACCTTACTAGAGAAAGTGGATTACTTGGGGAGGGCCTCAAGGCTCCTGGAGGTGAGTGGGATGGGGGTAGAGGTGTAGGATGGAGGAGAGAGAGAAGGTGGTAGTGTTCATTGCAGAGCATACCTGTAATTCCAGCACTTAGAAAGTTTAGGCAGAAGGATCAAAATGAAATGAGTGTAAGGCTAGCCTGGACAATATAGCAAGACACTGTCACAAAAACAAAACAAATACACAAAGAAATGACAAACAAACAAACAAACAAAACAAAAACTGAAGGCATGTGCCTAGGCGACTATATGATTTATCATGCAAACTAGTCACTTTCGAGAGGACAAAAGGTCATATTTACTTATTTATTTTTGAGACGACAGGATCTCATGTAGTCCAGGCTGGCCTTGAACTCCCTCTTTAGTAGATGACTTTGAACCCTGTCACTCTTATCTCTACCTCCAAGTGTTGGGATCACAGGTTTGTAGTACCATGCCCAGCTAAGAGACATTATTAACTAACCAGGATTACACGTGGCTGTCACCATGCCCTGCTTGTTTAGTAATTTAGACAGCATTAATATTCAACATCTAGATGGTTTAAAAGTTCTAAAAAAAAATTTTCAAGACAAAATAACATCCAAAACAACCAAAATCTGTAATCCCAATACTTGGGAGGAGGGGTTATACGTTGGAAGCCAACCTGGGCTATGTATGAGATCTTTTTCAAAAGCTGTCAAACCAACTACCAAACCCAGAGAACGTCATTAAAGTGGAAAACGCTAGCTAAACAAAGGGGAGGAATAAATATAAAGTAAAAGAATGGGGGGCTCACACACACACACACACACACACACACACACACACACACACACACACACACACAGATTTAAAGTGATTTGGAAATGGCATTGCTTAACCCAGCCAATGGCGTTCAGCTTTGAATTTATGCATTGAATAAGACGGTATTTCCCCAGCTGTGGGACAGCGGATCGGTGGCTGAGCTGGAAGTTCCATCTCATGACTGTCTGCCAAGTCATCTCCCTATGACTCAACCCAGCTCTGAGCTGGCTTTCTAGACTGTTACTCCAGCACTGTGACGAGTAAAGAGGCCTGGGGCTGGCCAGGAACTTGGCTCTTGTACTTCAGTAGGACCCATGTGACCTATAGGGTATCCACTTCCCAGGACAGATGTCCACCACGGCTCTTCTCAAATCTGCTGTGGCTGCCATACTTAGATACTCAGCCCTGGAAGTGAAAAGCAGACATATGCTTGGCCCTGAGAATCTTAGCCTTAGACCTAGGGGAAGCTTATTGTGTCTGAGATTTAGCTAGTATTCCAAGTCATGTGCTCTATTATGCTACCTTTAATTGTTCTAATATTAATAAGAGTAACAACTTATATTTATTTAATCTTTGCCTAATAACTCTATAAGGCTGTCATTAACAAACCTCTATTTTATTTTAAATTTTCTTTTGCTTGAGACAGGGTCTTGAGTAGCTCACATTGGACTTAAACTCTCTGTGTAGCCGGGGTTGACCTTCAACTCCTGGTCTTCCTGTCTCCAACTCCCAGGCGCTGGAATACAGTCATGAACTGATATGCCCAGATGACCGTTTTGCCTTATTGGAACTAGGGCACAGAGATGTTAAGGAATTGGCCCAAATTTTACAGACAGAAAGTCAATGGCAGTTAAGATTTAACCTCATGATCTGAGGGAGGGACCTGTAGCCCTACCTTTATTATAACTCCAGCAGCCCTCATATTACTCTCTCTCTCTCTCTCTCTCTCTCTCTCTCTCTCTCTCTCTCTCTCTCTCTCTCTCTCTCTCTCTGTCTCTCCTCTCTCTCCTCTCTGTCTCCCCCCCACCCCCGTGTGTGTGTGTGTGTGTGTGTGTGTGTGTGTGTGTGTGTGTGTGTGTGTGTGTGTGTAGGATAATGGAGGGTGGTTCCCAAAATGGCCTTGGGGGTGTGGCTTTGTGGACGGGCAAGCACTTAGCACTCAGGAGACTCTAGGCTCAGTCCCCAGCACCAGGTAAGACGAAGGTGGTGTGAGAGTGGAGTGGGGCTGCGGTGAGGTGTGGAAAATGTTCCAAGAGCCAAGAGACAAATATTACTAGGCATAAGCAGACTTCTGCTTAGGCATGCATCATTAGCCCAGAGAGCTTCAAAGACAGAACTAAACAAAGCCTCCTCCAGAGGGGCCAGCTATTACCAGTGATCACAGCTGGAGCTCCTACACCCAGGTAGCAAATCTAAGGTTCAGGACCAGTGGGCAGGTGAGTCGCCAGGGCAGTCAGGTCATTTCCAAAGCCTAGCTTTTCTCAGTTTAGAGGAGGATACAGGCCACTCAGTGACTTGGGGACAGGCTAGCCAGGGATCCAAAGTCGGTTCTCATAGTGCCTTCACTTCCCCAGACTTTAGTGGCCTGTGGTTCCATGCTCAATCCTCTTTTTTTTTTTTTTTTTTTTTTTTTTTTTTTCTCCCCCTTTTATACAGGGTCCAGGTGGAGCCGGACGCCGCCCCCTGGTGGCAGCGTGAGTCCGTGCTTGAGAAAGAACGCGCGGCTCCGCTAGATGACTGGCAGGCGGATGTCAATTCCAGGTGCGCAAATAGGCGGTGCTGGTGGCCTGCAGGCTGCAGCCACGGCTCACACCCTCCGGGTCCAAGTCTAGGTTGGGGCCAGTCAAGCTGGCTTGAGAACCCGGGGGGTTTCCTTTATCTCTCCCCTTTAGTAGTCATGAATTCGTCCAGGACTCAGGATGGCCATCCGACACCAAGGCCGGCAGTGCAGCCGGAATCTCCTGACAGGTGGGCGGGGATCCAGACTGGAGTGTCCCAGGAAGACTCCACAAGGCAGAAGGCGTTCCTTCAGGTCGGTGCTCCCTGCCTGATGGTAGTGTCCCGATTTAAAAGCAACAAACAAACAAACAAACACACACACAAACAAACCAACAACAAAAGACTGTGTAGGTTTCCAAACATTCCCCTTGGTCCTGAAGAATCAGATAGAATGTGGGAAAGGCAGAGCATGCCACCAGCCACAGACTCAGAGGCGGGTACCCAGACACCCATGTGTGTTAATTTCATAGTGCTCATAAGTTGACATTTCTGATGTGTGATGCTTGAAAGTGAAAACAACGTTCACATGTTGACCTCAAAACCCGTGCAGCTCAGAAGGTGGTAGTCGCCACCTTCCACTTGCTGAATCAACTCGTTTGGATTTGAGTCTAAAGGTCAGGTCCTCTCTCCAACCTCATCCTTGCTGTTTCCTCTTGGACAGTTAACGAGCTCACAGATCAGGGAGGCAGTGAGTGAGGAGAAAAAGATGTGTCACTGTGTTCTTAAAGACGTCCCAGGCTAAGGTGAACCATCTAAGGCAGCTTATCAGTGCTCAGCCTTGAGTGGTGTAGGCTGACTGTGGACTGGGCCCCACCACAAAGACTTTTAGGTGTCCCTTGTCAAATGTGCCCATTTTGTGGGTGGGCCAGGCTCTGTGGGCCAGCCAGTTGCAGAGCTGGAGGAAGGCAGTGTAGACAGTGTTGGCATCTGGCCTGAGCCTCCCTGCCCAAAATGGGCGACTCGGTCCCTAGGACAGGATTGTGATTCATTTGTCCAGAGTGTCAAGGACTGAGCACCCCAATGGTCAGCCTGCAAATTACTTGGAAGGGAGCAGCAGGAGAAATGCAAGGCTCCCTCCCCTGTTAGTTTTTTCTAAGGGTCTTTTTGCACTGCATTTCCTACTTGTTCATCTTGCTTTTTAAAATACTATCTAGTACCATCTGCCCAGTGGAATGGGCCCACCCACATCAATCACCAATCAAGGAAATGCCCATCATCCGTATGTCCGCAGTCCAGTCTCAGTTGACATTTCCTCTTTCCAGGTGATGTCATTTCGTGTCAAATTGACAATAGGCACAAAGTGCCATGAGGGGCACCACAAGGATGAAGGGAGAGCTTAAGAGTAGATATTTACTTTACGTTGTACGGAGTGCCAAGAGTGGATTCAGAGGGAGCTGGCTGTGACGGAATTCTGAAGGCAACAGGAATAGCAGATGTTTCTGGATCCAGATTCTGGACTCTACTGGACTTGGGCATGTGATCCATGAATGGTGGTGGGATGTGCGTCTACCAGGAAAGAAGTGTCCAGTGGTTTGGGGGTCGATCTTTACATCCTTCCACTGCCAAGCGCATGATTATGGTCGTCCCCCAGGGAATGCTCTCTGGTTTACAGGAAAATTCCAGTCTTTGAGAGTGACAGCTACTCAGAAAGCAGCTGTGAGCATGGGACAGCAAGGAGACCTTTGGTTACTATCTGGGTTCTTGTATATGCTCAGTGCTGTGCCCCCAGTGAAAATGGAGGGAGACACCCTAGGCCTAGGGTAGGGTCACAGGGGGCTGCAGCTGATTGCTTCCTTGCTGCATTTGTTGTGGCTTTTGGAAAGAATTGTGGATAAGTCGTGATTCTGGGAGACCCAGGAAGCTGCGATCTACTCAGTGAAGGATGTGGTTTGGGGATGGACAAGTGCACGGGAAGGATGGACAGTACCACTGTGCCTCGTGGAGGCCCCCAGCAGTGCCCTTTCCAGGGAAGTTTAAAAGCAAGCTGGGCCTCCCCCTGTTATTGAAACGAGCAAAGGAGATGACCAAGGTGACCTTGTCGAAACTCTTTCAGACCAGAGGGGGCAGTTATACTTTTTGCATTTTTGATTTATCGTGATTTGGTTGGTCTTTGTGCCCTCCCCATTCTTTTCTTCTTTCTCTTCTTGTTGATCTTGTTCTTTTCTTGTTCTCGTTCTCGTTCTCATTCTCGTTCTCCTTCTCCTTCCTCTTCCTCTTCCTCTTCCTCTTCCTCTTCCTCTCCTTCTCATCCTCCTTCCTCCTTTTTTCCAATAACAGTGTTTCATATATCCCAGATTACATGAGCTCCATATGTGAATATGGGGCTAAGGATGATCTTGAACTTGTTACGAGCAGGTTTTTCCCCTGCTGCCGGCTGCCTGATCCACTCTTTGTTCCTCCCTGCTGGCCGCCCGGTTCCGCCGCCACGAGAGCCCCAATAACACACTGAGACTCTGTATTTGATACAATCCTGTTGGCCAGTTATTATTATTGTTTATGGGCTAGCTCTGTCTTAGTTATTAACCCATTTCTACTTATCTAAGTATTTCCACGTGGTCATCTTATCCGAGCGCGGCAGGCCGGCATCTTGCTTTCTCCATGCTCTACATGCTGATTCCTCCTGATTCTTTTCTTCTTTCTCCTCCTCCTCTTCCTCCTTTTCCTCCTCCTCCTCTTCTTCTTCTTCCTCTCCTTCCTCTTTCTCTTTCTCCTCTTCATCTTCCTCTCCTTCTCCTCCTCCTTCTTCCTTTTTCCTGATAACAGCGTTTCATGTATCCCAGATTATATGAGCTCCATATGTGGATATGGGGCTAAGGATGACCTTGAACTCCTTTTTAAAAAATTTTATTTGTATTTTATGTGTAAGGGTGTTTTGCCTGAATGTATATCTGTGCACCACATGCATGTGCTGTGCCCACAGAAGCCAAAGAAGGTGGCAGATCCCCTGGGATTTGAGTTACAGGTGATTGTGAGCCTCCGTGTGGGTGTTGGGAAGCAAATCCGTCACCTCTCGAAGAACAACAAATACTCTTAATGTCCCAGCCATCACTCCACCTCCCAGATCTTGAACTCTTGATCCTCCTGCCTTTACCTTCTAAGTGCTAGGATTATAGCATGACCTACCATGCCCAACATTATTTATTACATTCGTTTATCGTATCTGTGTGTATGTGTCTGTCTGTCTGTCGTGGGGAGGCAGGGACAGATGACTGCATTAGGAGGAGTGACCTCACAACTGATGGCTTCCTCTGGACATTCCCAGGTGCAGTGGCCATTGCGTAGGCCCTCTCCAACAACCATGGTGGTGTCTTTGCTGTGGATCCCATGATTGCACTGGTGGCCTGGGCTAGCTCTGACACTATAGAAGGCAAAGCATGGAGCCACAGTGAATAGTTACTGTTGCAAACAACCCTGTAAGCCAAGAAAGTGTCCCTGCAGATAAAGCAAGTCTTGCCAGGGCCTGTGTGTGCCATCTGAGGGCCTGGCACTGTGTCTGAGAGCCTGAGTGGGTGGCCAACCTTTGCAACTTTCTCTGTATCTGTATTTTTGCATCTCTCAAGACTGCGGTCAGCTGTGAATGCTGGTTTGACAGGAAACTCTGAGGTAGAAACTCATACCTCCCAGGCCCCTGAGCCTTGCCTCTTTCCTGCCTCTGGAGCAGGCTGGATGAGGTAGATTCACCCCACTAAGTCCTCTCCTGCATTATATCACACATGATATCACGCTTTCTCCATGACTGGGTCAGTATGCATCTTCTTCCTTCTTCTTTTATTTCACGAATGGCCTTCAAAATCCTCTTCCTCCAGGAAGTATTCTTCCACCACCCTATGCTCACTGCCCCCCTGGGGTCTCCTGTGCAATTTGGAACTGCATGGCTCCCGGGGTGGGAGGTACACTTGATCTCGTGCCTGGTGTCAGTCCTTACTCTTTGTCCTTAGGCTTTGCCATCCCTGGTCAGGGCCACAGGCACACTGCTTATTTACAGCAGTCCCTGAGCTGGATCCATAAGAGTCTCTGTGGATAAAGTGGTCCAGCTGAGATTCTTTCCCCTTTCCCCTCCCTCCTCTACTCTTTGTCCATCCCTTCACTCCTTTCTCTTCCTCCCTCAGTCCTTCTCTCCCCATCACCCCCTCCTCCCTTTCCCTGCCCTACAGGGTGCTACTGGGTAGCTCAGGCTGGGTACAACTCCCCAATCCTCCCATCTCGTGCTCCTGTCACCCGGTCTAGCCACACTGATTATTTTCATGTGTTCTTCAGAGCCACCTTTTGAAAATGTGGCAGGCATTAATTTCTCCCTCCCCACTGGATGCAAATGCTGAGGTTCAGAGTGCTGAAGTGATTGACACTTTCCATTTCTCAGCTCACCGAGGCTAGGAAGCCATAGACTTCATTCAAACAACTGGTGCATGCTGGCATGTTAAAGGGAGAGTCGTGCAGAGGCGCATGGACGCACAGTGAACCAGAAGGCGACAGTACTTTACAACAGTGGAATCAGAGGAAGCAGTTTGTCTGGACAGCCCTAGATTTTGTTGACATGAGCCAGAAAACCGGCAACATTAGAAGTGTCCTCTAGTATAAGTAGCCTGTTCTGCCCATCACATGAATAAAACACCAGAAACTGGATCTTTAAACTGGGCTTTATTCAGAGTGCTGGCAATCTGGGACGTCAGAGTGAAATATGCCTCCGCATCTTTCCTTCCTTCCTTCCTTCCTTCCTTCCTTCCTTCCTTCCTTCCTTCCTTCCTTCCTTCCTTCCTTCCTTCTAAATGGAGAACCAGGACAAAGGCAGCAAATCAATTTAAAGTTTGGTCTTGTCCCTCTGGCCTGGTGGGTCTTGTTTTCACTATATATCTACACCCTCCCTCCCCCCATAGCAGGGGGAGGGTTTGTTGTTGTTGTTTTGTTTTTTGAGACAGGGTTTCTCTGTGGCTTTGGAGCCTGTCCTGGAACTAGCTCTGTAGACCAGGCTGGCCTAGATCTCACAGAGATCCGCCTGCCTCTGCCTCCCAAATGCTGGGACTAAAGGCGTGCACCACCACTGCCCGACTAGGGGGAAGGTTTGCAAAGTCACTTAGCCTTGTATTCCTTCTTACCCATTTGGGTGACGTCTACATTGAAGCTTGACTCAGAACAAATGAACGGCACATGGTGTGCAGGTGCCAAAACGCTTCCAGCGTGCACGTGAGGACTCTCCTTCCTACAGAGTGATGGTGTCCAAATGCGCCCCTAGACGGCATGTGGTTCCCCACCACTGTGCCCATATCACAGGTGCAGACAGGTACCAGGCAGCAGGAAGTGGTTCTGAGGAATGACTGAGGTCATGAACAAAGAGAGACCTTCCCCCTGCTAGCTTCCTGTGTGTACTCCTGGGAGTCCCTTCCTCCCTCACAGGAGCTCAAGCTGTGCTTCTAGTGAGATTTCCTAGGCATTTCTGTAGATGTGCTCCAGCTACAGGGCACACAATGATCATTCTTCCCAAACAGACTATTTCTCTTTCTTAACCTGCTTTGGCTGCTGCTACCAATGTCTGCGCGGCAGGGCAGCAGGAAATCTCCAAGTCATGTCCACTTGCTTTCCGCAAATTATGTCTAGTCATCCAGTCTGAGAGCACCCACATAACTCAAGCCCTTAGACACCAGCCTCACTCACCAGTTTCCTAGGTGGGTTGTCGCTATAACCTGCTCTGGACGGCCACTTCTGCACACCTTCCTTTCGTTACCTTAGAATCTTCTAAAACAAGGCAAACTATGGGCTGGGAATGTACTTTACTTGGTAGAATGCTCGAATGCATGCAGGAGGCACTGGGTTCCATCTCTAGCACTGTATAAACGAGCATGCTGGTGCAACACCTGGGAGGTGGCGGTATAGGAAGGTCAGATGTCCAAGCTCATCCTTGGTTATAGCAAGTTCAAGGCCAGCCTGGGCTTTCTGAGATCCTGTCTCAATGTTCAAAAATAAAACATGACAAATAAAACCCACCACCACCAAAAGGTATATTATGAAGGTCCAATCTCCCTCCTCCTCGGCTTCCAGTTGCCTATGGAACAACTCTGAATCCTGTTGTGTACCAATGTTTCTGTTTCTGTGCACTTTGTGTGCTGCTATCCCTTCATGCCTTAGGGCGTGATGTCCTCTCCAGTTTAGAAGAACCCTTTCCACAGCAGCAGGGGCTGAACATTCTCAACAAACCCTCCACATGCTGTCTTAGAATAGATGGGTTGTTAGCAGAAGGTAGACGCGTGCGTGCGTGCGTGCGTGCGTGCGTGCGTGCGTGCGTGTGTGTGTGTGTGTGTGTGTGTGTGTGTTTTCCAGGCTCATGCCTTGATGGGCAAATTCTCCAAATTTCTCTCTTTCCCTAGCACTGTGATCAGGAGTACATACAAGAATGAGGGACCACTGATGGTAGCGGCCTGAATGGCTGAGTCATGTATGGCATCCAGGGAGGGATCTAGATGTTGCTGAACTTGATTAGCATTTGCCAAAGGGAAATTAACCTTTGTGGGATTCAACTGTGTTACCGCAGTGTGACCCAGTCTGTACTAAGACTTTCATTTTCTGCCAGTTAAAATTGCCATCTTTATGGCAGACAGATGTGGGGTGCAAACAGGAAATGCCAGTACTTGGGAGGCTGAAGCAGGAGGACCATAGGTTTGAGGCTAGCTCACAATGGGCTTCAGAGTGTGTTCTAGGACAGTCTGTGTTACAAGACAGAGTGGTCTCAAACAAACCCAAAGGCAAATAGAGGAAAACTTTCTCCTTTTAAAAGGTCCTGCTTAAATGTTCCCTCCTCCCTCCCTCCCTCCCTTCCTCCCTCCCTCCCTCCCTCCCTCCCTCCCTCCCTCCCTCCCTCCCTCCTTCCCTCCCCCCCTCCCTCCCTCTCTCCCTCTCTCCCTCCCTCCCTCATTCCCTCCTCTTACATAAATAAACATATTATTTATGTGTGTCTGTATGTGTTTATGTGCACCATACATGTGCAGGTGCCAATGGAGGCTGGAAGAGGGCATCGTATCCCTTGGAACTGAAATTACAGATGGGTGTGAGCCCCCTGATACAGTCACTGGGAACCGAACCTAGATCCTCTGCAAGGGCAGCAAGTGCTCTTAACTGCAGAGCAATCTCCCCACGCCCCAAATGCTATTCTTCTTAAAGTCCCCCAGAAACAGCCCTTCGCTAGTGAAGATGAATTCCTTCCCTTTGGGCATATGCAGTGTATGTAACTTAGGCCCATTTAACACTTAATGCTAACTGTTATGGCTGTTTATGTGTGTGTGTGTGTGTTGTGACAGAATGGCCAGGAGATACAAATCCTAGAGCCAGAATGATTGTGTTCTGAGAAAAGCTGGCTAGAAACAAGCCAAGCTAAGGACAGGCATGCATAAGTAAGAATAAGTCTATGTATTTATTTGGGGGCTGGTTGGTGGGCCACCAAAGAGTAAAAATGAATAATAACAATAACAATAATAATAATAAAAGACTACAGTTGATAGTTAATGTGTTTTCTTTTTCACCTACCTACCTTATTCTAGTTTTTCTTCCTTTCTTTTGGGTCAACATTTCCTACTGTTTTATTCTTTTTCTTACTCATTTTTTTGTTAGCTATTATCTTGACAATTAGACAATATGTAGTTACATTAGTTACTTTTCTGTGGCTGTGATAAAACACTATGGCCAAAACCTACTTACAGAAGAAAGATTAATTTTGACATATGGTTCCAGAAGGATCAGAGCCCATTATGACAGGGAGGCATCGAAGGCAGGCAGGAGGCAGGCAGGCAGGGAGACAGCAGGCAGGCAGGCAGGCAGGCAGGCAGGCAGGCAGGCAGGCAGGCAGGCAGGCAGGCAGGGAGGCAGGCAGGGAGACAGGGAGGCAGGGAGGCAGGCAGGCAGGAGGCAGGGAGGCAGGCAGGGAGACAGCAGGCAGGGAGGCAGGCAGGGAGGCAGGCAGGCAGGCAGGGAGACAGCAGGCAGGAGGCAGGGAGGCAGGCAGGGAGGCAGCAGGCAGGCAGGCAGGCAGGCAGGCAGGCAGCAGGTAGGCAGCAGGCAGGCAGCAGGCAGGCAGGCAGGCAGGGAGGCAGGCAGGGAGGCAGACAGGGAGGCAGGCAGGAGGCAGGCAGGCAGGCAGGCAGGCAGGCAGGCAGGCAGGCAGGCAGGCAGGCAGGCAGGCAGAGCTGGCATGGTGGCTGGAGCTGAGCACTTACATCTTCAACCACAAGCACAAAGCAGAGAGATCATGATGGAAGTGGGACCAGGGTATAAACTCTCACAGCCACCCCTCCTCCAACAAGGCTGCACCTCCTAAACCTACCAAACAGCGACATCTACTGGAGACCAGGTGCTCAAGTACCTGAGCCTGTGGGGGTTTCTCATGGACAGACACCATTATAGCAATGTTGACTTACTTATTTCTGTCTAATGTTGAAGCTTCTCAGTACCGCTAAAACTGTAGAACACTTTAGCGTTCTTCATCCTCCCCCTCTTCATCGGTGCCGTTGCCACACAGTCCTACTCCTATAGCTATATTAAACTCTACAAGGTGTCATAACTCTTGCTTGATGCCATACTCATCAGCATCACTCTTAGATTTGCCTCCCTGGTACTCTTCATTCCTTCTTGCATTTGCATGTTTCTGACTAGAGTCACACACTCTCATTTGTGAAAATCTGTGACTAAGAAATTATTTTGAAGGCTGTTGCTTACTGCTTTACGAAATCAGCAGAAAAATTTTATTCCACAAAAATAGTGTGCCTTCTTTTTTTCTCCATTTGATGTTCAGTGCATTCTTAGTTGAGGACTGGTGTCATATCTTACTTAGGGTGAGGGAAAAAAGTTGAAAGAAGCACTGATTGAAATCACTGAATGAAGGGGAGTCAACACATCATGTATTTCTACATCATATATATATATATACACACACATATATAATTCATATATATTACATAAGTGGAAATGTCAGATTCATTCAGAAAACATATATGCCAATAGATTTTCACAAACAGAATGAGGGACATATACATTAAACATTACAGTGTATTCAAAGGATCAAAATTACTTACTATTCAAGCCTGCGGCTTCCTAAAGAAAGGTGTCCGACGTCTCTGTGGTTCTCTTTCGTTGGACCTCCCTGATTGCCCCACCTGGGGCCCGCTTTCTTTCATCTTGCAAAGGTGCCCACCTCAATTTAGTTCAACACCGCTCAAGGCAAACTGTGCCAGGGGCTTCCAGCCAGCCTTCTGGCTTCCTCGGCACTTGGTAGAGAAAGATCCTTTCTCTGTGACCCTCATTAGCATGTCTTTCTACACGTTGTTCCCTGAGCTGGTCTGGAGCCTGGGAGTCTGGCTGCTCTGAGCGGTGGCCTGTGCATGGCATCGGGACCTCCCTCTGATTGCACCATTTGTCAGCTGTGTCTTGGTGTCCTGTACCAATTAGGTCTAGAGAGGCTGCTGGCAGGGGCACCTGATCTGGCAGCTGTAGCTTGAACTCTTTGGGAGGGAAGACTGGACATGAAATCTGAGCAGTCGGCATTCATCAAGCCCCTGTGGGAGAGCTCTACAGAGTGTTTCACTCCTTCGCAAGTCTGCAGAGAAAATGCTGTTATCCTCCGATCATTTAGTGGTGTGTGTGTGTGTGTGTGTGTGTGTGTGTGTGTGTGTGTGTGTGTGTGTGTGTGTGTGTACACGCACCCAGGTGTTTGCAAATGTATGTGAGACAACTTTGATGTAATTCCTCAGGGACAGTCCACCTTAGTTTTGGACACAAGGTGGCTCATTAGGACCCTGGAACTTGCCCTTTAAGCTAGACTGGCCAGATGGCCACAACGATCTGTCTGCCAAATGCTGCCCCAGAGCTGGGATGATAGGTGCATGATACTGTGCCTGGCTTTTTAAAAAGTTGTTTATTTATTTTTATCTTTTATATTTATTGCTCAGCGTGGTGTCACATGCCTTTAATCCCAGCACTTAGGAGAGAGAGGAAGGCAGATCTTTGTTAGGTCAAGGTCAGCCTGGTCTGTCTAGTGAGTTTCAGGAAGGTCAGAGCTACATTGTGACACCCTGTCTCAAACAACAACAAACAAAACAAACGTGCTTTTATTTTTGCGTAGGAGTGTGTGACTATTTTGCCTGCATATGCATATGTGTACCACATGTGTTTTGCCCTTGGAAGTCATAAGAAGAATTAGATTTCCTGGGACTGCATTTAAGGATGGTTGTGAATGTTGCGTAGCTTCGGGGGACTGAACTGGAGCAAGTGCTCTTGATCACTGGGTCCATCTCCAGCTCCTGCAACCATCATTTTACACAGGAGCTGGGAGGGGAACTCAGTTCCTCATGCTTGCACAGTAAGTGCCTTACTCTTGGATCCATTTTTCCAGCTCCCACTCCTCAATTTTAAAGAGAGGAAGTCACAGAAAAGTATTGTGCCCATGGCCACCCTGCTTGTAAATGCAGAGAGGATCTGGACCAGGTCTAGCTCATGCTCTTTGCTCTAGGGCAAACCCCATCTTCAAGGCATGCCATGGAGGCTGATACTCTGTGACTTAATCGTTTCTGTATCCTCTGAAGGAACAGGAGCGCATAGGAACTTGGAGCCTACTCAGACCACATCCTTCATTTTACTGATGAAGATCCCAAGACTTGGAGCAGGTTAGAGACCCCGCCAGTGTCATGCTGCAATGAATGGCAGATCCATAATCGGTTGTCTGATTCTTCTCTTTTCAACCATTGTGCTTCTCTTGATGGATCTCATCAAAGGACTATTCCCATGATGGAGCGAGCTTTGGTCCTCCTGTGGGCTTAGTCAATGTTTCAATCCCTGTCTCACCTTTTCCCCTTACACAGCAAGGTATTTCACCTCACACTGCCAGCAGCTGCTTTTGACTTTCAAGCTGGAGCACTCAGGCCTGACCACGACCTCACCTTATCCAGCTTGTGATTTTCTCCCACCCATTCCCATCACCACAGGGACAGGAAGGGATGAAGGCATCAGCCTTGACACCGAGGTTGGCTTTTTCTGACTCTCAGCAGCTTTGGACTCTAGTCTATCTCAGGCTCTGAGTGGACCTGGGAGATTGCAGCCATTCCCTGGAAGGACACTGGTCCTCACCTTCCTTAGGGTGACGATGTCTCTCCTACTTTCTGGCACTCATGGAGGTTGCAATGGTGAGACCACAAGAGCATCTGCTCTTGGGGACAGAACTCAAACCCACCAGAATGGATTGGTCTTTGCTTAGCTATCTATGCAGCAGGTGATTCTACATAATAGTACCTTTCGTGCCTTGACAAGAGTTCATGAAAGTGGTACTGTGATGATGACTAGGTTATGCACCAACTTGACTAGGTGGATGGATGTCAAGACAGCTGGAGGGAAATTATTTTGACATATTATTATGTGCAGTCAGGAGAAAGATCCACAATAACCATATTTTCAGTCCAAATGAGTGAGTTATTACTAAGCATATAGCAAGACAAAGTAAAAGACCGAATAGCAAATGGTAGACAGGCAGTAAAGCATCACCAAATTGGGCTCTCTCATCCCCCACTTTCCAGTCGCTCCAAAACTACCCATGCTTCTGCACGGTTGCCTCCTCCTCTCCAACTTCGCTGTTAAAGCTCCCTCTGCTGGAAGCCTCTGTCTCATCTTTCATCCCTCTTTGCCTCTTCTCCTTCCTTCCCTTTCTGGCTGATAGGATCTCATGGTGGTCAACGTGGTCTTGAGTTTACTATGTAGCCAAGTCTGAGTTTGACCTTCTGACTCTCCCGTGTCCTCCTCGGTGCTGGAATTATCAGTGTGCTTCACCACATCCAACTAGCTCTGGTTTTCAAGATTGGTCCCAAGCATTATTTATCTTTAGCCTTTGCTGAGTTGCTTCTGCTTGGAGTCAACCATTCCTACTGTATATGGGGAGGCTTGCACTTTAGAGGCTTGGATTTTCATAGGGTTCCTTAAGCCTCTAACAAGTGTTTCACGGTTATGTAGACTATTAGTGCAATGTTGAGCACTTGCTCTCCTTCTGGGCAGACTTGGTTCATGCTGTTCAGATAGTGATGTTATAGCCATCCCCCAGTGAGTCTGAGATCTGAGATGCTGAAAAGCTTTCAGATAGACATTTCACACTTGTCATGACCCATTGCCTGAAGCGTGAACTGCATTCTGCCCGATTCCACTGAGCAAGGACTCTTGGAAGCATGGACCCACTGGCTTCTAGATGATCCCATGTGCCTTTTCCCACTTGTTAATTTTGCTTTATGCCTTTTCACTGTTAACACATCGTAGCCACCCAGGTGAATATATACTGAATCTTCCATGAAAATCACTGAGCTGGCATGTCTTGGGACTCTCCACCACATGTACCCCATGCCTTGTGCAGATTCCTTGCACTGAAATCTCAGTCCTTCCAGTAGTCTTATTTATGCCACTCACTTCATCATAAAGGGTGGTCTGTCCCATCCACCTTGTCACTCCTTGGTTATCAGGACATTGAGTTCTACTGCCCAGCAGAGGATATTCTTCCATTTACAGATGCTAGACATCACTTCCAGAAGTCACAGTTGCCACCCATTGCCCCAGAAGGATGTTAGAACATGACACTGATGTCAGGGCAGTCAGGGCACTGATGTTGGACATTCCTTTCTAAGGGAACCCTTGCAACAACAGTCTGTCTATCAAGTTATCTTTTCTCCAGGGGATGCATCAGATACAAGGAGATCCTTATCAGGCATATTTGGAATGTCTCATTCATCACCCCCCCTTTCTCATTTTCGAGACAGGGTTTTTGTGTTAACAGTCCCGACTGTCCTGGAACTCACTCTGTAGACCAGGCTGGCCTCAAACTCACAGAGATCCACTTGCCTCTGCTTCCCGAGTGCTGGGATTAAAGGCATGGGCCACCACCACAGCCTTGCTCCTCTAGGGACATAGCTTCCACAAATCATATGCTTGCAAGTGTGACTCTTATAAAGATGGCCAAACATTTTTTGAGTGATATTTGTGTGTGTGGCATATATGTATGCACATGCATGCACACATGCCACAGCATGCATATGGTCATAGGGAAACTTTTGAGAATTGGTTAGGGTCTAGTACATGGGTTCCTGGGATTGAACTGAGATTGCCAGGCTTAGTGGCAAGTGCCTTTATCCTTTGAGCCATCCTGCCTCAGATGTATAGTTCCCAGAGTGTATAGTTTTCCCAGTGAGATGCAGTTGATTAGGCAAGGTCACTTGTGCCATGAGTAGTATGCTTGGCAACAAAGTGGACATACATCTATAGCCTTACACCCATGGGTATCATACATCTATAGCCCTATACACATGGGTATCATACATCTATAGCCCTACACCCATGGGTATCATACATCTATAGCCCTATACCCATGGGTATCATACATCTATAGCCCTACACCCATGGGTATCATACATCTATAGCCCTACACCCATGGGTATCATACATCTATAGCCCTATACACATGGGTATCATACATCTATAGCCTTACACCCAAGTGTATTATACATCTATAGCCCTATACACATGGGTATAGGTTAGCACTAACTGGACTCAACCAGTTGAAGAAGAGTAGGAAATGAAGTTAAGCGAGGGTGTGTGGGGGAGTGGGGGGTTTAGTGGGAGTGGAGGGTGGGGTTTAGTGGGGGGTGGGGGGTGGTGTAGGAGTGAGTGGATATAATCAAAATACACTGTATTATTCTTTAAGAATAGATACATTTTAAAAATTTACAAATGGACATAGGATCTTAACATAACCAACCTCCACGACAGCTCCCAGTGACTCCAGAATCTCATGTTCAAGCCTCCTCACTAGGCTATAGAGTTAATGACACATGACTAGGCTAGGTTGCAATGGCTATGACAGCTTCTGTTTCCCTCACTCACTCATCTACTCCAGGAAAGTCAGCTGCTGTGTTGTGAGGCTGTGTATGCACTCCTATGGAGAGGACCATGTGTGGTAGGAGACCGAGATCGCTCGGGGACCGAGATCGACTGCCAACAGCCACATGATGGGACCTCCATCACATGAAGTGGAGCCTCCAGTCCCATTAAAGCTCTCACTGGGATGGACCAGCATTTTCATCTCTCTGACTTGACTCTCTCAGGGCTGCCCTATAGCTTGTGACTGGCTTTATTCTCATTCTCTCTCTTTTCCCTCCCTCCCTTTCTCCACCCCAACAAATAATATGTTGTTTTGTTTTTTGGTTTTCGAGACAGGGCTTCTCTGTGGCTTTGGAGCCTGTCCTGGAACTAGCTCTTGTAGATCAGGCTGGTCTCGAACTCACAGAGATCCACCTGCCTCTGCCTCACAAGTGTTGGGATTAAAGGCGTGCACCACCACTGCCAGGCTAAACTCTTATGCAAGCCTAGATGCCCTTGAGCTCATAGAGATCCACTTGCTTCTGATTTTTGAGTGCTGGGATGAAAAGCATGTGTCACCACCCCTGGCTCATTTTCTTTCTTGCATCCTTGGAGATAGTGGGTTTTATTGTAGGATTCCCCCCACCCCCCAGCACAATTCTGTGTCGATTCATTTACAAACACAACGTTTCCATTTGGTCAGGTTCCCGTCCCACCACAACCCCAAGTGATCATTTCCATCTTTCTGCAAATAACTATTGATTTCTCAGTCACACTGGATATTTATTGCCTGTGGTGTACTTAGGAGGAATTACAAAGAGCAAATATACTTAGTTCATTCCTTCTTTTGTAGATTTACGTGAGTGAGTGTGTGTGGCCGTGCATGTATGTGTGTCCTGTGCATGCAGTGACTGCAGAGACATGCTTCAGGGCATCAGATTCCCTGAAACTAGAGTTAGAGACATTTGTGATTGTGAACCACCATGATCGGGGAATCGAACTCAGGTCCTCTGCAAGAGACATCTCTTCAGTTCCCCATTTCCTTTCCCAAGTGTTTTATGGTTTGTGGTACTTTCTCCCAAATGTTTATAAAACTGGTGCCATCTTTACCGAAACCTAGAAATATGATCTGCAAAAAGTAGCCGTGAAATGCATTTTGGGAAAGGACAATGCCTTCTGACTGAGATGTGTTTGTGGTGAGGAGGCTTGGGGAGCAGAAGACTAAACAAAGTTGAGTGAGTTCTAATTACTTCAGATTTTCCGGGAGCTCTTTCATATTGTCGCGTGGAGATTCCAAACTTCAAACCTTCCTGTCCATCTCCTTCTTCTCAGGATCACACTGTAGCACAACTTCTTCACATAAAGCATTCCACAGTGTCTCCCCAAACTCCCGGAAAGTCTGCCAATCAGCACGCGGCCCTGTACAGTCACGCACAGTGGGGCATGATACCAGCGTCTCATTTCTAATTGTAGACACTCGGATCACCAAAGGTTAGGCAGGCAGTTAGCACCTGTGGTAAGCGGCTGCTTGTGGGGGACATAGAACCATGGCAAGTATTCTAGCTAAGTAACCCAACCGGGTGGCAGGTGCATTTCTCCTCGGCGAGACCTTGGATTTGACACAGCAACTCTCCTCTCATAGGTAGGGGCATTGCGACTCTAACGCATGGCCTTCAGTCCCTCTTGTAGGCTGCACTGTCTGCACAATTCTTCCAGGCTCCTAACTCGTCATCACTGACCCAAGTCATCTCTCTCATACCCCGTCACAACTAAAGTATATTGTTAGTTACTTGACCATCCATCCATCCATCCATCCATCCATCCATCCATCCATCCATCCATCCATCCACCCACCCACCCACCCACCCGTCCATGCACAAGCTAATCTTTGTCTCAGATTCGCGAAAAACAAGCCCCAAGCCACATCCTTTAAAATTTGAAGTGTACCATTGCTTTCCATAATGCATCTGGATGTGAGCAGACACGGAAAGTGAAGGGGGCTACAACTCGGGGTACCGGGAACACAATTGCAAGGGAAAGGGAGTCTGGTGTGGCGCTCCCTTGCAGCGCCCCAATCCTGCAGGGTGTAGACCGCGCACAGGAGGCGCGACACACAGCCCTGAGCAAGAGAGCCTAGCAAATGACACCAGGAGGTGTAGTTGCCATCAAACGTACACCAGCGCGGGTAGGGCGGCATCGGAAGTGAGCTTCAGGCGGAAACCCTCTGCGGGAGCCTAAGCTTCTTCTCTAGGCTCGAGGAGGTCTCCTCATCTCTTTGGTTCTGTGGCGGGAAGGTAGCATCCACCGGGTGCAGCTCTTGGGTACTCCCTACCATTGGTGACCATGCACATCTGACAGAGCTACCAGGAGAGGATGGGAGACCTGTCATTATTGCTTCAAACAACAACAACAACAACAACAACAACAACAACAACAACAACAAAACAACGAAGATACTGGAGCACAGTAGGGCTGACTGGTCAACAGTTCCCTACACCCCTTTCCCTCAGTATTTATACACACGCACATATATATTTAAATTATTTTATTTTAAATTGTGTTTATGTATGTGCACACGTATTTTATAGTTTTTATATTTAATTATGTGTTTGTGTACATGTATTTAAATTTTATGTTTAATTTTGCGTTTGTGTGTCTGTGTGTGCTGGAAGCCAGAAGAGGTCCCTTGGAGCTGGAGTTAAATGTGGTTGTGGGCCACCTGATGCGGGGGCTGGAATGGAACTCGGGTCTTCTATAAGAGCAATTTGTACTCTTAGCAGCTGAGCCAACTCTAAAGTCCACACAGTGTATGGTCTATTTTTCATGCAATACACAGAGGAAAACACTAAATAATAATGAAATAATAATAATAACAATAATAATAATAGGATTTGAACTCAGGCTGGGGCTGAACTTTCGCTCTAGACTCCTAGCAGAACCAGTCTCTGTCCCTTTACACCCTGGGCATGAACGGCACAGCTGTCCCTTTACTTCCTTCCCTGACCTCAGACGGCTAACCTGTTGATTCAGTTTCAAGTCAGCCAACTTTTATATGCTATCTTATCTATTTTCTACCCTAAAAATAGTGAAAGTCAACACAACTGTAACTGCTGAATCCAGAAAAGAAAAAAAAAAAATAGAGCTGACTAGGTTAAAGAATGTGTAGCATCCAATACAAGAGAGAGTGCAGTGAAACTAGTTCATTTGGGTGATGGGTTGTCAATGCATACAAACCAACTTGAGGAGCTGCTTGGCACGTTAGAGCAAAGTCATTTGATGTGTTCACTGCTCTTACTCATAGCATCCCACTTGTGGAAAATTTATCCTAAGCAAACAATACAAGAGAAAGGAAAAAGCTACATTTCCGAAGTAATTTAAAAAGTATTTCTTTCATGCACATGATTATTTTGTCTGCTTGAGTGTCTGTACAGCACGTGTGTGCTTGGTGATGATGGAGGTCAGGGGAGGGTGTCAGATCCCCTGGAATTGAAATTGCAGCCATGTGATGCTGCTGGGAATTGAAGTGGGTTCTCTGGAAGGGCAGCCAGTGCTTTTAATCATTGAGCCAACTCTCCAGCCCTCTGAAAACAATGTTTTACAGTGGACAAGGGTTGATTCTGATTGCTCAACTTTCACTTTGCTTTTTCATGATTTTAACACAAAGATTTTTTTGCCCTATCAGAAACCAGCTGTTTAACAGTGCATATTTGTGTGGCGGCGGGGGAGGGGGGGCAGCACTCACCCCAGGCATGCCCAATCAGAACTTTCCAGCTTAGAAAAGCATTAAAGCGGTAAGGGAGGAGCTAGACTAGAAGGGTCCCAATCCTGTCTGCAGCACAGCAAGATCTTGAACTTAAGCTTGCTATATAGCCTCTTGAGTTCATTGGATTCGTTTACCAATAAGCAATACTTGATGGAGTCGTACGGTAGACTAAATGTATGAAGCAGGTGGAATACCTGTGCGCTGCTGTTTCCTACCTGCATTGCCTTCTTGTGCTCAGCGCTTCCCCTGACTCTTACCACTCTGCCTTTCTTCTGTCTTCCACTTACCCCAATATCATCTACTGCATTGTCCTGGAAGGTATGTTTCATGCTCTTCATCAACTGGAAGTATCCCAAGAGCAAGAATATGTCTCACTCACTTGAAAAGACCAAACCAAACCAAACCAAACCAAAATGTCCTTGGGTCCTGAACCCAGTTCCCACTCCAAAGATGGTGCCCATCCATTTTTAAACAAACAATCAAACAAACAAACAAACAAACAAACAAACACCAAAAATGAACTCTCATATAGCAAGGAAAGCTGGAAACTTTTAAAAAAGATACAATGTACCCTGTCAAATAAAAAACAAACGAACAAACAAACAAACAAACAAAAATACCCAGGTAGATATGGGGCTGGATGGCTGAGCAGCAGTTAAAAGCACTTACTTCTCTCGTAGGGTACCAGGTTCAATTCCCAGCACTCACAAGATGGCTTACAATGGCCCGTGACTCTAGTTCTAGGGGATGTGATACCCTCTTTTGGCCTCTGTGGGCTTCTGAACAGATGTGGTGCACATAAACTCATGAAGGCAAAGATACATACATTAAGTGAATGAATGAATAAGTAAATCAGTCTTTAAAAAGTAAATAAAACCACATGGAATTAGAAAATTCTCTCGTAAAAAAGTGGTTAATCCAGCCATTCCCAGCATTTGGGGGGAAGAGGCAAGTAGATCTCTGAGTTAGAAGCCAGCCTGATCTATAAATTGAGTTCCAGGACAGCCAGGACTGAAAAACACTGTCTTGAAAAACCAAAACACAAAACAATCAAATCAAAAAAGTGGTTCACCCATGGGGATCACACACCCTAATTTTTCTTGGCTCCAGACTCAACTGACATTTGTAGTCACACAATTTCCAGGAACAGACTTATCTTCTGACTTACTTTCTGAACTTCTGCTTCCTTTTCCTGCTTCGTATGTGGCTCATCTCTTCCGTGTGGATTAGTACAGTATTATGAAATAACCATTCCTTTCAGAGAGATCAAATTTTCCCTCAAGATATCAGCTATCGTTCTGCAAGCCCAGTAATTCAAGGGCAGAAATTTATACATACAAAGTAGTAAGGACATCCTTCCTCCCTGAATGTGTTTGTGTATACACAAGTATGCATGCATACACACACGTGTGTGGAGGCAGAAGTCAATGACAAGTCTAGTGAGATCTGGGGATCTGCCTATCTCTACCCTTCCCTGAAGCGCTGGGGTTTCGGATGTGCCACCATGCTTGGCTATTACACAGGTTTGGGGACCCAAACTCAGGTCCTAGGACTCCATAGCTATCACTTCACCCACTGAGCCATCTTCCCAGGTTGAGAGGGATCTTAAGAGTCAGCAAGACAGTGTCTTCATTAGGTGTGCTGAGAAGTGAGTAAGGCCAGGCTAGATCAGAAGGCTTCCTAATGGGTAATGGTTATCTTCTGATGGTGATATTGGGTACATGACACTGGCATTCATTTCCCCACCATACAAGACTTTCTTGGAAGCATGTCTGTCTGAAACTCAAACATTGATACAGTGGGAAAAGATGGACTGGAATGTCAGTTTACACACACAGTGTAGATCTCCCTTAGAGCTGTTAGACTGCAGCCATCAGAGTACAGTTATCACAAAGACAGCCAGGTCCCCGCTCCTGAGAGAACCTGTTCAGTTTTCAGAACAATTGCAGTTTCTAGAAAGATTTGGTAAAGGGTTGTCATTGGCCTTTACGTAACTGTCTTCGGTGAGAATTTGACTACCCATTAGCATCTCTCATGAGGGTTGATGTGGCTCAGCAGTTAGGAGCACTTGCTTCACAAAAAATTCAATTTAGCGGTTGCGGGATAGTTTGGAGTTTGAACCCAAAAGGCTACTATCATAGATGAGGAGGAGAATGTAAACTCCCAGAGGTGGCGAGGCTAACAACGCTGAAAAAACCGTGCCAGAGAACGGTCTTTTCCTGGAGGGTTGCTATTAGTATGCTTTCCTTTCTTTCTTTCTTTCTTCCTTCCTTCCTTTCTTTCTTTTTTTCTTTTGTTCTTCCTTCCTTCCTTCCTCTCTCTCTCTTCCTTCCTTCCTTTCTTTCTTTCTTTCTTTCTTTCTTTCTTTCTTCCTTCCTTCCTTCCTTTCTTTTTTCTTTTGTTCTTCCTTCCTTCCTTCCTTCCTCTCTCCCTTCCTTCCTTCCTTCCTTCCTTCCTTTCTTTCTTTCTTTCTTTCTTTCTTTCTTTCTTTCTTTCTTCCTTTTTTCTTCCTTCCTTTCTTTCTCAAAGATTATCAGTGCCTTCCAGTTGCTTCCTTAACATGCTTCATTCTTTCATAGTCTGGCCTAGTTATACTTTCTAGCCACAGAGTTACAAAATGAGATGGGGAGAGATAAGGAGACAGATGACTGATGGATAGCAAGCAATATTAGAGGAAAGCAAAAGAAAAGAACACAAGGGGGGGAGGGGTTGTTCCTAAAAAACAGCATCTAACTCAAGTGTGAGTAACGGATGTCCAACGTTTTTCTTGCAGGGCATTGGGTGGAATGGGTTATGGCTGTAGTTCTAGTAACTTGGGAGGCTGAGACAGGAGGATTGCTATGAGCTTGAGGTCAGCCTGGTCTACATAGGGGGTGGTTTCAGGCAAGCTTGTACTGAAGAGTAGAACTCTGTCTCTAGAAACAAGACAGTTGTGGTGGTTAGAATAAGAATGGCCCCATAGGCTCATGTAATTTGAATGCGTAGCATCAGGGAGTGGCACTACTTATGAAGAAAAAGGAAGTGTGCCCTTATTGGAGGAAGTGTGCCACCAGGCAGGGAGCTTCAAGGTATTTAAAGCTCACAGGAAGCTCGGAATCTCCCTCTTCGTCAGGGGATCCGGATGTGGCTCTCAGCTACATCTCCAGCATCATTTCTGCCTGTGTTACCATGCTTCCCATCACGATGATAATGGACTAAACCTTTGACACATCCTGTAAGACCTCAGTGAAATGCTTCTCTTTATAAGACTTCCCTTGGTCATGGTGTCTCTTCACAGCCATAGAACACGGACTAAGACATCATTTTTTTTTTCCTCATCAAACTATTTTTTAAAATTATTTATTTCTTATTTTTACATATAGATCCCAGTTTCCTCTCCCTCCCTTCCTCTCTCCCTCCCTCCCATGCCCCCCCCACTCCTACCTCCCCCACACCCCCTGCCACTCTACAGGGAGGGTAGTGCCTTCTAGGAGGAGTCAACAAATTCTATCAAGCCCTTTGGAGTAGGGACTAGGCCTTCTCTCCTGTCTCTAGGTTAAGGGAGTATCCCTCCATGGGGAATGTGTTCCCAAAGTCCTTTTGTGCACCAGGGATACATCCTGGTTCTACTGTCAGAGGTCCCTTAAACTGCCCAGGCCTTCTAACTGAGACCCATGTTCAGGGTCTCTGAGTCAGTCTAATGCTGGATTCCCAGCTATCAGTCTGGGGTCCATTAGCTCCTTCTTGTTCAGGTCAGCTGTCTCTGTGGGTTTCTGCAGCCTGGTCTCGTCCTCCCTCTCTGCATCTGGATTCCAGTTCGGCTCAGTGTTTAGTTGTGGGTGTCTGCTTCTGTTTCCCTCAGCTACTAGATGAGGGCTCTATGATGGTGGATAAGTTAGTCATCAATCCCATTATCAGGGAAGGGCATTTATGGTAGCCTTTCCACTGTTGCTCAAATTGTTAGTTGGGGTCAGTCTTGTAGGTCTCTGGACATTTCTCTAGAGTCAGTTTTCTCTTCAAACCTATAATGGCTCCCTCTTTTATGATAGCTCTCTTTTTTTCCTCTCATCTATTCCTCCCCTACTCAATCTTCCTAGTCCCACGTGCTTTCCTCTCCTCCCCTTCTCTTTCTCCTAGCTCCCTCTCCACTCACTGCCCCCTCCCCAATATGCTCAGGAGATCTTGTTCCTTTTTCCCTTTTGTGAGGAACCTTGTATGAATCTCTAATTTTGAAAAGCTCTTCTGTCCCCGTGCTGCAAGCAAGAGAGCGCCAGGGGGAGCGGGGTGTGGGCCAGGGAGAACCTAGTTCCTCCAGGTAACATCCGCCCCTGTCCCCACTCTCAATGGGCGTGGTCAGTGCCACCGGTGTGGACAAAGTGAATATCCCACTACACACCAGTATGGTGGCAAATGCCTGTAGTCTCAGCACTTGATTCAGAGACTGGATAATCAGAGTCTAAGGTTATCCTTAGCTCTGAAGCCAATGTGAGGCCAGCTTGATCTACATGAGACCCTATCTCAAAAACCACCCCTGCCCCATCAAAAAAGGGAAAAATTCTTGTAGGGTTTAATATTTTTTTTTTATCGCTGGTATATAATCTCCCTGTACCCCTCCTACCCCCCCCCCTGAGAAAGCAAAGAAAAAAGAACTGGAGGAGCAGGAACTTGGAGGTAGTCCTTCACTCTGGGAAGCTATCAGAATGATAGTAATGCACTTACAAGAGATTAACAGACATCACTTGATGGGAGATGTCACTCTGTAAATATGTTTTTCTTATTGGTTAATGAATAAAGCACTGTTGGCCAATAGGAAAGCAAGATAGGCGGGACTAGGAGGACAGAAGAAGTAGTAGGGAGGAGCCAGCATGGAGAGAACGGAGAGAGCAGAATGTGGGCCCCTTTCTCCAGTAAGATGAAACCACATGGAAATACTTAGATTAATAGAAATGGGTTAATATTTAAGACAGTGGTAGCCAATAAGAAACTAGTAACTGGCCTACCACATTTATAACTAATACAGAGCCTGTGTGTGTTATTTGGGGCTGGCATGGCGGTGGGACCTGAACAGCAGGGAAAACAACTCACAACAATCACTAGTTCCAGGGTGAGTTGGTTGGTGGGCAGATAGAAGGGTATTCTGCCTAGCAGGGAGGAGGGAGGGACAGAAGGAGTAATTTTGTTCACCTTTCCTTTGTTCATTTATAGCGATACTTATAGAACATACACGTAAATTAATTTAATTTAGGATAATAAAAACAAGATTAAATGGAGTTTGTAATACAGGATTGGTCACCACTGGGCTACAACATTTTCCAAATAATCCCTGGTTGAGGAAGATGTTTTTCCGGAAAGTTCTAATTCTTCTTTCTCCACCGCCAAGCCAACACGCAGAGCGCCAGGTGTGGACGATTTCTGACCGTCTAAATTTCTTTTCTTTGTAGAAGGGTGTGTGCAGCCTCCGATTCATTTTGTTGAACTATGACCAGTGAGGTGCCTGGCTGGCCCCACATGGCCACTTGGTGGAAAATTAGGTCTTAGTAGGTCTTCAGGAGGTGGTGTTTGTCTAATGGAAGGGGGGAGAAATACTCAGCATCTAAGAGGATCCCCTCAATTTTGTGTTTTATTTTTGTACTTGCAAGTGTAATATACACTTATGACAAGACAGACTCATTTGAATGCAAATAGGAGTAGTGTGGGCAGTGGCCCAGGCAGTCAGGTGAACCCAGCTCCATATGTCCTAGGCAGGGAGATGTCAGCTGTTTCAGGAGTGGGTGGCACCAGTGCAGAGCTGATTAATTAATCCAGCTCGAAGGCACTGGATGTACTCTTAAGACAACTCTGGGCGTTTATACCATCACACACAATTGTCTTTTCTGCTGCCACCTCACAGTTGTCTCTCCCGTGTCCCTTCCATACCCAGGCATCCAGGCTTCCCTCCCAGGCTCTGCTCTTGGAGGCTGACCCCAAAAGTTTGCCTCACCTAGGCTGAGCTGCCCTCTTCATTGCAATCTGAAGCAGTGGCCAGCCCCAATGGGAGACAGGGAGTGGGAAGAGAGAAATCCAGAGTTTGCCCCCAGTCTCTCTGAGAAGGCTGTCTCTTACTCAGGGTGCCTTCTCGCCTTCCTATGGCCTGTGGTAATGGGAATGTCTTCTCATACTTGTTTCTCACGGGGCTTTCCCACATTTTCTACTGACTCCTTCAACACCGGCCCATTTCTAAGAAATTACTGCATGGATTTTCCTGCTTCAGAGCAGGCAGATATATCCACCCCAAGGAAATGAGCTGTGTGAGGTTCACCTTCCGTAGAAGAAACACAGGCTGGGGGACATGTCTTCAAGCTCTGTATTCCTGGCCTTTGGTACGGTGCACTGAACTCTGCAGACGTTCTGTTGAGAGGACCTTAGACCTAGGTGTTGAAGGACACTGCAGCGTGTGTGGATGACACACTATCTTACTTAAAGCTGCTTTAATTCTTCGGGACAAGGTTCATGGTACTAAAGAATATGCTGCATAACATTTAGGACTGTCACCTGAGTTTAGGCTCTGATAAACCACATTTATCTAATGATGACAAGGACACAGGGAAGACGATGACAGAATCATTGTAACCATGTCACTATTAGCACTGTGAACCTCTGGCTTGTTGCAAGATTGAGGGTCTCTCTCTGTCTCTTTGTCTCTGTCTCCGTCTCTGTCTCTCTCTCTCTCTCTCTCTCTCTCTCTCTCTCTCTCTGTCTTTTTTTACCTGCCTCTGCCTCCCAAGTGCTGGGATTAAAGGCATGCACCACAACTGCCCAGTCCTACCCCCACCTCTCACATGCACACATTTTATTTATCTTTATTTTACATGCATTGGTGTTACATGCCATGGGTGTTGGGTCCCCTGGAACTGGAGTGACAGACAGTTGTGAGCTGCAATGTTGGTGCTGGGAATTGAACCCTGGTCCTATGGAAGAGCAGCCAATGCTCTTAACCTCTGAGCCATCTCTCTAGCCCCCAGGGGATCAATCTCTTTGTGGATGTATTGTTTATATACTGTGATGTATTCTGATTTGAGCAGCATAAGCATTTTTGGCTTAATAGATAAATTTACTAGTAACCACTACTCCTATTAAGGCAGTCACCTTTAAAAAGATTTGTTGTGTGTATAAATATATGCATATATGTGTGTAGCGAGTATGTTTTGCCCTGCCGCCGGTCTGGTCCCGCCACCACGCCAGCCCCCAATAACACTCAGAGACTCTGTATTTGATATAAGGCTGTTGGCCAGGTCCTAGTTTCTTACCGGCTAGCTCTGTCTTAATGATGAACCCATTTCTACTTATCTAAGTATTTCCACGTGGTCATCTTATCAGAGAGCAGCAAGCCCGCATGCTGCTCTCTCCAGGCTCTCCATGTTGGCTCCTCCTTACTACTTCCTCTTTCCTCCTTGTCTCCTAGTCCCCCCTATCTTCCTTTCCTATTGGCTAACAGTGCTTTATTCATTAACCAATACAAGAAACATATTTATAGAATGACATCTCCCATCATCTCCTCTTTTCTGTCTAAAATAAAAGGAAGGGTTTTAACCTTAACATAGTAAAATATATCACACAACAGTTATCAAATAAGAATCGCAGTTAACAATATTTTGTTCATTAACATTTAGTAAGATTTAAGAAAATATTCTATCATCTACCCTATCTTTGTGAGTCTAAAGTCCTATATGTAATTTATCTTTAATCCTAACTAAGGAAAACTATAACCATAACTATCTGTCTTTAACTCCCTCAAAGAACACAGAAGGATAATACATAAACTCTAGAAATGACAGAGTCAACTAGCCTGGTCAGTCACCCGAAGTTCTTCTGTAATGTTCCATCTTCAACCTATAGGCCACAGTGTGTCTGGCAGACTCTTCAGCAAAGCAGGAAACTTTAAACTGTCCACCGGTATTGGCAATTTGCCAGTCACTTTTCTCTGTGTCTTGTAGACTGTCTGGAAGACTCTTCCATGAAGCAGAAATCCTGTAGCAATGTCCATCTTGTATCAGCAGTCACTTTTCTGTGGGTCCTGCATGTCCAGTTTATACAGTATAAAGTTAAACAGTCCAGACAAGAGCAGTATCCCACTTCTGACACCATTTGTTACGAGCAGGTTTTTCCCTGCTGGCCACCTGGTCCCAACGCAGCGTCATCCAGACATAAATAACATGCTGAGACTCTGTATTTGATATAATGCTGTTGGCCAGTTACTTGTTTCTTATCAGCTAGCTCTTTCTTAATGATTAACCCATTTCTGTTACTCTAAGTATTTCCACATGGCTCATCTTACTGGAGAGCAGGCCTGGACCTCTGTTCTCTCCAGGCTCTACATGCTGACTCCTCCTAACAACTTCCTCAAATCCTCCTTGTCTCCTAGCCCCACCTATCTTGCTTTCCTATTGGCCAACAGTTTTTTATTCATTAACCAGTATGAGAAACATATTTATAGAATAACATCTCCCATCATATGTGTGCGTGTTTGTGTGGGTGCACATCTTTGTGTGGGGAGCGTGGATTTACACATTCATATTGTAGGTATGGAGGCCTGAGAACAACCTTGTGTGTCTTTCTTTCCTCAGAAGCCATCCACACTGTCTTTTAAGATGATGTCTCTCCTAGGAGAGGAAGGAGAGAGAGGAGAGAGGAGAGAGGAGAGAGAAGAGAGGAAGAAGTAGGGAAGAGATTCAAAATGTAGGACCAAGAGAGAAGAATTCCCGGCCCTCTCTCCTGTAAGATAAGACTACATGGAAATACTAAGATTAATAGAAATGGGTTAATATTTAAGACAGAGCTAGCCAATAAGAAACTAGTAACAGGCCAACAGCGTTATATCTTAAAAAAAAAAAATGATGTCTCTTACTGACTTGAAGCTCATCAAGTAGGTCAGGAGTCTGCAGGGGTATGCCTGTCTCCTTCCAATGCCAGAGTTCCAAGTGTACTTTAGTATTCCCCTTTTCTTGCAGAAGAAGAAGAAGGAGGAGGAGGAGGAAGAGGAGGAGGAAGAGGAAGAGGAGGAGGAAGAGGAGGAGGAGGACAAGAAGGAGGAGGAGGAGGAGAAGGAGGAGGAGGAGGAGGAGGTAGAGGAGGAGGAGGAGGAAGAGAAGAAGGAGAATAATAATAATAATAATAAGAATAAGAAGAAGAAGGAGGAGGAGGAGGAGGAGGAGGAGGAAGAGGAGGAGGAGCAGGAGCAGGAGGAGGAGAAGGAGGAAGAGGAGGAGGAAGAGGAGGAGGAGGACAAGAAGGAGGAGAAGGAGGAGAAGGAGGAGCAGGAGGAGGAGGTAGAGGAGGAGGAGGAAGAGAAGAAGGAGAATAATAATAATAATAATAATAATAATAATAATAATAATAATAATAAGAAGAAGAAGAAGAAGAAGAAGAAGGAAGAAGAGGAGTGTGTTCTGGGGATTGAATCCAGGGCCTCATGTCTGCATGACAAGCACCTTACCCACGGTACTGTGCTCAACCTCAGTATCTTTTCTTCTTCCCCTCCCATTCTGCCATAGACCCAAGCGCCTCCCCATTGCATCAGCACTGACCTGGTGTTCATCGAACTCCCTGTTGCCACCTTCCAATCCTGCGGACTCCCTTGCATCTGTATCCTTTCTTGTTTTCTTCTGGTATCTTCATTTGCCTTCCTCAGGATTGAGCGCCCCCTTTTCCCTTAAGACCCCTTCTCTGGACTGCCTCCCTGCTCACAACTGTCTTCCACTCAGACTAGATGAAAGGTCTTTCCAGAGGCCTGTATTCTGTCATCATGCCTACATTGTATTTTGAATTGGCTTTATGCAATTATTCTTTTCCTCCACGAAACTGTAAGCAGCTCGAGACAGAAATGGGATCGCAGTCTGCTTCAAATGTCAGACTTTTCAGTGCAATGCCCAGCATATGATATAATTGCTGTTTAAATAGATTAACAGCGTCAATTTCTTTTCCAGGACATTACCTGAATCTTCACTATCAAATTACACATTAGAGCATTTTGATTGCAGGGAACAGAGACCCAGCTCTGTGGGAGATTCACAGACACTCTTTCCCCCTGGGAAGGCTCTGTCTCAACTTTGTCCCAAGGGACGTCCCACCTGCCTCACAGCCCCTCTGTCGCTCTCTGCCTGTGCAGTTCATTGGCTTCCCTGTGCTTGTTGGCTCCCTCTGCTCATCTTTTATTGCTACCTCATTCTAAATCCAGCTTGTAACTCACCCCAGATTCTTCTGGCCTCCATTTTATCTGGTTGACATTTGCAAGGGTACTAATCTAACTTAAGCTTTGCAGGAGCCCATCACAAACTGGGCGTGGCCTCTGGAACACCTTCCAAGCATCTCTAGTTCAGTGAGCTAAGGAAGGTGCTCTAAAATGTGATTGCCTGGGAGGAAACCCTAATAGATGAAGAAATAGCAGGGGCAGTAGCAGGCTTTCTAAGGCTTCTCCTATTCTAGAGCTGAACGTAATTCCTTGCATTTTTGACCTCCTTCATTCCTGAACAGTGTAAGTCCCCAATCTGTCACCCCAGGAAGTCACTTCTATTTCCTCTACTTGGAAATTACAGAATTAAGGAATGCCGGTGCTGGAAGGAACCTTGGGCTTCGTTTGCTCATGTGTGTTCTAGGTAACGCTTACACCACAAGATGTTTCCATGAAGGAAAGTCAAGATGTTCCAGCTCTTCCCTGGTATCCCAGCTCACACAAGTGACACACTTCTTGGAGGTCTGGTTTTATTGGCGGGGAACTCTGGTCCTCAGCACCAACCAACCCCTAGAGAGCTCAGCTCCTCTCTATTGAAGGTTGTGATACAGGGGCTTCTGAAAGGGCTCCAAGGCAACCAAATTAATATGGCCTGAAAGAAAAAAAAAATGGGTAAGGACTTATGTGCTAAAGGCAGTTGACTGAGCCCCACTAGGACAAATCCCATTGTTCTCTTCCAAGTTAAACATGTTACATGCTACACTGGATGTCCATCCTGCTTGTGTAGACAGGAGAACGTACTCAGTATGACCAAGCTGAATAGGTCTTTATGACTAATTAGGGGCTTCATCCTTTTTTTTTTTTTCTTTTCTAGATGTGTCAATATAAACCCATCAACTGGTGACAGTCTACCCAGACAGGTTGACCGAGGGGGAGTGAATGGATATTCTGGAGGCCTCTATTCTGCTTCGTTGCCTCAGTTTTTAGGTTAATTTAAAAGTACTCTTAAGAGTCTATTAAGGACAAACAAATAGAAGCAGCAGGAATGAGAAGTAAAATATCATTTTCCCAAGGATATACAGCTAAAGAGTGTGTGCAATTTCTCTGTGTAGCCCTGGCTGTCCTGGAACTAGCTCTGTAGACCAGGCTGGCTTCGAACTCAAGAGATTGACCTGCCTCTGCCTCCCGAGTGCATGTGCCACCACCTCCCGGCTACTTGTTGCCCTCTTGTAATCAATATCTGACCAACTAGCCTATTTATTGGGTCAATAAATAAAAGTCCACATCTGATATTTTTTCTGAAATGTTTAAGAATGATCACAGCGTTACTCATTTATTTATTAAAAAGCTTGATGCACACTCCTATTGGGTATCATGAACCTGTTCAAAATGTTTATTTCTCCCACAAAGAATTGTTAACGCTAACTTACCCAAAGATGCCCAACTCTTTTGCAAGCTGGCACGGGAAAGCCCGTTTTCCGTTTCCGCTGAGCTTTGACGGTGAGTGGTTGTACAAACTCCTCCTAGGTTAGCAAGGCTCACACACCACAGGACAGGTTTCAGCATCCCTGATGGGTCCTTTCTACCTGATGCTTGGTCCAGGTGGAGCGGGACGCCGCCCTCTGGTGGCAAGTGGGAGCCCGCGCACTGCATGCTAATGAGCGCGTGGCGCAGCTCGCTGATTGGTTGGCACGAATTCCAGCTGCTTTGCTTGTCGGCGGGTGCGAGGGAGAGTCGAGGGGCGGCGGGCGACATCCTGGGCCCTGCGCGCTCGCTCTCTGCGCCTCCCGGTTCACGCCCAGGCTGGGGCGGACCAGGCTGGCTTGTGAACTTGGGGTTTCCCCTTTTCGCTTCCATTCGTGCCGTGGTCGTGAATTCATCCAGTGTCCAGAATGACGATCCGACACCAAGGCCAGCAGTACAGGCCGAGGATGGCTTTTCTCCAAAAGGTACCCTGGGTGTCCCCTGCCTGGACTCTAGCAAGTGGGCGGGGACCCATATGTGGAGTGTCCACGGGAAGATCGGGCAGGGGCAGAGGGCGTCCCTCTAGGGTCCGTCCACGCTGCTCAGTTTTACTAAATGACTTCTTTGTGTTGCATTTAAACACTATAATGATTTTCGCGTAAACTGTTTATAGTAGAGAATTTGAAGGCAGCTGTAATGGTCGGCTGGAGGCCGAAAACAACCTGTTACTCACAGAGGAGGGTGCTTGAGACTGCGCGGGGATTTGAGACAGCTGATACTGTTACAAGGTATCAGCTATTAAATAAACATATTAAGCATTTTCCCCAATACCAAACGGCAGGATCAACACCCCCCCGCCGGCCGACCTGTCTCTCTGTGTGTGTGTGTGAGTGTGTGTGTGTGTGTGTGTGTGTGTGTGTGTGTGAGAGAGAGAGAGAGAGAGAGAGAGAGAGAGAGAGACAGAGAGAGACAGAGAGAGACAGAGAGAGACAGAGAGAGACAGAGAGACAGAGAGAGAGACAGAGAGAGACAGACAGAGAGAGACAGAGAGAGACAGACAGAGAGAGAGAGAGAGAGAGACAGAGAGACAGAGAGACCAGGTGAGGGATTGAGAGCCCCCTCCCTCACCTTAAGGTTGACAATCTGTATTTTCTGTACAGTCTGAACCTTTTCCTGTGGATGGCAAATGGCCAGCACAGGGTGTCCGTCCACGATGGACACGTGAGAGGTGGAATGTACCTACGGGGTGATGTGTCTGGGGACAAAGTGGTTTGTTTTGTTCTGGGCTTTTGGGTTAGAAAGCGTGGGAAGAGACATGCACAGGATTAGGTCCCAGGTCACTCATGTGTCCTTTTGCCATGCAGTGTTCATTTTAGGATTACCTTGCTGAGGGGAATTAGCCTGATACTTTGTGACAAGCTGAGTCAGTCCTGTCTTGAGCTGCTGGGGCTTAGCAACTGGGTACAGTTGGTGACTAACTGACCTAATCTACAAGGTGGTGAAAGATGGACAGTCCTGGGTACATCAGGACATTTATCATACCTGGTCATCTTCAAGAAACCAGGTAGAAGAGGTGTGAGGGTTTTATGCTGAGAACAGAAGAAAATATTGTCTCTTGCTAGTAAACAGTCAGCCCCCAGCTCCTAAAAGGACAAGAAACCGCCTAAGTCTGTTCAAAATTAAACACTCTTCAGATTGTGTTCCAGGGTTGTCTTCTCCGCCCATGCAGGATGGCCCTGGCTTGGAGGCTTAGAGTAGCTGTCTGGAGTACTCATGTGCTCACTGAATCCCAACATCCACTCACTTGGCTTTCCTTGCCACCGTGTCTTGCTCTCCAGCCTCCTTCCCCCTAATCTCAGCGTATCTCACCTCCACCCATCCTCCTCCCCAGACCCCTGACCTCCTTCCCAGCCTGTACTCCTCTCCCCTCTACCTCAGGCCCCTCCCTCTATTTCATCCCCTCCCTTACCTCCACCCTACCCCACCCACATAGCCTCTCTGCTCTCAGCACACTTCCTGTGCCTCATTGACCCCCCATGACATCCTTCATACACGTTGGTTTTCTTTCGCAAACTGAGTGACCTCTTTCACATAATTCTCCCCTCCCGATTGGCTTCCTGGGCTCACGGGATACTGTCCACCCTTTGCAGCCTGGCCGCTCAGGGTCCCGGTGCCACTATCTCCCTGTCTCTACCTCTCACCCAACTCCCACTCTTACCCTCCCAGAATAAGAGCAAAGCATCCCAGGCACTCAGAGCTGTTACTCATGAGTGTTCTGGCTTCTCTAGGAACCCTGTACCCTTCCAGGCATCCATGAGAACATCCCTTTCCCCCTCTGCCAGACTTCCACTATGTGAAGCAGGCTCTTCTGACTCCACAGGGAAATGACTTCTTTCTCTAGGTCTACAGACACTGTCCTCCTCAGCCACAGCATTGCTGCCCTGTGTGCCTTGTGCTAGCAAGGGCCCTGTCCACATCCCATCTGTGTACACTGGGGTCCTGAGTTGGATCCCAGAGCCCCTTAGGCCAATGGACAGAGCAGAGTTCTACAGAACCTCAGGTGCCTGTGGTAGGAGACCCTCAGCCATTATCCACCTGAGCTAGACAGTCAGACTTTTAGAGTCAGGTCTGGGCCAGCAGAACAGGGACCCAGGCGCAGGTACAATTCCCCACTCACTTACTGTGTGTTATGATGTGTATGATGTCCCATGAATTATCTCCTTTATTTTGTCATACGGTGGCTTGCATCCCTTACAGAGAAGGACACTGAGTCTCAGAAAGGTTATGTGACTTGCCAGTCACACTACCTACTACAGGTGGAACTTGGAAACAATACCAGAGTGGCTCTATTTGTGCCGATGTGGCACAATGGTTAGAGTTTTCCTAGGTGAGGAGGTTGTGAGAAGGCTGTGTGCTTGGTGGACACAGAGCAGAGAAGTGAAGGGTAATAAATGGGAGGGTCTAGGCAGAGATAGATAGATAGACAGACAGACAGACAGACAGACAGACAGACAGATAGTATAGAGAACACGTCCCCAAGGTTCCAAGGCACAAAGACACAGGAAATCTGGCGAGTTTAAGGCTATGTTGTCCTGCAGCAGACATATTATAAAGCCCAAAAGAGGTCACAAAGGTAGAAGGAGGCAATGGGGGCAATGATGAGCCCTTAGAATGCCTTGAGGGCCAGTTTGATCCCTTACCCATCCCAAGGGACCATGGCAAAGTTTGGAACAGACAAGTGACACAGCCTATTGTAAATTAAGACAACCACTGGTGTGTCCTGGATGAGTAATGGGCTATGTTAAGAGAGTTAATTTAGGGGTCTCCATACTCCCTCACATCCCCAGACACCCTGGAAAGGGAGGCTCTTTCCAAAGGCAGAGAGAATGATACTGTTCTGGGGGACCTTCCTTCTCCGTGAGTCAAGGGTTTCTATTACACGGTGCACCTCAAGCTCAATGCAGTGTCTGGAGAGAATGCCCTTTGTCTGGGATATCAGGGCTTGTTCAAGGTGTGCAGAGGCCTGGGTATGTCAGTAGCATGTCTGTTGAGTGTGCATGAAGCCCTGAATTCACCCCTCAGCATCACATACACTCTTTATGGGGGTGCATGCCTGTAACCCCAGTGCTTGGAAGGTGGAGGCAGGAGGATGGGGAGCTCAAAGCCAGCCTTGGCTACTGTCTTAGTCAGGGTTACTGTTGTGATAAAACAGCATGACCAAAAGCAACCTGGGGAGGAAAGGGTTTGCTTTACCTCACACTTCCAGGCAGCAATTCATCACCGAGGGAAGTCAGGGCAGGGACCCAGAGAACGGAAGAGGAGACCATGGACGAGCATTGCCTACTGGGTTGCTCTCCAGTGTTTGCTCAGTCTGGTGTCTTACAGCGTCCACGGCCACCAGCTCAGGGATAGCACTTCCTTCAGTGAGCCGGGCCTCCCACATTAGTCCTTAACCAAGAAAGTGCCCCACAGGCCAATCCTATTAAGACCTTTCCTTTATCAGGGTTCTTTCTTCCAAAATGACCCTTGCTTGTGTCAAGTTGACACAAAAACTAGCCATCGCAGCTATGTACTGAGTGTGAGACATTGGCTCAAAAAGACAAATGTGACAGAAAGTTGGAGACCCACCTGCCAGGCCTTTACTGTGGGATTCGCTGACCATGACATGTGGCGAACTCAAGAGTCCAGATGAGTAGCTCTGGCCCCATGGGCCCTTACCCTGGTGCTGGTCCATATACCTCAGTGATGCCATAGTCACCATCCTGGCCATTTTCACTTACCAGTGCCCTGGGGATTCCTTGATGCCATGGGAAGAAGCCCTCTATGAGGTGACTTGGCTTTTTTTGTGTGGCTTCTGGCATCTTACTTCTGCTTAGTCAGGGACTGAGAAGCAGAGGTATTAAGGAGGCCAAGGCAAAGGAAGGTATTACTCTGGCACCATACTTTTTATCTGGTATACAAAATGAAGCGCTGGGTGCCAGGTGCCAGGTCACCAAGGAGCTTTGAGTCCAGTGACAAAGACATATTTGACAAACAAGGAGACACGTGTAATGATGTACAGATTAAGATACATGGGACGAGGATAAAATATGGGTTATATATTTTATTCTGGGAGAAGTCACTCACAAGAGAAACCGATGACAGGAAAGTTCCTGCTCCAAGGATTCACACCCAGGCTGCTCTCCATGGCCTGACTGGAAACTGAGAGAGCAGGCCTGTCCCCAGCCCCAGGCCAAATACCACACACTCACCTATGCACCTGTGACCACACCCAAACAGGCCAGTGCCACAGGTGTTGCTGGATGGATCTCTCACTATACACGTGGAACATGGTTGGGGCAGACATTGTTGGAGGATGCTCCATTGAGGGAGAAGTAAGTAAGCTGTGTTTGGGATCGGGGCGGGGTGGGGGGTGGGGATGCGGGGGAGAGCAAGGCTTCAGAAGGAGGCTTGTAAACTGAGTTAGGAAAAATTACTAATGTTTTTTCAGGAAGAGAGGAAGATGAGCAACATTTTAGGCTGACATAAAATACAGACATGTAGGACAGCCTATTAAGATTGAAGACTCCTTGAGGCCAGTTCACCAGGCCCAGAGTGGGCATGGGTGGGTGGATGGGAAGGCTGGAGATAAAAGAGGCTCACAGCTGGGGCACCTCATGTGACATGGTGAGGATCTGATGCTTTCTGTGTTTAATGAGATGCCATTTGATGTCTTTAAAAGCAGAGATGAATATGACGGGTTAGTTTACATGCTACAGGGGCAATTCTGACGAGAGAGCATGGGTACTTCCAAGATAGCAGCTGCATCTTAGAAAACGCTGATACCAAGCCAGGGTCTGGCCTAAAAATTCCTGCGCAGTGGAGAATGGCTTCAAACTTCTGATCCTCCTACCCCATCCTCCCAAGTTCTGATATGACAGACATGTGTCACCATGCCCAGTTTATGTAGCCCTGGAAATTAAACCCAAGGTTTCATGCATTGTAAGTAGGCATCCTACCAACTAAGCTACATCCCCAGCCCAAGCATTGATCTTTCTAGAAGAGCTTGTTGGGTGGTTTGAACATACATTTGAAATTGTGGTCCCTGGGGACACTGGGCAATGACTGGTTATATTATGGGTACTCAGCTTGGGATTGTACTGGCATGGAACACTAATTAATACTCTACCATGCACCAGACACATCTCCAACAAATAATGAAGGGTAAGTATGGGCATGGTGAGTTGATGCCTAATCTCATCACTTAGGAGAACGGCCTGGGGAACACACTGAAGGCTGTGGACTAACTGAGGTGGAGACTATAGTTCAGAGTGGGTTGGAGGACTTTCCAATGGGGCAGGATTTAGTGGCTAGGTGTGAGATGTTCAAGACACGAAAGCAGAATCCATAGAAGCTGCCCACTGCTGCCCTTAGCTGGGGTTATCTGCAACGCCTTGCTGACCTAAGAATAGGGTGGCAAGAGCAGATTTTGGGTCAAGATCACCATATACCAGGGTATACACAGAGTGCTGGTTTATGTCTTTAATCTGTTGAGTGGAGCTCACCATAACTTATTTGTACGGTCACACATGCCTCAATTAGAAAAACAACTCTGGTTTTGGGTCCCCTTCTCCATCTCAATGTGGGAAAGCACTGATTACGACTGCCCCCTTGGGAATCTTTCCTTTCCAGTGTAAAGGAAAATTCCAGCCCCTGAGATCCTCCACTGTGAGTGACAGCTCCTTAATTTGAGGAGCAGCGTGGGTGTGGTAGGTGGGTTGTCAGAACCATCAAAGCCATCGCTTCTGATCCCTTTATGATGCCTCGGGTCCCTGGCTCACCTGCAGGCAAGTTTCAGCCCGGAGCATGTACAACTAGGAGGCCAACTCGGGGTCATCCAGGGACCCAGTAGTGGCCTGGTTTTATGGCACTTCTGTGTTGCCTGGAGACCAGGCTGATTGTTTATCTTGAGAGGAGCTGGGAGCTGGTCTTCCTGGGAGTAGGGTGGGGATGACTGTGGCTGTCTTTGGGCAGTGTGAAAGTTTACAGCAGAAGCTGTATTCAGGCCGGAGTGTCTTAAATAACAGAAACACACTTTCTCAGAGTCCTTGAGATCAGAAATCCGAGCTCAGCCGTAGCAGGGATGGGTTTCTCTGAAGCCCCTCCTCTTGATTTGTAGATAGCTGTTCTCTGTCCTCTCATTATCTTCTCAACTAGGGTAGTCCTCTTCTCACAAGGACACCAAACCAACCGTACTGAAGTAGGGCCTATGCATATGACGTCATTTGTTCTCTCTCTGTCTCTGTCTCTCTGTCTCTCTCTGTCTCTGTCTCTCTCTGTGTCTCTCTGTCTCTGTCTCTGTCTCTCTGTCTGTCTCTCTGTCTCTGTCTCTCTCTCTATGTCTCTCTCTGTCTCTCTCTCTCTCTTGTGTGTGTGGTGGGATTATTAGGGATTGAGTCCAAGGTTTTATGAAAGCTAGGTCATGCTCTACCACTGACTCTTGGTTTGTTCATTCAATTCTTTTATTGTATTTTTTAGTTTACGTGTGGACGTGCACCCTCACTCCACACACATGTAGAAGCTGCAAGGCAACCTTTGGGAGTGAGTTCTCTCCTCGAAGTGTATGGCTCCCAGGGACTGAACTTGGCTTATAAGACTTGGTTTTAGGCAGCATTACCCACTGAGCCATCTTGCCAGACCCAGCCTTTGGTTTCTTAATCCAGGATCTTGCTGTGTAATGCAGGCTGTCTCCAACTGCTTGATCCTTCTGCCTCTGCCTGTCAAGCGCTGGGTGGGATTGCATGCATGTCCCCCACACCCAGCCCTTTCTATCTCTTTAAAGACCCCCCCTCTCAAATCAGCTACGTTCAGAGACACCGAGGCCCAAGACTTCAATGTATGAATTTAGGGAGCAGTTTTCAACCTATAACAGTCTCTCAGAGATGGCACCGTGAGCTAAAAGATCCTGTCAGTTTTAAGTGACTGGGGAGACCCCCTCAGAGGGATTTCTGAGGGGGAAAATGAGAAAAATTGATCGGAATCCCAGTGTGCTGCCTCCCTCACAATGTTCCCTGAGGCGACTGTGATGAGCCCCCTCCCACGGGCTTCTCCTTTTGTGAAGGGTGACATACCTGCTAGGAAGAAATCTGACTCCCTCATTGTGGCTTTTAAAATAACCCTCTTTATTCCTCCTCTTAAGGTTATTTTCAAATTCTTAATAACTAGGTTTTATTTTATTTTATTTTATTTTTTAATTGGAAGACAAGGAGTCAAATCAGCCGACTTTTTCCTGGGGATGCTCTGGTTCTAACTTTTAAGGTGGCATCCAGCCTCTTCTCCAACACATGGGCCCTTGTTTGCATGAAACAACTTTGTTTCATCTAACAAAACAATTTTGAGGGTGGGGAAGGCAACTCAGTCAGTACAATGCTTGGTTTGCAAGCATGAGGATCGAGTTCCGTACCCAGAACCCACCTAAAAAAAAAAAAAAAAAAAAAGCCAGGTGTGACAGCAGACATTTGTAATCCCAGGGTAGGGGAGGCATAGGCAGGGTAGATCCCCAGGACTCTGTACTCTACATGCCCAGTGAGAGAACCTCAAAAAACGAGGTGAGTATACCTGAGGAACAGCACCCACGGTTGTCCTCTGGCCTCCACACACATGAACACTTATACATACAAAGGCTCATGCGTGCACACATTAAGTGAATTTAGCCTTTCAGTTTGGCAGCCAACACAAAAAAAAGGAGTCTTGGCTTTGACTTCAGGAGATCTTGAAGTCCTCTGTGTATTTGAGAAGTCACATTAATAAGAATATTGCCCCGAATGGGATGGCCCCCACCCACATTTCTAGGCCTTTCTATTTATATGGCTCCCTTGGTCCCTTGACCAGCTCCAATGGCTGCAGCTATCTCCCGAGCCTCACCCACAGTCTCTACAGGGTTTTCAGGCTCTCTTTGTTGCTGTGATTTAGCCCCATGGCCGACCTCTGGCCTGAGACATAGCCAAGGTCTTACCTCACTGAAGGCCAAATACTGAAGCTCTGGGTGGATTTGAGGTGTGTGTGTGTGTGTGTGTGTGTGTGTGTGTACACTTGCATATGTATTTATGTGTATGCGCATGTGTGTATGGAGACCAGAAGTCACCCTTGTGTCGCTCTTCGGGGCCAGTCACCTTGTTTTAAGACAGGGTCTCTCACTAGGACTTGGGGTTCACCAGTTAAAATAGGCTGGGGATATGACTCTTCAGCTCTAGGATTGCAGAGATTTTGGGCCATGGTGATGGGCCTGGGGATTGAACTTGGGTCTTCATGGTTTTGAGCTTAGCCCTTTACCATCTGTTCCTGCTGGTGCTGCAAGCTTGGAAAATGTCTTTGCAAGCAGAAATGTGTAGTAAAGGGACAGTCCCTGGTGTTGCTGGCTCTTGCATTCACGATGAGCTCTGGCCCGTGTCTGGGAGTGGCCTTGGCCACACACCTGATCCTAGCCTGTTTTTTTGAGATGTTGGCTTAGCTGCAAATGCTAGTTTTGCAACAAAGATGAAATGGTATTTGCTACCGCTCCGTGCTGGATGAGGACATAGGCTTACACTTTTGAGAAGGTGGGAGTCCTCCAGCTTGAGAGCAAGGTGGCTGAGTGGGAGGCAGCAGGTAGAACTTTCTAGTTCAGGGCTTCCCTGGATGATGTCTAGGCTCCACTGCAGGTGTCTTAGTCTCTCTCTGATTTTAATTTTATTTTTTTTGTGGTAAGATTTAACCTGAGATCTAGCTAGAATCTTTATGTATATGGTACAGCATTATCAGCAACAACAACAGCCCAATGTTGTACAGCGTGTTTCTAGGACTTACTCTTCTGTTTCTATATAATTTTTAAATTAGAAACAAGCTTGGTTTATGTATCCTTATTCCTCTTTTATAGCCATCAATTAGCAAACCCTCATTTCTTCTCCCCTTAGTGCCTGGTAGCCAGCATTCTATAGGCTGATTTTGCCTTTAGACTGTACTTCATATGAGTGAAGTACAGTCTTCTGCTTCTGACTTATCTCATTTACCAAAATGAGCTCTGTCCACACTGCTCACCCAAATCTTTGAGCATTGCAGCCTTGCCTTCTGGCACCATTATTTTTCTCTTCACTAGCTGACAGCTACCTGCCTTCTCCCCACATCTTGGCCGTTGTGAATAATGGTGGGGTAAACTCGGGGGTGCAGATTTCTTCAGTTCCTGATTTCATTTCCTTCACATGGATGTCTGGGGGTGGGATGGCTGGATCACAGAGGTACTTAAAGGCGTTTTCAGTTTTGATGAGCAATGTCTGTACCACCGTCTGAAGCAGCATTGTGTACACAAGGGTTCAAGCCTCAGCCTCCCCATGTCACCTTGTAGAGGCTCAGTGCTCCTCTGTGCCATCATCCGCTCCAGTGCAGCCCGGTCTTTATGACCAAGTGCAATTCTGCCCATCCCTTTTGAATAATTTTTTTGGGGGGTGAGTTATTTTAGTCACCTTTCTTATTTTGCTCTTAACACCACCAGCATTGTCCTTATCTTTTGGTTTATAATTTAGTGTGTGATTTTGATCTCATAAATACTACAGAGTATGTTGCTGCTTTCAATGATTAATCACATTTAATCTCCATAATATCCCCATGATGATATAAGTGATAAGCTTTAGTTTATGGAGATTCGAGCAATCAATCAAATGTTCAGCTACAGCTTTTGTTTGTTTCTTTTGGGCTCTGGGTGTCAAACTGAAGGCTTCATGCGAGCCAAGTGTGTTCTCTACCACTGAGCTATGCCACCGCCCCCCAAATTTAGCAATTTACTTAAGGCTTCTCACTTCCAAATTGGAGCAGAGCTTTGACCTGGGCTCTTGTGGTACCTGGATTCTTTGCTTTGATATTAGTTAACTTATTTTCAAGTAACTGTCTCTGCCACTCTCTGAGGACTTGGTGGTATATTTCTGAGGATTTGGGTATATTTCTGCTGTCTAGGAGTATATCTTTCACTTTTTTTTTTAAACCCTCCCAGTTACCAATAAATACCCAAATTTGTTTCAGTGGCGGAGTTGGGTTTTTACCCAGGTCTATCTTAATGTAGACCTGTTGCTAAGTTCCAAAGATGAATTAACTGCATGCATACTACTAACACAAATGAAAATAAGCATGGCAGCGCATGCTCCCAGCACCCCTAATAAAAACAACCTAGAAATATGAAGTCAAACACTCCAGAATCAGGAATTTTTTGAGTATCAACATGATGCCACAGTCAAAAAAGTCCACTCCAAAAAAAACCAAAACCAAACCAAACAAACCAAGCCAAACAAAACTAAAACAACAACAACAACACACACACACACACACACACACACTAGTTCATGTGAAAAATAATCTAGAATATTTCATAAAATTTCCTTCTGGCTGCATATCAGAAGCAGTACATGCAACACAAATGAATTTTATGTTCAGATGTAATAGGTTTCCATCTCTGAGATGTGCCTTGTATATGCAAATATTCCAGATCTGAAATCCAAAGCACTTCTGGAATCAAGCATTTTGGATAAGGGATAGTCACCCTGTGTGTCTTTCCTTGTATAGGGAAGTCTCTGCATGTGCACAGAGATGTCTGTCTTTATAGAACATTCTAACATAGTTGCTTAATTAGATACCATGCTAGTATCAAACTGTATATATCAGTGAGGCACACATTGCTATGGCCCTCATTTCAGAGAAGAGAAAGGAAATCTCACGTTCTTAAATGGGCTGCCCTAAGTCCTTCAGTTAAGAGAAAAGGGATCTGGGGGTGGGATGAGAACCTGAGGTTAATTTTGCTTTTGACCACGAGCACCTTCAAGCTGTAAAAGACTTGTTTATCATGGTGTCTGCGAGGTGTCGGAGGTGCCGTTGGGTTAAGTCACAGAAAAGCAACGGTGATAGAATCAAGTTTGTTAAATTGAGAAGAAGCAAGTGAACTGGGGGGGCAGCTTGCTTTGGGTGTTAGTGAGGACATGAGCAGGCTGGTCCTGAGGGTATGTCCAGGTGTGAGCAGCTCACAGGTCTCTGGATAGAGCTGTGGGCCAGGGAAAGGAGGAGGGAGTTTTTTGTTCTATGTGTTGCCTCCCATCCCAGGCTTGTGGCTCCAGCCACCTTTGAGCGTGGAGACCTGTATCTACCATGTGATGTTCCTACTGCCTACCTTTGTGTCTTGCAAGAGTTGGTCTTGGAGCTCTGCGCTCTCCCAGCCCTCTGCAGGGCTTGCGTCTTCATCGTATCCTGTTACAGCGTTATCTCCTGTCAGTGGCTTCAGTTTTCTCTTTTGTTAACTTGGGATCAACCTCAGTCTAAACATACTAAATGGGGAGAGAGAAAAGAGAGTGGGGAAGAAGGGGGAGAGACAAGACAGCTAAAGCTTGCAAGGATTTGTCTCCGAGGAGCCTACCTTCCAACTCCTTCCCACCCTCTGTTTTCATTACCCCCAATAGTCTGTCAGATTTTGAACTCATGGATGGCCTAACCCCTTGGTTAGAATCCCCATGATCAAATTACTTTCCTCAAGCCCCACTTCTATTCAGATTTGGTGACCAAGCCTTCAACACACATGTCTTTGGAGGGACTTTTCAGATCCAAACCACAATACTTCCTTTACATTATGTATAGATTAAACTTTATCATTGCCATGTATATTTAGCACAAATTAATGTATCCTGGATTTAGTACTATCTGCGTTTGTGTTTTTTAAACTTTCATTTGCATTAGTGTTTTGCCTGTATGCATGTCTGTATGAGGGTGTTGGATACCCTGGAACTGGAGTCACAGACAGCTGTGAGCTGCCATTCAATGCTGGGAATTGAACCCAGCTCCTCTGGCAGAGAAGCCAGTGCTCTTAACCACTGAGCCATCTCTCCAGCCCCACTACCTGTGGTTTTAACATCCACTGGGATCTTGGAATATCTCCCCAGAGGATGGGGAGATGATGACACTAGGCATTAAGTTCTTAGGTTCTGACCTAGTGTTGTTCTTTGGTTTCCTAGCATCGCCCATGGTTGTACCTGTTTGCTCAAGTACTGATGGCCATATAGGAAGTTCTTCTAGGGAGGTACCAAGGTAGTCTCTCTATTATTGGGGACTTCCTGAGGGAGGTGAAGTGTGGAACCTTTACTCAGCAAGCGTCAACCACAAACACCAGTAGAAGCATCTAGCTCACTTCTTTTGAACATATAAAACATTTTTATTTTCATTTAGTTCTATTCAAGAGGAAACATTACTTTTTTTTTTTTTTTGAGACAGAGTTTCATTCTGTAACCCTGGCTGGCCTGGAACTTGTAGCTGGCCTGGAACTATGCAGTCTAAGCTGGTCTCAAACTTGTAGCAATCCTACCACCTCCACCTTCCAAGTGCTGGGGTTACTGCCATGTGCCACCATATTCTGTGGAAAATATTAATTATTGGCTTTAAAAAATTAAACAAGTTATTACTGTGTAGGAGGGAGTGTTTGTGGGGTTTGCTACAGCACATACATGCGAATCAGAGGGCGACCCTGAGGGCTTGGTTCTCTCCTTCCTGCTTGATGAGGGGAGGTCTGAGGATCAAAGTTATGCCTCCACCCTTGCACAGCAAATGCCTTTACTTGCCGAGCCATTCTCCAGGCCTTTATTTTGGTTTTATGGTGGCGGTGTCTTACCATGTAGCCTTGGCTGGCTTGGAACTTGCTGTGATTGTCCCCACCTCTCCCTCTCCAATGCTGGCATGGCAGGTATGAGCCTCCACACCCAGCAGGAGATAAAATAGTCTTTTAACAGTTAAAAGTGAATCCAAGGTAATCTCCTTTGATGTCTTCCCATGCTTCAAGCTTCCTTGGACCATTTGCTAATTTTCTTTGGCTTCAATACTCTCCTGGATAGTCATTACTTTTTAATTTGCCTCCTGCCTCTTCCTTTTTCTGTTCTTGGGGCAGCAATCTCCAGTTAGTGTGACTCTTTCAGAGGCCCTTTATTAAGTGTGGCAAAGCACAAGTGATGTGCCTACTTTTGTCTCTCTCTCTCCCTCTTCCTCTCCTCTTCTCCCCTCCTCTCCTCACTCTTCCTTTCTCTGATTCCCCTCAGGGAACTGGGGCTTGAACACCAGACCTCCATAAGGCTAGGCAGGGCTCTAACACAGAAGTACATTACATTCCCAGCCATTCTTTGGGATGTTTTCTGGTAACTGACCCACTCTGGTCAGATAGGTCACAAACCTTGACATCATGTCTGTCACTCTCATTGAGCTGCCAAGTGCAACTAATTCTCTTTTTACAGAGTAATTGGTAGCTTCTTGTTCTGACCACCTGGTCCCAAATAACCAACTCAGAGGCTCAATGTGAGTTATAAATGCTGGGCCAATGGCTCAGGCTTATTACTAGCTAACTCTTACATTTAAATTAACCTATGCATTGCCTCGTGGCTCTACCTGTCCTTTAGCACGTCTTGCTTCCTGGGCAGTTAGCCCCGGTCTCCCCTGACTCCTCCCTCCTTCTTCCCATCATTCTCAGTTTGGCTTTCCTGCCCAACTTCCTGCCCAGCTACTGTCCTGTCAGCTTTTTACTAACCAATGAGAGCAATACATATTCACGGTGTAGAAAAGGACTTCCACAGCAACCAGAGTGTTCAGAGCCCTGTCTCCTAACCACCGTGCCCATGCTGTCTTTGTTTGCTTATTGATTTATGTGTCTGAAGCTTGTTTAGCATCATCTGTATATAAGACAGTCGCCCGGGCATTTGGAATACAGCAGGAAACATTGTCAGAAAAAGACCAGCCCCCAAGAGCTGAATTTCCAGGTGCAAAAGGAGACACCGAATAAACAGCATACTAAATAAACAACATGCTAATAAAACAATAATAAGCAACGTGTGTTAGAAGTCGAATGCTATAGGAAAGGCAGCCAGGGGATCAAGACATCTGAGGGTGTAAAGTTGTAGCTTTGAGTGGGATGGTGAGGGTAGGCTTCCTGAACTATTAGAGAAGAGAGAAAAAAGCAGCCTAGGGACTGTTCTAGCCAAATCAGAGGTTGTCAGCTCTTATGCTAGGACAGCTTGAGGGCGTGGTGGCAAGGAAGAGAGCTCCACAATTTCCTGGACTGATGAAGTAACTCTAAATGGATCATAGACCACCTCATCTTTTTCTACCTTTTGAAAGACCCTCTTTCTGCCTCCATATTCTTATCTTTATTATGGACACATTTCCAAAATGCTCACGAGAAACAGATGCTGGGTCAAAACCTAACTCGGGAGTGGTGTGTAATGGCCTCTGCCTGCCATTCCTGCTTAAACTAACACTTCATCCCCCTCCTTTCTCTGTGTCCCAAAGTCACAGGGCGTTGCCTCACGCCCATGCCCCTCTCACTTTCTGTCCATTAGAATCGTCCTTGTTGAGGACAGTGCGATCTTGAGCCTTTGCACATGCCCTGGGTCTGAATCCATCCCTTTGAAGGGTTCCAGGTAGGGAGGACCACACGAGTGGTCCTGGTTGTACCCATTTGGCTCTTGTGCCAGGCTGGAAGCCCCTGGGTCCCCTTTGCGTCTTCGGATTCTGCTTGTGTGTTGAAAGGCTTCCGGGACGGCTTTCCCATTCAGCAGGCTGCTCGTGTTCTGTCTTGCAGATTGAAGCACTGGTGAAGGACATGCAGAACCCAGAGACGGGAGTCAGAATGCAGAACCAGAGGGTCTTGGTCACCAGCGTCCCTCACGCCATGACAGGTGATGTGGCTTTCTGGGCTGGGTTGGGACTCAAAACAAAACCCACAGGGAGGCTGATAAACTTGAGCACACATGCTGCCCTGGTTGGTTGTTTATTATTATTATTATTATTATTATTATTACTTGTTTGTTTCCTTAATTTTGTCAATTTGGCTTAAGCCAGACTTAGGAAGAGGAGACTCGAGTTAAAAAACACCTCCATTACATTTCCTGTAGGCAAGTGTATAGGGCGTTTCCATGTTATGTGATTGATGTGGGCAGGCTCAGCCCATGGAGGAGGACAGTACCCCCCACCCCTCACCCCGGTCCTGAGTTTTATAAGAAGCCTGGCTGAGAAAGCCACGAGGAGCAAGCCAATGAGCAGCATCCATCCATGGCTTCTGCTCTAGTCCCTGCCTCCAGGTTCCTGCCTTGGCTTTGCTCAGTGGACTATGACCTGAGATGTATAAACCAGATAGACCCTTTCATTCCTAAGCTGCTAGCTGCTTCTGGTTTTGATTATAGCATTTATTTATTTATTTACTTATTTATTTATATCACAGCAATAGAACCCTAACTAAGACACCTGCCAAAGTACCCACAGCCTGTGTTTCTAAGCAAAGTTTTCTTTCTGTCACATGCCATCTACAGCCGTTTTGCCATTGCAGTTTCAAAGGTGAAATACGTGGCTGTGCTCAGACGACATTGGGTTTACAAAACTGAAATATTTATTATTAGTTTGGCCTGGAAACTAAGGCGTTAGTCTTCCGTCACCCTTCTGATTCTTACTTAGTCCCTTCTGAGCTTTCCCATGGGGATGGAGTGCCTAGTTCCTCCTCGAATGAAGGTTTAAAGACATTCCAGAGCATCGCCTGGGGAGAGTGGGCTGTGTGTGTGTGTGTGTGTGTGAAGGGGATGCTGGTGTGAACATAAGAATGCAATTTTCTTGCTCTGTTACCTGTGATTTGTGACAGGATTTTGTAGTAGAGTCGACCTCAGGGCAAAGCCTGACGATTTCTTCTCTGAGCCAGGGATTTGTAAACCTGTACTCCTGACCTTACCCATGACCTGACTGTTTTTGTCTCTCCTTTCCTCTCCTCTCCTGCGGGCGTATGCAGAGGTCAACCTTAGTTATTGTTCCTCAGGTGTCATGCACCTTGCTTTTTGAGACAGCGTCCCTAACTGGCCTTGAGCTTGCCTGTCTTCCCAGCCCGCCCACTACCACACTTGGCTCTAAAAACAAAACAAACAACCTCCCCAAAATCGGTCTTGGGAATCAAACTCAGGCCCTCAAGCTTCTGTGTAACACGAATAATAAAAACCCAGAGACAGATATTGGGGTTATAGCTGAAGATTATAGAAGCAAAGCTGTCAAACCACCAGGGAACTCTAACCTCTACCAAGACGGAGGAGATCCTGCCTTCAACAGGATACTAATTGCCTTCCTGTCCTCAACATGGCTGGAGACTAATTGCCAGCTCTGACACCCTGCTCCTGTCTTCTATAACTCTCTAGTGCTGGGATTAAAGGCGTCAGCTCTGCTTCTCTTTTCGACTGATTAACTCTCATGTAGCCCCGGGGGGCCTTAAACTCAGAAGAGATTCATCCGCCTCTGTCTCCTGAGTGCTGGGATTAAAGATGTACACAACCACCGCTCAGCCTCTATGACTAACTAGTGTGGCTGGCTTTTCATTCTGATCTCCAGGCAAGCTTGTGATCAGATCACAAACGATATATCACTGCACTTGTGTGTGAAACACTTCAACAGCTGAGGGGTCCCAGCACCTTAAGAGTTCATTCTTCATATAAGGTGCCCTTGTGTTGTAGAGAAGGGCTGTCTCCTGCCATTACCCTTCTGATCGCTTGGAATGTGCCCCTGCTTAAAAACAAGATAAACAAACAAACCACCAGAGTGATCATATGTACCCAACTGTCTTACAGGTACTGACATAACATGGGAGGGGTAGAGCACCGATGTGTGATCTGACCACTCATCAGGGGTAGAGCACCGATGTGTGATCTGACCACTCATCAGGCGTCTGACACATGTTGGACCCTTGAGCAACATAAGTTCAGTCATGCCTGAACCTGAGGTGTTTCTCTCAGGCAGGGCTCGCCATTCACGTGTTTCAGTGGTGTTACAGTGAGGAACCCCTGATGGGGGCAATGCCTTGTCACGGGTTCCTCCAGCATAAGGAACGGGAGACCCACTCTGACTTGTTGGGACAGAATAGGAGTGCTTCGGAGCAGTTCAGGGACACATGTGAGAGTGGGACTCAGAGAGGCCCTGGGCATCCAAAGAGTGGAGACCTGGGGTAGGATTTGGGGTGGGGGTTTCTCTGTTCTTCTCATGGCTGTAAGAGGCAGCTGTCCCTGAAGGCTTTCATTTCTGCCTTGAATTTGCTAATTGTGGAACAGAGGACCTGTAGCTTGTATGTTTTCTGCCAGCCCGCCAGCCTGCCCACCGCTGGTCTGGGCCCACAGCTGCACCAGCCCCAAATAACACTCAGAGACTCTGTATTTGATACAATCCTGTTGGCCAATTACCATTATTGTTTATGGGCTAGCTCTGTCTTAATTATTAACCCATTTCTACTTATCTAAGGATTTCCACGTGGTCATCTTATCGGGTAGCCACGGCCGGCCTCTTCCTTCCTCCCCGGTCTACATCTTGACTCCTCCTCACCACTTCCTCTTTCCTCCTTGTCTCCTAGCCCTGCCTATCTTGCTTTCTCATTGGCCCAATGGTGCTTTATTAATTAACCAGTATGAGAAACATAATTACAGAATAACATCTCCCATCAAGGACCCTTCAGTGGGAGGTTCCTGTCTTCCCCTTTGCTAACCCCAGTGCTTGGAATGGCGGTGTGGGTAAGGGTGCCTAACAGAAGCTCACTGAATATGTGAATTGGTCCTGAGTTAGCTGTACAAAGAGCCCTAGACAGGAGTGGGACACCCGGGGCTTAATCCCTCAAGTGCCCCTTTCCAAGTCTTTTCTCATTTTCTCACTTTAAAGAGGCAACAGAAAACCCTGTCTGAGAGGAAGGTGGCAGGGAAAAAAGGGGCCATGGTGCTCAAGGGCCCAGCATGTGGCAGCTGATTCATAGCTTGTGGAAGCTGGCAGTTTCTTCCCCTGTGTCTGCCAACACCTGGGATAAAGTTGGGGTAGGTATGGCAACCCCTGTCTTCTAGATGGAGTTATAGATATATAAAAAAGTTCAAGAGGGCTGTAGCTGTGGCTCAGTGTTACAGCTCTTGCCTAACAAGTGTGAGGTCCTAGGTTCAATCCTCAGTGTTGAAACAAGGGAGAGGTTAAGAACTAGTCTCCATAGCACCGAGCGCATTCATGAGTGACCCCATCCTGCCAAGGTAGAGCCAATGATGGCAAATGTACATCCAGCATCTTCCACGGGAACGGTCTCGGCTGTGGAGCCTGAACAGCCAGCCTGCCATGCTGCCAGCACAGTCCCTGTGGTACAGATGCTAGTGGCACCATAAATTCATTTGGTCTATTTCAGGAAGCAGTTAAGTGGATGAGGAAGCCCTGGGCTCCTCAGTGGAGAGTGCTAATCAGTCTGATGTCTGCCTGGGGCCGTCTTGCAAGCTGCATGCCTTTAAAGAGAAGCATGGGGTGGAATGTCGGTTGACGCACACACAGGCCTAGGGTTTTAAGCAGGATTTTAGATGAAGCATTTTGCTTTGGAACAGCCAACTGGGGGTGAATCAAAGCTAAGGGTCACAGGAGGTGAAGATGCTAGAAGCCGCATTGGTGGTGTGTGGGTAGTAATAGAGACAATGGTTGGTTATCCATCGCAGCCTACACAACACATAAGGAAGAGGCACAGGGTGTTCTTACTCAACTACGGCTGTGTCAGATCATTACGTCCAGGGAATACAAGTAGTTGATAATGGACCTCTTTGGAAGGCTACAAAAGGAATGTCCTATCCCTACCTACAAAGAGGGAGGTGTCTTGGGCTCTGACCTTTGGCATGCTTTGGGGGCCAGTTCCCGTGCAGGTAGGGACCAGACTCTGCTTTTGGGAATCAGGTTGAGGATGTAGGGGATGTGGCCAGTGGTATTTACCAGGTAGTGTCTGAGTTGGGAGGTTTGGTGCTGGGCACCTTGTTTTTCTTTGGAGTTGTAACTGCCCTTCTACAAGAAGCATCTGGCTAGGAGGCTAGAGGTTCCATGCTGAGAAATGAGCTCAGAACTCCCACAGTAGCCCCGGACTACCCTGGACTTATCTTGTCTCCATCCTTAGATAAACCTAAATGCTTCGGGATGCGTAGCTGGGTACATTGTCTCTCTTGACTCATCCCTGCCTGCCTCTCCTGCCTTTTGTTTTACAGTCTTAGCTCCGTGCAGTACCCCTCCAGAAGCTAAGATTTGCAGGGCCCGAGGCGAGAGTACAAAGGGAGCCCACATTCTAGTTCGCAAAGTTTTGTATCAACCTACAAAAAAACGTTACTAAAATAGGTTCCCTCCTCCACTGTGATAAAAGTACCTTCACACCAACCTCAAGGTTTGAATTTGGAATTCTCTGGCTCCCGACTGAGTGTCATGACCTGGAGACTTGAATGTAGGGGAACCGTCCCTGCCTTCAACTCTTGTCCAATTCCAGACTTTGTTTTGGTTCACTCTTGTGGGTCCAAACCCTCGCTGGCCTTGGACCTATTTTATTTTTTTTTTCCTTTCCCTATTTGGACTCTGTCTGTTTCCTATTTAATTGATGAGTGGTGATCTTTAAATGACTCCATGATGAAAAGATAAAGGCAGCAAGCAAGGTAAAGACTGAGTGTGGAGATGGAAATGAGAGTTGTGAGTTCAAGACTCCATCGAGTATACTGAGTGATTTAGCGCTCAGCCCGGGCAACTCAGTAAGACTCTGCCTCAAAATAAACACAAACTTACAAATGAATAAAGGGCAGTGTGTGGTGGAGATTAAACCACAGATCTGGTGGAGTCAGGTCGCAGTGGATCTGAACTCTTCTGAGTTACGAGAGTGAATGGGCAGGGTCTCTCAGGGACAGGGTCACCACCGAGCAGTGAGAATGCACAGGGTGGAGAAGAGCATGGTGGTCCTGTGCTATGTGAAGAGGTTTTGACATTGATGAACTACGCCTCTCTTTTGCAGGAGGTGATGTTCTACAATGGATTATCCAGCGCCTTTGGATCTCTAACCTGGGTGAGGCCTTGGCCTGTGCAGTTACCGATTGCTCGTGAATGCAGTACTACAGGGGAAACCAGAAAGGAGTGTAGCTGTTGTTGGTTTGTTTTTAACTCTTTGGGGTTCCAGCACCTAGCTCCCAAATAAAGACATGGAGACTTTTTTTTTCTTATGAATGCTGACCCTTAGCTTGGGTTGTTTCTAACCAGCTTCTCTAACTTAAATTAATCCTGTTTCCTTTTAACTACATTTTGCCTCTGGGCTTTATTCTGTATATCTTTCTTTCCTTCTTACTCTGTGAATGTCTGTGTAGCTGGGTGGCTGCCCCTGGCATCCTTCTCTCTTCCTTTTCTCCATCCTCCTCCTTCTCTCTTCCTCGAGCCTAGATTTCTCCTGATATTTATTTCCACCTGGCAGCCCACCTATCCCTCTCTCCTGCTTAGCTATTGGCCGTTCAGCTCTTCATTAGACCAATCAGGTGTTTTAGACAGGCAAGGTAACACAGTTTTACAGAGTTAAAAAAAATAAAACATAGAAGAATGCAACATATCTTGCATCATCAAACAAAGATTCCATAGTGTAAACAAATGGAACACATCTCAAACTAGTATTCCACAACAAAGGAGGCTTTACAGAGGCCACTAAGAAATTTATAGCTCAGTTGGAGAGACAGGACCCTCATGAATGAAACAACCAGAGTCAAAAGCAAAGAGGAGGGCTGGGGAGGGCTTGCTGTACAAGCGTGAACACCTGGATCCAAACTCTTAGCACTCATGCAAAAAGCAGCACAAGTCTGTAAACCCAGCCCTGGGAATTGGAGGTTAGGCAGTTGAGATTTTGTGGGCTCACTGGCCAGCTCCAGTGATGAGCTCCAGGTTCCATGAGAGACCCTGTCTGCAAACAATGAGGTGGAGAGCAATAGAGAAAGAGACCTGACATGGCTTACACACATATTCATGTCCGTACACTCATGTACTACATACACATATACACACATAAAAAAAATCAAACAAATCCTCAAAGAACCTCCACCCCAGTCTTTGGAAGGATAGGGTACTCTCCTGGAGTTTTGGGGATGGGCTGAGCCAAGAAGTTCTGATTTTGGCCCCGCTCTTAGCTTTATCTGGAAACTCTTTCTCCTCAGAGGCACAGAACTTGGGCAACTTTATTGTCAAGTATGGCTACATCTATCCTTTGCAAGACCCCAAGAACCTTATCCTCAAGCCTGACAGCAGTCTCTACCGGTTTCAGGTAAGCTTTGACCTTGACCTTAAGTGGTAATGTGGGGTAGACCTTGGAAAGGTCTAGAAGTTGGCCTCATAGCCTCACATATCACGGATTTAGAAATGGTGCCGAGGACTAAGGTAGTGTTACCTTTCTCATCCCAGGCCTGAGGCTCCTTGAGGTCTTAACCCAGTGGGTAACCATAGTTTTCCTGCTTTCTTTTGTAGACACCATATTTCTGGCCCACTCAGCAATGGCCAGCTGAAGACACAGACTATGGTAAATACTTCACTTACTAGTATGCCTCTGTCCTTGCCTAACACACTGCTTATTTGCATGCTGCATTTGGGTGACATTTGTCTAGCTGTCATCATGACCTTTATGTCAGCTCACATCTGTATTGCAAGTACCGCTGGAGGCTGGCGTGGGGGGTGGGGGGTAGGTGGGTAGGGGGGAGGAACCTAGTTGGCTGAGCATCTTTTCTGGCTACCTGTGGATTTTTAGAATATGACAATGATGGAAAATGCCATTGCTTTCTTTTTCAGCCATCTATTTAGCTAAGCGAAATATCAAGAAGAAAGGGATTTTAGAAGAATATGAAAAGGTACAGAGACATATCCAAGTAGAGTTTTATAATGGAGAGGAATTACTATATTACTACATCCATCTATCTTTCATTTATTTACTCATGTATTCTCCATCAATCCTCCATCCTTCCATCAGCCATCCATCTACATGCATTCATCCACCCACACCCATCTATCCAGCATTGTCCATCTCTCCATCCATCTCTCCATCCATCCATCCATCTATCCATCATCAACCTATCTACTCTTTTACATCTATCTACCCATCATCTAATCCATCTATCCATCTGTCATCTATACACCTACATCCCTCCATCATCCATCCATCTATTTATCATCCATCATCTATCCATTATCCATCCATCCATCATCCATCTATCTACACATCCATTGGTTTACAGCTTACTGAAACATTCTTTCCCATGTGTAGCTTCTATTTTCTCCTGCTGTAATTTAAGTCCTTGCCTTGGTGGTTACTGGGGCTGCTGTGGCTGCTCTGTTCCTTTTGTTGTACTGAAATGATATAACTTAACATCCATGGTAACCCTGGATTAACATACTTGAACTTAAATTTGTAGTGTAAAAACAGTAGGAAAGACTTATTTTTGGCTGAGTAAGTCATATTTCTCAAAGAACATGCGTGAAACTTCAGAAGGTAAGATAGTTTCATTCTTGTGCTGTGAGGAATATTATGACAAAAAAGAAAAAAAAAAACCAAAAAAACAACAACAGTTCTGGGAAGAAAGGATTTTTTCAGCTTATACTTCCAGGTTACTGTCCAATACATGTAAGGCTGACATGAGTATCTGTCAGAGGGTAATAATCTTTATGAGTTTTAATTCTTTTAAAACTTGCCAATACCCATCCACATCCATCCATCACATCAAGTCAGGGTTAACCTTTGTGAATTCTTTATTAGCATATGTTAATATCACAAAATATTGGATTTCATTGTGATATTCCATACACAATTTTCAGGCCTTCTTCCTTACCCCTCTCCCCTTCTCTCTTTCTAGTAGGAAAATGTTCTGAGATGTACTCTCGGCTATTTTAAAAGCTTTTTTTTTTTGTTGTTGTTTTGTTTTAAGACAGGGTCCCACTGTGTTACTTGGGCTGGATTTGAACTTATGACCCTCTCATTTTCTAGGTTCTTGAGCTCTGTTGTTAAATGCAGTTTTCACTCTTACCAGACATCTCATTTCTTCCTAATCAGGTTTGGAGTAGATTTTCTCTCTCTCTCTCTCTCTCTCTCTCTCTCTCTCTCTCTCTCTCTCTCTCTCTCTCTCTCTCTCTCTCTCTCTCTCATCTATCTATCTTGAGACAGGGTATTGGTGTCCTGGAACCAGGCTGACTTTGAACTCAGAGACCACATGCCTCTGCCTCCCAAGTGCTGGGATTAAATGCATACAGCACCACCTGGATTTGTTTGTTTGTTTGCTTGCTTTTAATTTGGGGAGGATATTTTTATTCTGAACAAAGCGAATGAACCAAGGAGGATGGTGCTGTGGGAGGCACTGGGCTGTGGGGAGCCATGGTGTCCTTTGCCGGCTTGACGCATTGTGCCTGCTGTTTGTGGCCTCTCCTGTGGGGCTGACTCTCCTCATTTTGTCTTTCTTTTCTAGGAAAACTATGATTTCCTGAACAAAAAAATTAATTACAAGTGGGATTTTGTCATCATGCAGGCCAAAGAGCAGTACCGGTGAGTGAAAAAAGCGAAGAGTCAGAGGTCTCTGCCTACTGGCTGTCTCTCCCCTCTCCTTCCTCCTCCTTTTTGTTTTTACTTTACTTAAATTTGGAGGGGATGTGAGTATGTGAGTGTGGTGTGTATGTGTGTATGGTGTGTGTGTGGTGTATGTGTGTGTGTGTGTGTGTGTGTGTGTGTGTGGTATGTATGTGTAGGTGTGTGTATGTGTGGTGTGTGTATGGTATGTGAGTATGTGGTATTTGTATATGTGTGTGTGTATATGGTATGTGTGGTGTGTGTGTGTGTGTGTGTGTGTGGTGTGTGTGTGTGTGGTGTGTATGTGTAGGTGTGTGTGTGGTGTGTATGTGTAGGTGTGTGTGTGGTGTGTATGTGTGTATGGTGTGTGTGTGGTGTGTATGTGTGTGTGTGTGGTGTGTATGTGTGTATGGTGTGTGTGTGGTGTATGTGTGGTGTATGTGTGTGTGTGTGTGGTGTATGTGTGTGTGTGTGTGGTGTGTATGTGTAGGTGTGTGTATGTGTGGTGTGTGTATGGTATGTGAGTATGTGGTATTTGTATATGTGTGTGTGTATATGGTATGTGTGGTGTGTGTGTGTGTGTGTGTGTGTGTGTGTGTGTGTGTGGTGTGTGTGTGTGTGGTGTGTATGTGTGTATGGTGTGTGTGTGTGGTGTATGTGTGTATGGTGTGTGTGTGTGGTGTATGTGTGTGTGTGTGTGTGTGTGTGGTGTGTATGTGTGTATGGTGTATGTGTGGTGTATGTGTGTGTGTGTGTGTGTGTGTGTGTGTGTGTGGTGTGTATGTGTAGGTGTGTGTGTGGTGTGTATGTGTGTATGGTGTGTGTGTGTGGTGTATGTGTGTGTGTGTGTGTGTGGTGTGTATGTGTGTATGGTGTGTGTGTGGTGTATGTGTGGTGTATGTGTGTGTGTGGTGTGTATGTGTGTGTGTGTGGTGTGTATGTGTGTATGGTGTGTGTGTGGTGTATGTGTGGTGTATTGTGTGTGTGTGTGTGTGTGTGTGTGTGTGGTGTATGTGTGTGTGTGTGGTGTGTATGTGTAGGTGTGTGTATGTGTGGTGTGTGTATGGTATGTGAGTATGTGGTATTTGTATATGTGTGTGTGTATATGGTATGTGTGATGTGTGTATGTGTGTGTGTGTGTGTGTGTGTGTGGTGTGTGTTTGTATGTGTGGTGTGTGTGTATGTGGTGTGTGTGTATGGTATGTGAGTGGTGTGTGTGTGTGTGTGTGTATGTGTGGTGTGTGTGGTGTGTGTGTGTATGGTATGTGAGTATGTGGTATGTGTATGTGTGTGTGTGTGTGTGTGTGTGTGTGGTGTGTGTGTATGTGGTGTGTGTGTATGGTATGTGAGTATGTGGTGTGTGTGTGTGTGTGTGTGTGTATGTGTGGTGTGTGTGGTGTGTGCACACGCATGCGCATATGCACACACACACTCAGGTTAGATGATAACCTTGCTGATGCCTCCACTGCCAGCCCCCATATTACTTGAAGCTGATCCTTTCACTGGCCTGGGACTCTCCAGTTGCAAGTGATCCAGGCTGGAGAACTCCGGCATCTGTCCATCTCTCCTTCTCCAGGATTGGAATTACATGGGCCATGTGGGACATGAAACCATGCTTAGATTTGAAAAAAAATATTTATTTACCTATTTATGTGGGTCCTGGAGGATCAGACTCAGGCTCTCATGCTTGGGAGGTGAACGCTTTACCAGCTGATGCATCATCCGATGCCACTGTTTCCTTCAATTAAAACCAGCCCATAATGAGCATGCATGTGATAAAATCCAGGTTAGGGCTAGGGCACCAAGGACACAGTCCAGCATGTCAGGCAGACTGACACAGGACACACAGCTGTGAGATGAGGGTCAGGTGGCAGGGGTTTGGAGAGGGAGCTGTGGAAATAGACACAATCCCTTAGCTATGAAGGATGCTGATGGTGAGTGGAGGGGGAGGAAGATGAGGAGGAGAGGGAGGATGTTCTAAGCAGACGGAAGACAGGAGAGCGCCCTGTGCGGTACTTTCTGTGGCTGGAGCAGAGTGGGAAGTGTAGAACGGGCAGTGCCTTCTGCCCCTGAACAACTCACGGGCCCTGCGGGGTTCATTTTTTCACGTTGGTGCCTACTGAAGGCCACCTGCAGCTTTGCCATGCCTTCTCTTACTTCAGTAGTGTAGGAATTGACGTGAGACCACAGTGCACAGGAGTGAAGGGTTTGTTTGGGCCCACCATTTGGGGGTACGGTCTATGGCGGCAGGGGAGACGTGGCGGTGGGAGCACAAGGCGGCTGGTCATGTTACACCCACACTCAGCTAGCAGAGAGATGAATGCAGGTGCTTAGCTTGCTTTACCTTTTTATTCAGTCTGGCCCATGTGACGGTGCAGCCCACACTCAAGCCGGCTCTTCCCACCTCAGTTGAACTTTTTCTAGAAACGCCCTCATGGTCATGTCCCGATACGTGCCTCCAAGGTGATTCTAATCCAGTCACATTGAGAATAAAGATTAACCATCATGCCCCCGTAGGCACCGGTGAGAGGTCTCTCACTGCTCTTTCGGCCACTAACGTGTTCCTGCCTGGCACATTTGAGACAAATCAACACAGAGGGAACTTTCTGACACGTCACGGATATTTGCCGGCAGGGCTTCACTTGCTGTTCACAGGTGTCGTCTTGTTTTGAATTGGTGTGGCAGAAATGTATCAGTCATAGCTTATCATCTCTCTTTATCTCTTTAAGCTGGGAAACTGAGGCTTGGTTAAATTTCCTTGATCAAGGTCACTTGGTTGGGCTAGAGTGACTAAGTTCTATTCAGGGTACCACTTTTTGCATCCCTGATGGGTTCCAGCCCCAAGCTGGTCCCAGGAACACAGAGATGGAGTTGTGTCTATTATGCCAGCCCTCCATGCCCCTTTCTACTTCTGCACTCTGAGTGGGGCAATCACAGCCACCCACACACCCTGACATAACCCTTAAAGGTGGGTGCTGTGGCTCAGAGCTGTTCTCAGTGCCTCCCACTTCCTCCTCCACCAGCTCTAGACTCCTGGGAAGTTCTCCTCACTTCTGGGTGCTGTGGGATAGGGAATTCCTAAAAGAATCATTTCTTCTGAGACACTGGATTCCCCAAGCCTTGTCTCAAAGGCTGCCTCTGACTTCAGATTTCGGATCCTACCACAAGACTAGATGGGCCATGTGGGTTGGCTCACGGGTAGTTTTTGTTATGCTGAGCCCCTCCCTCTGTCTTCCTTCTCCTCTTTTCCTCCTCTTACAGCAGTACAGCAGAGAGGCAGCTCTTTCTTTTATGGCCCAGCCTCAGAAATTGCACAAGCTATGCCTGACACACTATTGGCGAGAGCCAATACAAAACCCCACCTGGTTCTGAGGGCAGTGGAATAGACCCTTCCATCAGTGGAAATGGCACGGAGACATACTTCAGAGCCACCACAGACAGCATCCTTTGCTTTTGCTTTCTAGTTTCTATAATGTTTTCTCATAGTACAAACGTCATACACAAGTCTTTATTTACTTCTTGGCATGTTTATGTAATGCTTAGACTAAAAGCTACACAAAGCTGGGGCTATGTTTTGACTCCCAGTAATTGGAATATAGTGGGTGATCAATAAATCCATGAATGAATAAGAGGTTAAACAAATGCTGTTGTGAAGAAAAGTCATATGGTCCCCCAGACGAATTCCTCATTTACTGGCTATTTTGAATTGCATCTGTCACGGCTCTCCTGCAATGTATGTATCACATGGATGCCGATGAGCAAAGCCAGAAAGGCCCATGGGATTGTTAGAGACTGGCCCTATTTACGAGACTGACTGGCATTATAGAAACCATGCCAGCCTCAGGCTGCTTGTGGTCCATCCTCCTGAGGACTCAGGCTGGTTACCCCGATGGAAAATCCATTAGGTTGCTAAGGAAGAAATGGGGCAACAGTGTTCAGACTTAATTTCCAGAGGAGGTTGGTAAAGCACCCTGCTGGAATTGCACTGCTCACCCATCTGGCTCTCTGGATGTTATTATGTTATTCACAGAACATTAATGGGGAAATAAATCCACCGACTCTGTCGTGAGGAGGGTGTGTGCGTCATCTCATGTTGCCTGTTGCCTGGAAAAGCAGACGTTAATAAAAGTGAGCATGGTTAGCCCTGGAAGTGAGACTGAATGGTACCCTTGGCGTGATAATGAGTGCTTCTTCCCTTCTGGAGGAGGAGGCCCCGCATTATTTCCCCCTGCGGGGGCAAAGAGGAGATGGTTACACAAAACAGGATGACCTGTAAGTCCTTAGTAGGGCTGAGAGAAAGCTGACTTGTCAGCAACTCACTGGAATGACAGTGGAGGACAAACAGGTAGGGAGAAAATAGGACTTTCTGAGACTACCATTGGCTCACCGCAGCTCTGGCGTGGACTGACATCTGTCCTTCCGATGTTGTTTGTCAGAGCAAGGAAATTAGCCTGAAGCCAGGGAAGTCAAATATTGGCCCACACACTCATCGTCTCTGCTCATTCCAGTCATGAGGTTGGCAACACTGACAGATTCTGGAGCTGGTCATGGCGACACCATCTAAGTCATCGCAAGGAGAAGGAGAACAAACCCTTGACTCCCAGAGGGAGACTAGCCTCAGCAGAGCCTCCGGCAGTTGAGTTTTCAGTACTCAACAGTGTAAGGACCCCACCGAGACAAGGGACCTCACCAAGTTATGAGGGTGGAAGTTCCCTGGGAGAGCTAACTCGGATGCTGGAGTGGTACCTGGAGTGTGAGCATGAGGTTAGCTTGCTGTCTCTGCTGTTATCATTATGACTATTGAGAATTGTTTGAGCAGACGGGGGAAGTGGTCCAGAGCATCAAGAACAGAGGCTACCATAGACCAAAAGATGGGAAGCACTCTTGGCTTTGAACATAACTTCTTTCCTTCCTTCCTTCTTTCCTTTTTTTTTCTTTAGGACTGGAAAGGAAAGGAACAAAGCCGACAGGTATGCGCTGGATTGCCAGGAGAAGGCGTATTGGCTGGTGCACCGGAGCCCAGTGAGTACAGGTCCCTTCTGAGCGTCTCCACTCTCCCGTACTGCAGCAGCCTCTGGCTCCCCACCACTAGGGTTAGACTTGGATTAGCCAGGGGATCTGTTCAGTGTGGGCTACCTGGATGTGGAGGACTTGTGTCATGTCTTGGTGGGGTGCTTGCGATTTGTCTGTCAGTGTTAGGTGATGCCCTTGCCTGAGAAACAGGAATCAACTCCGTCACTCACCGGGGCTTGGGTGTCTTTGTTGTTAACCCTTCCTTGGGAAAAGAATATGAGAAGAGACTTTGGGAGTACGGGTCCTCAGTGAGAAAAATAAAACACTGAGAGAACAGACAGTCTGTGGAGCCTGAGCTGCCCTAGCTGCCTCCAGCTCTATCTTTCCTCCTCTGGTCCCGGTCAGCAGCTGGAGTGGGAGGAAGATGAGAGGATTGAGCAGGCTTTCAAGCTTCTCGTTGCTTGGGGCGTCTTGTTTCTTTGGCATGGGGACTTCTTTTTGTTTTCTCTGCATGAATGTTTTGCCTCCGTGTATGACACGGGGTGCCATGCCTGGTGCCCCCAGAGGTCAGAAGAGGGTACTGGAGTTACAGATGTTTCTGAGCCACCTGTGGTGCTGGGAATGGCACCAGGATCCTCTGCAAGGGCAGCTGGTGTTCTAAACCCCTGGGCCGTCTCTCGAACCCTACCTCAGGGCTTCTAATGGCCCCAAGAGATCAGCTGTCCATAATGGATGTAACCTGTCTCATTCCCCAGCATCCCTCATGCCCCTACACTGCTGCCTCGGTTTCCTTCTCTGTCAAGGCTGTGTGTTCTTCCCGCAGGGCTACAGGGAGTGGGAGAGGCGACAGAGCTTCAGGAAAGTGAAGCATCCAGAACGAGCCTTCTTTCACCTCCCCCTTTACTGACCCTGCCTCCTGAAATGACCAGAAATACTCAGAACAGGAAGTGGGTTGAGTCAGGGGTGGTGCTAAAACCTGACATGGATCCATCAGAGTCTGGTTGCTTACTGCTCTTTCTTTCTGTATTTCCAGCAGGGTTTTCTTAAGGTGTTGCCACTGTGCTGTGTGGTTTGGGTGTTGTGTGGCTTACGTGAACCTTCTGGGCTTGGTTCCCAAGTAGCTTATTTGGGTTTTCTTTGCCTCAGGGGGAAACCAAATTTTGGGTACCCTGGGGCTCTGTCGTGTGTGGATGACGGAGCACAGAGTTCTGGGGCCTCCGGGCCTCCCCACTGGAAGCTTTGGAGAGAGACTGCTTTGTGAACTTCCCATTGATCGTGTGTTTTAGCAGCAGCTTGCTGAGGATGAGGGGAAATGGCAGGTTCACACTTACTTACAGAGACGTCCAGGGAGCCCACTCCTTCCAGTGTGGAGGATGGTTCCCCCTATGTGTGCAGAGACTCCGCGGGGGCTTCCCCTCCCTTCTCTGTCAACATGGTCTCATCTTGTCACCATCACCTTCTTCACTTACCACATTTTCACTACTAATTCTACCACTCCCACCACCACCATCACCATCATCACCATCATCATCACCATCACCACCACTCCCACCACCACCACCACCATCATCACCATCGCCATCATCGCCATCACCATCACCATCACCACCACTCCCACCACCACCACCACCATCATCACCATCACCATCATCGCCATCACCATCACCATCACCATCACCACCACTCCCACCACCACCATCACCACTCCCACCATTATTGCTTCTGTCATCATCATCATCACTACCATCAGCATCACCAACATCACCACCACCACCATCACCATCGCCATCATCGCCATCACCATCACCATCACCATCACCACCACTCCCACCACCACCATCACCACTCCCACCATTATTGCTTCTGTCATCATCATCATCACTACCATCAGCATCACCAACATCACCACCACCACCATCACCATCATCACCATCACCACCACTCCCACCACCACCATCACCATCATCACCATCACCACCACTCCTACCACCACCATCACCATCATCACCATCACCACCACTTCCACCACCACCATCACCATCATCACCATCACCACCACTCCCATCACCATCATCACCATCACCACCACTCCCATCACCACCATCACCATCACCACCATTATTGCTTCTGTCACCATCATCATCACTACCATCAGCATCACCAACATCACCACCACCACCATCACGATCACATCACCATTACCAACATGGTCACCAGCATCACCACACATCATCACCATCACCACACATCACCACCACCCTTGTCCTCATCACCAACATACCAGACCTTAGTTGAGAACTCACATCTTACTGAGCCTTCTGCTCTCTTTCCTTTGTTCACTCTTTGCAGTCCTGTGTGGAAAGCAAAGTTATTTCCCCCTTTGCTGATGAATACACCAAGGCCCAGGGATGTTGTAATTTGTCCATATGTGCTAGAGGACCTGAATCCTCATACTATTAACCATGCAGCCCTCTCTCTTAGTCCCTAAGCTCCTTTTGCCTCCTGTGACAATGTCTCTTGATGTCCTTGTGCATTTTAGTTTGTTTGCAACCTTCTGAGCCACAGATGCTCCAGAAACATAAACATTTGTGTTCCAACAAGCCTGGCTAGTTTGTTAGCATGGGGGATCCCTAGTTTTAGAGTGAAGCTTTGATATGCTTGTGACAGTCTTAATAGGGCAGTCTTAAAATACAGAGGACAGAGCTGGAAAGACCGCTCGGCAGTTATGAGCTCTGGCTGCTCTTCCAGAGAGAGGTCTCCAGTTAATTCCCAGCCACAACATGGTGGCTCACAACCATTTGTAGTGAGATCTGGTGCCCTCTTCTGGCATAAAGTTGTACATGCAGATAGAACACTCCTATACATAAAATAAATAAATCTTAAAAAAAAATATGGAGAACACAAAACTGTTCCTCCTGTCTGGTCTCCCTCAGTGCTGGCCTCCTCCGTTGAAACCCAGCTAGCATCAGGAATGAAGCAGGACTGTATCTAGGGCCTGCTGTCCCTCACTCCCTAGAATACTCTTCACCTTTGCTGACTAGCGTAGGGAAGATGGTGTTCTGTCCAAGGAACAACTCTGCCTGGAATAGAGCAATCTGTCTGACAAGCTTAGGGAGCCCTGGAGCCCACAGACTGCCAGGCTGTCTCCAGGAGACCCAAACAAACCCTCACCACAGTGGGAAAAGAGCCAGCCTTAGCAAGTCAAGCATTTGCCTCTGCAGATGCTGAGCAGGAGCTCTGTGGACCCACTGTGGCCACCTGTGTGACGTGGACACAGTCACCAGATGATCTATTTATATCTTCATTTGTCTGTTTCTTTCCTTTCCCATTCCTTGTGGGCTTTCATAGTTCACGAGTGTAAGTATGTGTACACGTGTGAGTGCCTGTGTGTGTTGTATGTATGTCTGCTGTTTGTAGGTGTGGGGACACAGGTGTGTGTGTGTGTGTGTGTGTGTGTGTGTGTGTGTGTGTGTGTGTGTGTGTGTGTGCATGTAGAGGCCTGAGGTCGATGTCAGCATTGTCCTCAGCTGCTTTTCTTCATTCATGGAGGCCTGTCTGGAGTCAAATGCAGAGCTCACTCACATAGCTAGTCTCACTATCCAGCTTGCTCTAGGGATCCCCTCTCTGTCATTATAGGCTAGCCGCCACACCCATCCATCATTTATGTGGTTCTAGAGATCTGAACTCTAGACCTCATATGTGTGTGCAGCAAGAGATCTAACCACTCAGGCAACTCCTGAGCCCCCTCATTTGTCCCTTTCTTAATCCTTAAATCCCTTATTGGTCCTTGACTGCCAGGAAAGGAGTTTTGGACACATAGTACCTGCTAGACATTACTGAGTCCATACTGTGCACCTGTGAAGAAGGGGCATCCTCTGATGCTGCATCCAGAAGAGCATCCCTTGCAGAGGGTGAGATTGGAGATGGGTCCAAATAACAGATCTGAGCATGATACAAACAGTGTAAACAAACGTGGGGAGAAAGGACGACCTTCAACTCCTGCCCCGCCTGCCTTTACTTCCTTACCTAATGTATGTGTTGCTAGGGATAGAGCCCAGGCTTCTTGTGTGCTAGGCAAGCAGTCATCAACTGAGCTACACCCTGGTCCGAGACATGAGTTGTTGAACAAACCGTTTTGAGGTTTCACTGGGCATCACCAGTGACTCCGCATCTTCAGGCCTGGTTTTCTGGGGGCGAGGTCCTTTGGTGGCCTTGGGTCCTAAGGCAAATTGTCACACGAATAAACATTCAACTAAACAGTCTTCATGACAGCCACCCACATAGATACCAACAAAGAAGGTATCTGCTCTCCACTTCCTGCTGAGGTTGCGTTAAATGCCCCACAGTGGAGAAAGGAAAATAATTTAAGGTATATCCAATGTGATGGAACATTGTGAAGCAATTAAAGACGGTCAAAGGCCATCGTTTAACCTAGAAAATAGGCTGAAACATAGTGGTGTATCATAAAACAGTATGGGACACTTGATAGATGCCGATGGCAATTGTGTTAGGTGATCTCTAGGCAATGGGGATATCTGGCTTATAAGTTGGGCCAGACATGGTTCATGGTCTCAAGGAACTTATTGTAGGGCAGTGAAGGAAAACATGACTAAGGCTATCACGCAAACGAATGAACAGTGTACGGAATGCCATGCAAGCTTGCAGAAGAAAGGAATCTTGCATCTGGCCAGGCGCCGGGAGACACCTCCACAAGGAAGCAAGGGCTTAAGCTGAGCTGTGCTTGGAACAGGGTTCTCTAAGTCTACAACCTGAAACCACCTCTTCATTTCAGCCTCGGCTTTCCTCTTCTCCTTCCTCCTTTTACTGTCTGTAAAACAATGTAGTGTTTTGTTTCTGACCCATGGGCCGAAAGGGCCTGAGGCCTTAGGGAGGAGAGTGCTGGCTGTAAAGGAGAATTAGAGTGGGCAGGAGTGACTGGTGTCCTGGTGCCACCCTGGGATGCCCATTCCTGTTGATGACACTGTCAGATTACCAGGCATTTAGCGAACTGCCTCTTTTGTTTACGACCAAGGGATGTAACTGAGGCGACACACTGGGTGCTCACAGTTCCTTCTCCTGAAGGAGGGAAGCCCACAGCTCACACATCTCTGACAGACTTTCAGTGTGGAGATACGAGGCCAGAAGGCATCTGCTGGCAGTATCTCGACTCCTTGCCTTTATTGCTTGCACACTGACAAGGAGTGCTGGAGAATCTTCAATTAAGTACCCACCCATGGACCAGAGCACAGAAGTTCTGGTGGCCATTACAGTAGGATAAAGACTGTACTAACTGCCGGATGGGTGGATGGATGGATGGATGGATGGATGGATGGATGGATGGATGGATGCCTGGGAGTCTCTCTTACTTGTAAACATCTAGGGGAGTTTCAATAGGACACTGGTTGGGATTACAGTTTCTTCAGCTGGGACTTAAGGGATCACTGCCCACAGAGAGGCCAAGAGGAGGGCACAGCCAGGGGAAGGTGTCTGTCTGACTGGTAGAGCTGCTGAGGAAACCTGCAGGGGTGGGGGATGGCGGTGAGTGAGAAATGGAGAGGAGGGTGGAACAGATATGCACGAGTCTGGGCAGCACTTTGGAGCTGGTTTCAGCAACGCACTTACTCTTATTCTTGTGCCCCAGGCTGCCTAATTTCTGGAGTCTGTGGGGCCAGTTCAAAGGAGCAGCTAAATAGCCAACTGGAGTCTGCAGCGGATGACTCCATGGAGTGGCTGAGGCTCTTGAAAGGAGCAGGGCAGTGGCTGTAGGTCACTGTGGGGTGGGCTCTGCCTGAGCAGTGAGCATGTATGATTGTGTGTAAATGTGTGAGAGCATGGGAGAGCATAAGTGTCTATGAGTATGAATATGTAAGTCGAGAGGGTGTGTAGGTGAGTGAGACAAACATTGTGAGTGTGTGTGTGTGTGTGTGTGTGTGTGTGTGTGTGTGTGTGTGTTCTGTAGCAGATGCAGGGGGAAATCCCTGGAGGCCATTTAGGTGAAAGCATTAGTCTGATGGCCACATCCTTCCCTTCTTCATATGATGTTAGATCCTCTTGAGAGCCATTTGGGACTTTTGTGCTGTCTCTTTGTGACATTAATAATAACTGTCGCTTACCTTGTTGTGATTACTAAGGGATTTCCTCCTCCCCAAGACGAGAATTGTCCCCGTACATCTTCCCGGGGAGGAGCCCCAGAGCAGGAGTCTCAGGTCAAACTCATTGTCCTTTCAAATCTTAGCTCAGCGTTTCTAGCACATAGTAGTGTATTGGTCATGGCCCACGGGCAGCAGTCAGGGTGAGGGTGGGAGCTCCATTTCCTCACCCTCCTCCCACACATTTTCCATTTGTCTCTGCCCTCTCCCTTGTATAGTCCGTAGGCCCCTATTTGCCTCTTTGGTAGCCTGCTGAGCTAGGATGTTGTATTTAGCAAGCTGAATACAGAGTATCCATTTTCTAATGATTCACATTGTGTGTGTGAGTGCACACGCACACACACACAAACACACACACACACACACACACACACACACACACACACACACACACACACACACACTTGCCATAGAGGGGCCATACGGGCCAGAAGACAGCATTTGGAGCTGTGTTTTTCCTACCTTGTTTTAAGGCAGGGTCTCTCTTTCTGTAACTGTGCCGAGTGCCCTAGGCTTGCTGCTGGCTGTGGGCGTCTATCTTATTCTCTTGTATTTGTCATGCAGCTCACTGGGGGAAGGCTGTGTTTACAGGTGCACCACACCATTGGGCTCTCTACACGTGTTCTAGGGGTTGAACTCGGGTTTTGAGACTTGCATCACAAAGCACTTTTACCCACTCAGCTACTTCCCTGGCCTCAGCCATGATTATTTTGTACAAAATAGTTGAGTATTCTATCAATATATCAATTTGTGTGTTTAATAGACATATACAATAAGTGTGAAACTATTGGAACTACGCATGGTGACATGGGCCTGGAAGCTCAGGCTGAGGCAGGAGGATTGTGAGTTCTAGACTGATCTAGGCTGCATGGTGAGTTCAAGGCAAGCCTGGTACATAGAGACTCTGTTCTCCATGCTCCATAAACAAAACCAACCAACAACAACCAAGCAATTTATAGCTCGACTCCTCCTAAACGGTTGGGACCTAAATTATTTATTTAGCTGAGGTTAACCAGATGTCCTAGATTTTACTCTAGCATCCTTACCTCTCACTGGACATGTTTTCAATTCTGCTGATGGGACAAGATCTGACGGCAAGAGAGCCGTCTGTCTGCTGCATGGCATCAGCCTGATTAACAATGTGTACCGACACTTGTCTATACAGAAGGAAGTAGAAACCTCAAGTACTGGCCTCAAGTAGATGGGAGAGGCCAGATGAGACTGGGCCTGGGATGGGGGGTTAACCAGAGGAAGTGGGGGCTGACAGAGACTGCTGACACAGGTTTGGTTTCAGCTTTGCGTGCAAGACCTTAAACAAGTGCAGGCCCTTATTCAGTGATAGCTATTCCCTGTTGATGGTGTCATACTCCATCTTGCCAAATCCTAGAAATACCTGTCAGGCAGGAGGCATTATCTCTGCTTCTCAGGTGGCTGAGCCAATGAATACAGGGAGAAGTATCTCCTAGGACAGTGGTCCTCAACCTTCCTAATGCCTTATAATACAGTTCCTCATGTTGTGGTAACCCCCCCAACCATAAGATTATTTTTGCTGCTACTTCATAACTGTAATTTCGCTACTGTTAGGAACTGTAAATATCTGTGTTTTCCATTGGTCTTAGGTGACCCATGTGAAAGGGTGGCCTGACCCTCCAATGGGTTGAGAACCACTGTTCTAGAATTTTGGCACATCTGGCAAATAGCAAAATCGGGGCTAGAATGGGACAGTGCATGACTGAAGCATGACTCGCTTCCTTCTAACCCAGGCCAGGCAGCAACTGCAGGGTGTGGTGAAGGAGACCCATAGGAGGAATTAGAAGTCCCATGTATCAATTGTGGTGAAGTCTTACTGAGTTTCAGTGCTATCCATCCATCCATCCATCCATAATCTATGCCGTCTGCCATCTACCTATCCATCTATCCATCCATCTGTCCACAATGTGTCCCATCTGTCATCCATCCATCTATCTGCCCATTCTCCTTTGGTGTGGAGAGGCACTCATCTATCCTTCCCTCCTTCCCACTATGTAGAGTTCTGGGTATCTGTGGTAGCAGACCAAATAGCCCCGGGAGAGCTCTCTGGCTCATTAGGGGGTTTATGCATCCACACACTTCCTTGTGGGGTAGGCCACTAGCCCTTCTCAGCATTGTCGCCCAGTTGGTAGCTTGGCCGAGGTCCAAAGTTGATCAGACACTAAAGACCCTTCCTGTGGTTACCCTTACATCGTTTTTCTTCTGTTCAGCCTGGAATGAACAATGTGCTGGATTACGGCCTGGACCGAGTAACCAATCCAAACGAAGTTAAGGTAAACAGGTATGTTTGATGTACTCTGGGCAGGGTCTTGGTAAGGTTCTGAGGTTGGGAAGGCATCCGCATGTCTATCTGTGTCCATGAGGCGATGTTACCTCTCCTTGGAGATTGCTGCTGGCATCAGATGCTGATATATGACTCTGTGGCATCAGGGTGAGGAGGAGGGGGAAAGAGTGGGCCATTGCAAGGGTCCTGGGTAGTGAGTGGTCGCGGTGAATGAACGAAGACTATAGAGCAGGCCACGTGATGCCTACGCCATCTCACACTTTGAAAATCAAATGAGATTTTCAACCCACTGTGTCATGGTTAAGGCTTGGCCTCAAGGCATTGGAGGAGACCTGGAAGGGTGTGTCTGGATGGGAGGAAGATGTAGAGAGAAAAAGCAGGGTGCAGCTGATAAAGTATCACTGTTTTGCGTGGAGAGGGACTCAGAATCTCCAGAGAGCAGCAGCAGGGGGCATTGTTAGGACTCTTGTCCAAAATGCCCTTCCCTTGATACATTTAGGGCACTCTAGCCAGCTTTCTAGCAGCTTTCTAGCCTCTTCCACGTTTTCTTGTCAGATAGCAGATCACTGCCAAGGTCTTGTAGGCTCAGTTGCTATGGAGACAGAATCATCGAGTAAAATACAGAACCGGGTGGGGAGACTTTTTTTTTTTTTTTTTTTTTTTTAATGGATAACGCTCTTCGCTGGAAACATCTCTCCTGTGGAGGAGGGGGAGGTGAAGTAGCAGGCACGTCACTGGCTGTGACGTGGGTGGGATGTGGGAACTGACTGAGGCTCAGCTGTGGGGTGTGGGGAGATAAGAACAGGACCCTCACATCTTCTGTTTTGGAGAGTGGCCATGGAGTTGTGCTATCCCATTGTAGATGCCATGGTTGGGTGACTTCTGGGGAGTGTGGTCAGTAGGCCCTTCTCACGGAGGAAGCATCTTCATGCCCCCTGGCCACCCACGAGCTGTGCCTTCCAGGTTTCAAAAACCTGGGTGTGCCGGCTGCTGGCAATGCTCTGAGCAGGGAAGAGGAGGCCAGACTGGATGTGTGTGTGTGTGTGTGTGTGTGTGTGTGTGTGTGTGTGTGTGTGTGTACTGGATGTGTGTGTGTGTGTGTGTGTGTGTGTGTGTGTCCTTTGCTGTGTGCTCACCTCTCTGTTTCTGTCTCTCTCACCAGCTCTCTTTCTCCTGTGTGTGTGTGTGCACTCGGACCATTGTGGATCAGTAAGAAGAAACGTCACACAAGCTGCCCTGCCTCTCCAGCAGCACAGTGCCCATCAAACCCCCTGTGCAGGGAGGGGCTGGGGCTGGGGAGGATTGTTATGGCAACATTTCTCATGACCAGCTTACCCCGTTTCTCCTTATTTCCTCCTGCACTGAGAGGAGAGGGTCAAGGAGAGCTTGGAGCATCTTCCACCAGGTCTTAGGATGGCAAAGGGTTGTTGCTATTTGTCTCAGTGCAGAGAACTCACAGTGAAGAATCGGGTCATTTCTGAGAACCAGGAAGTTCTTGACAGCTGTTTCCCCTCAATGGAGGTAACAGCCCATCGAGCATGAGAATGGAGGCTGTTAGGCTGGCAGGGGTCCAGGGACTCGGGTAGCCAGCTTCATCAGACCATGACCACTGGTTGGTAAGGCTGCCCTGCCCTGGGAGAATCTGGGCTGGGCTGGGAGCCTGACCTGGTATATATATATATAATTTCTCTTCAGTTCCTATACCTTGATGGCATTCAAAAGGTCATGTGTATATCTCTCCCTTTCATTCCAAAGAACATTTGGCCCTACCAGAAGAACCCTAGGTAGAGGCTAGGTACTAGTCTGCTTGTGAGCCCCGTCACACTCTGGACTGACCCTTCTGCCTCATTTCCTCCTCCACCCCAGGAGGGGTCACACTGCCATCTAGTGCTGTTCATGATGGGTGGCACTGTTAGCCAGGGATGAGGGACACACAGTGCCGAAAGAGCTAGGCCCTGGGAAAGAATCCAGCTCTGCCACTTTTGGCCAAACTTCTGGGCCATGCAGAGCTTGACTTTCATGATCTACCTATAAAATTCACCTACCATTAGGTCTTTAGGAGATTAAGCAGGATCATTTATAGAAGTGTCTAGACCAATATACAGCATGTGAGGTACTCTAAGAATAGCTGTTATTCTTACCATCATAGCATGTCATTGTATTGTGAAAGATATGGGTTATGGGGTCTCATCTTTACCTAATGTGTTTGCTATTATCCTGATTAGTTTCAGTTAGGCTTTAAAATTAACTTACAAAGTGGTGGGTAGTAGTATGACTCTCTCTCTCTCTCTCTCTCTCTCTCTCTCTCTCTCTCTCTCTGGTATGACCCTCTCTCTGTGTCTTTGTCTCTCTCTCAGTCTCTCTGTCTCTCTGTGTCTGTCTCTCTGTCTGTCTGTCTGTCTGTCTGTCTCTCTCTTTCTCTCTCTCTGGTATGACTCTCTGTCTCTCTCTCAGTCTCTCTGTCTCTCTCAGTCTCTCTCTCTCTCTCAGTCTCTCTCTCTCTCTCTCTCTCTCTCTCTCTCACACACACACACACACACACACACACACACACACACGCGCGCCGCGCGCTCTTGATTCTCTTTGTTTGAAGAAGGGGCATTTTTATTTTGCGCTGGGCCCTGTGAGTTGTGAGTGGGGGATCCTGCCTCTCCCTGCTCAGGAAGTGTCAGACAGACAAGTGTCTGCTCAGATGGTCCCAGCCTCAGATCCTGGCTCCTCTGACAGCTGCCCTTGCTCTTTTTCTGTGTACTTTGTGCTAGCAACTTCAGTTTCTGGGTTTCCCTGTTTGCAGCTTCTGCCACTATCTCTGCTCTCAGTTATCAAATAAGAACTAATGTTAACAAGTTTTAGTCCATTAACATTTAGCAAAATTTAAAGAAAATATTCCATCATCTACCCTATCTTTGTGAGTCTAAAGTCTTGTATGTAGCTTATCTTTAATCCTAACTAAGGAAAACTATAATCATAGCTGTCTGCCTTCAACTCCATCAAAGGCAACAGAAGGATAATATATAAACTCTGGAAATGACAGAGACATCTTGCCTGGTCAGTCACCAGAAGTTCTTCTATAATGTTCCATCTTCAGCCTATAGGCCATAGTGTGTCTGTTGTTGGACTTTTTAGCAAAGCAGGAAACTTTAAACTGTCCACCTGTATTGGCAGTTTGTCAGTCACTTTTCTTTGTATTCTGCAGATGGTCTGGCAGACTCTTCCATGAAGCAGAAATCCTGTAGCAATGTCCATCTTGTTTCAGCAGTCACTTTTCTATGGGTCCTGCATGTCCAGTTTATACAACATAAAGTCAAACAGTCCAGACAAGAGCAATATCTTGCCCAAATGGCTAGTCTTGCCATATTGAAAGCAAACTCCATAATGAGTTTCTTTGATGTCTGTCTTTCTTTCTGATGCAGGTGGTGTTGCCAGGAGCAGTTTTGTTTCACTGTCAAGAAAAACCCTAAACCATTTTCAATGCCATATTCTGTAGGTCTTTGAAAGGTCTGAAGAATGTTTATCTACCTCAAATACATCTCTGTATATCTAGAAAACCTAACTAACTTAATTATAAGTTTTGGCTATTATAGGTAACTATCTATAAGCTACACTAAATTATACATTACATTTTAAAATGAGCTATATAAACACAATACCTAAACAAGAGGAGAAATATATAGATCACAAAATTGACCTTAAATTTTTTATCAATAAATGAAAATCCATTCCAAAACAAAGTATTCATATCTATACCATAATCCCCTTTTTACCTTTAAAAAGATTGCTTGTGGTCATTAGCTATTTATAACTAACTCCATTTACATGAAAACAAACATTTATAAACAATATTTGGGAATTTGGATGTCATTCTTTCCAAACTGCTTCCTGCTGGTAGGGGGCACTGTCATGGGGAATCCTAAGAAGATGCAGAAATCCTGGCTGTAGTGGTCTGAAAGGCTGCCTTATCCCAGCTGTTTTGAATGTTGGATCACCTGGGATACTGCTTCAAGGGTTCTTGCTTGATCAAACCATGTTAGTGTGGAAGGAATCCTTTTCCCCAGTAACCTGTCCTTAGACTTAAATTTAGAAGTCAAAGCATTTTTAAAATATATAAATTGGATTTTATATTATTATATTTATATAATAATTTATATAATATAATATTTATTATATATTTATATTATATTATTATATTTAGCAGCTTGATAATAAGTGTATTATAGCAATTGTTGTTCCTTCCTTAGTAATTGAGCAATTTAAAGACAACACAATAGCATATAGTATCCATACTCTCCGTATTTTCAATTTTTAGGTGGCTTTTTAATTACTTTATTGCTTTCACATTTATTTATTTATTTATTTATTTATTTATTTATTTATTTATTGAGACAGGGTTTCTTTGTGTAACTTTGGCTGCCCTACAATTTACTTTGTATATCGGGTTCACTTTGAAATCACAGAGATTTGTTTACCTCTGTCTCCCAAGTGGTGGAATTGAAGACATGTGCCACCACACCCAGCTACTATTTTTTTTAAACCACTTTATACTGCTTCTTTTTCTCTCCCAAGCCTATGTTACATTTTTAAAACACACTGTAAACTTTTAGAGGTTTTTTTCTTAATCTGAATCTGTCTTTATTGTAAATCTTTATCTTTTTTTTTTGGTCAGGAGTCTTTTATCTGCTAAACAACATTGCTAAAATGAAAGCCACAGCTGTATTAGCCTTGGTCTATCCAAGATAGCAGGGCTACAATTACTGCTAGCACCAAGAGCTGTGCTCACTGCCTTGGTCTATGCTACCATCAAGCAGCATGCTGCAGGCTTGGAGATGTGGTCACTGGCACTGCCAGCTCTCATACACACCATTCAGTTGTTAGCAGGGTTTGCTACTTATGCTTAGTCAGGAAATCTCCCTTAAAGGAGCCTCGCCAGTCTCTGCTTTTCTCTAGCAAAACAGAGCCCAATTGAGAAAAATGCTGTTATCAAGAAGATTTGTTTGTCTCTGTTATTTTGTTTCTAAAACCCTTTTTAAAGCTTTTGTCAAGTTTTAAGTGAAAGTTCTCAGGCCCACGTTGGGCACCATGTTGTTATGAGCAGTTTTTCCACCAGCCTGGTCCCACAGCTGCGTCAGCCCCCAAATAACACACAGAGATGCTGTATTAGTTATAAAGCTGTTGACCTATTACTAGCATTCTAGTAATTGGCTAGCTCTGTCTTAAATATTTACCCATTTCTATCAATCTAAATGTTTCCACATGGTCTTATCTTACTGGAGAGAGCATCTGGACCTCTTCCTCTCTCAAGTCTCTACTTTGAATCCTCCTACCTCTCTCCCTAAATCCTCTTTGTCTCCTAGTCCCATTTATCTTGCCTTTCTGTTTGCCAACAGTGCTTTCTTTATTCATTAACCAATAAGAGAAACATATTTACAGAATGCCATCTCCCATCAGAGCTGTATTCTTGCCATTCCATATTGGGCCCTGGGAGCTCCTGTACCTCAGAGCCAATGGACCAGTGACTCCTTTTGCAAAGGCTAAGGAGAAGCAGGGTCCTTCTTGCATGTGTGACCTTATTCCTGATGAAGATTTGATTTCATGTAGCAGCGTCAACATTAGGCAGTCAGGAACTATGAGGCTCGGCTTGCAGAATTAGAGTCAATACCAAACAGCCCTTGAACACAACCACATGTAGGAAAACCAAGACTGGAATTCCCACAGTGCCCAGCCATAAAGGATTGCATAGGGCAGAAAGGTACAGCCAAGGTAGCTTGTTCCTGGGGGCTTTCAGCTGGGGACTGACCTGAAAGTTTCAGGGGCTTCTGAGAGCCTAAATGAGAAGCCTGCCATGGACCTGTTCTTGTCTGTATTTACTCAGAAAGTTCAGAGGATGCCCTGTGCCTGATCCCCAGCATGGACTTGAATTGCTTTGACAGCCCAGCATAGTCTCCCCACATCACAACCCAGCTCTGAGACTTGGCTGTGTGTTTCAGTATTTTTTTTTAAAATTGTGTGCTTTGTGTTTTATAAACATGGCTATATTATCTTTTTCAGTTTGTGGTGTCACTGAAATTGTTATGAATGCCTGAGAGTGATTCTCACAATTCATTCAAGATTCTTCCTAATGAGAAAAACAGATGTTTTTCCATGTTCCATGCTAGTTTCTCCATCTTTGTCCCTCCTATGTCTTAGTAAGAGGTGGCTTCCCTTTATTAACACACTCTCCCTCTCTTTCTCTCTCTCTCTCTCATCTATTATCTATCATCTATCTATCTATCATCTATCTATCTACCTATCTATCATCTATCATGTGTGTATAGACACATGCTTTCCGTGGTATCTGAGGGTTTCTATTACTGTAATAATACACCATGACCAAAAGCAGTGTTGGTAGAAAAGGGTTTATTTTAGCTTATGACTCTTAGGTCACACACAGTCCATCACTGAGGAGAGTCGGGAGGCAGGAACTCAAGGTGGGAATGTGGAGGCAGGAACTGAAGTGAACTCCACGGAAGAGTGCTTGCTTCTTTGGCTCGCCTAGCCTGCTTTCATTTACTCACCACAAGACCACGGCCCCAGGGGGGGACACTGACCACAATGCGCTGGGCCCTCCCACATCAATCATTAATCAAGAACGTGTCCCATAGGCTCGTCTACAAGGCTTGCCGATCTGATAGTCACATTTTCTCAATCATGGTTCCCTCCATTCAGACAGCTCTGGCTTGGGTCAAGCTGACAAATAAATCAACCAAGCAGGATGAATGGCGTATCTGTGGAGGACACAGGACAATTTCTTGGGGTCACTTTTCTCCTGTCTTTGCATAGATTCAGGGATCAAACTCAGATGGTCAGTCTTAGGGTGGTAAATACTGTATCTACTGCATCCTCTCAGCATCTCCCACTTTTCAGCTGTTTCTATAGACACACTGGGAGACCAAGGCCAGCCCCAAATGTGGTCCTTAATTCACACTGGCTTTTAGAAATGCAGATAAGTGCAAATTACAGTCCTTCCTTTGGCCACTCATTTCCAGTGGTTTAAACAGGAGGACGGAGGTGCAGAGAAGAGATTCACCCTTTTTCAGTACGAGGAGATGAGCAGTTTTGTCATGAAGAGTGTTTTTTATTTTTCAAATGGACATTTGAGCTGTATGGATTTAATGGCACCGATTTAATGGGTTTTCTTCGTTGTTTTGCAGAAACAAACGGTCACTGCTGTCAGAAAAGAGGTAATTAGCCTCCCAGTTGCAGCTAGACGCCTTGTTTTAAGCTCTCCTGGTGAAGTGTGTGTGCTTTGGCTGTGTGCTCCGCACCCAGTAGTGAAATGAAATGCATGTGCAGTTGTTCCCAGAAGAGCGGGTAGGATCTGTGGTAAGGTAGGAAAGGGGGAAAAGGCCAAGACTCAGAAGTGTCCCTTGAAGCTTCACATCTGAGGGATGGTCACAGGGGACTGTAGGGGTGAAGGCTGCGGTGTCTACCTCCCTAAGCTGGACCCTGTTCTCACAAATGCATTTGGAATCTGTCCAGGGCTACTCACTCTGGCCAGTCTCTGCAAGGGGGGCTTAGGCACACAGCTTCCTATCTCATTTAAATGGTACTTGGGACAGTTTTGTCAGCTGTTGACTTTTCTTAAACTGATGCATGCTGGGTTAAAGAAGATGTTAATTAGGAGTTTGAGGTGTGGGCCTGAGCCCTGTTGTCGCTGAGGTGGCTGACTTGAAGGGCCAGAGCACACTATTGATATGGATAAATAACCGTGTTCTTGGCTGTCTGTGTGATGGCATGGTTAGTAGTACCCGAGGGTGGGGAGTTGGAAATTGTATCAGTCACTTTCCTCATTGCTGTGGCAAAAAGCAACTTAGGGTTTATTTGGGTCCACAGTTTTAGGGGATGTAGTGGGAGAGCCACAAACAGCCAGAGCATGAGGCATCCACAGTCAAAAAACAGAGAGATGAGTGTGGCTGCCCAGCTCACCTTTTTCTGATTCTTCAATCCTGGACCCCAGCCCATGGCAAGGTGCTGCGCACTTGTAGGGATCCTCCCGTCTCAAACCAATCTAGAAACGCCTCACAGACGCCCAGTGTGTCTCTCAGGGGCTTCCAGATCCTGTCAAGTAGACAGTCATGATTAATAGCTACAGACGTCTTCTGACAACTGTCTCTCTTCCAGATCATGTATTACCAGCAGGCCTTAATGAGATCGACAGTGAAATCTTCAGTGTCCCTTGGAGGGTATGTCCCTGATTAATTAGTTGGTCTTGCTAAAATATAAGCAACATGTGTGCAAGAGAATGTCAAACGTGACAAGCTGTGGGTAGGATGACTTTAGGTTCCAGTGAACTTTTTGTGAGTTCTTGCTTCCAGTATTGGGCTAGGGGTTGGGTCCTTGTAAAAATCTTTGGATAGCTTTCACACCTTCCCCAGTTCAGTTTTAAAAAACGTGACGTCCCCCTTGAATGCATGTCTGTGGCTGTGGGCTGAGTTGTGGCAGGAACCCATGATCCTTCCTCACACACAGATAAGGCATCAGGAAATGCATTAACTCAGAAGGTCCCACTTCAGGACCCACCGAGGTCCCAAAGGGTATAGACAGTTAATCGAAGTCCCCAAGCACAGGCGTTATCCTGTCAGAGATGGAGTCAAGGCTCAGTGGCCTTTGTTCATCTGTGACAACTGCAGTTTCCATGATGGCCACCAAGACACCACCAACAAACTGAGTCAGCTTTGGAATGTAAAAAAATGCTGACGACACATGAAGAAGTCATGTTCGAACTGGGGACAGAAAATTGACAAAGGGAGGGAAAAAATTTTACTTTCCAAGTATAATAAGAACAGATCTTTCCAAATAGCTGCCCGTCCCAGGAGCTGTTGGCATTTTTCTGAGAAGGCAGTAATAAGGCTTCTTATTGACCAAAGCAAGACCAGAAGAGAGGGCAAGCTGAACAACTAGCATATGCAGTTATCTGGTCTCTTTGGGTTGTGTTTCCAGAAACCCTTTCTGTCTACTTTTCAGAATTGTCAAGTACAGTGAGCAATTTTCCTCCAATGATGCCATCATGTCAGGCTGCCTCCCAAGCAATCCTTGGATAACAGATGATACCCAGTTCTGGGATTTAAATGCCAAACTGTATGTATTTCAAATGTTGAGATTTAGTCTCTCTCTCTCTCTCTCTCTCTCTCTCTCTCTCTCTCTCTCTCTCTCTCTCTCTCTCTCTCTCTGTCTCTCTGTCTCTCTCTGTCTGTCTCTCTCTCTGTCTCTGTCTCTGTCTCTCTGTCTTTCTCTGTGTGTGTGTGATGTGCTTGCATGTGTGAATGAGTGTTTCCATGTGTGTGGTACATATACTCATGTGTATGGAGGCCTTAAGTTGATATCAGGTGTTTTCCTTGACGTGTCTACATGTCAATAATTAAGGAACGGTCTCTCACTAGCTTTCCCTAGGGATCCCATCTCTGCCTCTGAAGAGAGACCATTGCAGGTTGTTTCTATACCTACCTGGGTTCTGGAGGTCCAAACTCCACGTTTGCATGATGAGCCATCCCCAGCCCGAAACGTACTTCCTTCTTAGGATGGATTGTAGAGTGCCTAGAATTCACAAAACTCTGGGTTCAACCCACGTACACTATAAACCGGGCATGATGGTGCCTGCCTGTAATCCCAGCACCTTGGAGGCAGGAGGACCCGACATTCAGGGTCCCTAAACTACATAGCAAGTTTGAAGCCAGCCTAGTATACATGAGGCACTGTCTCAATTTTCTTCCCTTTTTCAGTTGTAATTCATATGTCATACAATGTATCCATTGACAGCATACAATTACATTTTTGTTATATTGACAGAATAATCACTACTACAATAGTTTTGAAAAGAAATCTGTATCCTTTAGCTGTCACCCCCCCCAGTAAATCTATTTTCTGACTATCTGTATTCTCCTTCTGTATATTTTTCCTGCAGATGAACTCATGGGATATGGGGTCTTTCATTAGGCATCTTTCACTCCATGCTAGCCTTTCAAAGTCTGTCCATGTTGTGAGTTGAATCAGTGTTGTGTTTCAGTTGTGGGTAAGTGGTGTTCCCTGTGTGAATATGCTACATGCCCATGGAGGACATTTGGGCTTTTCTAGCTTTTAACTCTCACCTCTGTCACAGTCATATGCGTTCAGGGTGAAAGGGAAGTCTTGGTGAGTGACAGGTGCCACAGCATCTCCCGCCAATATGTCACTGGAATTCTATCCTGCCACGAAGGTGGCAGCCTGACTCTTGACGGGTTGTCTCCAGGCTGAGTTCTTTGCCCCTGATGATTTTTGGCACAGAGCTCCACAGAGTGGCCCTCCCTCAGCTCTGGGAGGCCACATCTTGGGTGTGACTTCCAGGGGACTTGTTGGAGGCTGCATCTTCCTGGCAAGAGGCTACTTGGGTTGTGTGTCCTCGAAGAGGTTGGGAGGTAGAGCAAATTGAGAGCGCCTGGTGACTTTGGCTAAGGACCTCGTGATTGTTGCTGGAGGCTGATGTCTGTCACTCCCACCCAGACGAGTGATGGGCAGAGCCCCTGTCTCCCAAAGAGTGCTGCATTTACCCGTCATCATCTCTGCAGGGTGGAGGTCCCAACTAAGATGCGTGTAGAACGATGGGCCTTCAACTTCAGTGAGCTGATCCGGGACCCCAAGGGTCGACAGAGCTTCCAGTACTTTCTCAAGAAGGAATTCAGTGGTGAGTTCTCTGCCTTCCCTCCCCCCACCCCTGATTCCATGCTGCTCAGGCTAGCCTTGAATTCTCTATAGCTGAAGCTGGCCTTTGGCCATTCTCCCACTACCTCCCAAAAGCTGGGATTATAGGCACAAGCCATGCTACAAGGTTTAACAGGGTCCTGAGGGTTTTTTGTTGTTGTTGTTGGTGGTGGTGGTGGTTTTTTTGTTTTTTGTTTTTTGTTTTTTTGTTTTGTTTTGTTTGTTTGTCTGTTTTTTGCAACTGTCCCTTTAATGTCCAGCCCAGAGCTTTAGGAGTTTCCCAGTGGGTGCTTCTGTATCTTGTTAAGGCTTTTAAACAGGGCTTCTTGCTTTTCCGAGTGTAAGAGTCCTACCTGGGTCCAGGGCCATAGGCTCAGAAGGACAGTACAGTCTGGGGGGAAAAAATCACATCTCTAAAATCTGGGTCAGTTTCATCCACTCTTCCCAGGACTCCCTTCTTGGCTTCCCCTGCATTGCTCACTTTCCTAATCCACTTTCCTGGCCTCTGGCCTGCTACCCTCTCCATAAGTATAGCTTCAGAGGTCAGCTAGCTAGCTCCCCCAGCTTCTCTGCCAGCTGTACTGCCCTCATCTTAGAAGTTCTTCAGATTCGATCCTGCCATGGATTAAAAAAAAAAAAAAAAAAACAAACCATTTATTTTGTTTTTACTTAATATATATGGGTGTTTATGCCAACATTTACATCTGTGTACAATGTGCATGTAGTTCCCAAAGACACCAGAAAGGGGCATCATATTTCTCCAGAGCTGTAGTTACAGAGAGTTGGGAACTGCCTTATGGTTGCTGGAAGTTGAACCCTGGCCCTCAGGTAGAGCAGTAAGTGCTCTTAACTGCCCAGCCATCTCCCAGCTCGTTAGGGATGTCTTTATTATTTATTGTTTTTTTGGGGGGGGGAGCGGGGAGGGGATGGCTTTAAACTCATATATACCTGAACCCAGCCCAGGGATGCCCTTTTTTAATTGGATTGAGTTGCAATCCCTTGTAGTCTCAAATTCTGCAAGTGATTCGAGACACAATGTAACCTTTTGTTCTGATTTCTCTCAGGCCTTCGGAGGGTGTGGACTTTAGCAAAGGTCTGTCTCTGAGTGTCTCACCCACTGAGAAACATTTGGGAACAGGACGAGGCCAGACTAGAACCAGTTACACACTCAGTCCCTTTGCCACCTTTGCCGAAATACTGGCCTTTATGGGATTCATTTGTCTGTTTATGGAGTCTTGCCCCTGCGGAGCTTCTTGATTGGGTTTGCGACTCCAGGGGCTGTGGACCTGCTCCGGAAGCAAATCGTACTGGACATGCCTTTAGTGTGGATGACGACCCCACACAGAGCATTGAATTAGAATATGGGTTACTGTAAATCATTCTCTCTAATCAATCCTAATTGCATAACCCTCAGAAAAGAGTGGAAAGGAGCTTGCGCCTATCAACCGGTATTAAGTGGAAATGGTGCCATCTAGTGGCCAACAGACAAACTGTACGCTGAGCTTCTCCACTCTTGTAGAAGAGTTCAGAGAGCGACACCTTACCCCTGTATGCAATTTCCCCGTTCTTCCCTCTCCCCAGCTTGCCACCCCCTGCTCTCCTTCAGTCTACACAGATTTGGGTATTCTGCATGTTTTTAATGATGGGGATCATACAGTATGTGACCCTTTCTTACTTAGCACGCTACACACTTCTGTATGGCCGAGATAGATTCCACCGTATGAATGCCCACTTTTGTTCATCCGCTCATCAGTTCATGGGGAGTTGAGGTTTTTTCCTTAAGAAAAAAAAAAGATTTATTTATTTAAAAAATTATGAATATAGGTGAATTTGCACTCTGTATGCATGCTTGGTTTTCACAGAGGCCAAAAGAGGGCATCAGATCCCCTAGAACCGGAGTTATAAATGATTGTGAGCCGCCATGTGTGTGTGTTGGGGGCTTGTTTACAGTTTCAGAGGTTTAGTCCATCGTCGTCATGGTGGGAAGCATGATGGCATACAGGCAGACATGGTTCTGGAGAAGCAGCTGAGAGTTTGACGTCTGGATCTGCAGGCACCAGGAAGAGAGAGAAAGACTCTGGGTTTGGAATGAGCTGTTTGAAACCTCAGAGTACTTCCAGCCCCTAATGATGTGCTTGCTCTAACAAGGCCACGCCCCCTGGGGGAGCATTTTTGCTCAAACCACCACGGTGCCTTCAAGGTTCATCCACGTAACATTATGTTACCACCAAAAGCAACTTGGGGAGGAAAGGGTTTATTTAGCGCACGTTTGCAGGTCGCAGTAAGGAAAAGTCACAGTGGGGAAAGTTGGGGCAGGAACTCAAGCCGGAAGTGAAGCTGAAATCGCGGAGGAATGTTGCTCACCCGCTAGCTTCTAGGCTAATTTTCAGTTGCATTTCTTATACAGTCAGGGCCAATCTGACCAGGGATGACACCAGCCACAGTGGACTGGACCATCCTCTATCAATAATCCATCAAGAAAATGTCCCTCAGACATCACAGGCCGATCTGACGGAGGCAGCCTCCCAATTGAGATTCTCTGAGCTGCATGCAGTTGGTAGCTGAAACTAGCGAAGAGATTCTCTGTCCTTTTTACAGCTGAATATATGAATGTATCCCATGGCAAATGTGTACCACGTTTTGTTTATCCATTCCTCCCCCATGGACATTTTGAATTGTTTCCACTTTTTGGCTTTTGTGAACAACTGCCCATTTAATTTTAGTCCTAAGCAATGAACTTTTTTTTTTTTTTTTCCTTATAAGCAAGGTGTCTTGATTGCAGACCGATTGACTCTTGAAGAAAATCTTTGGCCTGTGACTTCTGTCTGAAGAATATTCACCTCCATAGTTATGGGACAAATTCTAGCTAGTGCAGAGTTGTGCAGGCTCTTCCAGCCCTACATAACTGTGGAAGCAGAAGAAAGGGTCTGTTGTCCATTACACACGTTAGAGTGTGTATGTGCGGGCACATGAGTGTGTGTGTGTGTGTGTGAGTGTGTATGTGCGGGCACATGAGTGTGTGTGTGTGTGTGTGTGTGTGTGTGTGTGTGTGAGTGTGTATGTGCGGGCACATGAGTGTGTGTGTGTGTGTGTGTGTGAGTGTGTATGTGCGGGCACATGAGTGTGTGTGTGTGTGTGTGAGTGTGTATGTGCGGGCACATGAGTGTGTGTGTGTGTGTGTGTGTGTGTGTGTGTGTGTGTGTGTGTGTGTACACGCGCTCTCCCTCTCACATGCTTGCTTATTGATGATACCATCTTGATTTTTTCAGGTAAAATTGGTACGTGGAGTCACTGTACCAGCATATTTGAATTACTGGGGCATGATTGTGAAATTGGGAAGAGATTAAGGATTTCAAGGGTCTGTGTAGCGTGTATGTTTCCGCCTGCCCGCCAGTCTGGGCCCATAGCCGCGCCAGCCCCAAATAACACTCAGAGACTCTGTATTTGATACAATCCTGTTGGCCAGTTACCATTACTGTTATGGGCTAGCTCTGTCTTAATTATTAACCCATTTCTACTTATCTAAGTATTTCTACGTGGTCGTCTTATGGGGGAGCCTCTTCCTTCTTTCAGGTCTACATCTCGACCCCTCCTTCCCACTTCCTCTTTCCTCCTTGTCTCCTAGCCCCGCCTATCTTGCTATCTCATTGGCCACAGAGCTTTATTAACCAGTATGAGGAACATATATATATATACAGAATAACATCTCCCATCAGGTCTGTCTTTTACCCTTGATCTCTCTGTCTAGAGGAAAATTTCTTTAGTTCTCATGACACTAGGAGTGCCTTGTATCCATGTGTCCTGTAAGGAAGTGTCTGTCATCAGTTGTTAAAGACTCCAAGGACTTTTTGACGGGAAGATGCCTGGGGGTGGATACACAGGCAAACAAAGCAGACAGAAATCACACAGCCATGAGACACAGCAGAGCGTGGGAAGCTCTAGAGTGGAAGTCACAGAAAACTATGAGCCTGTGTGAAGTGTTTGCCAAAGGTAAATTCTCAGCGAAAGAGAATATGGGAGCTGGTGAGATGGCTCAGTGGGTAATGGCTCTTGTGGCTAAGCCTGTTATGAGTAGGTTTTTCCCTTGCTGGTCTGGACCCACCACCTCGCCAGCCCCAAATAACACACAGAAACTCTGTATTTGATATAAAGCTGTTGGCTAGTTACCAATTTCCTATTGGCTAGCTCTGTCTTAATTACTGACCCATTTCTATTAATCTAAGTACTTTCACGTGGTCTTATCTTACCGGAGAGAGAGGCTGGCATTCTTCTCTCTCCATCCGCCATCTTGGATCCTCCCTCCTATAGCCTCTCTCCTCCTAGTCTCATAGTCCTGCCTATCTTGCTTTGCTATTGGCCAACAGTGCTTTATTCATTAACCAATAAGAGAAACATATTTACAGAATGACATCTCCCATCATAAGCCTGATGACTTCAGTCCCTGTAACCACATGATGGACATAACCGACTGCAGTTTTGTCTTAATCTCCACACCTGTGTCCCCAATAAACAAAAATGTCCACGTAGAAAAAGAACATGGCAGCTCATGCAAGGGAGTTCTGCCTCATGTATTGTTGAAGGGCAGGATAGCATCCGACCTGTGAGTGGATAATTGCTTCAAGCTTGGGGGTGGCAATCCAGTTTTTGACAGAGGACACTCAAAAGGTGAGCCATTGCTGGGTCCCAACGACTCTCACACCCAGAAGTGACTCCCTCTCTTAAGTGGCATGTGCTCTGTTGACGTCCCGGTGCTTAGTGACTCATCTTACAGGAAGACGCTCACCAAGTAAAGCCCACCTGACCTTTATTTCCTCTTCTCTCCGCTCACTTCCCACCTGGCGTCATCTGCATGGACCTGTCTTCCCTGTGCAGGGGAGAACCTGGGATTCTGGGAAGCCTGCGAGGACCTGAAGTACGGAGATCAGTCCAAGGTCAAGGAGAAAGCAGAGGAGATTTACAAGTGAGGGCCAGCTGTGTCGGGGGAAAGCCCCCCTCGTGTGGGTGTGGGTACAGTGGGTCTGGGGGTGGGGTCCCACACCCTTGTAGCTGACTGGGCCCTGCCTAGCATCAGCCACTGAACCTGCCATGCCATAAATGATTGCATGTGGTTTGGCAGGTCTGGGGGCTCCTCTGCAGGAAGCCAAGTGAGATGGATGGTGACATTCTCCTATTCCCAGGGGATTGTGTCCATGGATGAAATCAAGCCACCCTGAATCACAGTGCAATTTCTCCCCCAAGACAGGGTTTCTCTGTGTGGCTCTGGCTATCATGGAACTTGCTTTGTGGACCAGGCTGGCCTCAAACTCATAGAGATCCACCTGCCTCTGCCTCCAGGTGATGAGATTAAAGGTGTGCGCCACCACTGCCCAGAACTGTGTGAATGTTTCTCTCTCTCTCTCTCTCTCTCTCTCTCTCTCTCTCTCTCTCTCTCTCTCTCTCTTCTGTGTGTGTGTGTGTGTGTGTGTGTGTGTGTGTAGACGGGGGAGACAAGGGGTGTACGGGGAATCTATTCCATGAGCCATCTTAGACAATGAGGAAAAGGGGCATCTCCTGTGTGTGAGACAGTGAGCTCAGTTTGGGGTGCGAGTGTGCACAGATCTTATTCCCCACTCATGGCCCTAGCAACAGTATGTTCCTGTCTAGCCCTGCCCCTCTTCCACATCACTCCAGAGCCGAGGATGGCTCAGTGTGCTCTCAGGGGCCAGGTGGTTCAGATCTGCTCCCAAGGGCCAGGTGATGAGGAAGGAGAGGTTTGGAGCGATACAGTCCTATTCTTGTTGGCCTTCATCCTGGAAGCTTGGGTGTGCCCTTGCCCTGCGGTGGTCATTTCCCTAATGGTCCCACCAGTCTAGGGCTCTGAGGGCCCAGTGTTTTTAGTTCCTAGTCACATGCAATATGGGTTCCCCAGGTTACTCACCACTGGGTGGGAAGCAGCCCCTCAGAGCTCCAGCCTCTGTTGCTGATTGTTAGGCAGCAGGCCAGCTGGACCTTTTTTCCCCCAAGGACCCAGCATTGGTTCCTCCGATGTCATTCCTTCTCATGGTCTCAGGCTCCCTTTGTACTTGTGCGCCTGGGCTAGCTCCTATGATGGACATTTCCCTTGCTCTCCAGGCTGTTCCTGGCACCAGGTGCAAGACGCTGGATTAACATAGATGGCAAAACCATGGACATCACCGTGAAGGGGCTGAGACACCCTCACCGCTATGTGCTGGATGCAGCTCAGACCCATATTTATATGCTCATGAAGAAGGTGGGCAAGTCTGCTGGCGATGCTCAGTGATCAGGGTGGGCAAGCCTGTGCTGGCGATGCTCAGTGATCAGGGGTGGGCAAGCCTGTATTGGCAATGCTCGGTAGTCAGGGGACCCCTTCACAGTTACAAGGAAAGATCTTCAGAGGTGAGAAAGGAGAAGGGGTGTGGATACTGCCTCTTGGGTCCTGTGAACTAGCACTGCCTGCTATTTTGTCCTCTTACTGATGGGCTAGACTTTCCTTGAACACCCCCTCCCCACACACCACCCTCTGAGCTTGGAAATCACCATAGAAGCCGTTTGTATCTATGGGCTCTTTGTGCTGCAGTCATGCTGCTGGTAGAATCAGCCGTAGTGTCAGTGACTCCAAGACGGATCAAAATGATGGCTGTGAGATGTTGAAAGCTTATAAGGCACAGTCTCTGTATAAAGTAATTTGTCCCCCAAAAGATCCCTGGGGAGCTTCCTCCCGAGGCTGGGCTTGCCTAAGGTCTCAGCAGGGATGGAGACAGGACACTGGCTCCCGAGAATTCAGGTAGATCTTGAAATGGTAGCAGAGGGGAAGCTTCCGAGGGATTGTCATGATTCCTTGGAAGAATTCCTAAGGAGAATCTGAGGGAAAAGAACTTTCTGAAAAAAACTCCGAGAGATTCTTTTTCTTTCTCATTTCTTTGAGTGTATTCGTGTGCATGTGTGTGTGTGTGTGTGTGTGTGTGTGTGTGTGTGTGTGTGTGCATGTGTTGTGCATGCGTGTGTATGTCCATATGTATGTGTGTAGGGTCAGAAGACACCTTTATGCAGTCAGTTCTCTCCTTCCACCGTGTGAGTTTTCAGGTCCTCAGACTTGTCGGCAAGTGCCCTTGTCCACTGGGCTATTTTCTGGCCTAGACATACCTAATTATTTTTAAAAAATTTTATTTTAGCTAATTGATTGTGTGTATATGTCTACATTTGTTCTGTCCTTCCGCGGTGTTAATCCTAGGATCAAACTCAGGTCATCAAGTTTGGTGGCAGGCACCGTTGTTACTAGATGTGCCATCCTGCTGGCCACACACCTAAGACAGACAAGGCTTTCTCCCACTTGATTGACGTCTCATTATGACAGTTATTCCTTGTGGCACGGAGCCTCCATTGGCTTTATTATGTGCTATATTGGTCTCTTCGGAATCATTGTCCCTTACTCTCGGCAGACCTCACCCATTCCTTACCAGATGGTTTCCCTGTGATTTTTGACTCTTAAAAATGGAGCCTGTAGGAGCTGGGGAGGTGCCTGAGCTGGTGAAGCGTCTGCTCTGCAAGCATGATGACCTGAGTTTGGATGGCCAGCACCCACGCCAAAAGCTGGGAGACAGAGCCAGGAGGACCCCCAAGGGCTTGCTGGGCCCCTAGCCAAAGCGAAGGACCTCCAGGCTCAGCAAGAGACATGCCTCCAAAGTAAAGGGAACGACCAGGAAAGATACAGTGTTGATCGACTACTGCACGTGTGTGCACAGATTTACACACCCTGTCGATGAGCACGCACACTAGCCAGGATGAGGCAGAGGCATCTATCTCGTGAAAAGAATGGCACATGTCTGCATGGGTGAGTCACTGAAGAATGCTGTATGTCTGCAGTGGACTCTGCGTCTCTCAGAGACTGCTTTTGGTGGTGACAAGTTCCACATGGCTCGATGTCTTCACTGTCCCTATTTCCAGGTTCCATCCATTTCTCATAACCATTGCAACTGCCAACTAGTCTTTAGGATTTAAGAGCTCTCTGAGACGGTTCTCCATTGCTGGGCTGCTGTGGTGGGCATGGCCTCATATTAGCTGTGAGTGGAGTTTTCGTCTGCCTGAAAGTACCAGGCATTGGGGGTGCAATTTCCCTACAGTGCTCAGATCCCAGGAAACCTACCCATAGGAGAGGCTAAGTCTTGGTCCTTTCAATGTTTTGCATTGTATTTATTATTTTGCCTCTCTACCCTAAATACCAGGGAGAAATGGGTGTTAATGGGGTTAGAAAGCATCTCCCTGAGCACACCTTATTCAAGGAAACACATTTCGCTTAACTTTGCTGTCCAGGAGAAAGCACTCAGAAGTGGCCAGCATATCCTACTCTATCCGATCTACTCTATCCCCTCTCCCTGGCTCATAACCACTGTTTTCTTCTTGTTCCCATCAGGATTCTTACGCTCGCTATTTAAAATCTCCAATCTATAAAGAAATGCTGGCCAAAGCCATCGAACCGCAGGGAACCACCAAGAGAAGGCAAGTGGAGTGTCTTTAATCGCTGGCAGCCTGCTGTTTACTTTAGAGACTTGAAGGCCCCTTGCAGCCAAATGGCTGGAGTGGAGATCTGGTTGATGACAGTTTTGGGGCTGGAAAGTGTTGTGCAGCGAAGGAGGACCTCATTTGCTTAGAGATGCCCTCCGGCAAGATTCCCTTAGTAATTGCCTCCAGTAAGTTTTGCTTCCCTGATTCCGGTTCTAAGGGCCCTAATTATCAGACCGATAATTGTGAGTGTTGCAAATGCAGACATCTCACTGTTTGTTTTAAATCACCCTACCTCTCTAACTCCAAACTGATGAATAGAATTAATTAAGGTAAATCTTCGTACCTGTATTGCTCCAAGACCTGAGAGAGAGAAAGTGGGGGGGAGGGAAGGGAGGCTAAATGCACACCAAGAGAAAATGAGAGATGGTTGGGAGATGCAAACAGTAGCATCCCAACTGTTCTTGGTACCTCTGGGGACTGATTTTTAGAAGTCCATTAACTAGTTGGAAATTTCTATCACCTCGTCTTACAGAGACACTGGAACAATAGATGATGTCATACTCCAATGAACAAATTGAACTTTTTTTTTTAACATTTTTTTTCAGGGGTGGGGGATAGGGTGGACTGACAACAATTATTTAAAGATTTAAAAGGCTAAGAAATAACAGTTTGAACAAAGCTGTGAAATTCTGGCAGAGGTTTTATTTCAAAACAGAGTCACCCACAAGCCCCGTGCCCCTGTGTTTAGTAAATGTTCCCATTTGTTCAGCCAATGCTATGCCATCTCCAGCATCTTCAGTCAATTCAAAGTGGGGGGGGGTCCTTTATCATGGGAGCTAATGAAAGAATATGCCACCTTGTCCTTGAGGACAACAGCCCTGTGAGAGGAAGAAAGGCTGTGGAACTATGCTAAGGTTACGTAGTAAGAGAGTCTAGTGGCCCCGGGAACTCCAATAAAGGGCCACAATAAACCCAGAAATTCTGTCAGAAAGCATCTGGGGTGGGGTAAGGGGCAGATTGTCTCACTCTTCTGTCCTGACGTTTTATGAGCTGGGGCAGGCATGGGAGTTCACAGGGGATCCTTCTTGGGCACATCCGGGGCACCAAGTGCCTTGGATGGCAGAGACCTCTGCTGTTGAGTTTGGGAAGGGACATCACAGTTTGGGAATGCATTTGTCCCTGTCATGAGTGAGAGCAGGAGTGAATGCTGGCACAGAGTGACACTTGACTTGTACCCAGGAGGGGGTACAGTGGGAGGGGACCCATTCCACATCTCACATGTCTAAGAAAATCTGTTAAAAGTTAAGGCACAAACCTCCCCTTGGCAGAAGTGGGGGCATTAAAAGTTAAGGCACAAACCTCCCCTTGGCAGAAGTGGGGGCATTAGCCGGTGCTGAGTTTTTAATTGATTTTTTTTTTTTAAAGAGAGCATCCTGCTTCTCTGGTGTAGAGACAAGGGCTCTGGGGACCCACACAGTTCAGAAATTAGGGGTACTCCTCAGTCTTTAGTCTGTTGTTGCTTCAGAAACGCTGTCCCCGAGGCTGTATGTCTCAGCCCCATCCCTTAAGCCCTTCAAGCCTTGTCCTGACTCTAGGGTGTGGTAGTCAGTTTGGTCACAGGAATCTATGTTTGGCTTTGAAGTAGTTTCTAATTCATCCTGAGATAGGGTATATAAGAAGAGTGGCTGTAGCCCGCTAACCCTCTGAGGAAACTTACTGGGGCCCTCTGGGACAGCTCAGCGTTCTTTATGTGTGAGCATGTGTGCGTGCGTGCGTGCGTGCGTGTGTGCGAGTGTGTGTATGGATATTTATGTGAAGGCCAGAGAACAACCTTAAGTGTTGCTTCACCCTACTCCACCCTGGATTTTTTTTTTTTTTTTTTTTTTTGATACGACCTCTCACCGGCTTGGAGCTACTCAAGTAGGTCAGGCTGGATGGCGAGCAAGCACCCTGGTGCTCCGCAGCCTCCCTCTTCCCAGCACTGGGATTACAAACCAGCACCGGCACCACCATACTGGGGTTTTGACATGGGATCAAGTTCTGGTCAATGTGCTGTCAAGTGAACTCTATCCTCACGCCTTGTCTTTTTAAGCAAATGCTCTTGAGTCCTGACTCATACTCAAGACTCAAGCTCTCAGGGACCCATCATCCAACCCCATGTACCCATCATCATCCGACCCCACTGACCTCACTGACGCCATCATCATCCAACCCCACTGAGCCCATCATCCAACCCCATATGCCCTTTTCTTTGAAGATCTTGTGGAGATAACATGGAGATCCTGAAGATCTTTTATTGATGTAACAAATTGAGTTCTAGACATTGTAGACAGTGGGTGTGTCTGTCATTATTGCCATCAAAGAGTCTTTCTAGGACCTCACCTGAAATTTGGTGGCAGTTGTATTCACTTTGGTCCCATTCTCCATATGGGGAAAAGAACTAAGGTTAGACATGGTTCTGAAAGTCCTCTCGGCAGTTTACTGGCAAAATGAGGGGACGTGTCCCAATTCTGACCTCCTGGCCCCAACCTCCCCCAGGCATGTCAGTGTCACTTGGCATGTCAGTATCACTTGGCATGTCAGTATCATCAGGCATGTCGATGTCACCAGGCACGTCAGGGTTACCAGGCTAGCCATTTGATTTTCTATCAACCCTCATCTATCTTTTCTTGTAGTTCTACCCTCCCATTTATGAGGCGTCATCTGCGCTCCAGCCCAAGCCCCGTCATCCTGAGGCAGCTGGAAGAGGAAGAGAAAGCTCGAGAAGCAGCCAACACAGTGGACATCACCCAGGTCATGAGCAAGCTGGACCGCAGGAGCCTACTCAAAAAGGAGCTGCCTCCTCCTAAATGAATTTCTGAATCTGGGGTGGGGGCGTGTGTGTGTGCGCGCGTGGGGCAGGCAGCAACATCCCGTAGAACGATTAGTGTCTAGAAGGTTCATTGTCCATCAGCACAATGTAGGGTTCAGAGTGGACCTTCTAGGGCAGGAGTTACATGGCTTCGTCTTCCTACTCCAAGTCACCAAGGAGCAGGGCTGGTGATGGTAGGGAGTTGTCACATGAGTTAGTAGCAGTGCCCACCCACATTGCTTTAGGGAACTCAGGTGCTGAGAAGCATAGGAGAAAGGGGCCACCTTATCAATAAACCAACCGCCCACCGTCCAAGGCTACTTCTCTGAGGAGTATTTGTTTAGAATAGCTTTGTGAAACTTCTCACCCCATCTCTCCAATTCAGATGCCACTTCCAAAATAACTTGAGATCCCTCCACAGGGCTCTTCTAAGAGACCCATCCCTGTTACCCAGAAAGGCATTGCTGGGATATGTTTCCTATTGGGCTTGTTCTTAGCTACGTCTTTCCTATTTTTCCCATTCCCTTGTGCATAATGTTTGGAAAAATAGCTTATAGGAATGAAGGACTTAATCCAGAGGAGGTGAGGAGAAATGTCCTGTTGAGGATGTTATCACTTTGGCTAAAGAACAAAGACACCGATGCTTGCATCCAGGAGGAAGGGTTGTGGGTATCAGATTGCCTTTTGGAGCTACCTTTCTCCCTCACTACAGACTAGGCTGTCTCAATGTTCAGGGATGAGGACAACTCAATCCATGACTTTGAGGCTCACAATGTTATTCTTGAAAATAAATAACCCCATATACCCATATGCAAAAGAGAAAAAGACCGGCGTAATGGACCGATCTTGTAAAGCAGGACTACACATGCATTCCACATATGTATTGAGTACCTTCTATGTACAGGGCATGGATAAACAAAAATGACATTGTTCTTCTCTAATAGAACTTGTGGTCTAGGACCTAACAAAAGCTTTGGTGGCATGGCACCAGGCCACAAACTAGAGTGACGTGCATAGTAACCCTTTATTGTTTGTTCAAATGGGGTCATCTAAGTAGCTCTGTTGTTTTTGGCTTGCTTGTCTCCCATGTCTGGGGTTCGGCTTACAGGAGCTTGGGCTGGGACAAATAGGACATGTCTTCCCTGCTTCGTGTATCTCTTATCTTCCAGCAGCCCTGCCAAGGCATGGTCTTAGGGCGGTGGCAGAATTGCAAGGGACAAAATAGAAAGGCAGATGGCTTCCCATGGTCTCATTCATCTTTTCTTGGCCAGAAAAAGTCACAGATTCCTCCTAGGTTAAAGGAATAAAGAAACAGGGCTAGGGATGCAGATCAGTGAGAGAGTGCTTGTCTTGCATGCAGGAGGCCATGGGTTCAATCCTCACCACCACACAGAACCAAACGTGGTGGTACACACCTGTAATCCTAGACCTTGGGAGGTGAAGGCTGGAGTATTGTGAGTTCAAGGTCCTGCTTACATCCATAATGAATCTGAGGCCAGCATAAGACTCTGTGTGTGTTCATGAGGGGAGGAGGAGGAGAAGAGAAATAGACTCTATTCTTTTTAGTAAAAATATGTCAGAGTCCCACTGAAAAATATATGGATACAGGGAAGGGTATAGAATTGAGTTCATTGTAGTAATTATTAATCAAAATTATGGTAAAATCTGTTGAATAAGTTATAAAGGAAATGGGTATGATAAGGAAGATGTGTTCTGTATAAGCTTAGACCTCTTACTTGGAAGCAGTGGCAGAGGAATAGAGGATGAGAAAGATTTGTCACAGGATGTAGACCAAGCAAGGAGACTGTCCCACAGAGAGAGGAACTCTAAGGACAAAGCCAGAGGTGGGAACCGGCCTGGAGTGAACTGAAAAGCCAGGGGGCTGGAGCCTGGTGGGTGAGGGGATGGTGAGAGAGGTGGGTAGGGCCAGGTCACTGGAGACTGTCTAAGCCAATGTAAGTAGCTTGTGGTCATTGGTTTCGTGCTAGCAAGATCATCCCAGCTCCAGAGGGGACAAACACCTCCCGATTTCACAAGTTACCCTGGGATAGCGCTAGGGATGTGCTTTTTAAATTTTCTTTTGAAGAATTTTGGAGTCCCAAGGCAGAAGCTTCAGGGAATGAACCGTTATAAATGTAGTAACATGAGGGGAAGGTCAAAATCTAGCTTCCTTCTTGGAGTCTAATGCCCAAGACTTAGTAAGTTCTATACATGTGTGTTACATGACTGCATGAATAAACAAATGAAGTAATGAGTGAGTGGCTGAATGAATGAATGAATGAATGGAAGGAACTTTGGATTCTGAGGAAGCCTCTTGGGCCCTGGTCCCATTCTAACACAAACCATGTAGTCTTGAGCAACCCACAGGCCCTCTCTGCTTAGTCATTGTGAAAAGAGGGCCTGTCACAAGATCAGTTCCAGAACTGGGATAACAACTTTACCTGAATATTTAGAATAGGAGGATATTTAGGTAATTTTAAAAATTTTACATTTAAACAACCATAAATATATTATGAAATGGAATGCAAAATGCACATGAATTTTTAAGGCTAATGTTGGAGACATCAAAGTCATTTCATTCTAGGCTATGCAGGTTCATGCATGGCCCTCCTAAATCTTCTGGGGGATGCGTGTTTACCCGGCTTCCCCACTGTTTGGCCTACTTTAGCAGAAAGTTTGAGACACATGGAACCAGAGAATATTCGCTGTCCCTTCTAATCACTCCACATGAGCTGAGGTCACACGAGCAGCATGGTGGCTAGAGTGGTAGAACCAAGAGTTCATCAGGGTCTAGGTCCTGTTCATCTTTGGTCTATCCATCTGCCACCCCACCCCCCAGGTTTGTGCTTCTCAAGGCTCTCCTTCTCTGGAAGACTGCAGTATGCTGTTTCAGGTTCTTTCCTATATATATAGGAATCTACTCATGTCTACTATCATCATCATCACTATCACCATCATCACCAGCCACCATTATTGTCATCCCCATCATCATCACATTCTAGTCACCATCATGTGGTCATCTTTACCATTATCATCGGTACCCTTTCCATCATCACCACATATCACCATCACCTTAACCATCAGCATCATCTCCATCCCCATCATCATCATCTCCACCATCACTGCTGTCATTATTGTTACCACCATTGCCATCCTGTCATCATCCCCATTGCCAACACCATAGCAGTCCTTACTCCTGTCACCATACCATCTTACCACTGGAATCAACACCACCATCACCTCTACCAGCACCAGCACCATAACCATTACTTTCACCACCGCCATGATCATCACCACCACCACCATTACCATTAGACTCCCTAGACACTTCGTGGTCTTCAAGTGTCTTGCTTTCTTCCATCAGTGTTGTTCAACACAGTCACCCGTTATTCTTTCTTGTTCAGATACTACCTTAGGAACATTTACATCATTATTGTCCTAGGCCATCTCATTTCTCTACTCTCGCAACATCCTCTGCACTCTCTAGACAGCATTGGGTTATATTTGAGGTATATAGTGTGTCTCTATATCCTCTAGCTTCTAAGAGAAGGCTATATTAGTAACAGGGTAGTGATCAGCAGATCTGTGGCTCCACGTTTTATGACCAAAGTGAGGGTTAGTTCCATTTAGGGTGGTCTTATGTGAGACTGTGTTCAGTGGGGTGACTAACCAGAGAAATGATGTTCTCAGCTAAGCTGAGTTCTCATTATGGCACCAACTTTACTTGCTTTTGGAGAAGAGGGGAAGAGCCTGGGTCCTTGCATGATGAACGCAGCCACAGGTCTTTGATTTCCCAGCCAGTTTCTGACAGAAAAGTGAGCCGAGACGCTGCATGGTCTGCTTTGCTTTCCATTACAAGCCCTGTGATTGTGTCTCCCTGTTGATGTACCTACCGCCTCATTTCACACTCCTGCCCTACCTCTCTTGGCTCCCTTGCACAATAAAATACGCTGCTCACAACAAATCAGGTTCTACTCATCTGTCTCCTGTCACATTTCTTCACCACGTGTCTCGCATGCCACTTGCTTTGCTGTTCATGTCATTGGTATAGGACTGGGTTGCGGAGCACAAGCCCAAGCCTGCATGGTAGGAACAGAGTGGGAACTCGTGGTTTTATTGTGGGAAAGAGCTAGGAAAACAGAAAGTGGAAACCAAACCAAACCAACTGAGAGAGTGGCCATTCGCCCAGGAAGGACCATTTCGGGCCAGGTAAGTAAGTGAAGAATGGGGGGAAGGCCGCGGTCACGTTCGCTACGTGTGCTGCCATTCATCCTGGAAAGGAATGGGATGGGAAATAGTGGGTAGGGGAGCAGGAGGATAAAGGGACAGTTGAGCCATATTGTCTTGGTTAAGTCTTTTGATCCCCAGGGGCCTCAAACTTCTTACCTCAAAGGTGGGGTGAACTCAGGAGTTTGTGATACTTTACAGTGAGGTTCAGGTGGACTCAGTAGGTGCCTCACTGATATCCCCCGACTCTCTCCAGCTTGTTTCTCATTCTATTCCATTTCCCATGGTGACGCATGCTGTTAGGAGCAGCAGGGGCATTTGGGTCACACATGGAAGCCCATTTAGTCATCGCCTTAATTTTCTATTGCTGTGTAACGAATGAGCTCGTCCCTCTCAGGGGTCCTTGACTGCCTCGCTTTACACTGGGCCAGGATTGTTTGAGTGACCTGAGCCTAAGCCTCGCTCTGAAGTCAGTGGCCTCCTGCTGGGGGCTCAGACAGCCTCCTTCATCTTAGAGTCGGAAGGATGATGGGGGCCCTCTGAGCAAGGCATCCATGTGGTGGTTGCAGAGAAGGCTGATTCCTCATTGTAGCCCTTCTAGTCCTCTCTGGGAAGCAGTGGTGGCGCCCAGCTGTCCCTAGGACACCACCCACCTCTCCTCAGAACTTCTGTCCATACCCGGCTTTCATACCTCTCCTCAGAACTTCTGTCCATACCCGGCGCTCATGTCCTATGTGACCATAGCAGGCCTTCAGGAGGGACACCCAGAAGACTCAGCTTTAGTTTCCTTGCTCAACTTGGGCAATTCCAGTCCCTTCCCATTCTCCCCCAAACACACTGGGGCCACGGTGGTCAGGACAATGAGATACTTCTTTTTCTTTGTGGGATCACAGATTCACCTCTTCCTCTAGAATCAATCGCCTGTCTCTTTACTGCAAATTCTACACCCAGCCTTATTGTTTTCTCCCAGCGTCCCTTGCCTAGCATGAGGATAGGCCTGGGCAGGTCCTAGGATCTGAGCCCCTAGAACGTTCTCAGGGTGGACACAGGTGGGGGCGTGGCCTCAAGCATGGGGGCTCAGCAGGGCACCAATTGCAGGGCTCCCCCGTTGCACTACTGTGTTAAAGTGAAGCTGTTATGTGCCTTTCAGGAGGGGTTGTGGCTCAGTGGTGAAACACTTGCCCAGCATGGGCAAAATCATGAGTTAGATTCCCAGCGAAACACACACACACACACACACACACACACACACACACACACACACACACACACTCCAAACAGCAACAAAACAGTGTCTAAAGCTGTGGTCAACAGTGAGGGAGAGGTGACATGGGGTGGGAAGGACACAAGGCATTATTCATTTGGAGACGTGAGATGAGGGGTAACGAGATTCCCATGGTTGTACTCTAGCGACCCAGGACTGGAAATTCAGTTTATGACAGATGGGTCCTGGCAGGAGGCCTTTGAATGGCTACGTAAGTATCACAGGTATCTATCTCAGGGTAAGCTTTTTATCGATCCTGCCAGAAGGTCACCACAGCAGATCTCCTTGCCATTGGAGGGAGGATGGCTTGTCAACCCTGGTGGCTGGAGACATGACCCCTCACGGAACCTTTCTTTTTTCCTTCTCCACAGTCAGGCCAGCACTTGGCTCCCAGCCCTCACCTGGCCGTGTATACAGGGACCTGCGTGCCTCCCTCTCCTTCCAGCCCGTTCTCCCCATCCTGTCGCTCCCCCAGGAGGCCCTTTCCCTCACCAAGTCGCTTCATCCGGAGGCCCAGCATCGCCATCTGCCCCTCTCCCATCCGAGTGGCCTTGGAGAGTTCTTCAGGCCTGGAGCCCAAGGGGGAAACCAGCCGGTCTGGTGCCAACCGTGGGCCCTCAGTCACTGAGAGCAGTGAGACCTCTGTTGACCAGACAAGACCACATGGTCAGCCCAGGGCTCCTCCCAAGGCCCGTGTGGCTCTGTCCCTTGGAAGGTTTCTGAGACGGGGCTGTTTGGCACCCCCGGTTTTTGCCAGACTCTCACCCAAGTGCCCCGCTGTTTCTCACGGGAAGGTGCAGCCTCTGGGGGACATGGGCCAACAGCTGCCCAGGCTGAAACCCAAGAAAGTGGCCAAGTAAGAAGCTGCAGGGGCTGGGGTTGTTTGCATGTGGACAGCGGGCGTGGGCGTGGACAGCGGGCGTGGCCGTGGACAGCGGGTGTGGGCGTGGACAGCGGGTGTGGGCGTGGACAGCGGGTGTGGGCGTGGACAGCGGGCGTGGGCGTGGACAGCGGGCGTGGGCGTGGACAGCGGGCATGGGCGTGGACAGCGGGTGTGGGCGTGGACAGCGGGCGTGGGCGTGGACAGCGGGTGTGGGCGTGGACAGCGGGCGTGGGCGTGGACAGCGGGTGTGGGCGTGGACAGCGGGTGTGGGCGTGGACAGCGGGCGTGGGGTGGGCGTGGACAGCGGGCGTGGGCGTGGACAGCGGGCGTGGGCGTGGACAGCGGGTGTGGGCGTGGCTTCATGGTGTTGATAGAGCCATAGGCCGATGATGAGGATTTTGGAGACCAGACACATCTCTAAGTCACCGAATACCCCCAGAAACCCAGTCCCATCAACTCTCCCTCTTCCAGAGGTGGTAAAAGAGCAGCTTCCCTCTCTGCCCATTCTCCTCCACAACCTGCCCTGTCCCAAGACTAGTAAGTCAGGTCAATTCACTGCATTTGTAAAGGGTCTCAGCAGTAACCACAGGCCATGATGTCTCTAAGATTCCCAGGGGCCCTCACCCTTCTGCATCCCATATCTTCACTGTCTTGGCCTCCTTGGTCCTCACAGATAGAAGCCTGCCTGCTATCCTAAAGGACCTCAAAAAGATACTTTTTCCTGTGGTGGTCTGAGATAAGGTGTATCAACTTCCACGGAGCTACAGTTGCTCCGCTAAACTCTATTTTGGGCAGCTCTAACAGTCTGAAATCTGAGAACCCCAAGTGCCCGGAGGCTGCCACTATGAGCAGAGTCAGTGCCCAAGAGTGCCCGGATTCACACCGAGAGCATCTTTCCTGGGGTTTGGAGGGGACAGTCAGAGTCACCCCCAAACCCATTGACACAGCCCTACATTTGACCCTGCCTGGTCTTGGAGAAAGATATGCAGACTGCTGTGACACCCAGAGAGTGTGGTCTCTTCAGTGCATGAGTGTGGGGACAGCAGGGAGCACTAGCTACTGTTCCCTTCTGGTCTGTGTGACGAGGAGGAGGAGGAGGAGGAGGAGGAGGAGGAGGAGGAGGAGGAGGAGGAGGAGGAGGAGGAGGAGGAGGAGGAAGAGGAGGGCGGCTCTGTTGCTTTCAGAAATGATGAGAGTCTGGTGTGAGTCTGTTGATTCTCTTCAGCTGGTTCTGCTGAGAGAAAATTCTGGCTCTGTGACCACTGTCCCACTTCAAGTGTGGGAATGGGACTTTTAAAAGGCCACCTTTCCAGTCTCCTCAAGAGACAGTTTAAAGGGGCCGAGGATTAGATACTGGCATGCCAACACTACAGGCTGAATTCATCAAAATCAAGAAGAATGGAAATCAAAGATAGAGCATATTTGGGAATTGTCTTTCATTCAACAGAAAAATATAGGTCCCAGTGGCTGCACCTGTCACTCTCGGCCAGTGTCCCCTGGCATGCTAGTTTTTGGGACTGTCGGGATCGTGTGGAGATTACCCACCCTCCCTCTCTCTTCACTTGCTTTTGTGTTCCCAGCTTTTTCCAGATCAAAATGGAAATGCCTACTGACAGTGGGCCTTGCCTGATGGATTCAGATGACGCCGGGGCTGGAGAGTCTGGTGACCAGACCACGGAAAAGGAAGTCATCTGTCCTTGGGAGAGCCTGGCTGAGGGGAAGGCAGGTTGAGCAGGGCCTTGGGCTGGGGAGACAGTCCTGGCAGACACCATCAGGCCTGGGCACACTTACTTCCAAACCCAAGTGCATTAGAATGGCGGTGGAGACCTGGAAAGCACGGACGGGCTGGCGTGCAGAGATGCGCACCCTGACTGACTCCCAGTGTCACCCTTCCTCCTTCCCTGACTTTCCCTTGCTTGGCCAGAAAGGCATGTGGGCCAGAAGCCATCCCTTGCTGCCTTAAAACCAATAAAAGGGTCATTTGGAAGATTTTCTTGGATTGAGATACTGGCATAGGGCTGGGTTTATTACTACTCACGACCTACCTGTTAAACTCCTCTCTTCAGTTTTGTGGGTTAGGGAACACTGAGCCACTTCAAAGAGTTCCCTCTCTGTCTGAACTGGGTTGGACATGACTATTTAATTGATCAAAGTCAATGTAGGTCCCTCAGGGTGGCATTGCACAGAAAAGGCAAAAGCTGGGGAAAGGGTCACTTGGAACACCAGATTCTTTAAGACAGAGCTTGCTTAGGGAGGATAAAGCAGACATAGCAAAACCTTCCTTCCTTCCTTCCTTCCTCCCTCCCTCCCTCCCTCCTTCCCTCCCTTCTTCCCTCCCCCCCTCCCTCCCTCTTTTAAAATTATGTGTATATAGTTGGAACTCTGTGTGGGTATGTGCAAATGTGAGTGCACATACCTGCAGAGTCCAGAAGAGGGCGTTGGATCTCTTGTATCTGGAGTAATAGGTGTTGGTGGGCTGCTCCACATGGATGCTGGCAACCAAACTTGGGTCCTCTGGAAGAGCAGCAAGGCCTTTTACTGCTGAGCCGTCTCCCCAGCCCGTTATTGTGGCAAAACACCCGACCAAAGCAACTTAAGGCTAGGTTTATTTTGCTTCACAGTTTGTGGATGCAGCTGGTCATGGTGGAGAGATCTTGGTGGCAGGAGGTTAAGGTAGCTGGTCGAGTCGTATCTATAGCCAGGAAACAGAGCAGAGAATGCTGGGTGGTAGGACTCAGCTCATGCTCTTTTTTCGAGTTAGTTCAGGACCCCAAACTATGAGGTAGTATTGCCCATGATCTTCCTTGTTCAGTTAAACTTTTATTTAATGTGAACACACCCAGAGGTATCTTTTCCATTGCAAGTTAGTCATCACAGAATGGAATTTGGGGCAGAACGGAACTGGCCCTGATGCAGGGACAGGCCAATTTCAAGAATGTTTTGGAGCGGGCATCTGTAGGGCATCCTTGAGTCCACGTGATTGTCAGAGACGTCATATAGGGCCTGAGAATAGTCCTACATCTGCCCTCAGCTGTACATGGCCATTGGCTGGAAGCTGCAGGGTTGTGGGAGGGTCCTGGGCTACAGCAACCAGGTCTTACTATCCACTCCTTGCAGTAGGAGTGTGAAACACTCAGTTTTTCTCTTCTACTGCACCAGGCTGGAGTTGCAGATCTCAGTATGCTCTGCCCACCTTTCGCTCCAGGTACTTGCCCAACAGGTACTTATTAACTGAGTCTATCAGGTGCCCGGCACCGTGCCAACTCCATGGACTCACCTAATGGTTCTCAACCAGGTCAGTTTTGTCCCCCCATGGGATGTTGGAAAGTGCTGAGAAACAATTTCAAAGGTCAAGATTGGGGTGGGGAGTGACTATTGCTACTGGCAGCTAATAAGCAAGGACCAGGGATGCTGCTTAATACCCCACAATGCTCAGTACTCATAACAAAAGACTATCTGTCCAAAATGTCAGGGCCACCACTACTGAGAAATTTTGGTTCTTATTGGAAGTGTGAAGGGGCTGCCACAACACAATCTCTTTGTCTCTCTTCCCAATGTGTCCGTATTGAATACATCTCCTTTTTCTGGTTTTTACCAAAAAAAAAAAAAAAAAAAAAAGAAAAAAAGAAAATGAAAGGAAGGAAGAAACAAACAAACAAGCTTGGGAATGCAGGCTATACCCTTGTCTTTGGTCTCTGCCAATCCCAAAGAAGTTTTGTTCCCCAGGGTCCTCCAGGGATTGTGCTTGGATCCAACAGCGGACAGAGACTAAGAGAACAGCTCTTGACCTCACATAGAAAGTCCTGAAGGAGAAGAAACTTCCAGGGGTTTATTAAATAAACCGCTCATTATGTTGCTTCCTTTTAACCCTCAAGTGCATCAGAATTCAATTAGTAAATAAGCACCCCTGACTTGCATTTAGACTCCGACAGCTTATCATACATAGGACATAAATACTGGGGCTGCTCAGTAATCTCCCCATGCATGCAGGTCTAAAAATGAATATTGGGCAGGCGTGCGAGCAAAATTTGGGCTTGCCAATCCTTGCACAGCAACTGTTAACACATTATCTCTTCAGGAGTATTGCACATTTTACATTCTACTAAATCTATACCACAGGGTGCACATCTACTGTCATTGAGATAGTCTGGGTGTCCCTTTGAAGGTGAAGGGGGTGAGGGCTGGTTTATTTGATGCCTTTATTTGCAGGGTTACCTTAAAATGAGATTGTAGGTGATGCCAATCTGGACCTGTAATCTACCACCAGTCAGAGTGTCCAGAAACAAGGAAATCTGGAGTCTGGGTTTGGATATCTGAGTGTATAGAGCAATACTTCTAGGCCCTCATGGTCCTGAAGGGAACTAAGCTCATCTGGATTCCCAGAGCTAATGAGAGAGGGCTCCAGAGTCCACTGGTTGTGATGGAAGAATCTAGTTTAGAGTTCAGTTATAAGCAGACCTCAGAAGGTAGGAAGTGGTCCAAAGACAGAGTGTTTCCGTCTCATACTTATCGCTGCCCAAAGACAGGAGGGTCCAGGGCAAGTAGAGTTGGAGGAGGAGAAGAAACTCAGGGAGCACTAGTTTTCGTAGAGTTGTGTCGAGTTGACAAAATACTAACTAGCATAGCCGGTTTTTCACTAACTTGGGTTGTATACAAACTTATCAGTGCCAAACCCCTGAGTGAGGTTCTAAATTTCACACCATTCCCTCTTGGAACTGCTGTCCTTGCTCTGGAGCTGTGGAATGTCACTGGGATTACTTGGAGGTGAACAAATGGTCTCCTCAGCAACTGTAAGGGGGGGGATGAAGCACCTCTTTTTCAATGAATGAGTTTGTGAGTGACATCTAGACCTCCATCTTGGCTAGGCTCGCTCATTCGGGGACAGGTAGTTAATGGCACCTCTTTAGTTTTCAGGTTCCAGCAGCGGAGGTAGAGCTCAGCATCTAATCCCATTTGCCAGAGCCCTAGCGATATGCTTGTTTTACCTCTCTTGACAAATGACAAGCACAGCAAGTTTCTGTAGGGACCCCAAAGCAATTGTCCCTTTGCCTTCTGGGAATGGGACTTTTTGAGCTGAGTGGGCAGTGTGCTTATTTGCTAGAAATAGGAGGGGTGTAGGGAGCTTGAGGTGGTCATGTTTCTGGGTCTTTTGGTGCTGAATGGTTGTCTGGGGAGGGCGACTCAGAAGCCCAGCCTGCCATAGTGGTGCCTGTCTTCACGGTTCATCAGAAGAGGGAGTCACAGGCTCACAGATCTCCAAAGAAAGGTTGCTGAGACTCCCACCTCTCTTGTTCAGAATTCTGTGCTTGAACTGGAGGGCAAGGGATGAAGAGAGAGAGAGAGAGAGAGGTGTCTGTTTTTCTCGGAGGGGCACTGAGAAGAATGACCTCTATACTGTACCCTGCTGTCTTTGCTCTCTCTTGCCAGAACCCTTGCAGTCAGCTGTAGAGGGCAATCGTGTGGAGAAGCCTCTGGTTGGGCTTTGGTCCAGCCCTGACAGGGTTCCTTACCACCAGGACGTGGAGTATCTGGGGAGAGACTCCTTCCTTGGTGGATGAGAGCTGAGAAGCTGGAGAATCTCCAGCAGAAAGAAAATGTCACCTTCTTTCCCCAGTAGCAGCCCAGCCTTGGAGAGATGGGTAGCGTTTCTTTGTGTCCAGCCTGACTGACGACCAACAGAGTCTCGTTCATGGGTGACTTCCCAGCCTGAGGCCTTTGTGAGCTCTCCTATTGAGAAGGGAAGCTGGGGACTGGGCAGCATAGGGCAGTAAGAGTGGAAAAACACATGCTTTTCAGCTGATGGGGGGGGGGTTCCCTGTATAAGAGAGGGTTGGGGAGCTCCAGTTTATTCTGTTCTTTGGGAGGAGAATTCAGAGGCCCCGTCAAGCCCTTACACAGGGGACGTTTGTGTACATAGGCTCCCTTGTCTGTGCACACATGGAGTGCCGGTGGCTCTCATGTGTGGGAGGCTGAGGCTGTGGACCTGGCTGGTACTGGCTTCAGCAGAGACACTGTGCAGACGTCAAGGCAACAGTAAAAGGCGAAGATTCACAAGCACTGCAGAGAGTTCTGACAACAGTAACTGTTGGGGACCTAGATGCACTTGGTGAGCATGAGCTAGGAGTCTGAGAAACTCAGTGACGACATGGTAGATGAGGCAGCAGAGATGCCCTGGGATTCAGTCATTACGTGGTTCAGTCCTGGGCAAATGAAAGCAGCTGTCCACCTACTGACTTCTACTCCCTCATCTCTACCTGTAGGGAATTACCAAGCAGTCTTGTCCTGAAGGACTTGGTCTTGGGGAGTTAGGGAGTTGGCCACACAGCTTGCAGGCTCATTGAAAGAGCCCCTCGTGAATTCCCACGCACATGCATTTATTTCTTACTATAGCGTGGGGTAACAGCATCAGTTCCCTTATGCCACGGACATGACAGTTTATAACTGCCTGTAACCCCAGCTCCAGGGCTCCAATACCCTCTTCTGGCTTCTGAGGGTACTTACGCACACGCGCGCACACACACACACAGAAGATGGGGAGAGAAATAAAAATAAAAACAAATATTTAAAAACTTCCTTAAGCTGAGCATGTTGGTATGGCAGAAAAGGAGCATGGAAAGTGAGTGTAAAATCCTCCCATAAAAGAAACAAAATTAGAACCCCCTCCACCCAAGACTGGCATGTAACAGAGCATGTGCAGAAGTAGCTGGAACACTATACAAAAGACCCATAAAGCTCACAATCTGAGAGGCAGGAGTGTTATTGAGCTTCAGACTTTCTCTTTCAGCTTTAACCCATTTCCTTCACTGGAAGCACTCTTTCCTACTGAGTCGCCTCTGGTTCTACTGCCGTCCGTGTGCCCCGTCTAATCCCCGAAACATGCCAGTGGAATCCATTCAGCTCTTACCTCTGCCTGCGTTTCATGCCTGTGTTCCTAGCACTTGGCAGAGGGGTTGGCATGAATTTGAGGCCAGCCTGGGCTACATAGCAAGTACCAAGCCAGCCAGTGCTACGTGGCAAGGCACTAAAAAAAATAAAGCAAAATTCCTGAAAGTGATTGTAGTGAGCTATGAGCCATACTGGGTTAGGGTGGGTCATTGGACCAAGGCCTGGGACATTGTTGGGAGGGAAGAAGACAGAGACACCCAGTGGTCGGGAGGCTGTGAACAATGGACTCTTTGATTTCTCTCATCTTCTAGAATAACCTCCTGTTGTTTTATGCCACCTCCTATGTGGCACTTTCGTAGGGCACTTCCGGGAAATGAATGCAGGATTCACGTGGCACCAATTCATCGTCCTCCCAAAGGCAACTGCTGAGTTGTTCCCAAGTTTCCATGAAAGCTAATAATGCTGCAATGAACATCCCTGTTCATGCTTCTGTGTCTTCCTGGGACAGAAACTAAAAAGAAGGATCAGGAGATCACAAAAAGGCCTGCCTGTTTTAACTGATCCACCACAACAAATTGCCTCTTTGGAAATCTATACTAACATGCTCCCAGTGACAGATGTGAGGGTAATTGTTATCTTCCATCTTGGCCAGGACTGTCGCTATCACAGAGACAATGTGCCAGCATCTACTGTAGCATTCAAAATCCTGGGGTTGGGTATGCCCCTCTAGAAGTCAACAATGCTAGTGTCCTGGTCTCCCTGTCAATTCTTAGCCTTAGGAGGACTCGGAGAGTGCAGAGGACCAGAGAGACTCTGGTCATGTGACTCTGGGCCCCTGCATTCGTTTCTTCTTTGTTATGATGAGATACCCTGACAGAAAGCAACTTGGGGGTAGGGTGGGGTGTTATTTGGTTTTATAGAGTCCATCATGGAGGGAAGCTGTGACAACAGGCCAGCAAGGTGTGGCAGCGGGAGCAGGAAGCTGGCTGATTATATTCATTCTCTCACAGGGAAGGAGTGAACAGGAACTGGGGCCAGGCTGTAGAATCTCAGAGCCCACCCCAGTTATGATTTTTTTTCGCCAGCCTGGTCCCATAGTCACGTCAGCCCCAAATGACACATGGAGATGCTGTATTAATATAATGCTGTTGGCCAATGGCTAGAGCTTCTTATTGGCTAGCTCATAATTACTAATATATGTATTTCTACATGGTCTTATCTTACTGAGAATGCCAGACTCGCATCTTGTCCTCCTGAGATCACATTGAGACTCTACTACATTTCCTCCACCTCTCCTAGTCCCACTTATCTTGCTTTCCTATTGGCCAACAGTGCTTTATTCATTAACCAATAAGAGAAACATATTTACAGAAAGACATCTCTCATCTCACCCCTAGTGACATACTTCCTCCAGCAAGGCGTATAGAAGCTTCTTGCACAGGGGGCCAAGTATTCAAACATAGGAGTCTATAGGGGACATTTTATACCCAAACCACAACAGCATCTGAGCCCACAGAGGTGACCCAGCTCTAGTGGGGCTCTGGGTGTGTGTTTGGCATCACTGTCATCATTGCTCCCTGTGTCCAATTCCACAGCCAGGTAGAGAATCTTTATTATTCCAGTTACATCATCTGTCTCCTTGAGAGAGCATGGAGTCATCGAGATCGGAGACAATGAAGATGCTAAGGATACAGAAGAGCCCGTCTTTGAGGGGAGAGAGGGGGATCTCTATCACCAGTCTTCTTATTGGGTTCCTGCCTCTGAGGCTGCTGGTGCCCTGTATCATCCCTAGTAATGGCGTGTCTCTGGAGACATAAATGAGAGACCCCTTCCCTATTCAGTCAGGCCTCAGATGTCAGCCACAAGCTGAGCTGGCCTGCCCTCAGAAAATGCCTCAGATGCCTGGGGCCCACCCTGTCCCTTGTTGTAAGGAGTTCCACCTGGAGAGGCTGCCTCTAAGGGCTGCTGAGATAGAAGAGACCTGTTCTGTTGGTGACTGCTTAAAATTCACGTTGCCATAGCAGCATGGCATTAGGCCATGGTGATCCTGCCTTATGGAGCTTTGATCTCAGGAAAGGCGGGTTTCCTTTTGCTCTTTGGCTGGTTCTGAGGGGACACTGTCTTGGGACCAAGCTTTGCCTTTGCTCCAGGGCCTGAGGATCAGTCCCAGAGGCAGAGAGTGGAGGACAGGCAGACAGAGAAGTAGTCTCAGCCCTGAGATTCTAATAGGAAGGAGTCAGCTCAAAACCCTTGAGGGCAAGCGACTCAGGGTTGAAGAAAGAGGGGTCAGATGGCTCTGTAATGAGGAGCTGTGCACACGCAGACTGAGGGGAGACAAGCTCAGATGAGACGTCTGTGTGGGCTGTGAGGAGCAGAGAAAGGAAGAGAGGGGTTTATAAATACATGTAGCTTGGCTTGGCAGGTCTCCGAATCACTAATTATTCACCCACTGGGGAGAGGTGGCTTAGTCATCAAGTTCAGAGTCCCAGCACCAAGGTAAAAAGCTGGATGTGGTGGCATCTGTGCTACAGACTCCGGGGAGTCAGAAGCAGGCGTGACCCTGGAGCTGGCCTGCCAGTCTGGTAGAATCAGGGAATTACATGCTGAACAAGAAAGATGAAGGATGACTGGGTAAACTGAGGAAGACAGCCTGTGTCAGCCCCTGGTCCTTACATAATGAACATGTGCATGAGCAGTACACATGTCACACACACACACACACACACACACACACACACACACACACACACCTGCGTACACACATGCACACACACTGACTTATCCATTCATTCAATGCCCACCTTGTGTGATCAGTGGTGGGGGATGCAAATGGCTCTCAAGGCTCCGCCGCCAACCCTCAAGGACCTTCCCAGTAGCCAGGGAGCTAAAGTGTATTCTGGAATGATACAGTGCACAATGTGATCATTTGGTAGAAAATATTGCAGCTCAGCGTGGGGAACCAATGCCCTGGTGTGGCTGGCAAATTTGGGTTTGAACATAAATGGCATCAAGAAGAGAGGGAGGCATTCCAGTCTCCCGGAACAAGTAGGTGTGGTATGGGTGTGGCCAGCTACTGGGGAGTGTGTTGAGGAACACAAGGAAGCCAGTGCATTATGGGGACAGTAGGAGAGAATGCAGTCATTGAGGTGATCCCAGAGCTGAAGAGGCTGAACTGAATTTGACAGATGACAAGGAATCACAAGGGGACTTTCGAGCCAGACACTGGCTGGTTGAAGCCAAATTTTGGGGAACAAAGAGCAGCAGAATGAGGATGGGCTGGGAAGTGAATAGGTGGTAAACTCGAACCCCCCTCAGAACCAAAGATGGAAGGGACTAGGGTGACAATGACAGCTCTGGTATTGGAAAGAGGCAGGCGAACAGCAACCAAAGTGTGGGCTCTGTCAACAGGGCTCACAGGAAAGAGAGTGATGTCAGTGGGAGGTCTGGTCCATTAGGGAGTGTGGTGCTGTCTTTCCCCATGGAAGACAATCAAGAACATGAAGAGGAGGAAGAAATTAGGGAGACACATTCACGGCCTTGTGCTAGCAAATGCTGACTTGGTTTCCAGGGAGGAACACTGGGCTGGAGGCAATGGGGCCTTGAGGGACACGGAAGAGCATAGGAATAGAGGAGGGTCATTGGAGATAGAAACTTAAGGGACACTGAAGGACATAGAAATAGAGGAGGTTGGAAGGTTATGGGGGAGCTGAGTAACAGGAAAGAGGAGAAAATGCACACAAATCAGATCTGGAAGAAAACTGATGAGGAGAAGGAGGCACGAGATGAACAGTAACAGCCCATAAAGATTCCTACAAGAATCACCCACTACTCGCATGGGCACTCGTCTCTAATGGAGGAGGGAGTCAAGGGGAATGGAGATAGGAAAGGCAACTCGCTATGTGCACCTCAATTTCCCTGTCACTTAGCGCTGCCTTTTCACAAACTGAAAAAGGGTACCCCTTCCAGGGATGCCTTTGCCCTGTCAGATGTGGGCATGGCAAGGAAAGGACTCCTGTGTGCCAATTCCAGAACACCAAGTACTGGGTTAAAGTAAGTGTCGGAAGGCGTCTGGGAAATGGAGAGGAGGAGCATGCATGATGAATCTGGCTGAGTGGTCAGGGAAGACATCTCTTAGGAGACGCATCTGACGAAAGACGTTCTGAACACATTCTGGGCCCGAGGAGAGGGAAGCCATGAAGAAGTCTCTCATGGGACAATCATGGGACTTGGAGGAACCGCTACTCTCTCTCTGGCTACCGTGCTGAGCCTGGTTGGTGAAGACTGTGTGGATAAAGCTGAGAGGTTGCCAGACGGCAGAGTCAGAAGAGATGGTGTGTTGGAACTGAGACGCGGCATCAAGATAAGTGGAGAGGCAGGTTGTGTGTGTGTCTGTGTACATGTGTATGTGTGGAGGACAGAGGACAGCCTCACATGAAATTCCTCAGTTGTCCCTCACCCTGTTCTTTAAGAGAGGGTCTCTCATAGGCCTGGAGTTTGCCCAGAAGGCTAGGAGCCTGTCTAGGGTCCCTAAGAACCTGCCTGCCTCCTCCACGTGAGCATTGGGTTTGCCGGCATGCACTTACCATGCTGGGCTTTTTGCATGGGCTACAGGGTATTGAACTCAAGTCTTCTTGCCTGCGTACCAAATGAGCTAGCACCCCCAGCCTTTCGTTTTGCTGGTAAATACAAAGGTATCCCTTCGTGAGTTGGCTATGGAATAGGAACACAACGAAGGCTGAAGTGTAACTCCACAGTTTGGAGACGAGCAGAGAAATAAACTTGGCCCTTTGTGTCTGGGGGGGGGGTCAGAAGAGCACTCACAGAAAGGACAAGGTCAGAGGTTTCCTGTTACCTGTAGTTCTGTAGTAGATACTCAACGGGGGACTTAGTGTCAGGCTAGGGCTCAGAGGAGTGCGCTGAACCTGAGTGAAGAGTCTAGGAGCTCCCATATGTAGACAGGGTCACTAAGCCAGTTGATTGGATGAAGAGTCCTCAAGGATGTCCTGAGACACTCTGTAGAAGTCAGGGATCACTGGCAGGAACTATTGAGAAGGCCAATGATGGATGAGGGGGGAGAGCCGCAAAAACACTGTGCTGGAAGCTCCTGAATGAAGTGTTTTACAGAGGAGGGAGTGAGGGCTGTGTTCTTCGCTCTTCTTAAAGTCCATTCATTCTTTTGAAGGCAGGGTATCCTGTATCCCAGGTTGGCCTCCAACTCCTTATGTAACCATTGACTTTGGAATTCTGATCCTCTGGCCCCCTGTGTGTTGGGATTATAAGTGTGCACTACCACACATAGGGACTGTGTCCAGCGTTTTCTTCATTTTGGGTAGGTATTCTACCAACTGAGCTATGCCCTCGGGCCTGTCCAATGCTTTTGATGGGTCAAATTCAGTATGGACCCATTCACCGTGGCTTGGTGATGTAGAGGGCGTCAGTGACAGTTTCAGTGTATGGAGGGCCAGAAGACTTTTTGGTTCAAGAGAGCTAGGGAGAAATAGAAGATGGCCCATCAAGAAAACTTTCCAGAAGTTTTGAGAAGAAAAATGAGACCATTGCTTATAGGACTGTGCAGCTGGGAGAAGTCTTAAGGTGGGAGAAAGAAAATAGCTTGCTTCTAATTTGGAGGGAGAGATTCAGTAATTAGGCATGAAAAGAAGAAGACACAGAAGAGAGAGAGGGGTGATGATGCACTTTAGTGTGTGGAAGGGGATGACATCTGCGTAGGGGGAAACAGAGAGATTTGTTTCAGTAAGACTTGAGGGGGCACAGCTCACAGGCATCTCTGCACAGAGCCATGCAATGTTATAGCAGAATCCTGCGAAGAGCTCTCTTCTGACGGCTTCTATTTATTTCCTCAGAGACGAGGCCTAAAGGGAGAATGGCTGGCTGATGGCGTGGGGAGAGAGGAGACGTGGCAGACTTGCAGTTGAGCCAGAGTGAACAAGGTGAGGAAGGAATGGGCAGTGAAATCCCATCCCTAGCCACGGAGCTATTCACAACTGACACCTGCTGGGAGAGGGTGACAAAAAAATCAGTTTTCTTCAATGGAGAGACTTCTCTCCATTGGTATAGTGGCTTCTCACCAGGGCAGGCCTCATGCTCCCAGGAGGAATCAGGCTAAACAAACTGGGCCCCAGCGATTTTTTTTTTCCTTTTTTTTTTTTTAGAGAAAAGGGGACAGCAAACAAACTTAAGTCAGTAGAGTAAGTAGAAGATCTGGGAGGAGTTGGGAGAGGAATAAATATGGTCAAAGTATTTTGTCCAAAATTGACAAAGAATAAATAAAATTGTTATTTTAAAAGTAACCCAGAGGCGGGCTAGGCTTACTTAATGTTTTAGAAGGATGTGTTCAGGTTCTGTGCAAACATTACACTATTTCATTTAAGGGACAGGGCTCAGAATATGACCTTACAAATTAAAACAAACAAACAAACAAACAAAAAACCCAAACACACTGGAATTACGTCAAGTACATATGGGACTTGAACATTTGTAGATTTCGGTACCCAGGGGGTTCTAAGACCAATTCCCTGCAGCTATGGAAGGATGATTAAGCATCACATGCACTCTGACCTCTCTCCCCTCTCCCCTTCCTCCCCGTTTCCTCTCCTTCCCCTTTCCCCCTTCCTAATATAACCTCCTAATTTGATGATTCACTCTTGGTTGTTTATCTGTAGTTTCAAGATCACACCCCAGCAGGTACGGCGTGCAGGATTACAGACAGGGGCAATCTGAAAATGGAGCTGTTGGTGGGGGTGGGGGCACAGCGAGCTGCCCAGGGCAGCCAGAAGGGCTTTGAGTGGCATGGCGCGTGGGCGCCTCTACTTCATTGAATTTCAAACTTCAAACTGACACTTCTTGTCAAGAGGCTGCTTCATCGGTCTCTGCTGACCATTTTGGCATGAAGCCCAATGGAAACAATGGTGCCCTTTTCTCTGAATAGTCCTTTGGGTCACCTCAGAGAAGACCAGGGCCGGGAACTGAGGGTGGAGAGAGCAATTAGGGAGGAGGAGATGCGGATTTTCAAAGGGCAGTCGGAGTATTATTAGCGATTGCCTGGAGATTTATTCCAAGTGCCTTTCCTGACTAGAAAAACAACAATAAAAAGGAAAAAAAAAACCCCACCCAAGCCCACAAGTGGGGTAGAAGTTGAAGAACCCTTTAATTCATAAGGAAAAGGGCTTGAATAATTGATGCTGCCGCCCTGCCAAAGATAATTTCAGCCGGCTCCCTCTATCTCACAAAGACATTTAGCATTGATTGAGATCAAAGTATCAGGGACCCCTGCTGCTAGGCTGAAAGGCAAAACTCGCAGCGGCCTTTCTCTGCTCTGATAATGTCGTCTTTATGTAGTTAATAAACTGCACACTTCAGTCAAACCATATCATTACAGAAGACTTAGGGAGCTAATAATTTAAAAGCAAAGAATTACCTCTGTTCCTCACTTTGAACTAAACAACATTCTGTTGAATGAGGGGGACATCAAAGTCTTGTCACTATTACCAGTGTGGCTCTAGCAGAAGGCCCCACAGAGCGGGTACTTCAGTCATCAAGGGGAAAAGGCAGAGGAAGAGAGGGAGAGATTAAAGACATTGGCTTCTCCACCCGAAGGCGGTACCAGGTGTTTTGATTATTATTATTTGTACAGGCCAAGCATCAGGTGGCTCTCGTATCAATGCGTGTCCTTGTCCTACTGATGCCCATGAACCAGGTCAGACAGTTCGCTTTTCACCTTGGCCTTTCTCTGAACTCTGTCCTGTTTGCCTCTAGCCTGCCAGCTCTGCAAGTCATCCTGGCTTCCTGGGTCCTATTTAGGTGGCCTGCTTGACCTGTCATTGTGCTGGGTCATGGAGTTTCACGTTCTTTCAGCGTTGGCGTTGGCTTGCTGTTGGTTATTGCTGTGGCTCCCAAACTCCTATTTGCTGGAGGAGGATATCCGCTGCATGTATGTTTGAGGGTCTTTTAAGCAGGTTGTTGTGAGATGGATAACCCCATTTTAATAGCATCTCATCCCCAAGCTGCTGGCTGTATTTCTTGACAGAGGGATGTTGGTTTAACCTCACACACTTCCCCAGGAGGTATTCTGAGGGTGGAGTGGCTCAAAACGGGGATCTACATGCAAATGCCTTGATAGAAACTCTGGACAAGAAACCACTAGAGATGCTAAGGAAGCAGCATAAACAGAGGAACCATGAAGAGAGGCCTTCCCTGAAGTCAGAGCTTCCTCCTGGCTGCCTGGGAGCTTTGCAATGAATGATGGTCCCCTTGGAGCAAGGAGTCTGTCTTATGTACTCTACATCAATCATCTGATGGCTGTGGCTGCTGGGTCTGTGTGTGTGTGTGTGTGTGTGTGTGTGTGTGTGTGTGTGTGTGTGTGTGTCCTACCTAAGTGGTTCCTTAGGCCAATGACAATTTTTAAGATAACAGTGGGGGCAGCTCACAGCAGCTGGGAGATGGTGTGTTAATTTAAACCTGAAGTTTTAGCTTGAGGAAAATACGTATTTTGTGAGAAGTTCAGATGTCACCTGGGAACGGTGGTACCTTCCTGTTGCCCCAGAACTCAGGAGGTAGAGGCAGTGGAATAAAGAAATCAGTCAAAACTAGCCTCAGCTATGTGGTGAATTGAAGGCTAACCTGGGCTAATTCTGTCTCAAGAACAAAATTAAACAAGTTCTGTTGTTTTTATTCTCCATCTTAATGGTTGCCATTATCCTGGGTTCATCATGTCCTTTCTAGATGCTCTACAGAGTTCTTTCAAGCTGAAACCTGGAGAGATTCTGAACAGCTTGAGCAGAACATGAGCAGAGATGCTTACTACTGTGTCGCTGAGAGCCATAGAGGTTTGGGAACAAGTATTTCTGCAACACTGGGCACAGCAAAGTAAATGCTGCCTTTGTAGAATGGCATGATGTGCAGTTAATAAAGGTTCCTTGATGACACCGGGATAGATCCATAATGCATTGCTGCATGGAAAAGGAGAACAGTGTGCCTCAGTGGGTAAGGTGCTTTCTGAGCAAGCATGAGGACCTGGGTTTGGCTCCCAGGCAGCCACATAAAGGCCAGGTGGGTATGCAGCAGCCTACAGTTCTGCTGCTTGGAGGGAAAAGGAAGGGAAACCTCAGAGAAAGTGGTCTAACTAAATCAGTCAGCATGAGTGACTCCTGGTTCCAGGAGAGGCCCGGCCTAAATGAGTAAGGTGTAGACCCACGGAGGAAGGGTCCTGATGTCAACCTGGGGCCCCAAGAAACACCTGTACATAGGTGGAGATGTGCCCCCAAACACATGCAGATGTACTCATTCACATATGCATGCCACACGCGCACACACACTTGTTATAAGTGTTGGTGTGTGTCCCGGGGCACCTGCTGAAATATCCGGGGATTTGTGTCCCACAGCAAAGAAATAGGAAGATACAGTTTACTAAGACAGGGGAAACATTTTGAGAATGGGAGTAGACGAGTAGGAAGGGAGAAAAACTTCGAAGGCACTGGGTCATGGGCAACATGACCAGTCGTATGATATTAACATAAGATCCACCCTTTCCACCTTTGCTAGGCATGCTCTGTTTGTTTTATGAAGCCCCAGTGGAGAAGGGCATCCAGTCTTCCTCTAGCAACTGGTTTCTTTCATCCATTGATGTCAATGCATCTTTTCTCCAGGCTTTATTCTCCTGCCACATACATACATGCACGCACGCACACACAAATGTGCACACATGCAGTCACACATGTGTGTGAAGGTATGAATGCACATATCTGTGAAGGCCTGAGGACAACCTTGGATCCTAAGCTCAGGAACGTTGTCCTCTTCTTCTTCTTCTTCTTCTTCTTCTTCTTCTTCTTCTTCTTCTTCTTTTTTATTATCTTAAGTGCTGGGTGCTTGCAGAGGTCAGAAGAGGGTGCCATTTACCCTGGAATTATAGATACAAATGGTTGGAAGCCACCTTGTGGGTTCTCCAAATGAAACCACAGGCCTTTGAAAGAGTAGCAGGAGTTCTTAGCAGTGGAACCATCTCTCTAGCCCCCATCCACCTCTTTTAAGACAAGGTTGATGGGAGATGTTATTCTGTATATATGTTTCTCATACTGATTAATTAATAAAGCCTGTGGCCAATAGGAAACAAGATAGGCGGGGCTAGGAGACCAGGAGGAGGAAAGAGGAAGTAGTTGGGAGGAGTCAAGATGTAGACCAGGGAGGAAGGAAGACGCCAGCTGCGGCTCCCGGATAATAGCCAAGTGGAAATAATTAGATAAGTAGAAATGGGTTAATAATTAAGACAGAGCTAGCCCATAAACAATAATGGTAACTGGCCAACAGGATTGTATCAAATACAGAGTCTCTGAGTGTTATTTGGGGCTCACGTGGTGGTGGGACCATAGTGGCAGGACCAAGAGGCTGGCATGGAGGAAACTGCTGTAACATAATGGTGTCAGAAGTGGGATTGAGAACTTTCATTTAAAACTTAACAAAAGCTTAAAAAATAGCTTTTAGAAACAAAGGAACAGAGACTAGCAAGACTTCTTAGTAGCAGTATTTTCTTGGTTGGTTTTGTTTTGCTGTAGACAGAGATTTGCAGGGCTCCTTTAAGGGAAGTTTCCAAAATTAGCATAAGCGGCAAGAAACCGCCTTGCTTTTAAAGAGCTCTGCTAACAATTCATTGGTGTGTATGAGAGCTGCAATGAAGGTTTACACTGTGTTTTAAAAAATACGCTGGCTTGGGAGAGAAAAAGAAACAGGGTACAATGGTTTAAAAAAAAGAAAAAAGACAGTAAAATGGATGGGTATATTGGCACACGCCATTAATCCCAGCACTTGAGAGACAGAGGCAAGCAGATCTCTATGATTTCAAAATAAACCTGGTATACAGAGGAAATTCCAGGACAGATAAAAGTTACACAGAGAAACCCTGTCTCAAAATATGTAAAAATAGAAGTAGAAGAAATAGATTAATAAAAAATCCACGTAAAGATGGAAAGCACAGAGAAATTTTGGATACTATACACGATTCTGTTGTCTTTAAATTATTTAATTGCTGAGAAAATAACAACTACTGATAAAAGAAATGCTGCTGGATTAATTCAACTTATATTTTTTAAAAATGCTTTGACTCCAAAATTTAAGCCTAAGGACAAGTTACTGGGGAAAAGGATTTCTATTTTTTTTTCCACAGAAAATGAAAAGCTGTGGATTCTTTCCAGACTTATATGGTTTGATTAAGCAAGACCCCCTGAAACAACTCCCCAGGTGATCCAACATTCAAAGCAGTTGAGACAAAGCCTTGCAGACTACTGCCAAGATTTTTATGTCTTCTTTGGAACCCCATGACAGCGCCCCCTACCAGCAGGAAGTAGTTTGGAAAGAACAACGCCCAAATTCCCAAATATTGTTTATAAATGCTTGTTTTCATTGAAATGGGCTTGGTTATAAATGACTATAACCACAAGCAATCTTTTTAAAGGTAAAAAGGGAATTATGATATAGATATGAATGCTTTGCTTTGGAATGGATTTTCTTTTATTGATACAATTTAAGGTCAATTTTGTAATATGTATATTTCTCCTCTTGTTTAGGTATTGTGTTTATATAGCTCATTGGAAAATGTAATGTATAATTTAGTACAGATTATGGAGAGTTGCCTATGATAGTTAAAACTTAGAGTTAAATGAGTTAGGATTTCTAGATATGCAGAGATGTATTTGAGATGAATAGGCATTCTTCAAACCTTTCAAAGACCTGCAGAATATGGCATTTAAAATGGTTTAGGGTTTTTCTTGACAGTGAGGCACAACTGCCCCTGGTAACACCACCTACATCAGAAAGAAAGATGGACATTGAAGAAACACATTATGGAGTTTGCTTCTAATATGGCAAGACTAGCCATTTGGGCAAGGTACTGCTCTTCTGGACTGTTTGACTTTATGTTGTAGAAACTGGACATGCAGGACCCACAAAAAGGTGACTGCTGATGCAAGATGGACATTGCTACAGGATTCCTGCTTCATGGAAAAGGCAGCCAGACAGTCTACAGGACTCAGAGAAAAATGACTGACAAACTGCCAATACAGGCGGACAGTTTAAAGTTTCCTGCTTTGCTGAAGAATCTGCCAGACACACTATGGCCTATGGGCTGAAGATATAACATTACAGAAGAACTTTGGGTGACTGACCAGGCAATGAGTTGTCTCTGTCATTTCTAAAGTTTATATATTATCCTTCTGTGGTCTTTGAAAGAATTGAAGACAGATAGTTTTGGTTATAGTTTTCCTTAGTTAGGATTAAAGATAAGTTACATATAGGACTTTAGACTCACAAAGATAGGATAGATGATATTTTCTTTAAGTCTTATAAAATGTTAATGGACTAAATATTGTTAACTGTAATTCTTATTTGATAACTGTTGTATGATATATTTTGCTATGTCAAGGTTAAAACCTTCTTTTTATTTTAGACAGAAAAGAGGAGATGATGGGAGATGTTATTCTGTATATATGTTTCTCATACTGATTAATTAATAAAGCCTGTGGCCAATAGGAAACAAGATAGGTAGGGCTAGGAGACCAGGAGGAGGAAAGAGGAAGTAGTTGGGAGGAGTCAAGATGTAGACCAGGGAGGAAGGAAGACGCCAGCCGCCGCTCCCGGATAAGATGAGCCATGTGGAAATAATTGGATAAGTAGAAATGGGTTAATAATTAAGACAGAGCTAGCCCATAAACAATAATGGTAACTGGCCAACAGGATTGTATCAAATACAGAGTCTCTGAGTGTTATTTGGGGCTCACGTGGCGGCAGGACCGGGAGGCCGGCAGGGAGGAACCTGCCATAACACAAGGTCTTTCTCATTACCTTGAAACTCATCAGTTAGGCTGGTGTGGCTGCCCAGTGTACCCATGGATCTTCCTGCCACCTCTTCCAGAGTACCGGGGTTAGGAGTGTAATCCATCTCACTCAGCATTTCCCACCAGCTCTGGCGACTGGGTTCAAACCTCTATGCTCGCAAGGCAAGCACTTTATTAACTGAGTAGTCTCCTCAGCTCTGGTTTCTTTTATGTGCATTTCATGTTTTAATTTTATTTTGTTTGCAAATAAAGCATTAATTTTGAAGTTTGCTTGAAAAGGTTAATTTGAGATCTTTCCTCTCCTCCTACTCTATTAACAGTGACGGTAACAATACTAACTCATGTTTATTACAGGCTCTTCAGATGGGATAGGTATGGTCAATATTGTATTCTATAGAAAAGAAATTGGAGGTTCAAAAAAGTCACATAGCTGATCCAGGGTGGGGAGTCAGGAGGCTCTGGGATTTGAAGTCCTGGGATCTTTCTATTTCATCTACCGTTTACCAGCAGTACTTACATGCTAAACACAAAGCAGCCAAAGCATCTGGGGATGAGGTTAGGTAGGGGCTGCCAATGAGCAGAGCTGGCCCTGCTGATAAACTGCAGATTGTGTACAAAGGGCCGGTCAGCGTGGGGCCGGAGGACACAGCTGTCTGTAGGATGGGAAAGACGGGTATGCCTGATGGGTATCACTGATGTCACATTGAATGGACCCTTTTCTGAAAGGATGCAACTGCCGTTAGGAGGTAAAGGCGCGTGAGGCACAGCAGAGATGACCTGTGAGGTGTGCACTCTGAACAGGCAGCAGTCTTCAAAGGTAAGTTTGTATTGAGGTTTAACATAAACACAAAAGTGCTCAGAGCAGTTGGGGTATAGCTTGGTGGGTTCTTCACTAAGACAACTCTGTTTTGTAAGGGGCTCCCAACTCTCTTGGGTCCTCAGCCAATAATGTTCCCCTTAATAAGAGTAAACATGACCCTGACATCTAATACTTTAGATCCGTTTTTGTTTGTTTGTTTGGGTTTTTTGAGACACAGTTTCCCTGTGTAGTTTTGAAGCCTGTCCTGGAACTCGCTCTGTAGACCAGGCTGGCCTCGAACTCACAGAGATCCTCCTGCCTCTGCCTCCCGAGTGCTGGGACTAAAGGTGTGCGCCACCACACCCAGCTAGATTAATTTTATGTGTTTCTGAATTTCAAGTAGATCAGACTTCTTGAATGTTATGTAAATAGATCATAAGGTATGTTTGTGAGATTTATTCATGATATTTACATAGATAGTGTAATTGATTCATGCTCACTGAGCAGATATATTTATTATCTGTCTATCATCTATATCTATCTATCTATCTATCTATCTATCTATGTATCTGCCTACACGTGGTTGAACATATGCAGAGTAGAATTTAATATTCCATTGAGTGAATACAAGCTGCGTATGTTGAGTGTAGAAACTAAAAATTTATGAATTCTGCTATACCTCCTTTTGTGTTGCCTAGGGAACGGATGTGGGCATTACCTCCGAGGAATGGAATACTCAGTTGTGGGGTACATGCATGTTCTACATGAATCATTACCATCAAAAAGATTTGCAAAATGAGTGAGGCAAGTTATGTCCTTGCTAAGAGTGTATGCGGTTTCTACTTGCCTTTTGTATTTTGTCCCCATGTTATTATTTAAAAGAGTTTAAACACATAAGTGCTTATCCCTATGGGTATGGCCCATTTGGATATTCTCTTTATGTAGTCCTATTCAAATCTTTTGCAGAAAGTATTATGTATTTATTTTGAGTTAGGGTCTCACTGTGTATCTCCGGCTGGCCTGTGACTCACAATGTAGGCCAGGCTGTCCTTGAACTCACAAGACCTCTGCCTCCTGGGTGCTGGGATCATGGGTGTACACCACCATACCTGGTGACAGCACCGACAGCTCTGTTTTAAATGGAGTTTTCTTTGGGCTTCCAGCTCACCAAAAAAAAAAAAAAAAAAAAAAAAAAAGGCACGGAGCATGCAAGGTCATCCATGTACCTTGTTACAACCTAGCACCACCCAGGAAGAGGGAATCTCAATTGCAGTATTGCCTCAATCAGATTGGCCTTTGGCCATGTCTGTGGAGAAATGTCTTAGATGATTAGGAAGGGCCTCGTAACCTCAGGGAGGTAGTTCTGGGCTACATGAAAAAACTCTAGCTAAGAGTGAGCTAGAGCTAGCAGGCCAGTAAGCACTGTTCCTCCGTGGTCTCTAACTGTGGTTTGGGGGAGGACTGTCACCGATAGGCTCAGGCTTTGAACGTCAGGTTGGTGACGGTCTTTGGGGGAGGGGCAATTATGGAACCCTTAGAAGTACAGTCTCGCTAGAGGATGTATATCTCTGTGGGAAGCTTTGGGAGTTTATATAGCCCTGCCCTTCCACACTCCTGTCTGTTGTATACAGTCGAAAATGTCCTTCTCAGCTTCCTACTCCAGTTTCCTGCTGCCATGCCCTCCCTGCCCTTATTCTCCCTCTCTTCCTCTCGCTCCTTCTCTACACACCTTCTGGAACTGTAAGCCAAAATGAAGTTCTACTTTTTAATAGAATATTTTACAGGATAGCCTATGGAAAATTCCTTCTATTAAGTCATAGTATTCTATCACAGCAACAAAAATGTAACTAATATATCTCTACTTCAGTTCCTGACCCCAGGTTCCTGCCCAACTTACCTCAGCGACGGGCCTATAATCTGTAAGTGGAAATAAACCTTTTCCTGTCCAGGTTGCTTTGGGTCTCAGTGTTTATTGCAGCAACAGAAAGAAGACTAGAATGGTCCACCCCTGGATAAGACCATTGATAACTGCTTTCCTACCAGGCTTTATAGCACCTTCTGGCTCTGTCAAAGCCAGCCAGCAGGGAGGACATTTTCAGGTCAGTTCCAGCTTGTCCCGAAACCCAAAATGTGTGTTATCTTCACCAACAGGGTCTTGTCACTTAGTGGTGGTGGGTCACTAATGTTCTTTGCTTACTGTCACTTTGTAGTAGACGCTGAGATCAGCAGTATGGCATTGCTAGCTTTGCTCTTTTTGATACAGATTGCTCTGATTAGTCAGGGTTTTTGTGGTTACAATAAAATTCTTTGATTGCTTCTCCCTCTCCTCTTTCTATGGAAAATGCCATTGGAATTTTGACAGGGAGTGCATTGGAACTAGAGATCTCTTTAGGTGGCAGTGTGGATGTTGTAACAATACTAAGTTTTCTGGTCTGCCAACCTGGACTGTTTTTCTATTCATCTGTGCCATCTATAACTTTCTCTGTTGATTTTTGGCGCATAGAACCCTTTGCCTTCCAGGTATACTAAGGAATCATTTAACCACTGAGTTAGATCCCCGTTGCTCTTCACTGGCAGTACTCCTAAGGACTTGGGGTTTTTGTAAAGGCAAACAGATTCAAGGAGAAGTGGAGAGAAACACGTAGAACATGTAAGTGGCCGCAGTAGGCAGAAGGCCCTCCACATCTTCCCTTCTGGATGTAGCACCTCCCCTTTTCCATCATTATAACTACTCCCTGTTCATTCTTAATCAACCATCACCATTGATCTGACTTGGTCAATCAGAATACGCCTTCCAATTTTCCCCTTGAAGTTATCGGTTCAGGAATGGGCACCGGACGGACACAAGCCAGGCCTATAGAGTCAGTGGTGAGAGTTCAGCTGAGAACCACTGGGAAAGACATCTCTACTTTTCACCCTGGTCATTGGCCGAGAGGACCAAACGCTGAGTGCCATGTGTTCACCACTCTACCCGAGAACGCCAAACTGAGCAGCGAACTTAGGGGATGGACAGAGTGAGTTTTCTTTTTAACTTTAAAACATGAATTTTATTTTATATATGTGGGTGTTTTGCTTACATGTATACCTGTGTAGCCCTTGCAGGTCTGGTGCCTAAGGAGGTTGGAATACTGAAGGTACTGGAGTCCCTAGAACTGGAATTACAGACTCTTGTGATCACTGTGTGGGTGCTGAGAATCAGACCCAAGTCCCCCTGGCTGAGCAGCCAGTGCCTTAACCAATGAGCTGTCTCTCCAGCCCCCAGAGTTAGTTCTTGAATTGTTTATTAGCATGCATTAGTTGTACATATCCATCGATTTTGGTATGATATTTCCACACATGCAAACAAACACTGTGTTCTAGTCAAACTCAGACCCTCCTTTTCTGAGATAAGCTTCAGAGTGGGCTGTTCGTAGACTTGATTTCAGCTATACACAGACTCAGATTTATCCCTGGGATTCTGGTTTATGTATAGCAATAAATTCTTACAGGGCTTCAGGTAGGCTGTTGGCCTCCTATTAGCAAAAGTGTTCTGATTAACACAGCATGCTGCCCACATAAACATCTGAGCAGAAGTATACATGCTCTCCTTGGAGTTTTTCTAAGGTCCTGAGTGCCTGAAATCCTTGCAGAAGGTATGTGTTCCTCCTCTAAATGCACAAAGTGAATCAAGGCTGGGCCCTAAAGAAGAAAAGTTATGGTTTAGTGAAACTTTAGATGGGGCATCCGGGATCAGTTCTGCTTCATTTCTGACGGTTACTTCTGGCCAATTTTATCATCCAGTTGTCTTAAGAGTCTTTCAGACTGCTACAAGAAAATACTGCAAGCTGCGTGGCTTGTGACTATCACTATGTCCCAGAGTTCTGGAAGCTACACAAATTATAGCTGCTGGAAAGGATAGAAAATAGTAGTCAAGTTGGATTGTGTTTTCTTCCATCCATCCATCCATCCATCCATCCATCCATCCATCCATCTATCCAAATGCTCATTAGTTAATTGTTTACTGAGTTTAAGGGCTAAGTATAAGACTTCCAGAAAAAGAGAGAGAGAGAGAGAGAGAGAGAGAGAGAGAGAGAGAGAGAGAGCAAGACAGAGACAGAGACAGAGACAGAGACAGAGAGTTTTGTTACACGGTCAAACTAATAGGACACTTTCCTGTATCCATCCAGGTGCCCCCTTTATCACTTGGAAAGTGATGAAATCCAGCTGAGTTCCTGGAGCACCTTTCTCTGAACACCATACACCATTTCTTGATGATTCAAACCATTTTCAAAATGGATAATACCACAGAGGATTGTCTGCCCTAAAATTCCAAACTTTGGGATTTTCATAAAGACCTGCCATTCTCTTCACTCCTGTGGTGACTGTATCATCAGTGCTGTGATGGCTGATGGTCCTGGACCGAGGAAGATCATGGGCAGGTACACCTCCAGATATAGGCAGCTGGCGCAACGGGGACCAGAAGGAGCCTGTGTGATAATGAGTGCTCTGGGTGCCCACCCAAGTTTGGGAATTGGGGAGAAAGGTGAAGGGGCACAGAATGGCTGCCTGTGTTTTCCTTCCTCAACAGCTCATCTTCCACAACTGCAGTGGGTTTAGAGCTACCTGGGAGATACACCTGTACCCGCGAGAGCATTTCCAGAGAGGCTCAGTTGAAGAGGAGAGATGAAGCTTGAATGCATGTGGCACTACCTCATAGGGTGGCGTCCTGTGACTGGAGCAGAAAGAGCGTGCAAAGGAAAGCCAGGTCTCAAGCCCCTCTCTTTCCTCTTCGGCTGCCCGAGGCCACGCCCAAGGAGGTGTGGCCACCAGTACAGGTTCACTGAGAAGAGGCCGGGAGGGGGGGGGGCGGGGACTGAATAAAAGGGGGAAGGAGGGAGCAAACGGAGCACCAGCCCTCAGCTCTCTCTTCTCTCACTGTTTCCTGACTACAGAGGCAAGGTGCCCAGCTGACAAACGCTCCTGCAGCCACGCCTTCCCGCCAGGATGGACAGAATCCCCTCAAATTATGAGCCTAACATACACATCCCTCACATCCCTCAAGCTGAGGTTTGTCAGGAATGCATCATAATGATGAGAAAGTACCCACTCTCCTCTCCTCACTCTGTCCCTTTCTTACTTCCTCCGCTGCACTGTTCTTCCTCTTTCTATTTCTCCCTTCCTCCCTCTTCCCATCTTTCTTCTCCCTCCCCCCCTCTCTCTGTCCTCCTTTTCTCTCTCCTCTCTCCTGCTTCCTCCCTCTTTCCTCTCTCCTATTTCCCAGCAGTTGAAAGACAACGCAGCTCTGTGTGGTCTTCCAAAGGAACTGGGCCCAGCTGCCTTGCAGAAAGTGATTTCCGAGCGATGGTCCGGAGCTTGTGAAAAACAGCCTCACAGGGTTCCCGGCTGCTCTACCCGGTAGCTGTTTCCCTGGTTTCTCCCTTCCAGAGAGGAAATGGCAGGCATGTTTCTGTTCTGCTCGGGGCCAGAGATTATGGGGCTTAAACCCTCTCCTCCAAGCCATGTTCGAGTTTTTTTGACTTAAAAGGGAAATGTTTCATTTTCGGCCAAATGTATCCCCCTCTTTCCCCCTTGCTGGAAGGAGAACAAAGCAATTCAAATCAGAAAACACAGGGAACTCCCTGCACACTGTCCGCAGGGACCAGGCTCCCAACTGGATCCCACGGTATTTGATTGAAGTACAGCTGAACCCCTCCGCGTTTGTTCAAATGTCATTTAAATAGAAATGTTTCAAATCTCTGCCAAGGGACTGCCCAGGGGGTGACATGGGATGGAGTCTGGCCTCTCCACTCTGCAGGCAGCTGTAGGCCCAGACTGCAGGGGCGGGACGCAGGCCAGGTGGACTCAAGGGGTTCACAGGGAAAGCAAAGTGGTGGGAAACGAGGAGTGAAGGAAGGGCGGTAGAGGGGGAGAACCCTGGGCAATTTTTACCCGGAAGATGGCAGCTGCGGATGAGGCAATGAGATGCTCGCATTCTGGCACACCCCTGTGCGCTCTCGCTCTCGCTCTCTCTCTCTCTCTCTCTCTCTCTGTCTCTCTCTGTCTCTCTCTCTCTGTCTCTCTCTGTCTCTCTCTCTCTGTCTCTCTCTGTCTCTGTCTCTCTCTGTCTCTTTGTCTCTCTCTGTCTCTCTCTCTCTGTGTATTTCCATACTCCCACCCCCTTCCTTTCTTTCTTAAAAACATATAACATACAGACATTCAAAGCCAGGTTCAGTGACCAAACTCCATCAAGGCTCCTTCAAATTATGAGCTGCTCAAGGCTGATGAATCTGCTCGGCTATTTTTTTTTTTTTTTTATTTGTTACCAGCTGCTTGCCAGGTCTTTACCAGGGCAGATGTATATGGGGAAATGGAGCAGTGGTTAAAGTGCTTGTTGGACAAGTTCAGATCCCCAGAACACATATGATGCCAAGTGGGTGGCCTACCTGTAATCCCAACACTGGAGAGCTGGAGACAGGATCCCCAGAGCAAATGGGCTAGCTTACTAGCTGTATTAGTGAACTCTAGCCTCAACTGAAAGACCTTGACTCAATGGATAAAGGAGGGAGAAGCCTGATATCAACTTCTGACCTTCATACATGTATCCACACATGCGTGCATGCACGCACGCTCACACACACACACACACACACACACACACACACACACACACACACTGTGAACCTCTACATATGCAAAAATACATACACACATACTGTAGCATGTATGTTTCCGCCAGCCCACCAGCTGCTGGTCTGGCGTGCCGGCCCAAATAACACGCAGGAGACTCTGTATTTGATACAATCCTGTTGGCCAATGACTATCATTGTTAATGGGCTAGCTCTGTCTTAATAATTAACCCATTTCTATTTATCTAAGTATTTCCACGTGGCTCGTCTTATCCGGAAGCGGCGGCTGACGTCTTCCTCCCCGGGCTACATCTTGACTCTCCTAACTACTTCCTCTTTCCTCCTCCTAGTCTCCTAGCCCCGCCTATCTAGTTTTCTATTGCCACAGTGCTTTATTAATTAACCAGTATGAGAAACATATATACAGAATAACATCTCCCATCACACATAGCACTTACACATGAGAAAAAAGTAGAAATAGTAATAAAAGTATTTTTTAAAAACTTTACGACAAATATTTGTTTTACAAACACAATCACTAAAGTAGATATTTTGAAGGGTTTGTAGTTCTCATCATGGCTCTTCGCATGATCACAATTCGAAAGAGGCATGAGCTATGAGGTTCAGTTTTGACTGTCGGCGTAACAGTCTAGAATCACCTGGAAAGAAGTTCCCAGTGAGGGATTGTATAGATGAGGTTGGCCTGTGGACATGTCTTTGGGGGATTATCTTGATTGTGTTTATCGGATGGAAAGCCTGCCCGCTGTGGGTGGCACATTCCCTAGGCAAGGAACCCTGAACTGTATGAAAGGGGAGAAAGCAAGCTGAGTACAAGTAACCATGCATAACTTCATTGCACTCTGCTGATGGCTGGGGTGTAATGTGACTTGCTCCTTCAAGTTCCTGCTGCCTTGTCTTCCTGCAACAAAGGACTGTAACCTGGGGTTGTCAGCCAAACAAACCCTTTCTCTTTTCACTTGCTTTCTGGTCTGGTCTTTTATCACCACACTAGAAAGGAAATAGAGATAAGAGTGGAGTTTGTTTCTTCATTTCTGGGGGTCCGTGAGCATGGAATAGAGTTAATCTGCTGCATTAGAAAGTTCCCAAGATAGTTGCAGTACATCCACCTGGCTGCAAAAGAGCTGAATGCCAGGCAGCATGAAGCACAGAGCATCTGTCTGCAGGCTTAATTCATATCAAGCCACTGTTCCATGATTGCATCAAACACCTCTCTTTCTCTTCTAGACTTTTCCCGTCGGAAGACTCTAAAGCAGCAGTCCTCCCTATTTCTCTGAATGAGAAGGTTTGAAATGCCAGAATGTTCTTGTGGAATCGTACAGATTGGTAGTTGCACTTACCTCCTCTGTGGACCAAGATAATATTAAAAAAAAAAAAAAAAACTACTTTGAATTTAATAATTCTTCAAAGCAAGCCTGCATTTTATTACTATATCTACTTGTACTTGGAAACCATTGTGTGCTTATGTAATAAAGACAGACAGGTACAAAAATGCTCCCCCACGGTGCTGATTCACGTAGAAGCACTTAAGCCAATCACCTGTCACTGTGAGTCTGAGCCGGGTTGGCTTTTTTTAGCCCCTGTGAGACCATTGCCTTGAAGGGCAATTGGATTTCGAATATCTATCAGCCGATGAATTAAAAAGACGTGGTGATCTCTGTAATGAAATATTTCTAAGTCATAAAAAGGAAATGAGGGCTGAGAGGATGGCTCAGGGGGTAAAGTGCCTCCATTCAAATGTGAGGTCCTGGGGTTAGATCCCTAGAACAAGCTGCATGGGCTCCTGTGTGGAGGGGGAGGAGCCAGGGGAACCCTCAAAGTTCATGAGTCTGTAAGCTAGGCTGTGCAAACAGTGGCAAACAAAAGACTGTGTCAAAGAGGCAAGGGCTGACACTACACTGGAGGTCGTCCTCTGCTCCCTGGAATGTGTATGCCAGCACTCAAACACAATCGTGGACACACACACACACACACACACACACACACACACACACACACACACACACGCACGCACGCACGCACGCACGCACGCACGCACACAGAGGGGGAGGGAGAGGGACACAGAGAGAGAGAGAGAGAGAGAGAGAGAGAGAGAGAGAGAGAGAGAGAGATGGAGGGAGAGGGAGGGAGAGAGACTTTTGTATACTCCCATTTGGGTAAACCTTGAAAACATTATGAAAATTTAAAGTCAGACACAACTGACTACATTTATAGGGAAGGTCAAGAGTAGGTAAATCCCTAGGAACTTAAAGGAGATTGGTAGTTTCCAAGGGCCGTGGGGTTGGGGATGAGGTAGGGTGACTGCCAATAGATATGGGATGTCTTTTGGGAGCAATCAAAAGGTTTGGTCATTACCAGAAGTTTCACAACCACTTGGATACACTCCAACTTGGGGTGAATTTCAGCAGCTGAGTTCAATGGGATGTGACTTAGGGGTCAGTTTTAAGAAGCTTAAGAAGGCATGGAGATGAATTTGGGCAGTGGATTTAGACCATAGGCAGGGCCTACGAAGAGCTTAAGAAGCATCAAGACTCAGTCTTGGTCACTCTACTAGGATTTTCCTTAATCATCCCATTGAAGCGGACATTTATCAAGCATCCTTGGCCCAGACTTATGCTTTGCCATCTCTTTCCTGGCTGGGTGATTTTCATGTTTCTAGACATCTTATAGAGAAATGCTCACCTCTGTCTCTCTCTGCACGAGCGTGCGCGCGTGCATGTGTGCACACTGGTGCACATGCTTGCGTTTGAGTGCAGATGCACACACGCCATTATGCAGAGGACAGCCTCTAGTGTCAGTTCATGCCTTCCACCTTGCCTGACACAGACAGGGTCTCTTGTTCACTACCGTGTGTGCCAGGCTAGCTCCCAGACTCACAAACTGCCTCCTGTTTCTTCTCCGCATCAGAAGAACCATTCTACAATTCCCGTGTAAAGAGAAAGAATGGGAGTTCCAGAAACTCTGTGCTAGATTTAGGTTCGTTTCTCTGATCGCTCTCCAGAGCTCCGATACCCATATTTGTGACAATGGTGGTGGGGGGACTCAGTGCCAACTTCCAGGCAGGTGGCACCTGTGCCCTGTTAGCCCCTTGCTTTTCCCGTCTCCTTTTCTTCAGGGTGGTGAGAGCTTGGTGTTCATGAGTGAACGTGCACTGGGGAAAGCTGGTTGAAGACAAAGCATTCATCCCCTCCACTCCCTCACTCAATGTGTGGTCATATTGATTCCCTCAGGCCTAGATTTTGTCTAATGACAGCTCCCAGTGGGTCTTCCAGTAATGCTGTTGAACCAGAAGATGCGGAGCTGGATGAATCTCTGAAGCCAGCTGTTCTAATTTCTATTCTGTTGCTGTGGTAAAATAAACAAACAAGCCACTCAGAGAAAAAGCCACTTAGGAGAGAAAAGTACTTATCTGGTGTCTTAGGGTTTCTATTGCTGTGAAGAGACACCATAACCATGGCAACTCTGATAAAGGAAAATATGTATTTGGGGGGGGGGGTTCACTTACAGTTCAGAGGTTTGGTCCGTTATCATCATGTTGGGACTTAGTGGGATTTGGGCAGACATGGTGCTGGAATTGAAGCTGAGACTCCTACATCTTGCAGGCAACAGGAAATAGTCTGGAAGTCACCACTGAGGGAAGCTTGAGCAAAAGAGACCTCAAAGCCCACCCCTACAGTGACACACTTTCTCCGATAGGGCTACACCTACCTCAACAAGGCCACATCTCCTAATACTGTCATTCTCTATGAGATTACTGGGTCCAGTTACCTCCAAACTACTACATCTGGCTAACAATTCCAGGTTTTTGTCTATCACAGCAAAGAAGTCAGTGGTGGGAGCCACACATAGCTGGTTGCATCACATAATCAGCCAAAAGCAAAGATAAATGAGTGTGTGAAAGTTTTCTGTTTGCTTCCTCCCTTACATAGTTCAAGACCCCTCTGTTGCATGTATGTTTTCTGCCAGCCTACTGGCCGCCGGTCTGGTGCACTGGCCGGCCCCAAATAACATGCAGAGACTCTATTTGATACAATCCTGTTGGCCAGTTACCATTATTGTTTATGGGCTGCTCTGTCTTAATTATTAACCCATTTTTACTATTCTAAGTATTTCCACATGGCTCGTCTTACCGGAGAGCGGCGGCCCCGGCATCTTGATTCCTCTAGGCTCTACATCCTGCCCCTCCCAACTGCTTCCTTCTTCCTCCTAGTTTCTTCATCTAGAAAGTTTCTTCATCTAGTTTCTTCATCTTCATCTAGAAAGTTCCTCAGTTATGACTTTCATTCCAATTGCTTCTAGGTTGAGTCAAGTTAATACTTAGAAACTGTTACCTTCCTTGAAATGAGAATTGTTTGCAGGACTCCTGGGTACTTTCATCATTGTGTGGGTGTCAACTGAATTACCTAGGGACTTCCCTGCCACTCCTTCCTTAGAGAGAGGGAGAGGAAGAGGGAGAGGGAGAGAGAGAGAGGGAGAGAGAGAGGGAGAGGGAGAGAGAGAGAGAGAGAGAGGGAGAGCTCAGCAGAGGCAGAAATCAAGTGAGACACTTTCTTCCAGATGACAGACAGCCTTGCCTCTTTGTCCCTTCTCCTTGCTCTGACCTACAAGCTGACTTTCATTCTTTCTCTCTGTCAAAATGCAGAGTAACCCTTCCTAACACTTGTCAAAAGTTAAAGTGGGACCTTCCTTCAAACAGTCTGTCTGCCTTTGCTAGGAGGGCAAGTCTGTCACTAAAGAATTTGCATTAATATTTCAAATATGCATTGCTCAGAGACGAAATAATGTCTTCTGCTTTCAAGCTTGGTTCCGGTGACCTCTGGGTTTTAATGTTTTCAACGAAGTGTCATGTGACAACTCAATTGTATTGAGAAAGAGGAGAAAGTGAATGTCCCTTCATAGATGCACTGACTATTGCAAACGGGATGAGAAGATGTAGCTTAGGGCCAAGTACTTTATCCATTGCATTTGTGATTTCTGCTTTGCCTAAGCAGATCAAAATGAAGTGTGTGTGTGTGTGTGTGTGTGTGTGTGTGTGTGTGTGTGTGTGTGTGTGTGTGAATGTGGGCATGTATACATATCACCACACAAGTGTGGAGGTCAGAGAACAATTTTGGGTGTCAGTTCACTTTGAGACAGGGTTTCAGGGTCTCTCTCTCTCTCTCTCTCTCTCTCTCTCTCTCTCTCTCTCTCTTTTTTTTTTTTTTTTTTTTTTTTTTACTGTTACCATGTATGACCTGCTAGTGGGCTTGCAATACTTACGGGAGTCCTCTAGAACTTGTCCCCATCTTACCACACAAGTATTAGAATTCTAGTTTCAGGGCGTCACTCCCAGACTTATGGGTTCTGGGGATCCACACCAGCTTTAAAGGGATCTTGGGACTTGAACTCAGATTCTCACTGTTGCACAGCAAACGTTTTCTCCAAAACCATCTCTCTAGACCCCAACATGAAGGACCCTCATTCACACAGAACGAAGACAAAGGATCCTTCATTTCCTAACACAAAAGCACCCCCAAGGAGGGGCTTTTCCTGCCTCTCTCCATCTCTCCCATTCAACTTAGTAACCCACTATTCCTCACTCCAGCTCCCACTGGAAGGAATCTCATTGCAGCCAGGTTCCATTAGTCTTGCAAGAATGAGGAGTCCCTGCTCTTAGCTACAAAGCAATGGTGAACAGATCCCTTCATAGGCAAAGCAAAAATCGCAAATGCAATGGATGAAGTACTTGGCCCTGCGCTACATGTTCTCATCATTTGCAGTAGTCAGTGCATCCGTGAAGGGACTTTTCACCATGGGCCCCTTCAGGCCAGGGAGCTATGAGGCTGCTGCACAGGGTGCAGTCCCTCCAGACGCCAGGAGGGGGGTGTGTTGTGCTGCAGAAGTCCCTGCAGATGGCCAGCTTGTCCTCTTTAGTTGCTACCCTGTCTTCTCTTGGCTGGAAAGACAAATGTGTGGCATTTGCCCCATGACAGCCTGCAGATCAGCTTGCCACAATAATCAACTCTGCCCTGGGCTGCACCACCCAGGTCTTTCTTACTTAGAAGTCACCCGAACTGTGAGATTTCTTCTAAGGGCCTTCACTCATCACCCTGGCAGGCCTGTGGGCATAGGATGCGGGCAAGTTTACACAGATGCCTGTGTCCTGGCACTCTGGGCAGGTGTCCACTAACCCTTCTCAGACCACCCTCCCAGTAAAGAGCCTCCCACCCTTCACCCCCCTACCTCCTGGTTTTAAGGGATGACAGGTCAGTCTTTAGAGTGGCCTACTGGGGAAATCTGCTACCTGCCTGTCATCCACTAGCTGGCTGGTCTGGGAGGCCTTGAGCAGATGCTGGGGGACAGAGGGCTGGCTTTGGTTGACACTGAGAACTTTATAGAACATGGGCCTGACTTGTCACGACCACCCTGAGGTACTTCAGTGCAGCTCAGTTACATAGAGGAAACAGCCTCAGATCGATGACAGGCTTTGCCAAAGGTCACCAAAGCAGCAGGTGGCAGAGCAGTGGCTTGCTTGGAGGCCCTCTGAGCCCTGGCCCAGTGCTGCTGAATCTGCCCCACCTGTACAAACAGATGGGCCCTTGGAGAATGGAGAAATATCCAACCTCCATCAGTGCTTTTTTAAAAAGGGCTTTTCCTATGCACTTCTGCCACTGTTGTCTTTTGGTTTCTCCCGTATGAACTGGAGAGACATCAGAGCTCAATGTCAACCATGTTAACTCACTTTAGGGAGTCCCTCCTTCAGCAACCCCTGTTCCCCACCCCCACCCCACACTGGGCTTCATGACTTTTATTTAAACCCTGAAAGGAAGAAAGTGGCCTGTAACAAACAGGAATGTGATTCCATGATTTACGTGGAAAGGCTGCCACTTGGCACACTGGGTTCTTAAGTCTCATTACTTCTAGAAGCTTCCATCTATATGTCTCTCATACAGAGGGGAGGGATGATGTCTAAAGATTCCTCTATATGTGATACTTTATTGTTAAAAGTTTGTGGAGGATCTTCAAGATGGTTCAGTAGGTAAAGGCAATTGTCACCAGGGCCGATGACTTGAGTCTAGTCCCCAGATCCCACATGGTCACAGGAGAGAACAGACAACCCAAAGCTATCCTCTGACGGCAACAAATGTGCCATGGTACATTCATGTGTATATGGCACACAATAAATAACTAAATAAAACGTAATTTAAAAAATTGTGGAAATTATATTTCGTATCACATACTTTCTCAATACGGTAAAAATATGCACTGTATAACATTTACCGTTGAGACCATGCATGACTGTATAATTCCACAGCATTAAGTACATACACATCATTATACATATGTTCCTGTCTACAGAATTGTCCTCACCCTGCATAACAGAAACTCGGTGCTCATTAGACACTAACACCTCCTTTCCCATCACCACATTCTAAGCCCCCTACAGGCGTGACTCTACCTTCTATCTATAAATCAGACTACACATGCCTCATGTGCATGGAATCAGGCCAGTATCTGTCTTTTTGTGCCTGGTTTATTTCATTTAGTAGAATGTCCTCAAGACTTTATCCATGTTGTAGCCTGTGATGGGATTTCCTCTCTGTTCGAGGCTGAGCAGTATTCCACTGTGTGTCTGTATTATATTTTGTTAGCCCCTCAATTCTTTTTTTTTTTTTTTTTTTTTTTTGAGACAGTGTCCTACTATGTAACTAGTTCAGGCTGACCTCAAACTCACAGCAATCCTCCTGCCCAAGGTCCCAAAAGACCTTGGACTGTAGAAATAAGCAATAAGCTACCATGCCTGGCTTATCTTTTTTTTTGTTGTTTAAATGAAATATATTACTGTTTACTTAATTAAATGGTTTATTAACATTATAATGTAGGGCTGGAATCAATAATCTTATCTTTCAGGACCAGATAGCAAATACTTTGGGTTTCGTAGACTGCTTGGCTTCTGTGGTTGTCAAACAACTGAGCAATTGTGATGTGGCACTCCAGTTACCACAGAACACACGTAAATGACTGGGGAGGGCTACATACCAATAAAACTTTATTTACAAAAGTGGCAGTGGTCTGGAGTCAGCCCAAGGCCAGTGAGCTTCAGACACTGTGGAGGGGATGAGAACAGCGTAAAACACGAGCTTTAGTGTTGGGGGGGGGGCGTGAGGTTTCTTTTTTCAGTTCACTAAGTATGTCTAGCAAGGTTGTGATAGTCACATATAATCACAGTACTCAGCAGGCTGAGGTAAGAACATTCTAAGTCTGAGACTAGCCTAGGCTACATGGCAAGACCTCCTGCCTCAAAACACCAAGCAAGCAAGCAAGCAAGCATTCTTGTCCTCAGTGGCCTGTACTAGCCAGGACCCTGGAGTGGCTTGCTCTACCCAGGACCACTCCCCTCTGGTCTCCAACACCCAGAGCAGGCTCTGACTCATCTGGCCTAACTCCTTCAATAAGACTGATCGAGTCTTCAGGGATCCAGCTCCCCCTCCCCATTCCAAGTTGACCCTTAGTTGAGGGCCTTAGTTCTTATATCCTCCCAGATGGGCCACGTGGGATGAGAGGTCACTGAATGTTCAGATGATGTGTGTATCTGGAGCTCACTGTCACTCTCCCTTAGTATAATCTTAGCATTTGCTTGCAAACTATCCATTTCTGCATTGGAAGGGAGTTTTACTCAAGACCCTTGACCTTTACCTCTCCCAGAGAAACTGACTCCAAATCAAGGTTTTAGACCTATGCATTTGATGCCTGATATTTCAGAATAGGAAACATGAATTTGGACACTAGATAAATTGTATGACCTGCCAGACAAGATTCCAAGTGGTGATTTCCTCTTTTCTTTCTATCTAGAGTCTTAAAACATTTTAAGAAACAATTTTATTGAGGAATAACTTATATATAATAAACTGTACATAAACTCTACAATTAGACAGATTTTGCCTAACTGTATACCTTATATGAGTGGAAATATGCAAGTATTCATGCTATAAAACTCAATGCATTAACTCTATTGTCAATGATCAATAGTTATCTATCTTTCATCTTTCACTGATCAATACCATCCATGTATGTATGTATGTATGTATGTATGTGTCTGTCGGTCTGTCTGTCTATTTATCTACCTACCCATATTTGGGAACTCAGCACACTAGTCAAGATAGTCCAGGGTTTGTCTTCTTCCAAAGTTTCCAAGTTGTACAACCTACTAAAACCCAGTTTTTCTGAGTGACTTTATCATTTATTCATTCATGTTTCATCTGGGTCAGGTTTCTTAAATGTAGTACCCACTTTCTGGAGTCTTGAAAGCCAGGCTTTACCTTCACAATTTCACACACAGTTCGTCCAGGAGCTGCATGTAACGAAATGGATCCTGGCAATGTTGCCTGGCTTTCGTGGCTTTCTGAAACCCTGATGCAGGTTTCCTTGCTCTTGCATCTTGCATGGCTCCAAAGCCATCAAGATCTGCTGCCAGCTTGAGATGGAGCTTGGTTGATCCCTTGGAGGACAGTTGTAGCAGCTTCTGAGAGCCTTTCTGGGGGCAGGGATTGAGAAAACATTTCCTGCTTAAGCAAGAGAAACTGAAGGTGTTTTCTGTTTAGGTATTTTCTTTTCAAATGAAGATTTTTCAAGTGGGTTTGCATTCTTGTACTGGAGCTTTCAATGGACAAGGTCTTTCTTTTTCAACTATTATCCCAGTGCAGAATGTGAGATGAGAAATTAATGCTGCTTTGTTTGAACTGGCATTGTGTGCTGTGCCTGTAACTTGAATCTTATTCACACATCTTTCCTTACCAAAATCCCCAATTTTCACATCTTCCTGTTCAACTTTCAGATTTGAATTCTTGCTATAAGTAAACATCACTAGATTCGGTGGGTAGTAACCATGCCATAGCCTGGCTGTTATGCTATGTTGAAATTCCCTTGGCCAAATGACTTACCCATTACCTTTTATTTTAGCTTTACCCAGAATTTAAGGACATCGGCAGAACATAGCCAGATTCTTTTTCCAAAATGCAGCATAAGTGGCCAGTAGTCCAGTTCCCAATAGAGTCTTTGTTCCCCTTTGAAACCTCATGAGCTTTGTCTTTGCTTCCTGCATTTCTCTTGACATTCTAGCCTTCCACCAGAGTGGCTCATTGAGCTCCTCTTATAGATTTCTAGGACTTTACTAGCCTTCCTATATAAACTCTTTCATATTCTTCCCCCAAACCAGTTCTAACGCTTATGAACCACATGGCCAGTTGTATTGTAGCAACCACCTCAGTTCTTAGTATCATTTCAGAGGTATTAGTTTCTTCATCATGGAAATCAAACATATAACAAAAACAATACACGTACATTCCATCGTGGTGGGAGGGATGGTGTCCCACAGCGGTGGCAGGTGGTTACATGGTGTTGGGAACATGTGGCAGCTGGTTACATGAAGATAGCAGTCTGGAAAGCAGGGAGACTAGGTTGGGGCCAGGGCTGGACCATAACTCACAAGGCTTACTTCATAGCAACTGCTTCCTCTAGCTCGACTCCGCCTCCTAAAGGTTCACAATCTCCCCAGTAGCTCAAGAAGCTGGATTAAACGCTCAAAGACACAGGTCTGTGGGAGATGTTTTACATTTAAATCATAGCTATGATTGATCCATATTTGAAAGAGAAGTATTGGAATCTCTGATTACAATGATTTGTCCATTTCTTCCTACAGTTCTGTTAGATTTTGCTTCATGTATTTTGAATATCTGTTATTAGGAGAATAAACATTCGGAATTGTTAAATCTTGGGATAGTAGGTGATCATTTTATCATTTAAAAAAAATGGTCATGTTTACCCTTGATTTATAGCTTATAAGACAACATTCTGGTTGCCTAAGTATGTTTTGACCCATTGAGATGATGAGTGACCAGGATGGGTCTGAGTCATTATGGGAGGTTGAGTTACAATGGTATCTAGTCTACTCTGATGGACTATGCAACCTCCCATCTCCATTCTACACCCTGCACTTTCCCCAAGGAGGGAATTAGTAGGGGCCACATGCATAGCTGGCTAGGGTGAGAGTTAGGAGTCTAGGATCTAAAATATCATGGGTTATCACGGGACACATGCCCCAACATGGTGAAGACCCAGGGTGGCAAAGAAATCATGGTGACCTCGTCTAGACTCTAAATATATATTTTAAGAGACAAATTTGGAAGCATGGCCCAGACTGTTCAGTGTGTTCTAAGATGGTGTTAAAAAGAATCTACTGTACGGGGGCAATGTCCTGGGTTTACAGTTTCCTGACTAATTCCATCATAAAGTTAATTGCCTTTGCTTTGGCTTTGAAGCCCAAAGACTCCCTTGGCACAAGACTCCCTCCTACACACACACACACACACACACCCAGACTCCTGGCAGGAAGTAATGACTCAACATCCAAGTACCAGGGCTCCTTGACTCATTCTCCAGACGGTTACTTCTGCCTGGCCAGGAGTTGGACTCTCCCTCTCCAGAGGGTGATGTCAGGAGGAGCCGTTCTGCCAACCACGCACTGGTGCCTTTGGAAGCCAATGCTCAGGCGCTGTTACTTCCGACCCCTCTTCCGAGGGAGATCACCAGGGGTTCCTGCTTCTTGTCTCCTCCCTCAAATCCACCCTCTGTGTAGTAGGAGCTCTGCCAATTCTTCCAGATGGCCTAACCTGTCTTGTTGCTACCTTTGGACTCCATCTCATTCTCACTACAAAGCAGAGAGCCAGGCAATGGTACATCCTATTCCTCTACAGAGGTGGACACATGTGGATTGGTAAGGATAAGGGAACCGTCTAAGGACCCACAGCTAGGATATTTATGGCCAGGCTACAAATTGGATTCATTTGATTCTAAGTATAGGGCTGAGTCCATTACTCTATACAAGTTTGTATTCATTTCCTAGGCCTGCCATAACAAATCGCTACAAGGCTGCTGGCTCAAAACAACAAGAATTTATTCTTTCGGTGGTCTGGAGGCCAGATGCCCAAAAATCAAAGCATTGGCAAATTAAACCAAGGATACTCTGTTCCACACATCTCTTCAAGCTTCTGCTGACCACTGGTCCTTGCTCATTGGCTCATACATGCATCTTGGTAACCTCTCTGTCTAAGCATGAGCCTTTTCATTGGTCTTTTTTTATGATAATGAAAGAAGTTGGACAACTGGGAGCATGATGGGAAAGTGAAAAATCTGAAGTGGAAGATTTTGAGTTGAGAGCTTCTAATGGGGGATGCCCTTCTTTATATATGTTTCTCTTATTGGTTGATGAATAAAACACTGTATATATGTTTCTCTTATTGGTTAATGAATTGAACACTGTTTGGCCAATGAGGCAGGAAGACAGGTGGGACTAGAAGATGAGAATTCTGGGAAAGGTAGGCAGAGAGGGTGCGTGAAGAGTCACCATGTAGATCACAAAGGAGTAACAGGTCCGGGCAATCTCCGGTAAGCCAAGACCATGTAGAAATACATAGACTAGTATTTATGGGTTAATAATTAAGAGAGAGCTAGCCAATAATAAGCCCTAGCCATTAGCCAACAGGTTAATAATTAATGTTGTGTTTCTCTGTGTTCATTTGGGCCTGGAAGCAGCAGTGGAACTTGGCGAGACCAAGAAAGTCCACCAGCAACAAGCTTCTGGATGAGGGTCCTTGTAGTGAGATATCCACTCCGCCTGCACCTGTTACACTGACCATGCCCACTGGGATGTAGGCACAGGTGCAGATGTGATCTATGGGAGGCTAAGTCTGGGGTCAGTGAATTTTATTTCCCAAGCAATAGATCCTAGCTAGTAAATCCTGTGTGTTATGCTTATGTTTCCATGTTTGTAAAAGGAAGACAGCAAAGGTCTACACCTACAGGACTCTGTAAGAGTTAAGTCTATGTGAAGCACTTCATCCTGTACCTGGCAAGAGCCCAGTTAACATTATTTGTCATCAGCTACAATTGGTCCTAGGCCGTGCATCTCACCGAACATAAAACCCAAAGTTCCTTCTATGGTATCAACGCCTTCTGCCTATGGGCCCATAGTCCTCTAACCTCAGGTTTTACCCTTGGCTCATCCGTTCTTCAGATTTCATCTGCTCTGGCTCCTTAGTGGAACCTGCTTGTACCCAAGGACTTTCAAATATGGTTTTCTTTACTTGGCATGCTCTCTTGTGAATCTTTGCCTGCCTTGACACTCAATTTATTCTCTGTCAGCAGAGACTACGGGGGAGGCGACAGTGGTAATCTACTAAATGTGCCTCACACTGTACAGAGCACCTGAGCCCCTCCCCACATCTGCTTTTCCAGGTGAAGAAGTGGGCTCAGACACAGTTGCCTGATACCACACTGTTTGTAATGGGGAGCAAAGGTTCAGTTTTCACCACCCCAAGTTGGTGTGTCCTTGAACTTTGATTTCCAAGAGAGGAAAATATGAGTGAAGATGGAATCTGCCACCACCAAGGGACTCCATGAGAATTCCTCCAACCTTGGCTCCCAGAAGGGGTTCTTGCCCTCAGGAATTCTTGGCAAGAGTCATGAGATGTGCCCAGACCCTCCTGTCACTGACCTTGAAGAAGTGTCTTCAAAAACTCTTTTAATCTAAAATCCCCTGCAGCGTGCAGCCACCCACATCTTAAATCCTGTCAGCAGAGCCCTCTCATATTTGACATTCTTTCTCCAAGTTCCTGACCCCAGCATTCTGCAGCAAAGCTCTCTTCCTCGTTCCCACCTCTGTGCTTAGGGAGCACTAGGGAGGGAGGGGCAGGGGTGCCACAGACAGAGAGACCTCAGTCACTCCACTGGAGACAGGAGCAGAGGTTCTTCTGCAGCTTGTGGAAGAAAGTCCATCTCCAGGAATGTTCCAGAAGTTTCCATGGGATGTTAGGCGGGGAATCCTTCTAGAGATGTCTTCAGTAAGAAGCCACACAATTGCGGCTCAGTATATTCTAGTCCAACTTCAGAGGCAATCGGCTCCTCTCTGAGGCCTGCAATCATTTTCTCATTATGGGTGGGTCTGTTCTCAGACATCAGGACACCCATCCTGGGTTTCTGAGTCCATCCAATGTGGCCTGCCACTCCACCAGAGAAAGGAAGAATTCAGGACGGGTGGACAACTCGCCCCATTCATGCCCAGCTGCAACGTCTGTCTCACTGTCACTGTACCTCCATGGCTAGACCCCAGCTCAGATCCCACCTTTACTCTGCAGCCTTCTTAGGGTAACTTGCCTAACTTAGATCCTCATAAACCTTCTTCTGAGGGACAGAGAGAGCTCCCTAAGCCATAGGTGCTCGGGGGAATGAAGCCATAGTTCTAAAACTCGGTGACCGGTCTTGTTTCCCCTCCAGCCACAAAAGACTGGCCTCTCTGACACCATCTTTGGTCTAGAGCTTTGTGCGTGTTGTTGCTCCTCTGTCTTGGGTTGAGTGGTACCCTCTTTAAATGCATGTCATTTCCGCAGACTCAGACTGTGACCTTATTGGAAGCAGGTATTGCAGCAGAGTGAGTCTTTGATCATATTGCAGTAGGGTGAGTCTTTGATCCACCATGGCAAGAGTCCTTAGGGCACTCAGGGCAGCAGGCAGTGGAAGGAGTGGCTGCATAAAGATGGAGGAAGAGGAAGAAATGGCACAAGGAACACGAAGGTCTGTCTGAAACAAGAAGCTTGGGTGAGTGGAGACATCCCCTCCCTTGGAGCTGTCACAAGACACCTTGATTTCTACCTTCAACCTGAGAAGGGGAGATTTTTCTATTGTTTTAGGGCAACCCGTTTGAGCTGCTTGGTGATGACATCCCTAGGAGATACATATCAAGCAATGAACAGAAATGAGTCCCCCTAGACAGGGACCTCTCATTGCACGGTCGAAGTTCATTTCATCTTCTCTTGCTTGCCCCCTCCGACTGATTCTACCGATTCACCTAAGATAGCCCTTCTTGGCTGCTCTTCCTACATCCTAGTTTGGTTTCTGTTCCTGTGGTAAACGCCACAGTCAAAAACAACATGGGGGTGAGACTGTGGTTACTTGGCTTATACTTCCCAATTGCCGTCCACCACTGAGGGGAGTCAGAGCAGAAAGTCAAGTGGAAGTTGAGGCAAGAATGACAGAGTGATGCTGCTTCTGGCTTGTTTCCTTCTGGTTTGCTCAGCTGTGCCTTTTATGGAGCCCAGGCCCAACTGCCTAGGGATGGTACTGCCTACAGTAGGCTGGACACTTCTTCGTTAACTGGCAATAAAGAAAATGCTGTACAGACATGTCCATTGGCCAGTATGATAGAGGGAACTCCTCAGCCAAGGTTTCCTATTTCCGCATGTCTGACAACCAAGAATAGATAGCACACCCCACCAAACCATGTCTGGTGTTCGCAGAATTCATATCTTCCCATGTTTCAATGATGTCCTGTTTGCTTGACATGGGTCCTCATACCTCCATCCCTAGAAGCAACAGAATGTGTGATTTTCAGAGTTGCACCAGATCTGAGCATGTGTGCAGGGCACCAACCCAGAGATTTCCCTAAGTGGTTTCTGGTTGTATTAGTTCCTTCTTGACCTTCCTTAACCATCCCCTTTTTATCTCCCTCTGACCTAATGGGTCAGTTCTCATCTTCCAGTGTGTCTGTGTGTCTCTGTGATGGTGGGGGTGGGGGTATTGTGGTATATGTACCTCTCTCTCTCTCTCTCTCTCTCTCTCACACACACACACACACACACACACACACACACACATTACTCAGCTTTTTGCACGAGTGCTGGGGATTTGCACTCAGAAACTCACACTTATCCAGTAGCACTCTTACCACCCCCTACCCCACCCAAGCTATCTCTCCAGCCCCTATCCCGGATTTTGACAGGCACTCACCAGGGAGACCTGGAGGGAGCTGGACAGGTGCAGACTCCCTTTCTACTCAGTGCGCCGCTCTGGCAAGCATGTCCTCCTTGGAGCCAGCCTGGAGAGATCCTGTGTTGTCAGTGGGCACACCTCTGGACGAACTTATTATAAAGTATTGCACTCATTTCTGGGTTCTCTTCTCTTCCCTGCACTGCCCTGAGCCTGCATCTCACAAAGTGTCAGCAATTTCACATTGCTGCAGACTTTGCTTTCCAGGGGACCACGTCTAAAACAGTGGTCAGATGAGATTAGGAACAACGAGCAATTCCCTCTACCCTTTGCTTGGAAGAAGGGTCACACTGAATTTGCACTTGTTAAAGGCTCTGAGAAGTTCTGCATGGAAACAAAACTTACACATATCTTTATCACATCATGGACAAACACTTATTGAACACTCATTCTGTAGGAAGCATGAGCCCAGACTCTTTACACATTATCAGTTTTGTTAAAATTCCTCCTATAACCATCTGGGGCAAGAATGGCTATTTTTTTTTTTCATTTTGCAAACAAGGAAACCAAGTCACAAGGTCCCTTAGTATCTTGTGACACAGAGAGCAAGGGCATTCTTCTCTTCATTGTTCTATTTTTGAGAGAAGACTGCACAAGGAGAGCCCAGCCCAGGGTCTTTTTGCTTCAGCCACTTTCCCAAGGGCTGGGATGACAGGCGTGTGCTACAGTGCAAGACAAGAAAGCATCTAATCTGGGAGTCTGGCTCCAGACTGAGCTTGCAAGCACTTGTCTTGACCTCGGAAATGCCCTTTTTTATGATGGTTGTTTTAAATCGGGTCACCTGTTAATATTGACTGAGCTGGCTCTATTGGAAGTGCTTTGTTCTAAGTTTATCTTGGTTTCCTGCAGAGCTAGCCATACAGCAGGCATTGATATTTTTTGCCTTTGTTTACCCAATTGCTTTATGAGCTAACAATTTTACACTACAATAAATATTTGTAGGAATGAGAGAACCGTGTGTGTGTGTGTGTGTGTGTGTGTGTGTGTGTGTGTGTGTGTGTGTGTGTGTCTGTGCGCGTGTGTGCGCGCGCACGCGCGCATGTAGGGCACTCTAGTTCATTCCCTTATGAGGAGGTCAGAGGGCAGCTCTAGGGAGCATTAGGCAGTCAGTTCTCTCCCCCCACCATGTAGGATTCAGGGACCAACTCAGGATGTCAGGCTCACATGACAAATGCTCTTTCTTACCTGGCCACTCACCTTAACAAAATAACCCTGGCTAGACATCTTCAATTCCAATTTCTTGCTTGTGGCTCCAAAATTGGAAGTAAAAGCCTCTTTTCTGGTACATGTCTGGTCATCAACTGCTCGACTTCTGGATACAGCCATGGCCAGGAAGGATGATGTGATGAGAAAACACGGCCCCTCATCTCTGGGAGCGTAGCCGTCATGCTCAGCGCTATAGGTTGCACACATTGCGACTGTAAGCTGTTCTATTCCTATCAGTCTCCATCCAACGGTTGCCGTGCACAGCAGCCACGATATGCAGCAATTGCCAGGTTGAGGTTGGGCGGGGTGGCGTGAGGGTAATTGCGGGACTGTAATCATTGCGGACACAATCTGGCTTATCTGAGTGGCTCTGGGTGTAGCCCTGTGCCATATCACAAAGCACCAGGAAGTTCTGACAGTGGCGCCTGGAAGCCTGCCCTGTCTGAGGCGGGTTCTTGAGGGAGTGCCTACAGAGGCATCGCCCTGTCCATGCGACCCAGACCATCCTCCAGCATTGTGGGGAGCGTTGGCTTCCCTGGTGACAGGGAAAACTCTTGTCACTCCTTGTGGGGTGTCTGTCCCATGCACATCTCATCTCTACCCACAAGAGGCCAATAGCATCCTTCACTCCAAAGTGTGAGTACCAGAGCTGTCCCTGTTGTTCTCAGGGACGACAGTTGTTCAGGCATGAGAAGCACGGTTGTAGATAGAGGTCAGCATCCTCTGATGTGTGTCCAGCCACACGAGGCTTAGATCTGGTCTAACCTGAGATGGGGGCTCTAAGAACAAAACACACACTAGATCTTGGTCAGTTAGTCTGAAGATACATGTAACATACCTCAGTGACAATTTTAAAGCATTGATTCCATATTTTAAAAAAAAAGACACTATTTTGCGTCTACTGGACTAATTCAAATATTCTACAACACTCATTTCATCTGTTCTCTCTCTCTCACACACACACTCTCTTCATGCCTCCATGCCTACAGAGAGAGAGACAGAGAGACAGAGGGAGAGGGAGAGAGAGAGAGACAGAGAGAGACAGAGGGAGAGGGAGAGAGAGAGAGAGAGAGAGAGAGAGAGAGAGAGAGAGAGAGAGAGAGAGAGAGAGAGAGAGAGAAAATGTACACACGCATGTGCATACCTGTCGAAGCCGGAGTTGGAGTTATAGGTATTTGCGAACTGCAACTGCCCATCACAGTTGGTGGGAACCACACTTATGTGGGTGTGAGGAACTGAGCTCGGGTCCCTCTCCAGGAACAGTACGTGATAGTTACCATTGTGTAATCGCTTCGATTCCATCTATTTTTACCGTTTTGAGTCAGGGGCTTTCATTGGCTCAGAACTTATCATATAGGCTAGGCTGGAAGAAGAGAAGGAGGGGAAGGTTATCCTTATGAAAGTGTGCGTGCGTGCGTGCGTGCGTGTGTGTGTGTGTGTGTGTGTGTGTGTGTGTGTGTGATAGATTCATCATTCATCAGAAATCAGCCTCTGTCTCTCCAGCACTGGACTGTAAGCTCATACCACCATGCCACTTTTGTTTCTATAGGGTCTGGGGGATGGGACCTGATTCCTCACTCTTTCAAGACAACACGTTATCGAGGAATCATGGCAATTCTTTTTTACTTTGTTTAAATGTGGCACGGGAAGGCTTCAGATGACATCTACATACTGAATAATGGCATTGCTGGGTGGGCCACTGTGTCCCCACTTTCATTCAGCCTCTGAGCTCTCAGCACTCCACTGACCACCCTTGGTTCTGTTTCTCTTTTAGAAATACCCCACATTTGAAACTTCACTCTGCTAAAAGCACCAGGAGAAGCAGTCAAACAGGACTTCCCCTCCAAACTGACTTGGACACCATGTAGGCCCACCCTATGGGCCCGTGAGTTCCTATGACAGCTGGTTAACAGTCCTACTGTGTGACTCCCTAGAGCTGTTCCATCAGTTCCTGAGCCCTGCTCTTGACTTCCGTCTCATCCTTCTGGAAAACTCCAGCTTCAGTGCTCGGATACCATCAATCCTTCATGAAAGAGGCATCTATGGCTATCTCATGATGCCCAAGGAAGGCCCAACTCCTCAGTTGGGTCCCCAGCACTTAGTAGCAGCTGCCTACAGCCAGGGCTGTGGCTTTTGGAGATCTATCTCCACAGGTTTCAATCATATGGGTCTATATTCTCTCATTACCCCACCCATTCTCCTTTCTGTCCGTCAAACCCCTGAAGACTTTTAAAGTCCCTCCTCCTCAGAGGCAGAAAGATTGTAAGGGCCAGAGATGATGAATGACTCCACGGAAACAGTGTCATCCAAACATAAGACTGACATACATATATGCCATGGAAACCGTGACAGCATATACAAGGCCTGTACAGCTGAGGTCCCAACACTGAGTGGGGGACATGAACACGGGCTCCCAGTCCTACCCAAGAAGCTATATGCAATTGATACCTATGGGTTATGGAAAATCAGTTTTCTCAAATGGAGTCTTAGTGAATATATTAATCACAGTTCAGGGCCAACACAAAACAGCTCAATGGCATTTTTGTAGGATTTTTTTGGTCTCATTTTACTTTGGGATTTTCGTGTTGTCTTATTGGTCTTTTGCTTGCTTATTTTGATTTCTGTTCTTGTCATGTATGTGTGTATGTTTCTTGTTTAGTTTTGTTTGTTGGTTGGTTTTAAAGATAGACTGAGAGAAAAAGAACATAACGTTTGATGGGTAGGGAGGAAGGGAGGATCCTGGAGGAATTGGGAGAGGGGAAACACATGATCAAAATGTATTGTATAAAAATATTTCTTCAATAAAAATAAAATCTCTCCTCCTCCTCCTGGAAGCCTTGCCAGTTGCCATAGTGACCTAGACAACTATAATTGGGAATGTTTTGAGGAAAGTCACAGGTGCTGGTTCTCCTTTGCTCCCCAAAGTCTTTGGCTTTTCTTTACTCTCCATGAAGGGCTTTCCTGTGCTCTAGACCTATGAACAGCTGCCCAAAGTCCCACTATTGGGATTGACTTCTATGACCAAACTCTCCAGAACTAGACAGGAGACGCAGAGATGATTTTAACCTTGCCATTATTTCTCAGCGCTGTGCACAGCACCGCTGGGAGCCATGATGGTTACCAGTTGGCTGGATGGAGAATGGACTCCCAGTTAGAAGGATGAATCAGACGGATTGGGGGTGTGGCAAGATAGCTAGACAAAGGGTGGATGGGTACTCTTTAGAAATAGCTGTCTACCACATCTGCATATAACCTGCCTTGTCTCCCATGTCTTCCTCTGAGTATAGAGAGGGGCAATGGAGCTATGGGGAGGAATTTGTCCTTTGGCAAGGCATCTGGGAGCCTATCTTGTTGGCTGTCTTATAGGTCGGTGAGTTCCTAGGATGTGGCTGTCTCTCTGTCTCCCTCCTCCTAATAGCTCAATATTTGAACGGCCAAATTACATCAGTTAACCAGAACAATGAGACATCATTTAACCAGAATGATGAAACTCAGTTCTCGGCATCAGATGCACTAGGTCCTAGAGGGAAAAACTACAAACTCTCATCAAGGCGGGAGAGAGATGGCAGGCCCCGGAGAACTGTGCTTCCTGTACAGAGCACAGCCCACATTGGGTCGACCTGCCCTGAGCCATCTTGTTCCTCCATCTGCATTCCAGAAAAGTCATGTTCATCTGGCTTAAATGGTTCTGCCTGGGGGCTTTTGGGTGTTTTGGCCAGCCAGTGGCTGGCTGATGCTTTGTCATCAAAGCCTTCCCTTCCCTTTGACTTCTGTCTTCAGGGCAGGACAGGAGGAAGGACAAAGGTCCTCTCAGGTCTTCTTAGCTTGCGTCGACAACAGGGAAGAATGAAGAGGAAGTTTTATAAAATTGCTGTGTGAACCAGGGTTTAAGGAACTGGGCAGGTTCCACGGTCTTTGGGAGTCACTGCTTAGGACAGCCAGTAGGTGGCTCTGTTACACAGTTAGGTGACATGAACCAGACAGGAGGCAGGCTCCAAACCCTAACCCTTCCTGTCACAGGCTGCCTTTGAAAGCTCTGAGGGCTCCTCCTGCAAGACAGAGTGGGAAAGACCAGAGGGGTGGACAGGGGCTCACAGTGGAGCGGGCAGGGGCGCCCAGTGGAGCGGGCAGGGGCGCACAGTGGAGAGGGGGCAGCCAGTTAAAGAGGCCCAAGAGAGGGCCAGTTCTCCGCGAGGCATGGAAGGTCAAAGGCACAGAGGAAAACACACAGCCTGGGGAAGAAGGCAGAGTGTGGGTTTGCTTTTCCATTCTAACTTGTACTCTCCGTAGGGCTTTGGGGAAATGCAGCAAGCTCTGTGTTTCCTTCGCTGCCTGTGAACGGAAGGTCTAATGCCACCTCAGGGTTGCTGGACCATTTAAATGAGAGTTCAGGAGACCAGGACCCCTCACCACACAGACCGTAGAACTGTCACTTGGTATGGAACCTTCATCACATTAATCAGCGTGGACTAAGCAATGTACACTGTGCTATATGACATGTATTCTGTGGGCACTCAGGGACTTGGTTATTTCTATGTAGAAAACCAGGTCATCAGGAGACCCTGCTACAAACCTGTGCCACATACACCACTCAGGCGACCCAGCTCCAGTAAAGAGGCAACTGGGGAACCTTGAAGACAGGTTCTCTAGAACTGGAGGGAGCCACAGAGAGGTGGTTGTGGCATCACGGAGAAGTGGCCGGTGTCAGGGCATCGCTGTGAGAGCAGGAACACAGGAAAAAAAGGAGGCAAGCAGCCTGGTCCCCTAGGATAGGAGAAGCAGAGACTTCTCCCTTCCTGGGAAGATGTGTGGGTGGGACCATCCTCCCACCAGGGGAGCCAAGGAGCCTGAGCATCCAAACCCTAACCCTGTCACCGGTCTTGTGGCTGTAGGGCAAGTGACATTAACCCCTTTGATGCTTACAGCCTGTATGAAGGAGTTGTAAGTCATCAGTGAGTCAGCCTGGGCAGTGCCAGGTAGAGCATGACATTACCATAAGGCAGGAGGAAGGGAGGAAACAGTATTGTTAAGATCTCATTGTTGCACTCAATTTCATTTTAATTCACCTTTACCTTCAGGGAGGTCACAGCAGGTCAAAACTAGGAAAGAAATTTAATTCATACTCACCTCCACCATCAGCACCACCACTACCATCACCCACTACCACCAGCACCATTCACTACCACAACTGCCATCACCACTACCACCACCACCACCATCAGCAGCAGCACCACCACCACCATTACTCATTACCACCACTATCACCACCATCACCATTATCATCATCTTCCTCCTAAGGCAGAGTTATTACTCATGGGGAGTAGGGGGTGGTGCGGACTTGTCTCTTGACTTTAAGTCAAATATTTCCAAATATTGTCATAACTCAGGCCAGTGAGTAAAGGTACACCATGACATGCACACTACCATGACATGCACACTCTGCCCATCATGAACACACACCACCACCACCACCAGCAGCAGCACCAATAATACTAACTAAAATACAAATTTAAAAATCATTATCACTCTTTATTCAGACATAATCCCTTATAGCTTATCTTCAAACATTTGTCAAAGGAATGGTCATGAATTCTAGAGACAGAATTTTATAGATAACTAAACTTAGGAGATGTTAAATTAGAAACTGAACAGAGGGTTCTTTTTCATTTATTAATTATTATGATTTTACTGGAAATGATCAGAGCTCTGAATAGTCTGTAAGTTTTATGGTGCCCTTAGAGGCCAATGTAGTGAAAACTCAAAATTTTAAACTTGTATATTGTGTGTGTGTGGGGGGCATGTGCTGTGTGGGGGCATGAGCTGTGTGTGTGTGTGTGTGTGTGTGTGTGTGTGTGTGTGTGTGTGTGTGTGTGTGTGTGAGACATGTGCTATGGCGCACCTTGGGTGGAGGCTACAGGAAAACCTACAGGAGTTGCTCTTCTCCTGACACCATCCAGATCCTAGGGACCAAACTCCAGTTGTTAGGCTTGGTGGCAAGTGCCTTCCTGGGCCATCTCTTTGTTCTGAAAAGTCTTTGTGTTTTGTTGTTTTGGAGATGGGGGTCTCACTGTGTATCCCTCAATGGCCCGGGACTCTTTATATAGAGCAGGCTAGCCTTGAACTCACAGAGCTCTGTCTATCTCTGCCTCCCAAGTGCTGGAATTAAAGGTGTGCGCCACCACACCCCACCTAAACTGCTATTCTTGTAGAATTAACTGTGCCCCTCTTTGCTTTCTTGGATGCTTCCTGGAGCAAGCTGTTGGGGAATATAGTTTGGGTTGTTAATACAATCATTATATGAAGAAAAGTTTTCACTTGGGATGTCTATGTGGTAGGTAAGTGTGAGTAACTAGCTATCTGGATATGCTGTGTTATCAAATTCACAAATGACCTTGTCAGTACAATGCATGCCCCTTAATCCATGCTGATTAGTGTATACACATTTAACATAGATCCACACCAAACGACAGTTCTTAATTTGCCTGGTGAGAACAGGAATGATTTTTACTTCCTTCTTAGGCTTATCTGCACTCCAGGACTGTTCCCAAAGGAACACACATGTCTACAGTCCCGAAGAGATCACTCTTATTGCGTAATCGGCGATGAAACATCTACTTGAAAGAGTGCTTCTTCTCTGGGGATTAGCTGATGGGCCCATGTAATGCCTTGAAACAAAAGAATGGGGGATGTGTTCATCAGATCTTCACACGATACTAAATTTGGTGGGGTGGCTCACACTCAGCGAGCCAAGAATAAAATTCAAAACAACCGTGACAAATTGAAAACATGGCTCTACAGAAACCGGATGAAACTCAATAGGACAATTAGAAGGTGACATACAGCTAAAAGCAGCCACCATATGTGAGGGATGAAAACAGGTCCAACTTGTAAAGATTGGTCAGCAGTCAGCAGGTGAGTCCCTCCCGGTTCTGTGCTAAAATTTGGTAGAGGCACACTAAAAAGGCTGGTGAAGATCATGTCCACAAGCTGAGGACCAATGAACAAGAGTGTCCCAGGGAGCTTCATTTCTGAGTTTGAAAATCTACTATAATATTCTGGAACCTACTAGAACAGTCTTGTATGAGGTACAACTTGCAGTTCACTTAAGGAAAAACCTCTGAAACAGAGCAGCCTTCCCCCCTTCTGGGACTGTCACTGTGTGACCTTACTATGTAAGGATGCCATCTGTCCCCTGCCAGGCTAGGAGAACATGTGGTGTTGCATCCATGTGACAGAGGCACTCTGGGACCTCTAGTGTGGGGCAGAAACGTTAGAACTTCTGGGACACTTTACTGGTTTATGGCGTCAGTCAAGTAGACTATTTGAAATCCGAACCAGCTCTGAGAAGCCTGTCCTAGACAATCCGGGCATCTGGTGGTAGTCAACGAAGCGCCTTGCCGCTTCAAAGCTGGCTGGATTCCGCACACATAAAAGGACCATGAAGTGCCACGAGCCCCAAGTCATCCCCTTCGCCGGTCCCATGTCAGTTAACTCCTCATTACAATGCTGAGTGGAGTCTGTGTCACCCCCTCTTGAAAAGGCTTGGAGAAGCTGGAGTGGATCCAGGCAAGAGTCACAGACACGCTCAAAGAGATGGAAACTGGGCCCCATCCACGTAGAGAGACTGAAGGAATGACAATTATTCTGCCTCGGGAAGAAAAACATAGGAAAAGTCTGAATAACCCATCCCCACCGAGTAGAAGCACATATGTACCTTAGCTCAGGCCTTCATCCCATCTGTGACCTGACCAGGAGTCACCCAATCCAATAGATTGCATGGACTGCACACTTCACACGACCTCATCCAGCTTTCTCTAGAAGACTTAGTGGTCCTGTAAGTTTCTGGCCTTTCTTATGAAGAAGCTGTGGCCCTAATACAGGAGCTATAGCATGTTGGAGTTCATTTTACTAGTGAGTGGTAGACACAGGCTTTAAGCTTGGGTAGTTTGAAAGTATTTCAGCCATAGCTCCAACAGCAAATGTCCTCTCTGGGACTAAGTTCTTGAAAAAGCCTTTCTCATCTCACGCTGCACCAAATGATCCCTGAAGATGCCATTAATGATGAGACAATTATTTTTTTCTTTTTGGTTTTGTTCTCAGTTTTTGGAGACAGGTAGAGCCCAGGCTGACCTTGAGTTTGGCATACAGTCAAGGATGGCCTTGAACTCTTAATCTTCTTGCCTCTACCTCTTAAATTCTGGGATTGTGTGTGTGCCACCATGTCTGGCTTGAGAACATACTAAATGACAAAGGCCCTGACCCACACCAGACTTAAATTTCAACAGTGGGTCTTATATAATATCACATCTGATACCTATCTGAGCTGTATCACCTGTCCCCATTCATACAATGATGTCTTAACCCCTGTGTCCCCAGGTTATAGCAGTAAGAGGATTAGTGGTGGTCCCTGGGTTGAGTCCTCACTGGGTATGACTGGTAGGTATCTTTGTAAGAAAAGTACATTAGGACAAGGGGGCAAAGGAAATACTGCATGAAGCCGGAGGGGGAAAACAGACAGCTAAGCCCAGGAGTGAGGCCTCAGAAGATACTAGCCTTGTCCATGCTTGGCGTTGAACTTCTAACCCCAGAACTATAAGCCAGTACATTTCTGTAGTTTAAAGCCCCCAGCCCTGTTGGCTTGTCAGGGAAGCCTCAAACAATCTACAACCTTCTTAATTACACACTAGTGTAAGGACAAGATCCAGTCCTGAAGCTTTGACTAACTCTCCCAGAACCAACAGCAGAGAACCCAGCAAGGCGCTCTTGAGGCATGTGCCCAAATAAGCTCAACCAGGCCCATCAGGGGCTAGTAGGGCAGACCAGAGTGTGGAAGCAAATATCCAGCCCATCCTGAACATTCTTGTAGATCAAAGAACGCAGTGGCTATTGTCAAGACTAGGGGACATGTGGAATTAGGCTTTTGTAATCAGATCTCTGCTTTAGTATATAAAATTTAGCAATAAATTAATGGAAACTGGGGATTAAGTTCTATGGACACAGGTGTGGATCCCTATGTGGAGGAAGGAGAAGGCACCCCTAAACATGAGAGGGCTCTGAGGAGCTTTCAAACATAACCCTTTGTAGAATGCTGGTCTCTTGTGTGGGAACAGCTTTGGGAGGGCACTGTAGGTCTTGCTTAGCTTATGAGTCTTGGATCAGAGCAGTTGCAATGTTTCTGATTTCTACCTATCAAGGGCATGGTCTGTGCACCTTCACAATGGCTCCTTCACAATGCACAGAAGTGGGGTGACTGATGAGAGACAGTAGCAGTCAACATGTCTTCAGCCCAGGTCAGCCTTATTCTAAACCTTCTGCCTTTTCCTGATACATGGCTATCTGCTCCAAATCCCTTTGCCTTCCTTTCCCTTTTGAACATTACTTCGAGCGTGTGTGTGATGACTCTGGTGTGAGGGTGGGTATAACACAGACCATCTGAGAACCACAGCATGCATCATCAGACAAACAGGTGCAGAGAACACCTGAGACACCCTACATCCTCAATGGCCAGCCTAGCATCTAATCATGTAGCTGCTAAGGAAGTTATTTATGAATCAAACGAGCCTAGAATTGGGTGGGTTTTTGCTTGTTTGTTTGCTTTTTGTTTTGTTTTGGATTTTGGAGATAAGGTTTCTCTGTAGCTTTGGAGGCTGTCCTGGAACTAGCTCTTGTAGACCAGACTGGTCTCTAGCTCACAGAGATCTGCCTGCCTCTGCCTCCCGAGTGCTAGGATTAAAGGCCTACACCACCAACGCCCAGCTTGAATGAATTTTATAAAACTTGTTTGGTTTAATGAAGTATGACCATTTCTTGTAGCTTTGATGGCAAATAATAGTAGCTTAAACAACTGAGGTTTAGTTTCTTAGGGTTCTGGAAGCTGGAGGTCAAGGTCAAGCAGGATGGGTTCCATCCTGTAATACTGAAGATGGCTGCCTTCTTGCTGCAACCATAGTACTTCTCCCTGGTATGTGTGCAGAGAGGGCCAAAGGGGGGAGACAGGAAGGGATAAAGGAGGAGTATATGTATGCCTGAGTATGTATGAGTATCATGAGTGTGCAGTACCCAGGGAGGCCAGAAGAGGGCATTGGATCCCATGGAGATAAAGTTACCAGCAGTTGTGAGACACAGTGGGTCCTAGGAGCCTAACCAAAGTCCTCCGCAAGAGTAGCCAATGCTTCTAACCTCTGTGCCATCTCTCTAGTTCCTATACAGGATCCTCTTTGGTGAGGAGCATCACACTCCTTGACTCTGGGAGATGTGTTTCCAGAAAGGCTAGTGCTCATTTACACTACCTGACTCTCCTAATCCCCAAGGCTGGAGTTTGCAAAGGTTCACTATGGAGAAACTAGATGTAGCGTAGCAGATGAGGTTAGGAGTTGACAAGGAATATCCAGAGGCTGTGTAGGCTCTGGAAGATGCAGTGACTGGGAGACCAGGTTTTGGGAAGGAACCATTCTCAGGGCAAGCTTTAGTAACACGGCCAAGGCATAGTCTCCCTGAGCTGAGAGGCATCTTTGTTAGCTTAGTTTGTTACCCACGAGCCACAGGGTAGCTTAAATACTGGCTTGCCCTTCTCACAAAGGCTGTGAAATTCTCTAAAGTCGTTAATCCCTGGGGAGGGAAATGGCTCTGTTGGGCAAGTGCTCGCTTTACAAACACAAGGACCTGAGTTTGATCCTCAACTTACCCTTGAAAACAAATGATCAGACAAACAATCAAAAGCCTCACGAAAGTAGGCATAGTGGCACACTTGCAATCCCAGCACTGGGGAGGCAGAGGCAGGCAGGTGGATTCCTGGAGCTTGTAGCCCCAGTTGAAATCCAGGTCAGTGAGAGACCCCGTCAACAAACAACCAAACGAAAAGCTGGAGTTTAGAGACGTAAATTGGTTGAGAGCACTAGCATTTCATGTGTGAAACCTTAGGTTCGATGCCCAGCATGGAGGAATAAAACGTGGACAGAACTGGGGCTTGTCCTCTGACCTCCATACACATGTGCACACACGTGCGTGCACACCTACATACATGTACTCAAGTGTGTGTATAGACACACACAGGACAAGGTCTCTATCCTTGTATTTTATTATCACAAAGCACTCCCCCCGCCCCCCATACCATGGAATCGCAGATTAGTCTTCAGTATGATACTGAGTGGGAGGACACAACCCCATAGCCTGCAGGTAGGGTGAAAAGATCCTAACTTTATTTTTCTCAAGGAGTGGGGAGAGAGGCAGAAGCTGAGGGGCAAGCTCAGACACCCACAAGGACCCATTGAGTGTGTGACTCCTCCAGTTGAGGGTAGGAGACAGAGAGCCTTGTGGGAAGGGGCACCGCTCCTGAGAAAATACCCAGCCTGTGAGAGTCAAACTTCACCCCTGGCTGTATGGAGCATGGGCAAACTGCTCTGCTCTGAGCTCGGCCTCCTGCTTCCTGCTGCAGAATTTCTGGGTAGGCTTAGGAGGATGAAGAGTCAGTATCATGCTACACAGCCTCTATCAGAGCCCGGTGACTTGGACTGCAGCAGCCTCGAGGCCCATTGTTGGCTGCTGCTTTCTGCACGATTGAGCACATGGGTCCAGGATGGTTCACCCTGGTTCAATGATGCTGGCTCAGTCAGGCTGACCTATCCTTGCCCACTCTGGCCTCAGCTCCTTTTTTCCTGGAATGGGTGTGTGAGTGTGTGTGTGTGTGTGTGTGTGTGTGTGTGTGTGTGTGTGTGTGTTTGTATATATGTGCTCATGTGGGTGCACACACATATGGGCTTGGGTGTGTGTGCTTGTCTTTGTGTGTGTGGTTGTGTAGAGGCCCAATGTGGATGCTGAGTGTCTTCCTCAAATCCTCCCCATCTTATTTTTGAGACCTTGTATTTCCCTGGACTTGGGGCTTACCACTTCTTCCAGGTTGTGTGTCAGTGAGCTCCAGCAGCCCACCTGTCCTCACTCCAAGCCCTTCAGCACCAGGGTTGCAGATGCCCTTCATGCCCATTTTCACACGGGGGCCAGGATCTCAGCTTGGTCCTCACACTTGCTTGGCAGGCACTTTATCCACTAAACCATCTCCCCAGCTCCCGACCCAAACTTTCTATTATTCCTCTGCTTCTCTGTAAGGAACCTTCCAACAGTTGACATACATTTCTGTGCTTCCAAGGCAATGTTTCTTAACCTGTGGGTTGAGACCTTTTTGTATGTGTGCGCGCACGTGTGTGCATGGGCACGCGCGCACGTGCGTGTGTGTGCGTGTGTGTGTGTGCGCGTGTGTGTATGTGTGTGTGTGTGCGTGTGTGTATGTGTGTGTGTGTGTGCGTGTGTGTATGTGTGTGTATGTGTGTGTGTGTGTGTGCGTGTGTGTATGTGTGTGTGTGTGTGTGTGCGTGTGTGTATGTGTGTGTGTGTGTGTGTGTGTTACATATCAGATAGTCCACATAATATCAGATATTTATATTATGATTTATAACAATAGGAAAATTACAGTTACAAAGTCATTTTATGGTTGGGGTCAATACAACATAAGGAACTATATTAAAGGCTTACAGCCTTAGGAAGGTTTTGAAGGGATCTAGGGAGGCCTAGACTCCATCGTCTGGGAATCTGAAAGGCCTGAGTACATGGGAGAGAGCAAATGACATAGTCTCCCTTTCCTTTCTCCAAAGCTTGATCCTGTCAGGCCCATGGCCTTATGGCACAGTCAGTTTGGAATATTTTTGTTCCATTCATGGGCCTCTAATGGAATCAAGACTCGGCTATTTATATTTACAGATGGCCCACACGTTAGTGGAAGGAACATCAAATGAAGCACATGTTGTTAGGACAGAGGAAAATTAGCAAACATGCCTAATAGGAAATCAAAGAGCCCGCTGCACCCCAATGTTTTCTGGACCAGGTTGCACTGGAGCCCGAACACTGCAGCTGATAAGGGACTCGAGACTTGTGTGATGCAGGGTGGTTTCGGCAGCAACAGCTAGGCAAGTTCATTGCTGCTTGTTTTGCTTGGGGGAAAAAAATGCAGTCATTGTCTGTGTCTATTGTTCCTTCTGAGACGATGCGGGGGATGAACAGCGGGCGTTTCATCTCCAATTATTTTCAGCCAAGGGGGAAAAACAGATGGTAAATAGCACTGAAAAAAATTTTTTTAGAATTAATATTAATAAAAGATGTGCTGGAGGTTGACTGAATCCCTAGGAAACAGAGCCAGCCTGGTGTTGGGGCTGGAGAAGAGGGAAGGGCCTGGACACAGAGAGGTAGTTGCAGAGGTATGCATGGCCAGGTCAGATGCTCCCCCGAGGGACCTCCAGGTGTTGAGGATGGTGTGGGTGGTGATGGCCCTTTGGAAGCCCAGCATCTGGTGCAGAGCCGAAGCCCTAATACCACGTGGCGCCTGCAGAGGCTCTGAGCACCCGGGGGAGGAAGGCAATGGGGCCAGGCCGAGGGCTGCCCGCTCTCACTCACAAGGCACACTGGCGCCTCTGGTCCCCTTGCAGCCGGGTGTGGCCCAGATGGCTCTTTGGTGCAGCTGTAGCTCAGGCAGGAGGCAGGCGGGTGTCCTCACCTCCCGAGCCACGCCAGCCGCTGTCCCTGTCCAGCTCGGCTAGTCCTAGTGTCCATCTGTCAGCAAAGGCTATAGAGTGTCCCGTAGATGCCCAGCTGTCCCGGGAAGGTTTGGATTCCACATTCAAGAGGAGAAAGAGTTCCGGCTCCTTCACATGGTGAGGAACTTACAGGGGAAGAAAGGCTGAGGCAATGCGTTCTATAGAGAGAGGGGGGCTTGTTTCACCAATGAACACAAGCTCTTGATCACCCACTTTGTACTGCGGATCGTTCTGAGCCCTAGAGGGGAGAAAGATGAGGCTGGCCCATGGAGAACTTACTCTGAAACACAGGGAAGAAGTAACGGTCAAAGGCACATGGAAATGTCTGAAGCCACCATTTACCAGGGCCTCTGCGGCGTCTCCTAGCATCTGTTTCCCTTTAGCCCTGAGCTCAAGGAGGCATGAGCTTGGAAAAGAAGCTGGGAAGAGTATGTGCTATAATCAAGAACTACAGACACCAATATTACAAAGCAAAAGCTACTGTAAAGACAGAGTCTCACTGGGGACCATTCTGCGGTTCTGACAGGTCAATCTTGTTTTCTCCTTTGCTTCAGGAGCTAGGGAGCTTAAGGGCAAAGCATGGTTTGCTTGCAGCAACAGATACCTAGGTACTTTTAGTATGTCCTTGAGAAATAACCTTATTTCCCAGCTTCAGTATTTCCTCTCATATAGTATTTCATCTTTCCCATGTAATAAATTTTATTTGCATCTTCTCACACGACTCCATCTTTTGGGGAATCCTTCTTTGTCTTCCTGTGTGTGATGTGTGCATGTTCACATTCAAGTGTGTGAGTGCGGCACAGTGCCAGTGTGGTGAGCAGATCACCTTGAGTGTGGGTGGGTCCTCCACTTCCCCCTTGTTTGAGACAGGGTTCCTTGCTGCATGCCACTGGGTATGCCAGGCTAGCTGGCCCTTGAGTTGGGACTTCTCCTGTATCTGCCTTCTATGGTGCCCAAAGGAACAGTGGGTGGGATTAGAGATGTGCACTACTGTGTGACTTCATGTAGTCTCTGGGGAATCTGTCTATGCTGGGGCATAGACACATGCATCCATGCATGCTTCTGTTGTCTGTTTTTTAAAGATGTGATTTCTGGGAATGCAAACTCAGGTTCTCATGATTGGACATCAAGAACTCTTACCCACTGAGCCACCTCCCCTGCCAAAAATCCCTCCTGAAATCCATCGCAGGGCATGATACACAGAGTACATGGACATCGGTAGGATTCAGTTAAGGCCTAAAAATCATCTTTGCTTTACATGACTAATGGCAGATAGTGAACTTGGATGCTGGTGAAGGACACTGCTTGGGGGGTAACCAGGGTAGTAACAGGGTAGAGCAGACAAGGCACTGGCATAGTGGGAATTTCTTAAATTTGGCAACTTACTGTGCCATGTAAGAAAATGGGGCCTTGAGAGGCATCTCAATGGGTAAGAGCATGAGGACCGACCTGGGTTCAAATGTTGGCATGCTCATTAAACAAACAAACAAACAAACAAACAAACAAACAAACAAACAGCATGTCTGTGGCCCCAGCACAGGGGAGTAGAGACAGGAGGCTAGCAAGGGTTTGGTCAGCCTGGCCAAACAGGGAGTTTCTGAGCCAGTGAGAGATCCTCTCTCAAGGTAACATGGTTGAGATTGGCAGAGAGAGGCACTTACATCCTGTTCTGGCCTCCACAAGCAAGTGAGAATACAGGTGCACACACACACACATTCACACACATGCATCATTCATAACACACACACACACACACACACACACACACACACACACACACGGAAATGTCTTTGTTCTCTGCAAATGCATGTCAGAATATGAAGTAGTAAGGAAATGTACTTTCCGATGTTCCAAAGTGTGTGGGTGTCTATCTTTCCTTGCATGTGTAGAGATGTGTGCAGGGTCACATGTGTGTGCGTGATCATGCCTGCATGTGAGGACACAGGGACAACTTGTGTGTTGTATGTTGTTCTTCAGGCGTTTTCCAGCTTCTTCGCTTGCTTGTTTAGACAGGGTCTCCCACCGGCCTGGAACTCACCCACTAGGCTAAGTGAGCTGGCTAGGGTGCCTCAAGAACACTCCTGTCTGCCTCCTCAACACTGGGGTTATAAGTGTGCACCACTATGCCCAGCATTTTTTTGTGTGGGTTCTGGGGATCAAACTCAGGCCCTTGTGCTCGTAAAGCAAACATTTAACCCACTGAGCAGTCACCTCAGCCTGGTGAATCAGTCACTCATTCACTCACTCACTCACTCACTCACTCACTCACTCACTCATTCACTCACTCACCACTCACTCACTCATTCACTCACTCACCACTCACTCACTCACCACTCACTCACTCATTCACTCACTCACTCACTCACTCACCACTCACTCACCACTCACTCACCACTCACCACTCACTCACCACTCACTCACTCACTCACCACTCACTCACCACTCACTCACTCACTCACTCACTCACCACTCACTCACTCACCACTCACTCACCACTCACTCACTCACTCACCACTCACTCACCACTCACTCACTCATTCACTCACTCACTCACTCACTCACTCACCACTCACTCACTCACTCACCACTCACTCACCACTCACTCACTCACCACTCACTCACTCACCACTCACTCACCACTCACCACTCACTCACCACTCACTCACTCACTCACCACTCACTCACCACTCACTCACTCACCACTCACTCACTCACTCACTCACCACTCACTCACTCATTCACTCACTCACTCACTCACTCACCACTCACTCACTCATTCACTCACTCACTCACCACTCACTCACTCACTCACCACTCACTCACTCATTCACTCACTCACCACTCACTCACTCACTCACCACTCACTCACTCATTCACTCACTCACCACTCACTCACTCACTCACTCACTCACCACTCACTCACTCACCACTCACTCACTCACTCACTCACCACTCACTCACCACTCACTTACTCACCACTCACTCACTCATCTATCTGTGCATGCTTTGTTTACCCATCTAACAGTGAACGGGAAAAAAGGAAAGACTATAATCCATACTTGAAAAATTGGAAACCTTTATGCGTCTCTCTTAGTTTGGGTTTCTACTGCTGTGAAGAGAAACCATGACTATGGCAACATTTATACAGGAAAACTTTTCATTGGGGCTGGCTTACAACTTCAGAAGACTAGTTAATTATCATCATGGCAAAGCATGACAGCATGCAGTAGACAAGGGACTAGAGGAGGTTCTGAGAATTCTACATGTTGATGTGCAGGTAATAGGAAGTGAACGATGACACCAGGCATAGCTTGAGCACGTAGGACCTCAAAGCCCACACTTGCAGTGACACACTTCCACCAACAAGGCCCTATCTACTCCAACAAGGCCACACCTCCTAATGGTGACACTTTCTATGGGCCAAACATTCAAACACAAGAGTCTGTGGGGGCCATATGTATTCAAATCACCATAGCGTCCAAATAGTTTTGCTGCTTGGCTTTCATTATGATGGATTCTTGGTGGGGGAATTCTGGAGACTTGTCTCTATACTGCAGCACCAAATACTTGCTGCATTGCCCAGCTTTGATATGGGTGCTGGGGGGAACTCAGCTAAAGTCCTCATGCTCGCAAAGCAAAAACTCATTGGGCCACACACCCCAGCCCAATGATGTCCCCCCTTTTTGGATAAGTTTCTTTTTAATTTAAATCTGAAACAAGCTCGTTTTGCATGTCAATCCCAGTTCCCTCACCCTCCATCCTCCCCTGTTCCCCCAACCAACCTCTCTCCCATCCCCTTTCTGCTCCCCAAGAAGCAGACTTCCATGGGGATTCTTCAAAGTCTGTCATATCATTTCCCCCATGTGTCTAGGCTGAGGGAATATCCTGCTGTGTGAAATGGACTCCCAAAGTCCATTCATATACTAGGGATAAATATTGATCCACTTACCAGAGGTTACATAGACTGCCCAGTCCTCCTAACTAACACCCACATTCAAGGAGTCTGTACTGATTTCCCAGCTGTCAGACTGGAGTCTATGAGCTCCCCCTTGTTAAGGTTAGTAGTTTCTATGGGTTTCTTCAGCCTGGTCTTGACCCCTTTGCTCATCACTCCACCCTCTCTGTAAGTGGATTCCAGGAGTTCAGTTCAGTGTTTAGCTGTGGGTGTCTGCTTCTGCTTCCATCAATTACTAGATATAGGCTCTAAGATGACATTTAAGATAGTTATCAATCTCATTACCAGGGAAAGGCATTTAAAGTAGCCTTTCCACTATTGCTTAGATTGTGAGCTGGGATCATCCTTGTAGATCTCTGGATATTTTCCGAGTGCCGGATTTCTCTTAAAACCTATAATGGCTCCTTCTATTGTGGTAGCTAGTTTCTTGCTCTTCTCTATTCTTGCTCTCCTGATTCCCTGACTCAATCTTCCTGCTCCCTCATGCTCACCTCTCTCCTCCTCTTCCTCCTAACTCCCTCTCCCCCACCCACCACAATGCTCCCAATTTACTTGGGAGATCTTGTCCTTTTCCCCTTCTCCAGGGTACCATGTATGTCTCTCTTAGGGTCCTCCTTGTTTCCTAGCTTTTCTAGTGGTGTGGATTGTAGGCTGGTAATGTTTTGCTCTGTCTAAAATCCATACATAAGTGAGTACATACCATGTTTGTCTTTTTGTGACTGGGTTACCTCACTCAGTATGGTTTCTTCTAGTTCCGTCCATTTGCCTGCGAATTTCAAGATTCCATTGGGTTTTTTTTTTCCCACTGAGTAGTATTCCATTGTGTAAATGTACCACATTTTCTTCACCAAAGATACCCCTTTAAAGGGAATTCTCTCTAAAAACCCATTCTGTCTTCTATTTTCCTTTCACACTCATTCTTTCTGCCTTTCTTCTCCTGCTACCCTTTCACTGGAACACTCCGACTTCTCACTGGGATACTAAAGGAAGAATGGAGTTTGGAAAAACTCAGAAGAATTGTGTTCAGACAGCTAGGCAGAGTCCACCCATGTCTCTGTAGATATAGAACTCCCATTGAGGTCATCAACAAGGGCGCCAGCTTTTAATATATTTTTCTTTTGGAGGCTTTTATTAATCCACAGGAGAGACAGCATCAGCTTTCCGTCTCAGCCATTACTTCTTGTCATTTACAATTCAAGTAACCACTTCAGTGGAAAAGGGGAAGGAGAGGTTCCCAGCAACAAGAATCATCTTCTGGGACCAAGGGTCAGTGCTTTCCATGGGCTTTGCTGTTGGTGGCTTCTGATGGGCCGTGAGTCGCTCCATCCCTCCTCTCTCACACTTTGCCAAGTCTCATCCTCCATCCCAGCTAAGGGATGCTCTGTAATCCCCACCTACAACTGCTGCTCTAGACTCTGCCTGCTCGGCACTTTAATTCCCAACATGACCAGATCACAACCCAGAGCCACCATCCTTCCAGGAAGGCACAAAGACACCCACCCAGGTTCCCCGCTACCCATGGTCCCTTTCTCCCAAGGAACTACTGTTTCAGACCCCAGGACACCTCATCTCCCTCCCCCCACAACAAACACACCCATGCCTTCTGAGCTGCTTTCCTCAACAGACATCGGATGGAGGTCTCTTGCCTACACTGGCTACGTGAATGGAGGCTGAGCGCTGGGTCTCCTGGTGGGTGTTTCTTCTCAGTCAGGAACAGATCATCAGCACTGCCGTGTTCAGCCCACAGACATTCCACATGCAGAAGGCAGAAGGGCCATATGCCCCCCAGTTTACATGTGTATGGCTGGAGTGGGCAGGCTGAGTGGGGGAGGTGAGAAAATGGCGCTTCAGACATTGTGAATTAAAGGATGACAAGAGTTCCGAGAAGTCAGGGACTTTTCTGGCACCGCCTCTCGGAGAGTGGCCCTTTATGCCTGGGCTCATTATTGTGCCTTTTTCCAACACTCTTTTTTGAGCCCTTTCATCCATGCAGTTCAAAGTGTTTTCCCAACTTGAGCTCTTTAATCCGGCAGTCACAGGTGATGGCAGAGATAAGGCCCAGAGCAGGGGCCACTGAGCCCCAGCACAAGGGAAGTTAGCCAGGAACATGGTCAAGGTGACCTCGGCCAGGCTGCGGTGGGGATTCTGGGACAAGCAGAGAGAGACTGCAGTTGCTGTGTGTGTGTCTGTCTGTGTTTGTGTCTCTGTGTGTATGTGTGTGTATGCTGTGTGTGTCTGTCTGTGTGTGTGTGCGTGTCCATGTGTGTATCTTTGTGTCTGTGTCTCAATGTATGTGTGTCTGTGTGCATGTCTTCATGTATGCTTGTGTATGCTGTGTGTGTGTGTGTGTGTTTGTGTGTGTGTGCATGTATGTGTGTCTGTGTGTGTGTCTGTATGTGTGTGTATGTGTGTGTGTCTGTGTGTGTTTGTCTGTGTGTGTGTGTGTGTGTGTGTGTGTGTGTGTCTGTGTGTGTGTCTGTGTGTGTGTCTGTATGTGTGTCTGTATGTGTGTGTGTGTCTGTGTGTGTATGTGTGTATATATGTGTGTGTGTGTCTGTGTGTGTGTCTGTATGTGTGTCTGTATGTGTGTGTGTCTGTGTGTGTCTGTGTGTGTGTGTGTCTGTATGTGTGTCTGTATGTGTGTGTGTATGTCTGTATGTGTGTGTGTCTGTGTGTGTGTGTCTGTGTGTGTGTCTGTATGTGTGTGTGTGTGTGTCTGTGTGTCTATGTATGTGTGTATGTATGTGTGTGTGTGTGTCTGTGTGTGTGTGTCTGTGTGTGTGTGTCTGTGTGTGTGTGTCTGTATGTGTGTATGTGTGTGTGTGTCTGTATGTGTGTGTATGTATGTGTGTGTGTGTCTGTGTGTGTGTGTGTATGTCTGTATGTGTGTGTGTCTGTGTGTGTGTGTGTGTGTCTGTGTGTGTGTCTGTGTGTGTGTCTCTGTGTGTGTGTGTGTTGGAGGTGAGATGGATAGCCACAGCTCCAGTTTGCTCTGGATGCTAAACTGTAAGTGGAAGGCTTTCATCTTAAGTTCTGCTTTACCTCCTAGCCCAGTGCTTGGCTCTGCCCCAGCTCTGGCCTCAGCTTTGCCCACTTTTCTACCTCATGGTCCCTTGTGCTGTTTGCAAACCACCCCAGTCTTCAGCCTCATGACGGAAGGCCCAGGTTCAGGTCTAGCCCTGCCCTCTGACAGTCTCTGCGGTGGGAGACAACTGGTTTCTGTCAGATGGTCTATTCTGGCCCTGGATGATCTTGTCCCTGCCTTACTTTTGAATATATTTGGGGGTCACTTTTCTTGGCACCCTCTGGTCTCAGCCTGAAAGCTTGCCAACCTTAACATCGGTGCCTGCTATCCGGCAGCTGGGTTTCTGTTGCAGGTAAAATGTCCAGTTAACTCAGGCCTCGAGTAGATCACCAGTGTGTGAACTGAAGAGCACTGGCATTGGAGAAGGAAACCATCTGCCTCCCGACCCCTTGCTGCTAACCCACCAATTAACCCCTTCCTCCCCAACTTGCTCTTCGGTTATGGTGTTTTGTCTCTAACTGAGACAGATGCTGTCAAGCAGTTCCCAGGCATGAGTGCGAATCTTCCCCCTCAAGTCTCAGACACTTGGCAGAACCCACAGGACGGCTCCAGGGTAGTGTTTTATCCATTCATTCAAAAATATTAAGCCAGGGATGGTGGTTCATGCTATACTCCCAGCAGTTGGAAGGTAGAGGCTGAAGGATAAGGAGTTCAAGGTCATCCTTGCCTATAAAGAAAGTTCGAGAGCAGCCTGGGCTATATGAGGCCCCGCTTAAAACAACAGCAACAATAAAACCCAACTAGACAAGTAAATAAAAGGTGATTGTTTTCATATGCCCCTGTGCACCCAGGACTTGCTCTGGGCCATGGGGGAATGTGGTGTGCAAGGTGGAGACATATGGGCGTGGCAAGATTCATACAGATCAAGGCGAAAGCATGTAGAGAGCCGTGAAGTGCCACGCCTTAAAGTGGCGCTGGCTTCCGCCTTACACCTTCCGGCTGGTGAAGGCTCTCTGGGTAAACAAGCCCTTAATTGGTTAAGTCTGTTCAGCCTGTCTGCTTCCGCATTAGAGTAGCCTATCTGCAGGGTCCACGTGGCTCACTGGGGTTGGTTAGCTCAAGGGTATTTAAGCCTGTGCAGGGGTCCTCTCTCTCTCTCTCTCTCTCTCTCTCTCTCTCTCTCTCTCTCTCTCTCTCTCTCTCGTCTCTCTCGTCTCTCTCGTCTCTCTCTCTCTCTCTCTCTCTCTCTCTCTCTCTCTCTGTCTCTCTCTCTCCTCTCTGTTCTCTCTCTCTCCTCTTTCCTCTCTCTCTCTCTCTCTCTCTGTCTCTCTCTGTCTCTCTCTGTCTCTCTGTCTCTCTCCCTTAAAGATGCATGAAGAAGATCTACCCGGAGTCAAGGGCAGGCACTGAGCCGAGTCAGGTATCTACAAGTTACCAGGCAGACCCGGGGCGAGACCTGGAAGGGAGGCTCAGCCAGGAGAAGCAGAATCCAGGCACCACAGGGCAAAGCACAGTGGCTAGATGGAGCCTAGCAAGTCAAGGACTGGGAAGTGGCCCACTGTGGCTGGGACAGATGAAAATTTTTTAGGTGTTTATTTTGTGTACACACATGTCATGGTGCACATGCAGAGATCAGAGGACAGCTTGTAGAAGTTGGTTCTGTTCTTTCACATGTGTGTACAGGGACTTAAACTCAGCCTGTCAAACTTAGTAGCTGCATGCCTTCTTGCTGTCCCAGCATTCTTTCGTGTTGGTGGTACTGGGGCGCCTGGACTGAAAGTCCTGGTGTGTAACAGACTCTACAACTGAACCACATCCCCTGCCTTGGAGTTGCTCTCTTCATTTCAAGATAGGGTTTTGCCAACTTGCCCAGGTTGGCTTTGAACTCATGATCCTTCTGCCTCAGCCTGTGGAGTTCCTGGGTTACAGATGTGCATCACCATGCTTGGCTTCCATCATTCTTGTAGACACTTCCATTGCAGTCAAGCCTGGAAGGCATCCGCTCTTGCTCTCTCTACAACAATGAAACGGTGCCACAGAGCAGGTCAGTAGCTTCCGGAGGCCCCTTGGATAGAAACAAGCTCAGGGGTGTGTGCTGTAGACTCTTACTCCTCCCTGCTGCTCAGACATTGTCCACGGGTCCTTCAAATTCCGCGCTCTGTGAAGCAGTGGGCACCAGCCTATGCTGTCTCTTACCCCTAAGGGTTCCAGCAGGAAATGCAGACATTTCAGAGAGAGAGGACAGCCCCCATGTGCAGCAGAGCCGAGCAGAACCCCATGGCTGTAAAGACAGCCCCTTACTCAGAGGGCCCAGCAACGAGAAAGCCAGGCCCTTCTGTGGGAAAATCAGGGACGGTAGTAACTGGTCCCCTGCCACAAGAAACCTATACTTATGCACGATTAAATATGCTTTCTGGAAAGGAAGCACCCCATGGTTTAACCAAACATGGGGCTCCCGCTCCCTCCCAAACACTGCTACAGTGGTTTATGTAGTATGTGCTGTTTGAACCTTGGTCTGTTGGGCCACGTTCCAAAGTTGTTTGAGTTTCGTTGTTGTTTTCCAGCCAGCCGTCACTTTTGCCAAGCAGACACTGGACCATGGTGGCTTCTGTGCGTGACATGTGCATTTCTCAGGGCTGGGGTGGGGGGCTGCTTCCTCACGCACCACCACTGGTTTCTTTTTGTGCCTGTCCTCTCTGTGGACTAGGCTCCCCGTCAGCCTTTCCGAGTCTCTGCCATGTAACATTTGCTTTCTCCAAGGAGACTCACTGAGAAGAACGGTTTTCCCAGGTAAGAGAAATTCATCATGCCAAGGCAATAAAAGGAATTGCAGGGGCTTGGTAAAAGCCCATCCTTTGCCTGCCGTCATGCCCTGTGCAACTCAGAAACAGTGATAATGGTTGCCAAAGCCATTTTCCTTCTTCTCCAGAGAGGCGGAAGAAAGACTCTGCTGTCTGATCATGTGGATACTGCACACTCATATAACGACCTGTGTGGGAGATGGCATGGTGATGATGGGAGAGAAAAAGACTCGCTCGGCCACTATTGTATCGGCGTCAGGGTCCCGTAATTAACACCCTCATTGGACAGTTCTGTGCATCAGAAAACAGCAGCCTGGGTACCAGTGGCTGAAGAAATGGAGGATTCCATCTCTCTTTGCAGGAAAGATCTTTTGGATCTTTTACTGACTGTTGATCAACTGGATGGATTAGGCTGACTCTGAACTGTTCAAGAGAAACGCGCTCCTTTTGCTGGCTCTCAGACCCTGCCTCCCCACCCCCCAACGCGATAAGACATCTGTAAACTTGCTCTGAAACCATTTCCCCACCTTCTTGGGTCCAGCCTTTGAAGCAGAGTTGCAGGAAGACCTTCAGATGAGATGAAAACATCTTGCCAGTTGAGAAAGGAGCACGGGCCTCGCGGAAATCCACTTGGTAACGGGGATTTGTGAAGCTGAGTAGGTTGTCCTGGGTGGAAAACTGAGTTGAAAAATATAGGGTTTGGATTCTATCAGAATGAACCCACACACCAGCTTTCCCTCGTCTGCCACCCTCAATCCCAGAGGCAGGGGTACTCAGCCGGTACTCAGTGAATACACTTGCAAATTCAGAAAGGCCTCCAGTTTTAGGGACAACTCGCATAACCTCATAACTTCTTTACTGCTGTCCCAGCCAGGGCCCAAGTCCTGGAGAGCTTGCTTGCCTGCAGATTCTGAGCTCTGTCACCACAGTTTGACTCACAGAGTCCAGTTTGTCACAGTGTTATAGTTCAAATGTGAAATGTGCCCTGCAGGCTTGTGTGTTTGAACATTTGGTTCTCCTGCTAGTAGTGCTGTTTGGGGAGCTAGAGGCTAGCTGGAGAGGATGGAAGCATCTCTCAGAAGGGATGTGTAACAAGTTTTCTCTCCCACCCACCAGTTTGCGAATAAGCACTCTGAGGCTTACTATTATAAGTGTTTGGCCAATGGCTCAGACTTATTACCAGCTGGCTCTTACAACTTAAATGAACCCATTTCTATTTATCTATGTATGGCCATGTGGCACGTGGCTTGTTGGTGGTGCTCTGGAATCTTGCTCTTTGGGTAGCTGCTGGCTTCTCTCCTCCTGTGTCTCTGCTTGGATTTCTCAACTAGCTATATTCTGCCTTGCTATTGGCCAAATCAGCTTCTTTATCAACCAATGGTAATAAAACATTTACAGCATGCAGAGAGACATCTTTCTTTCTTTCCTTCTCTCTTCCTTTCTCCTTTCTTCATTTCTTCTTCCCTTTCTTTTTTCTTTCTCAACTTGATATACTCTAGGATCATCCAGGAAGAGATGAGCAACCTAAATTGAGAATATGCCTATGGGTGTGTCTATGATGATTGATGTGGGAGGGTCCAGCTCACTGTAGATGATGCCATCCCTGAGCAGATGATTCTGACTGATAAATAAGAAAGCCAGCTGAACAGGCCATGGAGAGCAACCCAGTAAGCAGCACCCCTTGATGGCCTCTGCTTCAGTTCCTGCCTCAGGTTCCTGCTCTGACTTCTCTTTGTCATGAGTTATAACCTATAAACTGAAACACCCGCCCTCCCCCACCACCAGGTTGCCTTTGGTCATAGAGTCTTATTACAGAAATAGAAAACAAACTAGGACGCCCTGTTTCCTGTATCATCTATGCATCCTGGTCTGCTGGGATGTGAGCATGTGGCTTCATGCTTCTACTGCCCAGCTTCCCTACAGTGATGGCCGGCACCCTTCAAACGGAGGCAAAGTAAAGCCCTCCTCCCTTAGCTTATTGTTATTTCTCCTCCTCTTCCTCCTCTTCTATCCTCCCTCTCATCTTCTTCTTCCTTCCTCCTCCTCTTGCTCCTCCTCCACTTCCTCCTTCCTCCCCCTTCTTTTCTTCTATGGCAGAGACAGGCCTTGAGTTCCGGACCTTCCTTCCTCTACCTCCCCAGTGCCGGGATAATAGATATATACCACCAAACCCAGTTCTTAAATAGCATCTTCTCAGGATTTTGGTCACAGTGATAAGAACAAAACTAATACACCCAGTGAAACAGATTTTGATTAAGACCCCAGGGGCTGCTTACTCAGGCAGTCTGAACCCGATTTTAAAAATCATTCTTCAGGGATTTGTGCAAGGATGCCATTCTTAGGTATGTACTAGTGATGGTGGTAAGAATATTGAAAAATAGTTATCCCTTGGGCTCCATGGGGGGGTCTGGTCCAGGACCTCTTGGATTTCAAAGCCAAAGGATGCGCAAGTCCTTTATATAAAATGACTTGGTACTTGCACATAAACTGTGCATATCCTGGACATATCTTCTCCATTTTCTCCCGATGAATTGTACTAACAATACCTAAATCACTATAAGTGCCACTGCTGTTGTTCTGCATTGTTAAGTAAGAGAGACAAAAACATATCTGTACATATCCATTACAAGTGGCATCTTTTTAAGCAAATACTTTTGATTGCTGATTTGTTGAGTGTGTGGCTGTAGGATGAACAGACACAGAGGACTGACTCCATGGGGACAATGCCCGATTACAGTCATGGGCTATAGTGTTCTGAGTGCCACCAGACGGCCCAGCTACTTCCTCCAACCCCAGCAACACTTCCCCATAACTCAGGCATCTAAGAGCTAATTCAGGACCCAACAGAGGGTCTCTGAGTCCCTGGACATGGTGCTGAGGACAGTGTCTACTCTGATTGGTTGCTGCCTCTAATAACTGTATTTCTTCATCCATCACCTCCTCTGGCATTTCAGCACACATCAGCTCCTGGGTGCATGGCAGGTGTGTGTGTGTGTGTGTGTGTGTGTGTGTGTGTGTGTGTACATGTGCATGTATGTGCATTTACATTTGGAAGCCAGAGGTCAGCCTTGGGTGTTGTTCCTTAGGCACCACTAACATGTATTTACTTATTTATTTGAAGATGGGGGTCTCTCATTGCCTTAGAACTTACCAAGCAGGCTAGCTGGTTAATCAATGATCCCCAGCATTGACATTATAAGTGTGGGACACCACACCTGACTTTTTGTTTTTCTTCTTCAAAATTTCCATTCTGAGGAGAGAATTTAAGCCTTCATACTTTCAAGACAAGCACTTTACCAACTGAGCCATATAGCTGTACCCATTCTCCTTTTACTTGACTTAGTCAGGACTCTTATCTCTGCTAGCCACAGGATTCAACATGGTCAGGGCCCCTATCTCTGCTAGCCACAGGATTATTAAGATATCCCAAACTTGGGGGGGGGGGAGCAAACTTGTTAGGATGGTGTGCAGATGGAAAGTTAACCACTCCAAGCAGGCAGAGACTCGGAAGAAAAGATGCCTAGGATTGGATGTGATGATTGACCGCCACTGTCTTGTGTATTAACTATAGCAGGGGCAAGGACAAGCATCTGAATTCCATAGGCTCCCATAGCTTCCTCTCATAGGGAACATGTTGCAGGGCATGTAGACTGGAGCCCAGGAATCTCTATTTTGCTAGCTGGTACCTAGGACTGGGCAGAGTCCTTGCTGTGCCTGCCTCTGTTTCTTACTCCTACCACTGCTAGTATTGCAGATGACTGATTCTTTGTGGGTGGGGCTTCATAGCCTAAGACTCTTGGCAGCATCCCCGCAGACACCAATGGACCACTCAGACTTGTGGTGACAAAGTACCTGACATTGCTCGGCTGCTACAGGAGGCAAATGGTCCTCTGGTTGAAACATCCGGTGTATTCTAGATATTGAGACCGCTAACAGGAGACTCTAGTCAATAGCGCAGAAGAACCCATGACCCAACATATACAATAACATATGTGGTGGCTCCTGAGGGTGGCCTCTACTTCTAGGTGCATCTGGGCTGGCTAATTGTATACACGGAAATCAAGGGTAGCTTTTAACTTACCTAAAAGAGGTAGCCTGGTCAAAGCCTATTTGAAGACTGCCATGTTTTAAAACTCAACATGACTTAAAACAGAATCCTGTAAGTTCCTTTGCTAAAATACTTTCAGGATGTATTAGGCATAACAATAGCTTGCTACATGAAAACGGCTTTGAAAATCTTTAAAGTGATCTAAAAGAAAAGAGACTTTTTTTTTTTTTTGGCCAGGCATTAAATTGGATGTGAATATGACAGATCTCAAAGACTGTCAAAATAACGAATTTACATCATAAATGCGGCAGCCTTCTTTGTAAAGGCTCTCCCACCACTCAGGAAGGCATTTAATGGTGAGGAAGTTCAAAATGTCGCTGACTCCCACTGGTACAAGAGGAAAGCAATCCCCAGTAGAGTCGCCGGGCTTCAGATAATGTCTCTGCTTCTTTTTAAGTTAATAAACTGCACTCCTGTCAAATTGCAGATAAATGAAAGAGATGGCACCATTGTGGTCTCCCACGTCTTGCTAAGAAAGATATCTCCCAATATTTCGGGAGGACCAGTATGCCAAAAAAATAAACTTGAAATAAATCCACCCTGCCGTGACTCTCCCGGATCAAAGATGATGGGATTTCCACAAAAGCACTTGTCTGAAGTTTGCCATGCTTTCGTTCTGATAGCGGCTCATTAAGGCGCTCCTAATGCGTTTGATTGTTTCAAAGTTACCCATCTGCATGAGTGCAAGATAGGCACAGGGTTGCACCCAGATGCTGTGAAGACTTTGTGTCCTAAAGATTAATGTCAATATAATATTTTCCAGAATAATCAGCAGGTAGAGCCTGGGGAGGGTGCAGCTTCAAACAGGCCCCCTCTTTGAGGGATGGGTGGACAGCTTTCTGAAGTTGCCTTTTAAAGAAAACTAAGTCTGAATGTTTTAAAATCTGGTTTCTTTTCTGTTTGACAGTGTAGAACTGGTGGTCGTCCCCCTTTCTTTCTATATTAATAAGAGGGTAAAACAGGGCTTAAGTGGGCTACCAGCCTTTGTAACTGGGGTCTTTAGCACAAGAAGCTGCCATTCACTTATACTTGTGGGTTTAATGTCTTCTAATGTGAACCCCTCCCGTTTGAGGGTGTTGTTTTCTGGACAGATGATTCAGTGGTTGAGACAGTTTGCCACTTTTTTCAGTAGACCTAAATTTGGCGCCCAGCATCACCTTAGATGTCTCACAACAACCTATAACTTCAGCTCCAGGGGGTCTGATACCAACTTTTAACCTCTATGGGTAACTGCACGTGTGCGTGCACACACACACACACACACACACACACACACACACACACACACTTTTTAAACAAGATCCGAATATTTGGGAAGACAGGGAGTATATGAAGCTGGTTGAACTCAAACTCTTGGCTCTGGGTATAGACTTACACATCATCTACTCCAACCTTACAGGATGCTACATTGATAGTGGACAAGAGACAGATACGGGAGGGTTTAGAAGAGATCCTTTGGAAGGTATGGTGAAGATAACCTCAGATTGGAAGAGCATGAAATTCATCCTTGTCTTTGAGACCCATTCTGTACTTATTGAGTGCATTGATTCCTGTTTTAATTTGTTTATACAAATTAACATAGTTATCATTAGAGCAACCTTGTGTAGCAATGTTATCATTTGGATAAATGCCCCTTCACTGTATTAAAAGAATGATGGGTTCCTATGGAGGCACTGGGAGGCCTCATGCACCCTGAAATGGTGTAGCCTAGAGGGAGTTTGTTTTACTTTTGTCGCCATTGCTGGATTAAAATACCCTGGAGAAGCAGTTGATGGAGATAAGGGTTTGTTTTAACTTGTAATTGCAGGTTACAGCCCATCATTTGGGGGAAAATCAAGCAGCTAGTCACATCACATTTACAGCCAAGACAGGACCCATGGCCTTCTCTTTTGAGAATGAAGGGGCACACCAGAGGCTTACTGCTGTCATCAGGCTACTTCGTCTTTGGGGTGCTGAGAGCAAATCTATTTGTGAATTCCTTTATACCCTCAAACCAACTCTTTAATGTGTGAACATCTTAGGCTTTCCTTTATCTCCTACCAAAAAAATGTCCTAATTAAATGCTATATCATTGAAGTAGGAACTTGGGAGAATGACTTTTTCTTTATTGGTCTAATAATGTCATTATTTCTTAATGGCTTCTGTTTTATTATAATGTAATAACATTAGGTTCTATGCACTAATTGCTTATGTGTCAAGTACTGCTATAAACATTATATGTAGGTGTATTATATATATGAAGCTGTTCTATTAAATATTTTATATACACATAAACACATTAGCACATTTAATCCCTGTACCATGTATATGTCTGACTGCTATTGCAAAAGAGAAGTTGAGGTATATTGACATCAGGTAGGATAGCCAAGGTCCTGTGATTGGAGATATAGGGACATTACATAGAAAGCCAACATCACTCAACTACTAAGAAATGAAGTTAAAATGCATCTGAGCAACATTATGAAGCAAGATGCTTTTGCCTGCGTATCATTGTCTACCTTCCACCCCGTTTAGAGAAACCCAGGGACTTCTCCGGTAGTTCTCCCTGTGTTCTTTCCCAGGGGACCCAACCACAGCAAGCCCATAGAGGAACACTCCAGAAACACCCAGAAGCTCTAATCTGTGCACATGCGCGCACACTTCTTTTAGAATGAATTTAGATGTCCAAGGTGAGCGTTTTAGTGTTGTGTAAATATGTTGTGAATTGCCTCACAGACACGGCACCAAGTTTCCACCCACAGAATCCCAAAGTTGAGGCCACAGACGAGGATCGCATTTGTGAAAAGCGTTCCGGTGATCCGTGTGCCGGGACAGGTGAGGGCATAACGTGGAGTGGCAAAGTAGCAATGAGCTGAGTCCCGCTGAGGATCACCAACGGTGAGTGAAGCCTTGTGTGCCACTCTGCCTTTCCGTCTGGGTTTAGAAAAAAACAAACCAAACAAGCAAAAGGATAAAATGCAGAGTGAGTGAAGATGTGGGGAGACAGGCAACCTCGTATGCTAGGGATGGGCGAAAAATTGGTGCCAGTTGTCTGCAGGACAATTCAAACCGTATATAAATAGCTCTAAAGTGTCACATTGTGCTTCTAAAAATTTATTCTAAAAAAAAAAAAACACAGATTTAGATAAAAATATGCTCCTGGAATTATTTATGAGTGAAAATTTTGAAACTCCCTAGATGTCCCTCCAAATTGAATATTGCTTATATGTTGTATAGCAAAATACCAAAAAAAAATCTACATTAAGCTGTATATGTTTATACAGAATATAGAATGTAGATTTACACATGTATATTTAGTATATGATATACTATAAGCCATGATGTATGACACATGAAAAAATAATTAGCTAAAGAACACAATTCATACTATAATCAAGACAAAAGGCAATCTGCAAATTAATTGCATGTGGAGTTAATATTTTGGTAATTAAAATATAAGCATTCACATCGAAGAAGGGAATAGAGATTGTAATAGCCAACTCAGGCTGCTATCACAAGATACCACAGACACAGACTGGTGGCTTAAACAGCAGGAATTCATTCTTACAGAGTAATTTCTTCTTACAGAGGCTGGAAACTCCAAGATTAAGGTGTTGGCTGACTGTTTCCTGCTGGGGACTTTATTCCCTGCATACAACCATCTTCTTGCTGTGTCTCATGTTCTCTCTTTCTCTCTCTCTCTCTCTCTCTCTCTCTCTCTCTCTCTCTCTCTCTCTCTCTCTCTCTCTCTGTGTGTGTGTGTGTGTATGTTCTCAGACAGATCTCTCTCTTCTTTGTTCTTTTTGGTTTGGGTTCTTGTTGCCAATATAGTTTTTTTTTTTTTTTTTTTTTCTGAGACATAGTCACAGGCTGGCTTCAAACTCACTAAGTAGTTGAGGATAATCTTGAACTTATGATCCTCCTGCCTCTCCACCTCCTGAGTGCTGGAATTACAGGCATGTGCCACCATGTCTGGTTTATGTGATACTGGGCATGAAGCCCAGAGCTTCATGTATGTGCTAGGCAAGTACTCTATTAACTGAGCTACATTCATAGCTGCTGTGATTGTGTGTGTGTGTGTGTGTGTGTGTGTGTGTGTGTGTGTGTGTGTGTGTGTATGTGTGTGTGGTTTTGTTGCTGTTTTGTTTTCTTTTGGGACAGGACTTCACTGTATAGCCAAGGCTGACTTGGAGCTTCCTGAGAGTACTGGGATTACAGGTGTGTGTTAATCACCATACCCAACTTCCTTCTTCTTTTAAAGATGCCCTGTCCTATGGGTTAGAATCCCACCCTATGACCTCATTTAATTAATTTTTTTTCTAAAGCTCTCTCTCCAAATACAGTTACATTGGGGGAAAAGGATATTGGGTAAGTCAGTCTACAGAAAGATCCAACTGCTAATAGCAGTTCTAGCAGAGTGATGATTGCTATGGTTTGAATGAGAGCATCTTCCATAAGCTTGGTATTTGGACACCTGGTGCCCAGTTGGTGGCACTGTTTGGGGTGGGGCAGGGTTGGGAGGTTCAACCTTGCTGGAAGAAGTGTGTCACTTGGGGGTGGCCTTTGAAAGTATGTCATCTTGCCTTACTTCTGGTTTGCTTCCTTTGCTTCCTGCTTGTGGTAAAAGATGTGATCTCTCAACTTCCTGCTCCTGCTGCTGTGCCTGCCGCTTGCTGCCAAACTTTCCTACCATAGTGTATTCTCACCCCCTGGGATCTGTGAACCAAAGTAAATGCTGTCTCCCATAGCTCAGTTTTGATCACGTTGCTTTATCACAGCAACAGAAAACAAGCTAATGCCCAATGCTCATCTGTAGAAGCCGGATCCCTGACTAGTATAGACAGTCATTGGTAGGTGTTTGGGTCACAAATGTTCTAACTTCATTCATGGATTAATCCCTTGATGAATTCAGAGCTGAAGGGACTGTTAGGAGATGGGGGGGAAGTCAGCACTGGAGATGTGTCCTGTAAAGAGGTCTACTCATTACCTTTTGTTTTCTGGACACTGTAGAGTGGATATCTGTGTGGCTCCATGCCTTCCACCATACCCTCCCACCATGGTACTCTGCCTTACCTCAGCACGGAGCTAGCCCACCCCAGACAGAGGCCTCTAAGACCATGAGTTAAAACAAAACAAAAAAAAAATCTTCCTCATTTGAGGGTCTTGGGTATTTTGTCAGTCACAAAACCATGTGGCTAGCAGGAAGATGATGACAAAGGATTCTTAGGTCCCCTATCATTAGGTCTTTTATGGCAAACATACTTCTCTGGTATAATAAGAAATAAAGTGTTTCTGAATGTCAAACCTTTATGGTACAAGTGATTTTAATCCATTTTATAGAAATTAAGTCCTGAAGGCTCACCTCTGAGAAGCCTGTTGATCCCATCCCTCTCTGTCCAGGATGAGTTTTAATATCATGTGTAGTTCTGTCTCCTTCTGCTCCAGATGGCCTGAGACGTGCCTAGGTTGCAGTATTCCCTGTAACTAATATCCCCAATTGTTGGACTGGCTATATGATGGCCAAGACTTCGTAGATGGTACCCTCTCTGCAGTCACACTACTTAGAACTGGACCCAAAGCACATTAAGGAAGGCGGTAACTTGCTAACCCAGTGTTCAGGGCTTTGTTAAGCAGGATTCCAGTGGGACCATGGCATGAATGTCTGAGAGAAGAAAGAATTTCCCCAGATTGGACCAGGCTGAAGCTTTGGAGCCAGACCATGAGGTGTGATTTCCAAGTGGGAGGCCTAGACAGGAAGTCTCCATTTGCCATTCAGCTCCATGTCCCTCAAGAAGGAGAGCCAAGAGGATCTTCACTGTGTCAAAGCTGATGACAGTGTCAAGGCCAGACACTACTATTCTGTCTTTGTGCACCACCCAGGTTCGTTTTCTTTCTGAAATAGGTCCTGAGGACTTGCACTAATTTTCAGTATTGTCATCATGTGTAGAAGGACCTCAGTAGGAGAGCTGCACCCAGCCTCCATTTGCCTTTCTGGTTTCAATGGACTCCAGGTGGAAACCAAAGGGCATTTGTACTGGCTCCATAGGATCTTGAACATAGCATCTCTCTTGCTTGCTGTGGTGTCCTTGGTAGCATCTAGCAATAGGATAAATGTGTAGGGAAAGAACCATAGTGACTCAGAAGCTTAAACCATGTAGCCCAAAGGATGGGCCAAGTCACAACAGGGGTGGCAGGAAAGTGCTCTCATCAGGTCAGCCAGCAGGACTGCTGGAGGATGAAAACATGAGCAGCAGTATCTGTTGATGCTTCTGAGGGAAGACAAAAAGGAGTCCACAAAGAGGAGGTCCAGAGGACCACTCGCCTCAGATGCTGTGGGATGCAGAAAATGCTCAGTATATTCTGAGTGACTAAAGGAAGGAAAACGTGAGCTAGTGTGGAGGAAAGTGGTTTCAAATCACAGGGAAACTTCCAGAGCAATGCCATCCCCACCTTCTCTGCTCCCTGGATCCATAACTAGATGCCACTCTCCAGCATCATGTGCCAGTGGAACAGCAGGAGTGAGACACAAAGCCTGGCCACGGAAACCTCCAGGTAGCCAGGTTTGATGCGAATACAACTTTGAGAGGGAGGGAGAGAGCCCTGTATCTTCATTTGAATGAAGTCAGTAGCTAACTGCACAGGCCTGCTTTGACTTCATGTAAGGAAGTGATAGATAACTACCTTATTTTCCTTATCCTGGGAGTTAGCATCTGGTGCTGTCTCGACTAACATGCACTAACTGAGGTAATTCACATTGCAAATCCAAGAGATTCCTAGAGGCTGTGTGGGGCTGTGTCTAGGAACAGTACTGATCCCTGGGCACTATCCATAAGCAGAGAGTAGAACACAAGAAGCCCCTGTGGAACTGAAAGCTTGCAAACCTGTAGCTCCGACCGTGGTCCTAGCTGTCCAAATGACCCTAGTGAAGACAGAAGGGGGACATTCTTGAGGAGAATGACTACAGAAGGGTTTCAGCTGGACACGGATGAAAAGGCACCAGTTGGAGACCACCTGAAACACTGGCTGAGTCTAGTTGGACAGACTATCCCATCCATAGGGTTTGATCTGAAGAATTCCAGGATGAGCTGCTGATTCCAAATCAGACCTTATGGTTTAGAAAAGCCAACAGACCTGGAAGTGGAAGGTGAGAAAAGTGCACTGTTGTGGGTTGATTCTTCTGTACGCTGTGAATATGTATTCCTTTCACTGGTTAATAATAAAGCTGAATTGGCCTACAGCAAGGCAGAATAAGGCTGGACGGGAAAGCCAAACAGACACACAGGGAGAAAGGAAGGTGGAGTCTACAGAATGTGAGCCAGTGCCCAAGGAACAAGATGTGCTGAAGAGCAGATAAAGCTACAAAACCGTGCAGCAAAACGGAGACTGATAGAAATGGGTTAAGTTGTAAGAGCTAGTTAGTAATAAGCCTAAACTACAGGCCAGAGCAACATTCTATAATTAACACAAGCTTTTGTGTGATTATCTAGGACCGGGAGGTAGAGACAAAAGAAAAGCTCTGACTCCGTTTGTAGTGCACCCCCAATAGCAATAAAGGATAAAGGTGTCCTTCTGCATGCTTGCTTGGTGAATTGACTGCAAATGCCTGTTCCAATGCCAGAGTCCTAAAAGCAATGTTTTCAGGATAGTGCTTCTGCCCTTCACGAAGGAAATACACAGATTCCCAAGACCAAGCCAGGCCAAGGTCATTGTAGATCCATTTCCTTCAGTCCTCATAGTCTGGCATGCCAAGGACATGCACTGGACGCTAATAACCATGCTTTATACAACATCTGGCAAGAACACTCATAAAATGCAGGGAGATTACATGGCCTGGGAAATGGTGCAATTAGTCAGATTTATAACCAGCTGACAGAGTGTACCCAAAGGGTACTGATAAACAGGATATAGAATCTGCTAAATGGAGACCTTCCGGAATGGGACAGATATTGTCAGTAAGTAGGGGTGGGTTTTATGCCTGATAACAGGGGACAGTTGGGAGAGAAGCCAAATGGAGAGCCTGTGTATTGACTACCAGTGAGCTCACTGCTTTAATCCCAGGTAGAATGTGCAATCTACAACCTACATAACTATATACAGCTGTTCCAGCTGCTGGGTTGTGGTTCCGGTGTTGACATAGCTTCAATTGTTTGGAAGAAGCAAAAGAAAAAAAAAAAAACAGTGTTGGCCACTAATTCAAAGGTAAAATAAAATAAAAATAACCAAAACATAAAATACTATTCAGTACAAACACAGCACATCTGAAGGTCTCATTTGGCATCAATATGTGAACTCTGACCCCAGAAAGATTTTCAGTAGCACAGGGTTGTGTCATGTGTCCACTTCTACTCAACATGTTTATCAATGACTTGGATTAAGCTCTAGAAAATATGAGGATCAAATTGATTATTGATCCAAAGCCAGAGGGACAGCTGGATGGCCAACTCTGGACTCTCAGTCTCTTCAAGAGATAGAAGACTATGCCTGAATTGAGCAAGATGAGCTCTTGGGTAAACAAACATTAGATCGTGTCCTTGTGCAGGGTGTGGGGGGGGCTAAGGACATGCATACAGGAACACACGATTTAACAAGCACACGTGGTAGAGTTTTCATTGCCCACAGATCAGCGACCAGCATTGGTGTGGTGTGCCAAAATGGGAGGGAATTTTCATCTGCACCAGGGAGAGCAGATCCTATTCTGCCTGGGCCAGCGGCAGCTGGAGCCTTGCCCTTGTTTCTGGGAAACATCTGAGTTAAATGGCAGAGAGATAGGAACACATTAGAAGGATTGCAGCAAGGAGAGCAAAGAGATTGACTAGTATTCAAGTGGAGAGTGAACAGTTGAAGACCTTAGGGATTCTTTCCTTGGACAGCAGAAGTCCTGGCATGCAATTCCTGGGCTCTGACATTTGGGGAGCTTCACATGGATGTCTCAACTAACACTGAAGAAACAAACATCAAACACCAGAGTTCAGTCAACTCTTCAAACTGTCCACAAGCACATCTCAGATTTGGGGACAGACTCTCCCCACTTCACCCTGAAGACAGAGAGTTGAGAGCAGCAGATGGGTCACGTCAGCCAAGGCCAGCATCAGAGACCAGGGTGGAGGAGATCTAACTGTTAAAGTGGTAGCCATTAGAGACGCAGTGGACATAGCACAGAACGGGATGCAGAGAAGGCTCAGATGAGGCTTAGCCATCATTTTTTTTAAGCAACCATTGAACCTAAATAGTCACACATAAGCCTCTAACATGTAAGACTAGTAAGGGAATAGTGCATTGAAGAATGTTATAGAGAAGGGGGACAAGACCAATGGTGTCTTAGGACACGTCAACATTACAAACCATCGTTTCAAAAGGGTAGAATTTCTCCTCCAGGAGACATCTCACCTCCCTTGACCTCATGAACCATACTTCCACAAGGATGATTTTCTCACCAAGTGACGAGAACTCTCTCCTTTCTAATAATTCAAAAGCCCATTCTTCCCCCCAAATAGACAAAGCTGTTTTCCAATGGCTGGTGGAAAAGACCATTTCAGTGTTGCAAAGGAAAGAGGAGGATTCCTGAGTGCTGAGTGATGATAGCCTGCAGTCCTAGGTCCAAGGTCTAGGAATCATAGACATCTAGGAGAACAAGAGTCGAATGACCTCTGATTGAATCACTGAACCTCAGCTACAGACCAGCTTCTGATTCTTTACTGCTTCATGAAACTTGGCATGATAGAACATACCTGTGATTCCTGTAGCACCCAGGACGCTGAAGAATGATTATCTTGAGTCTTAGGCTGGCTTAGGTTTATACAATGGCACATTGATTCTGCCCATCATAGACAGTCCCAGTTAGCAATGCTGTGCTATATGCTCATAGTAGGCAGGCATTAACTCCAGACTAAGGACAATATCTGTGTCCACACTTTCAAGATGACCTTCAACCAGAGACTGAGTGTCATCACAGTTGTGCTCATCATTTTCCTAGATGCAAGACCATCCCATTCCATTTCTGTCCATTACACTCATCCTGGCTTATCATAGTGATGGTTAGTCTCCAGGGTGGTACCCAATTATCCCTGGAATTCTGATAGTCACATCCATGCACATACCAAATAGGGTCAACTTGAATGAGGATGACTCACTGGTGAATAAGATATGATAGAAATGACAAGTGTGACTCTTCCGGCAAGGCCATAAGCATAATTCTTGTTTTGTCTTGGCTTCCTCTCAGCTTACTCCAGACAAGCCAGTCACCATGTTGTGAAGACGCTCAAACAGCCCTCTGGAGGGGGCCACATGGTGAGGAACGGAGGCATCCTGCGAACCTGTAGTGAAAGCAGAACCTGAGGACTGAATCAAGCCCTTAGTCACTTGCTGTCCCACCTGACCTCATGGACTCTATCTCATGTAGGGCCCTGATCCAGGACTACCAAACTAAGCTTCTCTGGGATTCATGGCCACAGAAATCAGAAAATAGAATACCACTTATTGCTATTTCAGTGGCTCAATTTTTATGAGTCCTCTGTAAATGCATGATGAATGGAGAGAATAATAAGCAGACAGCAAAATAATATATATGATTACACCCAGACATAACCCAGTAGCCGCTGTGGCTCAGCTGTATCAAGAGATAAAACTGCCACGTCTTACACAACGAACCATAATTCCATCCCATGAATGAGGAAGAAGGCAGATAGCCCAAGATGTCTCTCCATCCAAGAAACTTACTTCCCTGCAAGCCCACCAGGAAAGATATCTCCCCAGCATCCTGATGCCTGAAGTCCATTTCTTCTAACCCCAACCTCAAATAGGTTCTTTACCTGTTGGGAAATTCTTCCCCGATTTCTCTACCTGGAGATTTCTGCTCATATTTTACAAAATATGGCTACAGAATTATCTCTGTGATGAACAAAGGAATCCTTATAAATACCCAAGGATCTGTGGACCCCAGTTTGAGGAATTCTGAGCCGTCCACATGGTGGAATACTATACTATCATTTGATGGACTACAGCATGGCTTGGAGACTCGTTTAGTGTTAGAGTGTTCTTTAGCATGGACAAAGCCCTGGGTTCCAGCCCAGCACTGTGGGGAGGAGGGAAGGAAGGGAAAGCAGGGCAAGGAATGCTGCTGAGAGCAATTGGTGGCATGGAAAGGAAATGTGTTTATAATAATGCATTGCTGACTACAACAAGGCAGTTCTGATGGGCACAGGCAGGTGACTTAGTGGGTGATGTGCTTTCCGTACAAGTATGAGGACCAGGGTACAGATCCACAGGACTCAGAGAAAGACCAGGGAGGTGTGTGTGGTGGCTGCCTGCGATCCCAGCACTTGGGGAGGTGGATACAAATGACCCATGGACCACACTGGCTAGCAAGAGTAGCAGATTCAGTGAGCTTGCCAGAGACCTGGCCTTATAAGTAAAGTTGAAAGTGATCAAGAAAGATGCTCCATGTCAACCTCTACCTTTCTCACTCACCTGCATACACATAAACCCACATGTGCAAACATGCATACATTCATTCACCTCCTCACCTGCATACACATACACCAATATGTGCAAACATGCATACATACACACACTTCACACATGCACACATGCAATAAATAAATAAATAGAGGAAAACAGCTTCTAAGAGAGCAAACCCATATGTGCAAATACATTACATAGTAATGTTTATATTATTAAATATACTGCCATTGTGTGTCTAAATATGTGAATGATACGCTACACCTTCATTCATAGTCAGGCATATTGAGAGGGAGCAGTTGGTCCTCCAAATGTGTGGGTTTTGCATGTGTATATCCAATCAACCAGGGGAAATACTTGGAGGGAAAACAAATTATGCTTGCATGGGGCATAAAAAGGACCCTTTTGTTATTGTTGTCCCCCAAACAATATAATATGGCAACTATTTACGTAGCATTCACTTTGTATCAGAGATTACGAGTGACGTGGACATGGTTTAAAATGCATACCAAGAAGAACACAGGTCATATGCTAATATTACACATTTATATGAGATCTGAGTGTCCCAGATTTGGTGACCCATGGGAACAAGGTGTTGTAGAACTAAACCCAAGTGCTCACCAAGGACGCCTTTATCTAGAAAATGCTAAGGATTTTCTTCCTTAGATAAGATAATAGGGCTAATTTTTTTAAAAGTTGGGGTTGGGTGTTTGTGTTGTTGTTGATTTGTTTTTTTTTTTTTTTTTTTTTTTGCATTCTGCAATACCCAAGCTTGTCCACTGTGTGTGTACATATTGCTTATAATCAGAATAAACTGAGATTATTTTCCTCAAGAGAGAAGTGTGTGCCTGACTGCCCCAGCTCCAGGAGGGAGCCTGGGCAGGAGGGCTGGAAGAACAAAGAGTCACTCTTGCCCCTCACCCTTGCAATCCCCACAGTCACAGAACAAGGCCTGACCGGGAGTAGGGGCCTGGCCAGGCTCCCACCGGCATGTGGCCCAAGGGCCACCATCTGGAATGGAAGGTCAGAGCCTTTTCCTTCCAACACAGCAGGAGTGGGATGGACCGGCGGTTGGGAGAGTAGGAAGAAAGCACAGGGACTCAGAACTAGGTCACCAGGAAGTTGAGGAAATAAACAAGGGGTTCCTGTGGAGGAAAGGGCCCCTTTGATCCCAGGATGGGAACAGGAGAGACCAGCTCTGGGAAGAGTGACCGGGGCTCTGTGACATCCTAGGTCCCTAGCAGGCTGACACAGGGAGAGCCTTACAAACACACAGCAAGGAAGGGAAGAAGCCTGCTAGCCTCCCACTCTCTCATTCCTCACCCAACACATCACAGCTCAGCCACTGACCCAGGCTGCCTACTCTGCTTTCTATGGCTGGCCACACCAGGCCTGAATAATGCCCCTGCCTAACAGCAGCCATGGGGATGTCCTTTCTTCAGCTCTGCTAGGTGATCCGCTTTCTTCTAGAAGTCTGTTCACATCTCCACCATCCAAAGTAGGACGATCTGTGTTAGGCTTTGTTTTCAAATAAGTTTATAAAACTAAATTGCAATTAAGTATACATAGCTTGAAGTTTACTCTCTTATCCATGTGTAAGTACATGGTGACTAACAGTATTCACACTGCTGGGCAAGTTAACCCTCACCATTCCCCAGCTCCTTCCCTCCTGCCCTCCTTCCCTCTTGCCTCCTTCCCTCCTGAAATGCTGTCCCTGCCCATCCAACATTCACTTCCCACTTTCCACTCTCTCTAGATTGTGAAAGATGTCCGTGTTATTTTTTTTTTTAATTCCCTACATGAATTTGGCTACTCCCGAGACCTCACCTAAGTGGACTCCTACAACATGTGTCCCTTTGAGGCTGGCTTGTTTCATTTAGAATAATGGCCTCAGGGTTCATCTATATTGGAGCCTGTGTGAGAGTCCCCTTACTTTTCAAGGCTGAACAACATTGCACTTTTTGTACAGACTACATCTCATCTATGCCTTTGTCTCTTGATGGACACCTGAGTTGTTTCCACCTTTGGATCATAGCATTATTTATAACGCTGCCGTGGAAGTGGGTGTGCGTATGACATTTTGATTTTAGTAAATTGTACTAGTTACTTTTTCCTTTGCTGTTAGAAAAGTCCCCGAGGAAGGTAAATTAAGAAAGGACAGAAGGAAGGGTGGAGGGAAGGAAGGGCAGATGGAAGGAAGGATGGATGGATGGATGGATGAATAGAAGAAAGGACAGAGGAAGGAAGGACAGAAGGAAGGGTTTAGGGCTCATCGTTTGAGGGTATAGTCCATCATTGTGGGTTTTTTTTGGTTTCAGAACCCCATGCTCTTCCACATTGTGGGGATCCCCAGTCTCTCATCTAAGGAAGGTCTGAGAAAAGGTCACCCCTGATCATGCTTCCTGTCTTAGGTAGGTTCCTGTTGCAGTGAAGAGATGCCATGACCATGCCAACTCTTATAAAGGAAAACATTTAATTGGGGCTGGCTTATAGTACAGAGATTTAGTCTATTATCATCATGGTGGGAAGCACAGCAACATACATGCAGACATGGAGAAGTAGCCGATAATCCTATATGTGGATGAGCTAGAAGAGACAGCAACACTGGGACTGGCTTGAGCACTGAAACTTGAGCCCACCCCCAATGACACACTTCCTCCAACAAGTCCACTCTTCCAATAATCCCACTCTCTATGAATCAATGGGGGCCATTTTCATTCTAAACACCACATAATTAAAACAAAATCAAAGGATATGGATTTGTCTTATTGAATATTTACTAAAGTAGAAAGAAAAAATATCAAAGTAGTCCACATCTGAATCCATAAAACCCAAAAACATATTGTCCAATGCAGGAAAATAATTGTAGAAATGTCTAAATAAGGACTTTGGGATGAGATTATCCTGGATGACCTGGCTGGCCCAGGATAATCCCACAGGCCCTTAAGGAAGGAGACAGGAGGTGTGGACATGGCCATGCAAGTATGAGAACTTGAGTTTGACTCCCAGAACCCACATAAAAGAGCCAGTTGTGGTGGTGTACACTTGCAGTCCTGGTGCTGGACAGGCAGGGACAGGTGTACCTTCAGGCTTGCTGGCCAGTCAACCCTGGTGTAGTAGACTAATCCAGGCCATTTGAGACTCATGTCTCAAAGGGTGAGGTTGATGGTGCCTGATGAATGACACAAAGATTGACCTGCTGCCTCCACACATGTGCACACATACCTCTCACATATTTACACAGACAGAGAAGAAGGTAGGAGAGCTGGAGTCAGAGAGGATGATGTGACGTCAGGCTGAGGCACAGTGGGGCTGAGCGGATGAACAATGTGTAGACGGCACAGATGAAGCTAATCCATTGTTCAGACCATGCAGACCCCTGCTTCCTCCCCACCCTTCTCCCCACCCCACTCCCACTTCTGAGACTCACTGCAGGAGGGGCAAGGCCAGAAGGGTTTAGAAGCCAAGTACACCCTTTGTTGCAGTGTCTGAGGACTCTGCACCCAGATAGCCCCACATGAGAGGAAGTAGATAGAGCGAGGTGGGTGGCATCTCACACTGCCTGGATCTCAAGATACCTGCCATGGTCAAATACAACAGAGTCAGGGACCGGTGGCTCTAGAGTCCTCTCTCCTGGGCACAAACAGCCAAGAGTTGACTACATGTCACCACACATGCTTCCTCATTCCCTTTGACCACTCAAACTAGTGGTGTCAAGCAAGGAAGGCCTTCGAGAAGAGCCTTCATACCTGCTAGCCTCCAACAGAAGATCCCCAATCTTGAAAACACTATTGACTTCCTTTTTCTTTATTTTATTATTATTATTTGTGTATGTGTGTGTGCGTGTGCGTGTAGGTGTGCGTGTGTGTGTGTGTGTGTATGTGTGTGTGTGTGTGTGTGTATGTGTGTAGGCAAGAGATCAATGTCAGGTGTTTTCTTCAAATGCTTCTCGCCTTCATATTTTGAGACAAGGTTTCTCACCAAACCTGTACCTCACCTATTTGGTTAGTAGGGCTGGCCAGGCAGCCCCAAGAGTCTGCCAGTCTCCTCCTTCCCAGTGTTAGAATCACAGGCTTATACTTATATGGACTGAATTTAGGTTTTACATTTATAAGGCAGGCCCTTCACTGGCTGAGCTATCCTCTCAGCCCCCCGATTCCCATTTCCTAACAGATCTATCTAGGACCTCCAGATGTATGGCTGCTCTCACCACCCTGCACTGTAATGATAGACTCCTACCTGTCTTCCAAATGGCCTACGGAGACCTCCAGGGCCTCCTAACAAGCTTGGCAGCATGGTATCCACGGTCCTACCTACCGTGAGTAAACAAGAAGGGTGTCATCATGGAAGTAGGTCTATCCTACTCCCAAGCTAGGCTTCAGACACCAGGCCCTCCAGCCTACCTGGCTGTTTGATGCTAAGAGAAATCTGTCCAAGAGAGTTCAAGTCATGTTGACATCCCAGCATCTCCATGTGCTGGGCAGGGCTGTGAGCAGGGCAGTTACTGCTTGCAATTAAGTCTTCTTGGTGTGGCTACCATATATAGAAATCTATTTTCATCTTTATGTAGTCTTGCTTTCTCCAACAAAGCTGTGTCCCATTTGACCCATAAGAACAGAAGCTCAGCTTTAATATACACAGAATTACAACTATTTTTAAGTAAAGTCCTGAATGATAGAGACAGAGGGGAAAAAAGCTGCCTCTGTCTATTTTACTCTTCGGGAGTTGGATTGACAAATCATCAAATTGAGAACAATCAGCTCAGACTATCTATTTACTTCTGAGACTTCTCCAACATAAGGAGACACAGCAGGGCGGGAGTCATCAAGCAGGCACAAAAGGAAGAGAAGGAGCTTTGAAATTAAACGACAAAGGTCTGAAAATTCTGTTCAGGTACCCACAGTTGTGTGATGCTGGGACAAGGCTGTTAAGGAGACACCATGCTCTCCTTTGTCAAAAGGGGGTAATGCCACAGTGTCTTGTTCGTGTTAGGATTCCAGGAGCTAGTAACTGTGCCTGTAGCACAGTAGCAGGCCCAGTGTAGAGCCCAGGGCCGTCCAACCCTTTGACATTGTAACACAGTGTTGCCATCTACAAATGTGTTAGGTCATAGCCATAGCTATCCTTGGACACATGAGTTCATGGGCAGCAGGATGGGCATACCTGGTAGGCAGCCAACATAGACAGCGTTGCTTGGAAGTCAACCAATGGGACTCTAGACTGAGCTTAAGTGAAAAGTGAACTGGCTGCTTTGTTCATAAAATGTGAGCTCAAAGGGCTGGACTCTGATTTTGTCCTACTGGCCTGACAGTTCCTGGTATGTGTCTCACTTTCTCATCCCAAAGACCTGATGCTCACAGTCGACACAAGCTAAGATTAGGCTCAGCTGTATGGAGAAAAGACCTAAAACAACAGGAACGAAATAGAAATAAAACAGTGTCTACCCCAACCCCAAGCTAAACTTCAGGTGACAGACCCCCTTTCTTTCCTCCTTGAGTTCATTTTCTCAGGGTATGTTATGTTAGGAGCAGAAGCACAGCTACTACAGTAGTCCAAAGAGGCTACTGGTTTCAAGACAACTAAGCCTGCAAAGTTTCCTCTTTCTCCTTTTCTTCTTCTTCCTCATCCTCCTCTTTTTTTCTTCCTCCCCTTCTTCCTCCTCCCTCCTCTTCCCTTCCTCCTCCTGTTTCTTGCCCCTTCTCCTCCTCCTCCTTTTCCTCCTCCGGCTCTACCACACCTGACTACAAGCTTCTCGTGTCTTCTTGTTCCACCATTTACCTGATAGCTAGTATTGTGCTCAGTTGAAACAATCATGTTATATTCATAAAGTTGAAAGTGCAAGACAACAGGATCACAGCCTCCTTTCAAAAATAAGTCCTGGCTGGGTGTGGTTGTGGGACATCTTTAATTCCAGCACTCTGGATGCAAAGGCAGGAAGATCTCTCTGAGTTCAAGGCCAGCCTGGCCTACATAGTGAGTTTCAGGTTGGCCAGGACTATATTGAGAGATCATGTCTCAACATAAAAACAGCAACAACAAAAAGACTTCTAAAGAAATGTCCAGGAAGTTGCCCACAGAACTTCTATCTGCATTTCTACTGATGGGAATTTTGTCATATGGTTTCACTCAAGTACTAAAGACATTGGGAAATAGCATTTTCATCTTAAATAGTCATGTACACACTAAAATTTGCTAAGGCCTGGGAGCCGAACTTGGTGACAAAGCTTAGTAAGAAGAGGCCCGGGGTACAATCTCCATCAATGGAAAACAATCAAACAAACAAAAACCAGTAACAACAATGATAAAATTTGTCAAAAATTTGATGAAAAACAAAATCTGTTGGAAATTCACCAGCCCTCTTGATCGACTTCCCTGCTTTCCTAGTAATCTGTCCACACATGAGTTGAAGGGTTACCACCACTGGAAAGGATTACTTTATTCCCAAAGGCCTGTTTGTTTCTTATAGAACAGTTATCTCTGGTTGGAATCACACATTGTGGTGAGATTACTTGATCCCTCTGTCCTAAAGAATTAGCTAGAAGTTATGGCTCATGACTATAAACCTAGAACTTGGGTTTCCTAGGCAGAAGGATTGCCACGAGTTTGAGTCAAGCCTGAGCTTCATAGTAAGACTGTCTAGAAAATTAAGGAGGCGGGGGAAGTAATAAATGTGAATAAATATGATGACAAGGATATTGTTTGACTTTCTATACTACTTTGTTCTCATTGCTTAGTATAACTTAAAACATAGCCCATACACAACGAGTCAGTGAAATGATGAGTTGAAAGGAAGGGGTTAGCTCTTTCTATAGACCTATGAGATCCCTCTCCCCTTCCCTTCCCCTCCTTCCCGCTCCATACACACATTTCAAAGGATGAATGACCAATACTACATGAGTATGAAAATAATTATGCTGAGCAAAGGAACTCAAGAAAAAGATTACTATATGATTTTTTGTGGATCTAAATTCTAGGAAATGCAAATGAACTTGAAGTGTCCGGGAAATAGGTTTGTGATTGCATGGGGACCATGAGGGATAGAGGCAAAAGGGAAGGAGAGATTAAACATAAAGACACTTAAGAAAATCTGAGGGTAGGGGTGGGGGCGATAGACATGTTTCCTGCTGTGACCGTAGTGTTGAGGGTTACCAAAATACATTTAAATATGTACAATTTGTTCTAGTAAGACATTTATTATAATAACATAAAAGAATTGCTGTGAATTGTCAAAATATTAGCATATCAAATACACACAAAAAAAATAATAAGCATCACTTAGTAAAGAGAGTAGCCTAAAAATGTGTTTCTAGGCATGTGGCTTAATATATTAACAAACTTAAAGTCACCATTGGATCTCTGTACATGAAAAAAAATCAATATATGTAACATTAACAAATCAGTAAAGTGCAGGAATCATTTCATCTAATAATTTTAATAAATTATTACTTTTCATAAATAAATAATTTCTATCTAATACAAAGACATTATATTTCCTGTTAAAATCATAAATGAGGGCTGGAGTACTAGCTCATTGGCTAAGAACACTTATTGCTCTTATGAAAGTACTAGGTCTGGTTCCCAGGACCCACATGGTGGCTCACAATAATCTGTAACTCCAGTTTCAGGAGACCCAATGCACCAGGCACATACATGATACATATACATACATGCATGCAAAACATACCCGTTAAAGAAATCAATAAAGCCAGATGGTGGTGGTACATGCCTTTAATCCCAGCACTCAGGAGGCTAAAACAGGGGGATCATGAATTCAAGACCATCTCAGGGCTCGAATGAAATATATTGGGGTTCAGAATAGCCTGGTTTGCACAGTGAGATATTGTCTCAGAAAAACAAAAACCAAACTAAAACAAGACAAGTTTTCACAGTTGTTCTAAAAACTGTTTTGTGTAACATGAAAGAAGCCAGAAAAAGCCCTGAATGAATGTGTGATATTGACATGAGCACAGACATGTCAAGGACCATCATTTCAGACCCACAGGAAAACGGCAAAGCCACCCCCATAGGGTGAGGCTCATGCCTTCCCCTGGTTCCTATATAGGTGTTGACAGTGTTGCAGAAAATGTCCATCATAGTTCCACCCCATGGATGTTTACGCCCTTAAGATTACTTCCCTATGAAAATCACTCCTACCAAGATTAGCTAGCCCTGTCTCCTTGATCTGTCTGTATCCACAAACTCTGCCTTCTTGTTTATCTGTGTGTAATAATGCTGCCTCCTTGTTCAGCTGTATGTGATAACTCCACCTCAGTAGCCAACTGTATATAATAAAGACACTAAACTTCCAAGGTGCTGTGGTTTCTTCATCAGAGAGCCCAGTCCACCCAATCCTGGGTTTTCTATGAGTCTCTGTGTTGTCTTTTCTGCTTTTCGTCTTCTCTCCAATGCTCCAATCAGGTCCAATCCTGGAATGGATGCAGCAATTGCTAATTATTAATTCATTAAGGCATTTGCTAAATTTTGTAGTGGATTCTGCAGATTTGGGATTCACAGAAAACACAAAACCCTTGCCTTTCCCAGCCCTAAACACAAGATGTCACCTCAGTGAGCATGCCGAGAGCCAGGATTGCTCTTCTTAATGCAAGGATCTAGGGCTCCTTGGAGAAATGGTGACTTCTAGGATTTGTGCAGAGATCAGATGAGCCTAGAACATCTCTTCCAGTGATGAAGGGACAAAGTACCCAGGTACACAACAGGCATGTAGGAACTGATGGGAAAGAACTTACAACAGTCAATGCAGGAATAATCTAAGAAACAGGGCATGGCAGAAGATTTCTTCATGCAACCAGACCAATATAAAAATGATTAGACAAATAATTTAATGAAGACACATGCCCTCCACATAAGATTATCCTGAGCCATACATCCAGAAAACGCACAGCAGGGATATTAGTTAGTTAAGGCTGCCATGAGGGACAGCTGCAGACTTGGGGGTCAGATTAAACAACAGATTTCTCCACAAGTCTGAATCTGGAAATTTAAAAGCAGAGTGTTGAGAGGGGCAATGCCTTCTGAATCCTCTCTTGGCAAGCTCTCTGCCAACTGAACTACAGCCCAGGTGGTTCAGTTGGCAGATTTTTGCTTCTTGTGAGCTGTATTGGATTAGAACTCACCTTAAAGGCTTCAATTTAATTAGATTACCTTTTAAAAATACAGTATTTTATTTATTCTTTGAGAATTTCATACATGAATTCAATGTAGTTTGATCACCTTTCCCCCAGCTTCCTCCCACTAACTCACCCTAGACTCACCTCATGCCATATTCCCCCAATTGCATGCTCATGCTTTAGAAGAGTAGGCTGCAGAAGATGAGAGCATGCAACTTTAGACAGATTGAATGTCCCTTGTCAGCAAGGCTTGGGGTGAGAAGTACTTCAGATTTTGGAGTTTACATACAATATTTGCTTAGATGTTTCACAGCTCAATTATCCCAAATCCAAAAAATTCAAAACTAAAAATGCTCCAAACTCCAAAAATTTTATCTGGGTTTTGTTACAGCAGGTTGTTCCTTCCCGCTGGCTCCATCCCGCCTGCCGCCAGTCTGGGCCCACAGCCGCGCTCATGCGAGCCCCAAATAACACTCAGAGACTCTGTATTTGATACAATCCTGTTGGCCAATTACCATTATTGTTTATGGGCTAGCTCTGCCTTAATTATTAACCCATTTCTACTTATCTAAGTATTTCCACGTGGTCGTCTTATCGGGGAGCCGCGGCAGGCGTCCTGCTTTCTCCCTGGGCTACATCTCGACTCCTCCTTCTACTTCCTCTTTCCTCCTTGTCTCCTAGCCCCGCCTATCTTGCTATCTCATTGGCCCAATGGTGCTTTATTAACAAGTATGAGAAACATATTAACAGGATAACATCTCCCATCAGGGTTTGACAGTTCACATCTGTATTCTCTTTTACTTAAGAGGTTGAAGCAGGAGGATTGTCATGGGGTCCATGCCAGTCTTGGCTACAAAGTAAAGCCCTGTCCAGCACCTGGCAAAAACTGCCTTACTGGAGACTCTAATGGGGAGTCCACTTTTCCTCTCGGGCCTTTGTTGTGGGAATCTGGAACTCTTATTTCACTATGAGGAAAACTTCAGGTAAATCAGGTACGTGTGTGTGTGTGTGTGTGTGTGTGTGTGTGTGTGTGTGTGTGTGCGCGCGCGCACGCTTGTTTGTGATGGTGTGTGTGACGGTCAGAAGTTGACATGTGTCTTCCTCTATTATTCCCCACCTTATGCTTTGAGACAGGGTCTCTCACTGAACCCGGAGCTTGCCATTTCAGCTATGAATGGCCAATGAGCCCCTCCAATCTACTTGACCACTCTGCCCCTGCTGCCAGCGTAAGTTACAGATGCACACAGTCGTACCCAGCTTTGACATGGGGGCTGAACTCAGGCCCTCATGCTTATACAGAAAGTATGCCCACTGAGTCATCTCTCCAGTCCTACAGTCTGCATCTTAATATTCTCCAAAAGAGTAAAGGCTTGGTCCTCAGCCTGTAGTTGGTGGAGACCATTAAGAGGAAGGGACCTACTGGCAAGTTTGAGGTGTTTGGAGAGATGCCCTCGGAGGGTTGTGGGACACTGATCTCTTTACATCTCTTTCTTGCTTCCTTCTGCCATAATGTGAGCAGCTAACCCCACAATTCATGCCTGCTGTGTTGGAACCCTCACCCCAGGACCAGAAGAAAGAGGCCAATTGGACATGGGTTGAAATTTGCACAACTCAGCTAGAATAAGCCTTTTCTCTTTATAAACTTATCCGGTCAGATATTTTGTTATACTCATAGAAAGCTCACTAGTGTAAGAACTTATGGAAGATTTTTTTTCTTTTTTTAAAAAATAATAATGCTTTTTTTAAAATTGAATTTGAAACAAGCTTGTTTTGCATGTCAATCCCAGTTCCCTCACCCTCCCCTCCTCCCCTGTCCCCCTCCCAACCCCCATCCCATCCCCTTTCTGCTCCCCAGGGAGGGTGAGGCCTTCCATGGGGGATCTTCAAAGTCTGTCACATCATTTGGAGCAAGGCCTAGGCCCTCCCTCGTGTATCTAGGCTGAGAGAGTATCCTTCTATAAGGAATTAATGAATCTGAAAGCCTACATTTTAACTCATGGTGATGTATCAATTTTTTTTTTTTTCTTTCAGCCATGAGCTATGGTTTGGAGGTATTCCCAAAGCCTGATCCCCCACGTGGTAATGCTGGGAGGTGGAGCCTATGGGAGGTTTTTAGGTCACAGGGCAAGTCTCCGAGAGCAGGTTAATGTCACCATCTAGGGTGTGGTTAGTGCCTGCACTATAAGCAAGCCTGCCCCTCCTGCCACATTTCTCCAACGGACCCTCACTTGATATTGTGCCTTCTACCATGAAAAATGATGCTGATGTCACACCCTTGGACTCCCCACGAGCCAAATAAACCTCTTCCCCTTAGGGCTGGGATACAGCGTTTGCCTAGCGTATACGTGGCCTGGGTTCAGTTCCCAGTACCACAGACTCCTTCTGCTATAAGTTGCATAGCCTTTGTATTCTCTTATAGCAAGAAAAAACAAACAAAACAAAGACAACAACAACAAAAAAACCCAGGCATATCACTACCATAGCAGTACAAGATGCTAACAACAGGTGAAGCTGGAGGTGAACTGTGTAGGGACAACATTACCTTCACAAATGTTCTACAAATCTAAAACTATATGAAAAATTATCCTACCCTCATGCATTTACATTCCAGTGGTTGAGAGCAACAAACTAGCAGCAAACAGATGCACATAAGGTACACGTTGGCTTGGGAGGAGATGGATACCTGCATGGGGCAATCTGAATCTGAATCTTTCAGTGGGGTGATTTTGAGATATAAAGTACGCATAACAGGAGAAGGGGAAAAGAAAACAATGCTATGAAACTCATTGTGTTGCGATCGGAAGCACAATTAAAATATTTCCAACAGAGAGCCTACAAGACAAGGCGGCACTGTACAGCACATCTAAGACCCGAGGCCGTGTGCCTCTCCAGAAGTCTCCTGAGAAGCAAGCTTTCAAAGAGCCCAAGACTCAGTTGTAGCTCTGTTTTACATTCCCGTGGGAAACTGTGGCATGTAAGCTGAGCATCGCTCTCAGATCAACCATCAAACAAGATTATACTGCAACCCATTTATAGAAAAACTGAGGCTTGAGGTGCTTAAAAACTCCATAAAGTACTTTCTTGTTACATGGGTAAGCATGAGGTCCTATGTTCGATTCCTGATGTGAGGGTGAGCACTTGTAATCCCAGTGCTGCAGAGACCTCTGGGCCTCACCCGCCAGCCAGCCGAGACAAATGATCAAATTCTAGGCCAGAGAGCCCTTGTCTCGAAATCAAGGTGGGTGGCATCCTGAGGAATGGCATAGGATGTTGACCCCTTGCCGCCATACCCATGTGAACACACATGCATGCTATTCTCACATGTACCTCTCCCCATCCAAGAACCTTGCTCCAAATCATGAAAGGGGAGCACGACTTTTCTGTAGCTCTTTCTTGCTATCTTTCAGCAATGGTAACCAAAGCACAAGACAGTGTCAACTCATTTATTTTGTTCTTGGCAGCCATTGAAGCCCCACACACTGTACTTCCCTAATGTAGGCTGGCCAGACATGCACTAGCACACACACACACACACACACACACACACACACACACACACACACACACACCGGGCCAGGGGGTGGGGTGGGGTGGAGGGAGGGAGAAATTGTAAACCCAGCACATGCCAAAGAACCCCAAAGCCTCCATTGATGTGGCCTCAGAGGAAGCCCGTGTTGAAAGCAGGCACACACAGACCGCAGCTGGTGACTCTCAGCCCCTAAACCCTCCTTCTAGCCAGTTGCACAAACTTTTCCAGTGGATTGAAGTCTTGGAGGAACAGAGCTTCCTGGGAAGATATCAAGGAAAATGTTCTAGGAGCCAGCCAGCAAGCCCAACTCAGGGAGTCCTCAGCCCCCTTTTTGAGGTTTCTTTCTTTCTTTTTTCCCCCTCAGCAATTCCTTTTAATTTTTTCCCTATCGCCATTGACCTTGCTCCAGTTGCTAGCTCGCTCCCCTTACACCGCACCAACTTCTGTAAATGTTTTTGCTCTTTGTTCTACTTCCTGCCCTCTTTGAGCTTGACTGTGATGTCTGCTCACTGAGGCCCTTCTGATCCAATTGCTCATTGCCTGCACATCCTCTCCCCAGGTATCAAAAACAAGGGCAGCTGGGCCTGGAGGGCCCCTCATTAGACAGAAGCGGCTGTGCTCAACCACCAGTCACAAGCAGAGAGGGCAGAACCAACTCCACGAATGACCAGTATTGAAAAGAAAGCTCCAGGGGTGAGTGAGACACACAGACCGGCAGAGTCTAAAGCAGAAGGTTAAAAATAAAGAAAAGAGGAAAAAAAGACCACCAAAAAAAAAAAAGTCTGCTTTTTGACTGCCTAAGCAGATCCCCTTTTAGGACCTGCGGTTTTCCAAAAAGGGTTCTATGAGGGGCAAACCATTTCATGCTGCAAAAATCTTCCAACTGAAAGTGATACCTTGGGTACGTCAGACATCCATCCCCTGGGAGCGGCTGGATGTACTCTACTCTCCACTCTGCAGATGGGAGAAGCCCTTTATCCCCAGAAAGTGCCACAGTGATCAGAGAGCTTGCTGCTGGTCAGCTCCAGTAGGAATGGAGTTTGAGAACTTCGCTTGGGGATCCAGATGAGTCAGCCTCCTTGGAAAGAGGAGAATGAGGGAGGGGAGTGGTACAGGGTTGCCCGGAGGGGCCCGGGACACACAGCAAGATGTAAACAGAGAGCTGTAAGGGTCTTTGGGGATGATGGCTTTTCATTGAGCTGGGGGGTGTGGCCTTCCACAAAAAACTGTTTATTCTGAGTGCAGAACTGGTACTGGCCTTGGGCATCAGAAGGCCTGGCTTTGAGCCCTGCTGACCCAGTGTGACCTTGAATAAGTCTCTGTACTCTGTTTTTCCCTTCGGCGAACAGAGACAATGCCTTGCCTTCATTGAGCATTGGACAGATGTTTTCTTGAGCACCTACCATGCACACGACACATGCCTAGGATCCCAGCACTCAGCAGACAGATCAAGGCCAGGCTGGGCCTTATAGAAAGACTTTATCTCACAGGCTTTTTCTTTGAAATAATCAGTAACTTTATACTAACAAAATTTAAATGTAATGGATGACATTTAGAAAATGTAGTTTATTCAAACTGACACTATAGGAATTACAAAATATGCCTACTCCCAAATCCTTTTTTAAAATTAATCTTTGATTACAGAGATGCAAAGGTTTTGAAAGACTCAGATCCACATGGCGTCACCAGTAAACTATTTCAAACATCCAAATAAGAAATGCCACCAGTTTTACATAAGCTCTTCCAAGAAATAAGGAAGAAAAAAAAAAAAACCCGAACACTTTTTTACTTAATTTATAAGGACAGAATAAACTTGATACTAAAACCCAACAAGGCACTTGTAAAATGGAAAATTACAGGCTGACATATCACATGAATGAAGAGACAAATTTTAGCTGTGTTACTATTTATTTAGTCTGTGTGTGCATGTGTATGTGTGTGTGTTTGTAGGAGTGTGTGTGTTTGTAGGAGTGTGTGTGTGTGTGTGTTATGGCAGGTTCTTCCCGCCGGTTCCTGCCGGCTCCAGCCTGCTAGCCCGCCCCCACCTGCTGCCAGTCTGGGCCCACAGCCGCACTCATGCGAGCCCCAAATAACACTCAGAGACTCTGTATTTGATACAATCTTGGCCAATTACCATTATTGTTTATGGGCTTAATTATTAACCCATTTCTACTTATCTAAGTATTTCCACATGGTCATCTTATCGGGGAGCCGCGGCGGGCGTCTTCCTTCCTCCCCAGCTACATCTTGACTCCTCCTTACCACTTCTTCTTTCCTCCTTGTCTCCTAGCCCCGCCTATCTTGCTATCTCATTGGCCCAACGGCGCTTTATTAACCAGTATGAGAAACACATATACAGAATAACATCTCCCATCGTGTGTGTGTGTGTGTGTGTGTGTGTGTGTGTGTGTTTATTCATGCTCAAGGTGCAGATGCCCTCAGTAGCCAGAAGAGGGTGTTGGATTCTCTGGAGCTAGGGATAGATAGACTGTTGCAAGCTCCTGACCTGGGTACTGAGAATCTAACTTGGTCATCTTCAAAACTAGTAAGTCCTCTCAACTTCTGAGCTAGCTCTCCAGCCCCACAACACACATCCTAAAATACTAGGCTGGGAAGCCACATCCTGAGATACAAATGTCAAAAACAATTTATCACAACAAATTGAATTTGTTCTGGTAATCTAAGGGTCATTTAATACTAGTTAACTGGCCAATGTAATTGATCACATAAATTAAATCACATTATCTCAAAGGGTGAACAACATTTCACAAAATTTTATAACAACTTACCATTAAAAGCAGAAGTCTATTAATTATAAATAGAGCTATTAATGTGTTATAATTGTGTCTATTGAGTATTTCAGTGGAGAACTTACCCAATGCATTATAACAAATTATTGTTAATTTAAAGATCATTACTCACACACACACATACACACACACACACACACACACACACACACACACTTCTACACATACACATACATACTCCTACACACCACACACACACTCCTACACATACACACGCACTCACAAACACACACTCCTACACCATATATACACACTCCTACACCACACACATGCACTCCTATACACACACTCAATAAGTGAAACTTCAAATATTTTTCAAATGTATGCTTGCAACTGAGTATAAAACCTTAAATATTCAAGAAAGATTAGAATTGTTAAAGGTTCGATAATATAAAAGATGAAAAGACTATTAAAGAAAATTAAAGAGAATATAAATAATAGAGAAATATGTATTTATTGAGTGTCTCGGTTAGAGTTACTGTTGCTATGATGAGACACCGTGATCAAAAGCAACTTGGAAAAGTTGACTTAAACTTCCGCATCACAGTTCCTGTCAGGGCAGGAACTCAAACAGGACAGGAACCTGGAGGCAGGAGCTGATGCAGAGGCCATGGAGGCTGCCTTGCTCCTCACCGCTTGCGTCACCACTGCTTGGCTCCAGCCCAATCTTACGGAGGCCTTTTCTCAGCTACGGTTCCCTCCTCTCAGATAACCATAGCCTGTTACAAGCTGACATAAAGCTAGCTGGCACATTGAGAGTCAATATTATAAAGGCCTCAGCTCTAGTTTCAATGAAAAAAACAAAACAACAGATACTGTGTGTGTGTTGACAAGACGGTTCTAAAATTTATATTGAAGTGCAAATAGATTTGAGGGGTGAAGATAACTATGAAAAACAACAGAATGAATATAAGTCGGTAGTACTGCTATGAAGTACTGATATGAAGGTGTTGATTTCTCTAATTAAGATACGACGGGCTGAGGAAATGTTTAGTCAGTAAGGTGTTTGCCTTAGAAACAAGGCCCTACTTGAGTTTGGATCCCTATAGCAGCAACATGAAAATCTGGGCCCTGTCATCCCAGCACTGGGGAGTCAGAGGTAGGAGGACCCTGGGGCTTGCTGGTCAGCTAGTGTGGATGAATCAGTGAGCTACAGATTTGGTGAGAAACCATGTCTCAGTAAAGAGGTGGACAGATACTCAGTGTTGATCACTGGTCAAATGTGCATGCATGTACACACACACACACACACACACACACACACACACTCCCTTGATTATGTTAGTGAGATTTCCAGCACTATCACAAATACCCCTGAAATAATCAACTTAGAAAGAGAAGAGGTTTTTGTTGACTCACAGCTGTAGAGGTTTCAGGCTGTGGCCAGGTTGGCCTTTTGGTTTTAGGGCTTCGGTGGGAACGCCACTTAGATGGTGGGGAACATGAGGAGAAGCAGAATGCTGGCTTTATTGCTGACCAGGGCTGAAAGTAGAAGAGAAAAGGCCTAGAGTCTGACTATTCTCTTCAAGGACGTGTGCCCTATGCGACACGTGTGCCCTATGCTAGACATTTGGGAAGAGGAAATTGCAATTGAGAAAATGCCCTCACCTGACTGTTCTGTGGGCAAGCCTGTGGTGTACTTTCTTCAACGATGATTGGTGTGGGAAGGTCCGGCTTACTGTGGACAGTGCCACTCTTGGGCTGAAAGTCCTGTGTGCTATAGGAAAGCAGGTTGAGCAAGCAATGAGGAGCAAGCCAGTAAGCAACACTCATCCATGACATCTGCATCAGCTCCTGCCTCCAGCTTCTGGCCGTAAGTTCCTGCTCTGACTTCACTAGGTGATTACACTGCAAGCTGTGAGATGAAATAAAACTCTTTCCTCCCCAAGTCGTGTTGGGTCCTGATTTTTCACAATAACAGAAACCTGAAGATACTCTCTTGGACTGGACAACGTGTTCAACACATTAAAGGCACCAATGCACTAAGGGCTGGAGTCAACGTTGATCATGTGTATGTGGGGGACGGGGTATATATAATCTGAAGCTAAAAGAGGTTATCAGACCACTTGGACTTACAGGTGGCTGTGAGCCCCTAGGGATAGGGGTTGGGAATTGAACCCAGGCCGTCTGGAAGAGTAGCAAGTGCTCTTAAACACTAAGCCATCATTCCAGCCCCAGGATAAAATTAATGTTAGTTCAATGTGGTTGCTTGAAAGAAAATGGCCCCCAAAGGGAGTGGCACTATTAGGAGGTGTGGCCTTGTTGGAGGACGTGTGTCACTGTGTTGAGGTGGGGAGGGGCGGGGAGGCTTTGAGGTCTCTTTTGCTTAAGCTTCCCTTAGTGTGACAGCCAGTGAAGTTTCTGTTGCTTAGAAGATGTAGCACTCTCTGCTCCAGTACCATGACTGCCTGTGTGCTGCATGTCCCACCACGATGACAAGGGACTGACTCTGTGAAACTGTAAGTGAGCCCCTCTGAGTTAAATGCTTTCCTTGAAAGAGTTGCTGTGGTCCTGGTGTCTCTTCATAATAATAAAAGCCCACACTAGGACAGTCTTCTTCCTGTGGTCAATGAAGACAAATTTTAGGTAGAATTTAGGTCTACATATGAAAAAGTAACTTCTTCTTGATGATGGAAGTCAGCAAAGGTATTTTTAACATAGAATTCTGCAGTCACTGTAAGGTTAAAGTTATCAATCGGATGGAAGGAAAACTTAAAACATTCTTTTTACCCCTCAAAGACATTATCATAAAGTAAGAGGGAAAGTCGTCAGAAGGAAGGGATACTTCTACTAAATATAGCAACAGGATCCTTGATTCAAAACACTTACAAATTTATAGCACAAAATCAGGAAACACGGTAGAAAAATACTCAAAGATATATGCAAGTAGCTTAATGCAAATGTTCTTAAAACAGCAAACAAATGAGGGCAAAGCCAATGCCATTTATTATCAAGAAATGCCAGTCAAAATCATCATGACTCACTTCTATGCACACACCAAAATAGCTAATTAAGAAATCAATAATATCAGTGATTTAATTACGAAGTTATGATTTAAATATGATTGAAATGCTCATATGAGAATATGAGGTAACTAGGGATAGAGAAACGTGGTTAAGAGCTCTTGCTGCTTTTACAAAGGGCCCAAGTTCAGCTCCCACTCACGTCACAACACCCTGTAACTCCACTCCCGTGTGATCTGACACTCTCTTGGGCCGCAGAGTGCACATGCACTCAGGTGCATTTAATGCCTTCACATATACACAGCCATAATTAAAAACAAAGTGAGTCTTAAAAAAATGAAGCAACCAGAACTCTTACTCATGACTGACAAGAATCACTTAAAAGTAATTCAGTGTTGCTTAATGAGGTTAAAGGCATGCACATCCTAGGATGGGTTGCATGCATAAGCATGTGGCTAACAGAAATATATGAGCATATATATATCAAAAGATTTGCATGTGAGCATTTTTATGTACATTACTAACGTTGTATCTAAGTGAAAACAAACCATATGCTTGTCAGAAGTGGAACAGATTTCTTTAAAAGTCATGTTTACACAATGAAAATTCTGTTTGATAATGAAAATGAACACTGTCTTATGGATATGTCTCACGGGAATAGTGCTGCTGTTAAATAAAAGAAGCCAAATTCAAGGTCAACGAGATGACTTCATGGGTAGAGTCGCCTACTGTCGAGCCTGGCAGACCACCTGAGTTTGGTCCCCAAGTCACCCAAAATGGAAGGAGAGAATGGACTCCTGCAACTTGTCCTTTGACCTGCACACACATGCAGTGTGATGCACATTCTAGTTCACATAGACATATATAAATGGAATGTTTTTCTTTCTCAATTAAAAAAAGAAAAAGAAAGAAAGAAACCAAGTGCAAACAGATGCATTCTTTCATATCCGGCATTACCCAATCTATAAATAAAGTTCAAAAACCAAACCAAAACAAAAACTATTAATGGATTTAGGAATGTGTGTCAAGTGTCAGTTCCTCAGTGTTGTTTTGCTGAGAGGGAATAATCGTCCACAGAGAAGCAGTGTTAGTGAGGTTTGTGGTATGGTTTTGGTCTTTGGCTTTGGCATGAGGATTCACAATGAACCAATTTTGTTATTTTTTTTTTTTTAAGAAGCAAGTCACAAGATGCCATACAAACATGTATTTATAGCAAATCTGGATGCTTACAACACGAAAGCCAATACTTAAGACTTGATAGTTTGTGGGAAGGAGGTTTGTTTTGTTTTTGTTTGTATTTTTTTTCAAGGGCTGGCTCCTGGAAAGAGGGAGGGACCATCATTCTCAACATTCCATCTTGGGGAACTGAGATACTCAAAGGGCTTCTTGGGGACATGCAGAGGGAAGTGACAGGAAGACTGTGTTCCCTATCCAGCCTTGGTCTTCCAAAGCAGTGGCTCTCACCCTGTGGGTCATGACGTCCAAATGGGCCTCAACCTCCTGGGATGAATTCAAACTGGTGTTCAGGCGTTCAAAATAATTGATTGCTTCTTTGTGATACAATCTGGTGTCAAAAAATGTAGCCTGAGTCAACTGTAATCCAGACCCCTGGATCTTCGTTTTTCCTCCCCTCTCTTGCCCTGGGTGACATCACACATTGGTGGGAAGGTGTTTAGGAAGAGCAAAGTGGCCAGGAGGTTACTGTCAATCTTTACCAGAACCTCCCTGATGGACTTCCCAGTTTGGACCTCAGGGGAGGGCTCACACATACACTGACATCATTGGCTGGCTCCTCATCTCTGGCTGGCTTCTCCAGTGCCTCCTTAGCCTCACTTTTAGCTGGCACAGAGTTGCTTTATTCACAGTGGCAAAACACCTTGAGGTTGGCTCTCTTGTTCCTCTCTAGAACCAAGGGCTCCTCAGTGGCATCACATTGGCTCCCCTTGGCCATGTCACCCTACCTGCAGCCATACTTAATTTTTGCCGTTCTATGGGGTCTAGGGCTTGCGTAGCAGCTGCTTCCTATCTATGGAGTAGCTGGCAGAGTCCTGCTATTGGCAAATTGATGTTGGATGTCCTTCTGTGTGCTGCAAATATGTGTGCTTTTATTGGTTGGTAAATAAAGCTGATTTGGCGAAAGGCCAGGGCAGGAAATCCAAACATAGATGCAGAGAAAAGGTCGGCAGAGTAGGGAGATACCATGTAGCTGCCAAGAGAGTAACACGCCGGAGCATTACCGTTAAGCCACAACCTTGTGGCAATACTATGAATAGAAACAGGTCAATTTATAAGAGAGAGCTAGCCAGTAATATGTCTGAGCCATTGGCCAAACAGCTGTAATTGATATTAAGCCTCAGAGTGTTATTTCACAAGCGGCTGTGGGAACTGACGGGAGGGACAGAAAACTCCCAACTACGGCAAATTCTTCAACGTGCCTCCAGGAATCATTGTGCCCTTTCCCCCTTTGCAGTCTATTAAGGACAAATTCAGAGCCGATGTGTATGTGTATAGGTCGCTTGTCTCCATCAGACCCCAGTGTTCTGCCGCCTCTACTCCCTCTGCTTCTGCCGTCCTGGTAGGGAAAAGCTCCACAAGAAGGATGCTTTTTGTCCTCTCTTAGGCTTTTGTTGTGTATCAATGCCAAGTTTTTGATCCTTTTGTTTTCTGCTTCCATGGTGACAGCTCTCCCCAAGGGCAACAAGAGGTAGGAAGAAAATTCGGAGGAGAAATAAATCCACATGAGTCAGTATGGTGCAACGTCTTCTTCTCTGCCTGTGGGTACCCATGACTGTTGGGGGAGAGGGCTGGAAAGCATCTCAGTGAACTATGCTTCGAGATTACTATGGGAAGGGAAGCTGGATGATGCAACAGGGAAAGGGAGGCTTCCTGTGTCTTCTGCACATATGAAATGTCTGAAATACTGGCAATAAACACAAATTCACATATTCCTGTAGCAATTTTTAAATGTTTGGCTTTCAAAGGACACAAAGGTAATAAATAGCATCGAGAGGCTTATGTGCATAAATGTAGAAGCTCATGTCAAGGCTAGGAACAGAGACCACAACAGGCAACTCAGAAGTTATTTCCCAACAGTGGACTCATTCTTCATAGTCTAAGAAGCTCCTTAGAACTGATGAAAGATACGCACAGTAGCCAAGTTAAACATTCTTCATAGGAACATTTATAAAACCCCAAAGTTTTATAAACTTACAGGCACAACAAATGCATCTAATCCCTGGTAGATATGTTATGAAATGAGCATATTATGACATACTACATGATGGCCAAAACGGTAGGGTGCTAACTACATGTGGTTCGGATGGATGAATGGGTAACGGATAATGATTGACTGGGGGGGGGGAATGGATGAGCAGATGAATGGGTACACAGATAAATGAGTGAGTGTATGTGGGTGTTGCTATTGCAGTCTAGAGGTTCTTAAGGCCTTTCATGTGAAATGAGGACCATCAAGGCTATATGGGATGTGCTGGGGGGGGGAGGGTTGTTTTGTTTTCTGTTTGTTTGCCCATTTGTTTTTGTCAGCTTGAAGCATGCTAGAATCGTCTTAGAGAAGGACTCTCTGTTGAGGAACTGCCTGCGTCAGATTGGCCCGTGGGTGCATCTCTCAGGCATTTTCTTGATAAGTGATTTGTGCGGAGAGTACTGCCCACTGTGGACAGATGGTTCCAGATTGTATAGGAAATCAGGCTCCTCCCCGGTTCCTGCCTCTGCTCCTGTTTAAGTTCCTGTCCTGAGTTCCATCAGTGATGGATTGTGGCCAGGGAATTATAAGGTGAGATGATTCCTTTCCTCCTCAAGTTGCTTTTGATCATAGGAGATAATCCCAGCAACAGAAAACTAAGTAGGGTAGAGAGTCCTCTTCACTCAGGCAATGCCTGTCAGTAGCACCAACAGTAAACATATGCACATGTAATTTTCATTATTATATATTTGTGGCACATGCTGCTGGGTTATAAAAAGAAATCATGTATGAGCTAGACATTGAGAATTGTCTTTGTTACTGTTCTGTTGTTGTGAAGAGACATAAGGACCCAGTCAACTTATAAATGAAAGTATTTGTGTGGGGGGGGAGGGTGGGCTATAATATCAGAGGGTGAGTCCATGACCATCATGGCAGGGAACATGGCAGCAGGCAGGCAGACTAGCTGAAATAACCATTTGGGGCACAGACAGACAGACTACCACCCTGTGAGATTTCTCCCATGTCCTGAGCAGTGACAGGTGACAGTGTCCCCTTATCCAGTCCTGACAACCTCTGTTGTTGTTCCAAGGGAACCTTCTAATTTGTGGACATCATACCTTTTCCTTCATGATCATTCTGAGTTGGTGGGAGTCCCTGAGGGAACAGTTGTACGTCTCCATAGAGAAGCTGTGTGGACTCCAGGGCTGTGGGAGGTCTATGTATTAAAGTATTGTTGAGGGCCGTGGAACTAGGAAGGAGGTGATACCTGGTGTTCAGATGTCAACCCACAGGGGAATGATTCTCTGATGGAGGACAATTCTGTTCAGTCAGGGCCTACAGGACCACCAACTCTGGAAACACTTGCTCCTGCCTGTAATTTTCACATTTGATAAAGAAGCTATAGTTTCTCCCCGACACCTACACTGTGGTGTGTAATTTCGTATGATATTTATGTGTAACATCATGATTGCATCTCAATCTAGGATATGTTTCACAACTAGATCTACCATCCCATGAGGAGTGTAAGACACTTAAAAGCCTGCTTTGTTCCTTTTACTCAGACTAACGCAAGGAAACGACAATTCATCCTCAGTCTAAGACAAGCTATGCACAACTAGCTCACTTTCACCTCAGAGCAAGTTCAAACTAGACTAAATGTTTCTGTATGTGGATCATAAGTTGAAAACTTTACAGATATGCACGAGGTCAGAGTTGCAGATGTCTAACCAAGGCTACTCACACAAAGCAACCTTAAAAGAAAAATCAGGCCAATTCTTTGCTTGCCAAGTCTGGGTGATAAGATCTGATTCTCTGTGTAGATCTCTCTGCACTGTGTCCTCAGGCCCTGGTCACAGTCTTACACCTGGGACAGAGAAGCAGGAAGAATTAGAACAGAGAATTGAAACAATGGAGGAATAGAAGCTATACAACTGAATAAAAAGCATAACCCCCAGGTTGTGTGTGTGAGTCTTTACCCCTCAGTTAGAAAAAAACAAGCTCAGTTTCACTTCCTTGTGGATTCTTCCCGGAAGCCTGGAGGTGACCTTGAAGAGCTGGACCCTCACGCTAGCGTTAAGTATGCATGAGTGCGTGTGTGCAAGAGTGAATACGTGCCTGTCCATACATACATGAGTGTGTGTATGTGTGTTAAAGTCTGTGAGTGTGAGTGCATATCAGTATGAGTGTCGATGTGTGTGTAATAACATTGGGGCTAGCAGGGCAGCCTGGAGGATAACTCCTTATTCTCTCAAGAGTGTCAGAAAGGGGACCAGGCCTGCTTACAAATTTGTCCCCAGAATTCTCACAAGTATGGACTCCTAGGTAATAGGTCTCTGTGACTGACTGAAGAGTTGCGTGGATGACAGAAGAGATGTCACTCTTGCAAGGGATGTTTGTTTGGAATTAGGGTGGTGTTTTCTCACCTGGCTAGGGAGGGCTATGATTTAGGAAGAGGCCAAGGATACTCAAAGCCCCTCCTAATGTCAGTTTGTCCTAGCCAGTACCCCAAGCTAGGCAGAGGCCCTAGGGCCTTTCCTGCATCCTCATTCTGTGTTGGCCAGGCTCTGTCTATGGGGACACGAGCTAAATCAGTAACGAGACATATAGCATTATGGAGACGCAGTGCAGCCCCAAACACATACCCCTTGCCCTCTGGCGTTGTTAGGTATGAACATGAACAGAGCCGAGGACACGATACGTAGGAGCAGAAGCCTGGGCCAAAATCTTACCCTCTGATCTTCTCCCCACAGCTCATCTCCCTGGACCTGAAATTTCATGAAATGGGGGAGGGGTGGTTCAGGAAGGCAGGGGTGATTATCTAAAAGGACCCATCCCTTCTGTGACTCCCCATGGAATTCAAGCCCCTTCAAAGCTCCCTCCTGCCCTCAAGTGTTGAAAGGGCTTTTTAGGGTACCCAGCTCCTTCCTCGGTGGGAGGAATTCAGGCGAGGCCAGCTTCTGAGTCCTGAAGGTCCTGGTCAGACCCGTGAAAACAGGGAGGTGAATGGGTGGGTGGGGTGGGAAGAGGGGCAGGAGAGTTCTTGTCTGGGTTGAGCAGGAGTCCACGTGTAAGTGAATGAGGAGTCTGACAAGACAGCCAGGCCTGGGCCAGGATCTGATCCTGAGAGAGTGCTCAAAGCCATGGTTCGGGCTACAAGTAAGAAATACATTGCCCTGCCAGAGCCCCATCCAACACCCACAGAGTCAGAGCACACGGCCATGCCCTTTGTGCCCCTCTAAAGGACAGAGGTGGCTGGGGGAACATGCAGTCCCTCTGCCCTGTGGGTGGAGCAGGCATGAGCCAAGGTTTCATTAATCTGCGAGGACACTTTCTAATTTGTTAAATGCTTCCATCCTCTGAGCCACTGATATTTTAGAGACAAGGGAATACATCTGGGCTTATAGTAGAAGAGCTTTACGGAGAGGCAAACTGAGTCACAGGGGGAATCATAAGACTTAATAAAATGACATCGTCCCGAGTAACAAGTTCGATGTCAGTTTGGCCTCCTGAAAGGAAGCTCAGCCAGTCACCTCGTTCTCCTAGGGATCAGGAGCAGGTGACCCCCTGAGAGGCTCATGGGAATTTGGGAGTCCTGAAATGTGTGACCGTTCTGAGTAGACCTGCCTGTGTGATCGTGAACCCCTGCTTAACCTCACAGAATGGCTTCTGTTCTGGAAGGTTATTCCAAGGCTTCCTTCGGATAATATTTGCTTTGTCGGTTTCAAAAGATGGTTCAGGGCTGAGAGGACAGATCAGAGTGCGAAGTTCCTGAAGAACTGAGTTTGATCGCCAGAACTGTGCAAAAAGTCAGGCCTGGCGCCGGAGGGATGATCAGCAGTGAAGAGCTTACTGCTCCTGCTCGAGCAGACCTAGGTTCGGTTCCCAGCACCCACATGGTGGCTCACAACCGTCTGTAGCTTCAGTTCTAGGCAGCCCCACAGCCTCTTTAGGCCTCCACTGGCCAGACATGCATCTGGTACATAAGCATGGATGCAGGCAAAACATTCATATACATAAAATAAAAATAAGTAAAATCTAAATCAGGCATTTTGGCATGGGCAGGTGGATGCCTAGGCCTTGATAGCTGGCCAGCCTAGCTCCACATCCGAATGAAAGAGCCTGACTTTTTTTTTTTTTTTTTTTTAAAAAGAAAGTTGGATAGATATTACCCAAAGAAGAACAACACCTAAGGCCTCTAACACGCGTGTAAGCCCGTACCAACACCTGTACAAACACATGTATTGCGTACACACATTGTGTGAGTACTTCGTACACACACACATGATGATGTAAGAGCCAGGCGCCCGGAGGCAGAATCAGGAGTATTGATATTTGAGGTCAGCCTGGGCTCCCTAGTGAGACCCTGTCTCAAAGGGCCTAAATAAACATTGATTTAGTATGTCAAAATGCTGCTCACATCCACCCATCCTGAGAAACGCGGCACTCCTGTTTCTCTGGAGGTCACTGAGAATGAAGGTCAGCACTGGACTCAGGTGTCACGAATAGGACTACTGCCGCTAAGTGCTCAAAGGGAGTCAGGAGGAAGCCAGCGGTAAAGCAAAGGCAGTTCGCAGGCAACGGACAGTTTCAGTGACTTCCCTTCCGGCAACCAACCACAAATCAGACCTCACAGGGAGAGGACGCTTGCCTGCTCACCCTCCTCTCCCTCCTGCTTCTGTGGCTTTTGTCCCTGTGACCTTCTTTACAGATTTTAATTAATAGACTTTATTCTTTTGAGCAGTTTTAAGTTCACACGCGCACAAAGAGTAGAAACTACAAAGAGTGTCTCTACTGCGTCCGCCCCCTACCTTTCTACTGTTACTCACGGTTTGTAGCCCTGTGATACCTCTGGGACAAGCGATGTGTGGGTATTGATACGCCATCATTAGCTGAAGGCCAGTGTTTCCATCGAGGCTCACCCTGAGCTGATAACTCATACATAAATAGAGTGTTATATGGAAGTTTTGCTGTCTGAAAAACACCTTGTGTGCCAGCAGGAAGTGGGGACAAGGAAAAGGTACTGGGGTGGGGGGTGAATATGAGCAAAGTAAAATGATACGCGTGTGTGAAAATGCCGTAGCGAAACCAGTTATAACATTACAGACATACACAAATGCCTTGGCCCTTATTTATTTCTTCCTCTCGCTCTTGGCAATGCCTGATCTCTCTGTCTCTGTCTCTCTCTCTCCCTCTCCCCCTCCTCTCCCTCTCCTACTGTGTGTGTGTGTGTGTGTGTGTGTGTGGTGAATGCATGCGCATCTGTGGAGACCAGAGTTTGCATTGGGTGTCTTCCTTAATTGTTTGCCGCCTTACAAATTTTGAGGCATGATCTCTTGTAGTGGGATAGTCACTGTGTCTGCTTCTGTGGCACTGACCACACCCATTGAGGGGTGGAGCCAGGGGTGGAAGTGGCCCGTGGAGCTTGGTCTCGGAAGGAGGCAGAGAACGGTCTTTTCTGGCGGGACACGGAGAACATCCAGTTTTAACTGCTGTGTTCATCTGTCTGTGTTGTGAGTTGTTTCTCCCTTAATAAACATCTATTCGACCTATTTGTTTATCCTGACCCTTATTGAACCGCAATAGTCTCTCACCGAATCCTGAGCTCAGTGGTAACTAAGCTGGGTGAACACTTTGCTCTAGGAAGCCTCTTATTTCTCCCTTCTCCCACTCAACCCCTGGGGCTGCAGATGTATGCAACCGCATTTGGCTTCTAGGTGGACACCAGAGTTCAGAACTTAGGTCCTTACTTTTGTGCGTCAGCCGTTTCACCAATGAGACCATCTCCCTAGGTCTTATCTTTTTCTTGTCCCCACAATTTTGCTTCTTCCAGAATGTCATAGACTAGGGTCCATCCAATATGTAACCTTTTCCGATCGGCCTCTTTCAACTGAATAATATAGATTGGTTTCTTTCCTATCATTGTGTAGCTTATCAGTTCATTTCTTTTTAGCAATGACCACGTGGCCTTTTTATGTGGGACAGAAAAGCCCTGGGGGCTGGGCCGGGCCCTCATTGCCACTATCTCCTGAGCGTTTCAGTGTGGAGGCAGGAAGGTGCTGGCTGCATGCTCTTAGGACAGGTGAGCCTGTCCCTCCCCCCCTTCCCAGCTGTGATGCGCCAAGATGATATGACAGCTGCAGTAAAGGGGGCAGGACCGAGCATTAAAACCACCTCAAATGAGAGGCAGGAAGAACAGCATCTCATTGTTGCCACCCAGGACATGCTCTTAAAAGACACATTTCCTCGTGGGCCGGGGAAACTCAGCCTATTACGCACTTTTCACACATGTGAGGATCTGAGTTCAGTCCACCTGGACCCACATGAAAAACCGCAGACAGGGCAGTGTGCACCTGTAATCCTCTGGAAGATGAAGACAGATAGGGCCAGAGCCCCTGGGCTAGCCTGCCTGGCAGAATCAGTGATCTCCAGAAAGATCCCTTCTAAAAATTAGATAGAGAAGAAAGTGGTCAGGGAAGACACCCAGTATGGATGTCTGATCTCTACATGGGTGTACATGAATACATAAGGCATAAAGGAAGACATACGCTCAGGTGCATCGGACACACCCACTAGTAGGCAGTAATGTAACAGTCTGTCACCAGAGTAGCATGGGCAGAATGGTGACACAATGAACCCTCATGGCCTCTCTGCTATGTGTTAATCCTTTCCCCAAAACCAAGCAAGGAAAGAGAGTTCTCAAAGGTAAGAGATCACCCCCACCCACCCCCACCTCCCAATTGCTTTAAATCAGCACGGTTGAAGCCAGCCACCGAGTTGCGACAGCTGCCTGGCTGCCTTCTGCCTGCTCCATCAGTAAATGGTGTTTCAGAGGAACTGGGCACCCCCAACACAGGCAGGGTCAGTTTGATCTCATCTGTCCCAGTCCCCCAGGGTCAGGACAAAAGTGTCACTCTGTGTGTGACACAGAGGCCTGATTTGTTCTCACCCCTGCGGTCCCTGTCAATGGCTTCCAACTTCCCAGCCGTACTCCTGCTTTCTTCTTTGGCTGGCATTATTTATTGCAGCAAAATGAACAGAGGAGCAAGTCTTTGCTCTCCGGAGTGCCATTTGCCCGCAAGAATTCACCCGTAGTTCTGGAAAATCTGGGCAACCTGGTGGGGTTCGCTCCCTCATGTCAGTGGGTTCCAGCGGACTGGGGCACAAAGGATGTTGTTCTGCAGGAGCCACCAAAGGAGGATTGGTGGAGAGGAAGAAGAAATGCAAAAGAAAGATACAGACTACCCAGAAGAAAAAAAAAAAGCCATTTGCTGCCATGTGACATCTGATAGCTTCGGCAAAGGCTGCATGCCATTGCTTTGAAAGTCCAAAGTTAACAATACCAGGGCCCCACGCCTGTGTATCTCAGGCCCTAATGCATCTAAAGCCCAAACTACAAAGGTCTCTGATGTTTCTTTCTCCAGACTCTTTTTCTTTCCACGATATGAACTTTCTTACGGCCCCCACTTCCCAAGAAGCCATCTCCGTGCGTCTTTCTTGCTGAAGCTGCAGATGTACACTGAGGTAGACTGGAGAAAGCTAATTAAACTGCAGAGGCTCTGCGGGGAGGCAGGGAAGGCCCCGCAGAGCTCGCGGGGTGATTGATTTGCACTGTCACACGGCTCTGCTGGGTGTCATAACTTAGTGACAAATCATGGATTACAGTGGCCCAGACTAACTCGCTCCCTTTGTTGTGCGGCAGACATCAAAGCCGTCAAGCATATTAGTGTTTTTAATAAGTAGTTAGGTCAAGAGACGCTTACAGTTCAGGCTGACTTCCCTGTACCACAGAAGGTATTAGAATTAAGGGGGGGGGAAGGGGCCAAAATTTATTAGTGGGATGAAAAATAGAGCATGATATAATAAACTAAACTAAAATAAAAAGCTGTCCTATAAAGGGAGTGGTCTCTTTGTTGGGGTGTTGGGGATTTTTGCATTATTTGTTTAAGCCACATGGCGGCCTGCTGTGGTGAGCCATACCTTCTGGAAATTAGATTCCCCCCCTCCCCGGGGGAATATGACTCCCAGCGCTTCATTTCTGCAAGTTCATAAGCAAAGGGCTTCATTTTTAATCAGCGCAGGAGGCTGGGAGGGTCAGGATGGTGTTTGTGAGTGAACACCCTGTTCTCAGCAATTGGTATCGTAAAACAGGGGTGGCTGGTCTCATCTCCAAAGTGCGCATCCCCCTGAAGACAGCAGCAGCTGGGGTTGTTTATCTTGGGGTATTTACCTTCAGCCGCAGAGTGCAGAGCACAGCAAGGTGAGAGGTGAAAAGCCTTCCCCTCTCCCATGGGGTGGTGGCTGCTGTTGGCATGATGGCTTCTCCACAGGCTGCCAAAGGTCTCTGGAGGGTGCTACTGGGGTCAGCCCACAATGAGATGCTGGAAACATCTCTGTGACGTACAGGTTCTAACTTGGTTACAAAACAAAAACAAAATCTGTGTGTGTGGGGGGGGGGGGGTTGCATGCCAGGCCAGTTATGGACATGAGATGTTTTCCTCTGACACTATCAACCTTATTGTGTGTGTGTGTGTGTGTGTGTGTGTGTGTGTGTGTGTGTGTGTGTTCATATGTGTGTGCACATGGGGGTTGCATGCACATGTGTGTATGTGAAGGCCAATGATGGACATGAGGTATCTTCCTCTGTCACTGTCTGCCTTATTGTGTGTGTACTCATGTGTGTGTGTGTGTGTGTTCATGTGTACTTATATGTATGTGAGTGTGTTCATGTGTGCACATATGTGTATGTGAAGGCCAATGGTGGAGGTAAAGTATCTTTCTCTGTGTATGTCCCTCTTATTGTGTGTGTTCATGTATACATGAGTGTGTTCCTGTGTGTGTGTGTGTGAGAGAGAGAGAGAGGGAGGGAGAGGGAGAGAGAGAGAGAGAGAGAGAGAGAGAGAGAGAGACAGAGAGAGAGAGAGAGAGAGACAGAGAGAGAGAGAGAGAGTAGGCTAGAGGAAGGTATTGAATGTCCTCCTCAAATTCTCTATACCTTGAGACAGGGTCTTACCTGAGAGCTGGTTTCACATTCCTGGGCTCATGCAATCCACTGTCTCAGCGTCCTGAGATGCTGGTGCTACAGGTATATGCCACTGGGTCTGTAACCCTGACACATGTAATCAGATGGAGCCCTCTGGTCATACAGAAGCATGGCTGTTCTTACACCAGGTCTCAACATGGCTATCCCACTCGTGTGCTCAGAGAGGGATTCAAAGACACCGACGCAATAGGGAAGCTCTGGCCATTCTGGGCTTCAGTTTCTTCATTCCACATAACTGAAGAAACTCTTTCTTCCTCTCCCAGAAAGTTATGGCAGCCTAATAAAACCATGCTACAGGAACTAGCTCACAAATCCCCAGGCACTATGCCATCCGGCCAGAAAACAGAAGCACTTCTGCCATGCACACTGGTGTCCTCGACCTTGAAGCCCCTCCTTGGGCAACTCATAAAAGATTTCATCCCCATGAGTTCATTGAGTTTCTTATCAATCAATGCTGTGTGTAAAACCCATTTGGAGCCAAGTGTAATAGTGCATTTAGGAGGACCAGAAGTTCAAGGTCATCCTTGGCTACTTAGTACGTTTAAGGCTAGCCTGGGATGCATAGGATTCTCTCTGTCTCTCTCTCTCTCTGTGTGTCTCTCAGTATCTCTGTCTCTCTCTCTTCCTCTCTCTTTGAGACAGGATTTTTCTATGTAGATTTGGCTGTCCTGGAACTCATTTTGTAGACTAGGCTGGCCTCAAACTCAGAGATCTGCCTGCCTCTGCCTCCCGAGTACTGGGATTAAAGGTGTGTGCCACCACAGCCTGGCTGGGATTCTATCTCAAAATAAAAATAAAACTGGGGCTGAGGAGATGGCTCAGTCAGTAAAGTTCTTGTCACATAAGCCTGAGACTTTGATTTTGGAACCTTAGCACTCACACAAAAAGCTGGTTGCATTATCACCTGGCTGTAACTGCAGCCTGGGGAGGTGGAGACAGGAGGTCCCTGGTGCTCACTAGCCGGTAAGTCTAGCTGAGTGGGCATGCTCCAGGTTTAGCAAGACTGTCTCAAAAAATAAAGCAGAAAGCAATTGCAGAAGGCCTGTAACATTGACTCCCTGGCCCTGTATACACTAGCACGTGTGTGTTCATGCACAGCCTCCTCCCATTTGCATGCACACTAAAATAAACCCATTTGAAGCAAACAATGCCCTTGGTTTCCTTCTTTGAATGTGTATAAATCTGCACTCCTCCCTACATCTTTATGAGCAAAACAAAACAAACAAACAACAAACAAAAACCCCACCACCAACTACAATGAAAAAACCCACAATGGTAGACTCTTGCTGCTCAGAAGTAAAATATTGGAATGAGCCAGCTAAGCTGTGTTATAGTTGGTAAGGATGATGATGATGATGATGATGATGATGATGATGATGATGAAGGCTCCCCTATAGGAGGCCCCAGCAGGCTGCCAATAAGGCATCAGCTACTAGAGAAGGGAGACTTGGAGAAGCTGAAGGTCCATGAAGCACAGTACTTGGAGCCTGGGACCCAGCCCCAGTATCTTGCTTCCTGCCATGCACAGCCCTGAGACAAGTCAGCAATCCTGTCTGCTTTTAAGTTGAAGACCATCTCTCTCTGCCTGTGTGTCAACCCCAATGCACTGCATTGGTAGCCATTCCTTTATTTCCTCTGGGAATTGGCTCCAGTATCTGTCACAGATACCCAAAGCCAAGGTGCTCAATGCCCTTCTTAACAACGGTGGATTTGCACAGAACCTGCATGTAGCCTTCTGCGCAATTGAAGCATCTCCAGGTTGTGGACAGTACAGAGCATACACAGTAAGTGGCCATGGAAATTGCCAGCAGGCTGCATTGTTTGGGGGTGCCATGGGGAATAATGACAGGAAACAGTGCATCACATTTGTTCAGTACAAACATAATTTTATGAATACTTCCTGAAGCTGGGGAGATAGCTCAGTCAATAATGTAGCTCCCATGCAAGCACAAGGACCTGGGTTCAATCCTTAGAGGCCCATTTAAAAAGCTAGGCAGGGGAGGGAGCATACACTTAGAACTCCACTGTTGGGTTGATGGCGATAAGAAGGCTTGTTCCCTCCCCACCCTGGACCTCACTGCTCCAGTAAGCTGGCCAAACAGTGTCACCTACCAGGCAAATTCCAGGCCAGTGAGAGATCCAATGAAAATGAACACAGAGCCTGAGGAACAACACCCAAGGCTGTTCTTAGGTCTCTACACACATGCACAAATATGTACACATTTTTTTTTACTTGAACCACCAGATGTGGAGCCCATGACACAGAGGGATGAACATATATGCACAACAGCCTGTCTTGCTCAGAGACTCCGGTTCTGTAACGGGAAACACATGGGTACAGAAAGTGCACTCTGCCCAGGCTGCTCCTTCTGCCTGAGACCAAGTGCTTCGCAGCAAACTCATTAAAATGGAGTTTGTACTGGGGCTGAGATGGGTCGGCAGGTTAGAGCACTTGTAATCAACGCTGATGGCCTGAACTGAGTCCCCAGGACCCACATGTGGGGGAGACGGAAGACTACAGAGGAGGCATGCCCTCTGGTTTCCACATGTATGCTGTAGTAGAAACAGCACCCCTGCTCCCCCCAAAATGGAATTGAAATACGTTTGTAATACAGGCAAACTATCTGAGTCACTCAGGGGGCTGAGGCAGGAGAACTGACCTGCTTAGGCTATTTAGAGCCTGTCTGAAAATGGGAAGTATAGAGGGGCTGGAGATGTGGTAGAGCACTTGCCTAACATACATGATACACACACTTGGGTTTACAGTCACTTTAACAAACTGGTAATTTCCTATATCATGATTACAGAAGGCAATCATGAGCCCACCTGGGCCTGAGCACGTGCACACACGCGCGTGCACAGACACACACACACACACACACACACACACACACACAGTCTTGGGTTTACAGTTACTTTAACAAGCTGACAGTCTCCTGTATCATGATTACAGATTGCAGCCTTGAGCCCACCTGGACATGAGCTCATCTCCCTCACTATCGCGAACGTTGTTCAAGCAGTCTCTCTCTCCGTGGGAAACCCTGCACCTTATCTAAGGAGCCTGCACCTGCCCTTAACACACTGCACTACAATTCCATTCCTGGGAGTTTACTTTGGAAATTGTCCCACACGAGCACCAGGAGACAGAAGCAGTGATGTCTGTGACAGCATCCTCCATAGTGAAACACAGAGAACCGCCTAAGCGTCCAGCTGTAACAGAAGGGAGAGGCGGCAGGGTTATGATAGAAACGAGTGCTATTGCGTTAATTTTAAAATAGTGCTTATTTTAATGAGTGTGCTTTAATTCATTATTATTTCTACTTTTACTTCACATGTACAGGTGTTTTGCCTTTGTGTATGTCTGTGTGCCACATACATGCAGTGTCAGAGCCCAGAAGAGGGGGCTGGATCCCTGGACCTGGAGTCACAGACAGTTGTGAACCACCACGCGGTGCTGGAACTGAACCCTGGTCCTCGGGAAGAGCAGCAAGTATCTCTCTAATCCCTCAGGATACAATAATTTTAATATTATAAAACAGAGAGGCCAGAGAGATGGCTTCGTGGGTAAACTTGTTGTGCAAACCTGAAAATCTGAGATTAACCCCAGGAATCCACAGTGGAAGAAAAGAAGTGACTCCTGATAGTTGTTCTCTGCCTTACACACACACACACACACACACACACAAACACACACATGCACACATATACACACACACATACACACATACACACATACACACATATACACACACATGCACACATACACACACATGCACACATACACACACATGCACACATATACACACATACACACATATACACACACATACACACATACACACAATACACACATATATACACACATACACACATACACACACATACACACACATACACACATATACACACATACACACATATACACACATACACACATATACACACATACACACATATACACACACATACACACATATACACACATATACACACATATACACATATACACACATACACACACATGCACACATATACATATATACACACATATACACATACACATATATACACATATCCATACACACATATCCATACACATACACATGCACACATAGACACATACACATACATACACACACACGCATACATGCACATACACACACATGCACACACACATACACATGCACACGCACACACACGCACACCACCACCACCACCAGCACCAGCACCAATGGCAGCAACAGCAGCAACAATAAATAGTTTTAAATAACTTTAAATAAATGTTACTGCTTTAAGTAAATGGCAGAGTGTTCTCTTTTGTGTGGAGGAGAGAAGTGTTTTAGCTGGGTGGGACTCAGAGTGGACACACTGCGGATGAAGGCCAAGATATGATACTACCCACCATCTTGGAACGTACATCAGTCACACGATCCAGCAATAGCTGTGTAGCTACTTAGTGGAGTCTAACTCAAATGCTCACTTCTCTCATGTATTTCATTCTAAAGTCCTATGAGAAATGGGAGAAGGATGGTGCACAACCAACCTTGAGAGGATGACCTGAAGGCTGGCCAAGCTCAGGCGGCTCTCCCACACCTTCAAACTCTCCGATGTACTCACGCTCGGGATCCTTGGCACAGGGTGGTGGTGACGGGCAGACAATGGGGCAGGAACAAGGAAGGGCTGGGAAGGAACAAGAGGTGACCCCCACAGGTGGCCCTGCTCCTTTGAGTGTTAATGAGTGAATGTCTGTGTGAGTGAGAGATGGACCAGACGATGAGGCACCGCTATATACTACAGAGAAGAAACAAAGGAAGGTGCACCACTCACGCATAGCTACGACGAAAAATTTACCCCCCAGAAAGAGACTGGAAGTGACCTCCAGTCACTGGCCAATGCTCTCATCCTCTGCACAGCACTGAACAGTATCTCATTTTTATTATTGGTGTGTTTATTGCTGCTCTCCCTCACTATTGTGGCTCAGAACTGTCCCGACCACTGGGGCGTAAGCTTCATTGCCTCAGCATTCAAGTCTATCAGAGCAGCCTATGCCCTGCCCCCAAATTAGGGATTGGACTCTTCAACTTTAGCAATCTATAAGACATTTTCTTAGTTTATACAGTAATAATACCCAAGCCAAAAGCAGCAATGATTATTTTAGCATGTATAATGACAACACAGAGGAACAAGGGACCAAGACAACATTCTGCTCAAATTTAAGTCCCAAGACAAAACTACTCAGAGGGGATAAGGAGGAAACACCCTTTTGGATATTGGTTTAGGCAAGAATATTTTGATATGACCCTAAAAACATGGACCACAAAAGCAAAAAGTGGTAATAAAAAAAAAAACAAACAAACCAAAAAAAAAAAAAACAAAAAAAAAAAAAAAAAAACCCGGAAAAAAAAAAAAAAAAACCAAAAAACAAGGAATGTGTAGTTAGTTTAAAAAGCTTCTATGCAACAAAGAAATGACCAGCAGGGTGAAGAGACCACCTACAGAGCAGGAGAAAATATTTGCAAGCTATTCATCTACAAGTAACTAATAGCAAGAAGATACAAGGAACTAAACAACTCAACAGAAAAAAGAAAATCCTTTTTAAGAAAGTAGGCAAGTGACCCGAGTAGATGCTTTTAAGGGAATATAAGAGTAGTCAGCAAGGGCGTGAAAAAGGAAAAAAGGCTCAATATCACTAATCATGCGAAAACGTGGAAGAAAGCTAGAGTGACATCGTCTCACTTTAGTTAGAATGAGCGCTGTCAAACAGACCAAGTGCTAGTGAAGACGCAAACACACGCTGCGAGCCTTCTTTCCTGCCAGCCTGGTCCCAGAGCGCGTCAGTCGCAAAAAGACACTCGGAGACTCCGTTAGTTATAAAGCTGTTGGCCGTCGACTAGGGCTTCTCATTGGCTAGCTGTCTTGATAATGAACTCATTTCTATCAATCTAAGTATTTCCACGTGCTCTTGGCTTACCGGGAATGCCGGACCTGCAACTCCTTCACCCGCCACAGACACCGGGCCTCTCAAGCACATCTTCTGGATGTGTAAACTAGTGTAGTCATCTTGGGGAAGCATTAGAAATAGGGGCTTGCGAGATGGTTTGGTGGATAAGAGTGCTTGCTGCCAAGGCTGATGAGCTGGGTTCGATCCCCAGATTTCACACTGTGGAAGGAGAGAAGGGCTCTTAGTTGTCCTCCGCATCATGACATGTGTCACAGTGTGTGCCCCCTCCCAAATAAAGCCTGTCATCAAACTAAATAAAAATCTACAAATAGGATTGTCACATGATCCCACTCTCCCTTTATGCCCAAGAGATGGAAACCAGTATGAACATTTCAAACCACCTTATTTGAAGCTTCTCAGGTGTCTCGAACATTCCTAAGCCACTCCTGTGTATCTGGAATCTATACAAAATTATGTGGCTCTTCTCTCAGATTTTTTTTGTTGTTGTTTAATTCCACAAAGTGTTAGTGTTTTATTTCTTTTTAAATTGGTTTTTAAGCTGGCACACAAAATAATGGCTTTCATCAAGATTTTCATACATGTGCTGTACTTGGTTGTTGCTCTTTTCTTTCCCCCCCCCCCCGTGCTCCCTGCCCCACCTTGGGTGCTCCCCTCTCTCCCCTGTATAAAAAGATGCCTCTTCTGCTTTCATGTCATGTGTGTTCCATGACCTCTCCCACCTCTCTCATGATCTCTTTGTAGTTACATCACACACACACACATACACACACACACAAAAGCACGAATGCACATACACTTGCACATAATTTTCTGAGACAGAATCTCATATATCTCAGGCTGACTTCAAACTTGGTACATTGCAGAGGATGACCTTGAACTCCTAACCTTCCTGGCTCTACCTTTCCAAGCGCTGGGATCACAGGCCTGGGCTACCATGCCCAGTTTATGTGGTACTAAGGCTTGGACACAGGGCTTCATGCATGCTAGGCAAGTACTCTCTGAACTGAGAACGCCCTTGCCTCTATAATTTTAAATTAATGGTCTGCATATGAAAGTGTGTGGTATTTGTGTAAGACCGGCTTACTTCATTTAATAATGATTTCTAGCTTGATCCGTTTTCCTGCAAATGTCCTGATTTCAGTTTTGTTTGGGGCTGAAAAAAATGTCATTGTGTGCATCTACTTCATTTTCTTTGTTCCTCTGTTGATGGATGTCTAGGCTAGCTCCATTTCCTGAGTGTTGTGAATAGCACAGCAGTAAACATGGCTGTGCAGAGATCGCTACGCTTTGCTGATTTGCTGTCCTTCAGGTCTACACCCTGGGAATCCAGGCTGAGTCTCAGAGGCTCTACTTTTTGTTCTATGAGAAACATCTAGTCTGATTTCGATATGAATGTGCTGGTTTACATCACTCTGGCAAGGAAAACAGTCCCTTTCCTCCCCCCACCCTGCCAGCATTTGTTGTCACTCGTTTTGATAATAGCCATCCTGACTGAAATAGATGGAATCACAAAGCAATTTTAATTTGCATGTTCTTGATAGCTAAGGATGCTGAATGCTTTTTCAAATGTTTATTAGGCATTCTCCTCACCCCTCCTGCACACCCCCACCTCCTCATGTTCTTGTGAAAATTTTAAGACAGGCTCTTGTTATGCACAGTTTGGTCTAGAACTTACTGTGTAGCCCAGGCCAGTCTTGAACTCATGACACTGGATTTTATTTTAATCCCTTTCAACCCTTCCTCTTCCCTGGAGTAGTCAGGAGACATTTCTAGAGAAACCTGGGGAATGACCTATTCATTTAAATCCCAAAAGCGCTGGTGTGCTGTCTCTCTGGGAGTCTGCTTGCCAGGAATGATTTGGTGGGCAGCAGCAACCATGGCTAACACCTCCACCCCCTTGGGCTTCCCACAGGGCTTGTGGCAGCCCTCCAGCCTCTGCTAGAAAGAGCTTCAGTGTCCCAGAAGGAGCCAGGTGGAGAGATCAGCCAGCATTCTTACCAGCTGGAGACGTTCCTCTCTGCTAACGGGGGAGGCTCATAAAAAGGCCTTATCTCTGCCTAACCCTCGCCTCTCCCAGTTTCCACCTGCCTGGCGCCTAGGAAAGAACAACAAAGGGGTGTCAAGAACAATGGCCATCTGTGAGGCCGAGCCTGCCTCTCAGCGCCATGGGAACCCCAGATCTCCATTCTCCATTCCCCAGGGCTCTGGGAGCAGCGTCCTCTGTGGGGGACCAGGCGGCTTCCACACCATTCCTGCTCCCTGTTTGACTCTTACCCACACACCCTTTCTTAACTGTTCTCTTCCCCAACAGCCTTATGGTGACCTCCTTTTGTTATTCCTTAGAATCCTCCTGTGGTCACAATTACAGAAATACTCTGCCATTCCCTTTCTTTCTGTCCCCTGTCACTCAAGCCATTGCCCTTTCCCCAGCCTTGTGACCCCAGCAGATCCTGCAGGCAGCTCCTGCCAACCTCACCCTCATCACTGAAAACCTGGCTATATCTTCTTTACATCTTCCCATTGGCCCATCCAGGTAGGGTTTTGTTTTGTATGTATTTTTTTTTAAGCCTTAATCTGAGCTGTACCTGGATAAATATTTCTACTTCTACTTTATGGATAAAGAAACATATATACAGATTTTGTCCAGGGTCATTAGTAGTTATTAGCTGAATGAGGACCCACAACTCCTGACTCCTAGCCTAAAGCCTTTCCCTAGCCCATCTTCTCAGGGACATCGCCCAGGCTGAACTAACATTTCAGCACATGACAGTCAAGGTTCCTGGGCGGAGTCCTGCTCCCCCATGCCCACCCCCCATGGACAGTAGGTCCTAAGCTGACTTTGATGGCCATGGGAAGTCGAGCACAGGGCTCCTTACAAGTTCACTTTTTTACAGAGATGATTCCTTTTTGTCCCCACAGAGTCAGGGCCACCTGGGAAAAGCCGAGCCCCGTTATCTTCTAATCCAACTAAATGGTGAGAATTTAGTTGAGACAGGTCCACAGGTCCACAAACCTGTGCATACTTTTAGCACTAGACTCCTCCGTCTCCCCTCTCTTATCTTCCTGATCCAGCACACGATATTCTCAGATTGAAATAGGTGTTGGTTAAAGTGGCCCAGGGGCCACAGAGGGCCCCACCCTCCATGGCCTCATTCCAGCTCTGCCTTTCCTGTCTTCAGCACACGGAAATCGAGAGCTGCTTCTAACACCAAGCTACACGTGATCTAGCCGTTACACTCCAGAAGGTACGCAGGAGGGCTGAAAACCCATCCACACAGAAGCTCTCCGTGAATATTCAAATCATCATCGTGCCTAACAGGCCAGAAGAGGAATCGACCTCCACCTCTGCCAAATGAATATCAACTCCTAACAACTGGCCATTGTTTACGAGTGGACACCAAACAGTGGAATATTACCCAACCACCAAAAGGAATGAAGTACTAATTCATCCTCCGGTGTGGCTGAGCCTTGACAGTGTTGGAGAAAGGACGGTTACAGTCCTCTTGCAAATGTTGGTTATCAGGGCTCTGAACTCTACAGGGGCCATGCTTCTCAGCCCCGACCCTGAATATTTGCCAGCTCTCTAGAACTCCTCTGGCAACCATGGCCAGTGAGTTATCATCTCTGGCTCCTCTCTGCATCTGTCCCCATCACCTTTCCACTCTGGCCATTCTCAAACTGCCCCGCTGATCCTTCGGTGGTTAGTGGCCCCTGTCAGGACATGGGGTTCTACCCTGTTGGGACAGCACAGAGGAGCTGAGGCACACAGAGGGTTCTCAGGAGTTGGGGTTCCAGAATGGCTGGGATCACCCACTAGCAGACATCCCCTCCCACTGGGGTCAGATCCTGGCAGGTGGATGAGATCCCAGGCAGAGAACAATGGGAGGTGGATGGCCCACCGTGGGTACCACTGGGTGGGTCTAGGCCAATCATAGGTTTAGCACCAGTCATAGAACCCCTCCAGTGTGGGAAGTGCTCACCTCAGGCCAATGTGGAAATTGAAGCTTATAATTGGAGGAGAAGGAGGTTAATACAAAAGGTCCTATATAGCCCTGGCTGAGGCTGTGCCTTCAGGAGCCAGGACAACCAACAGTCAAAGCATCTATAGGGGTGTTCAACATGGGACAGACTAAGTGTTACACTCAAGGCAGCTCAAGCAGCAGGAGAAAGTCTAGTCTCTGAAAATCTGGGGATTCAATTACCGGTCCCCAGCATCTCTGCTGATTTGCTGATTGCATTTACATGAACATCACTTGTGGTTACTAGTGTAAATTTATCATTAACACAAACAACTATTCCAACGGTGCCTTAGGCCCTACCCAAGAAGTGAGTCCCCCATGAGTCCTATGCCCTGTATTTCTTGTTCCTCTTCCCAGACAATGACTCCCAGCTTCCTTCACAGATCCCACCCCTTGACGCTCACACACATGCGCACATACCTTCTGTATAGGACTGTGGTGACCCTACAGGAAGGGCTTGCCATTCAGATGGGATCAAGCAGAGAACCTAGCCCCTCAACTACAATGATCTGCCCTGGGATGACTTGTGAGCCAAGCTGGTCCAACCCGAGTCCTTCCCTGAGCTTTTGTAGGACTAAGAGGTATACGGTTTCTTTTCTTGGGACTGTTGGTACACAGCTCTATGGACATGTTCCTCTTGTGTTAGGACATCCTTGTACTACAGGCTGGGATGAAGCCAAGGTGCAGACCAAGACAGACAAAAAGGGCTAAGTTTGGGTGCGAGGAAATCCTGGAAGCGTTTAAGTTCCTCCATCCATTTAACCCTAACATTAACACTACCGTTTCTGTGTGTGAAGTTAAATGTAGCCACCTCATTAGTTTAAGTAGGTTTTGTGGTTTGGCTGGCTCTGATTTGTCCCCCAGAGATTCAGGTGTTGTAATCATGCCGTTCCCCCCATCCCTACCCCACTCCCTAATGCTACTGAAAGACAGGAGAACTTAAAGAGATGGGTCTAATTGGGAGGCATCACCCTCAGAAGGGATTAATGTCGTAGTCATACAGCAAATTAGTTAATCGCGAAGAGCAAGCTGGTCCTGGAATCTCACTGGCTTCTGGCTTCACTATACACTTCCTTGATCTACATGCTCCCACATGCTTCTGCAGCAATGTCATCTGCCATGTTATGATGCAGCCAGCACCATGATCTCAGGCTTCCAGAACTGTGAGCTAAATAAGCCTCTTTTCTCTATGAAGTAACAAGACTCAGGCTTTTTGTTTTATATATATAAAAGACAGACCATACATCTGAGTTCATTCCTTAACAACCCACACAACCAAGGTGACATGAGAGACTTATAGCAAATGCTGTTTACTCCAGGGTAGAGCTGGGGCACCTGGAACAAACTTTACAGCATCATTTCATCTCTCCCACTGAGACAAGAGTCAAGGGCTCGCTGGTACTATGTGCTAAAAAAAAAGGATGGAAAGAAAGATGCTTGAGAGGCGACTCCCTTTGTAGCCATAGTGTCAAACGGAATCTCTGGAAGAGAAGGGTCACCATCTCCAAACAGTAGGACTTTCAACCCCATTAGACAGAACATGGTCAAGAGAAGAAAAGTACAAGAATCAGACATGAAGCCAAATCAGGGATGGGCAGAAAGACACACACACACACACACACACACACACACACACACACACACACACACACACACACCGCCTCACTGCCACTTCAAGCCCCCTGTGAGCCCAGGGTTCAGTTGGGCATATCCTTCCCTCTTCAGATCTCTTTGGATTCCTCAGTCCATAAGTTGCTCATTCCCGCTCTTTCCTAAGCTCTCTGCATTTAAAGTCAAGATGCACCCCGTTAGTCTCTTCTGAGTCTGAGGTAGGGGAGATTAGAGAGGTCAGCAGGCCTTCTGGTATAGAAAAGAAGTAAGCATACAAAGCTATGCAAGGAGGTGTTGTGTGCAGGGACACAGTGCTGGTGATTTCCTGACTTAATCCACTTTTCAGCTCCACTGTGCAAGATCACAGGAGAGAGTCGGGCACTGCCTCTCACCAAGGTCCTTTAAAGACAGAAGCACATTCCCCAAAGTTGCCCTTTGTAGTTCACAAGGTCTGTCGTGCAGACTTCAACCAAGCTAATTACTGGTCAGCCAGCAGCCACTTTGAACTGGACTCACACCAGAGGCCCTCCAAGGGTCTCGTTTGCTAGGTGACTGTTTTCATCTGGAGCCTGTTGTGTTTACACGCGGCAGAGGCCTCCCTCGCTTTCACTTGAGACGGAGCAGCCAGGAGAGCCTTCTAATTAAAGCAGTAATAAGGAAGTGGAGGAGTCCCGGGACCTTCTGACAACAGCAAGAGCAAGACGGCTTGAGGAGCCCTGTTTGGTTGCTGTGATTCATTTGAAAACAACGGTAGCAGAGAAAGAGAGAACATGTGGGATGGGGTGAGCCTAACCACAAGCTCTCCGTCCATCCCGGTCTCCAACAGAGCTCCCAACTGCGTCCTGTGTGGACACTTCTCATCCACACCCTCACTGACGAATGCCCGGAGTGTGGGCACTGGGAAACTGAAGGGTGGCAGGGGCCACCTGCTTTACTAAGAAAGCCATTTTAAAAATGAGCCGCGTGGGGCTTAGAATTTGGCTCAATGGGTGAAATGCTTGAGGACCTGAGTTCAAATCCTTAGCTCCCACATAAAAAGCAGGGTGTGTAGGCATGTGTCTGTAACTCCAGTACTGGGGTGGGAGAACTTGCTCTCAAGGGAGGCTAGCCAAAATGGCAAGCTCCAAGTTCAGTGAGAGACTCTGTCTCAAAAATTACAGTGGAGAAGTCATTGGGGAAGACATTCTGATATCAGCTTCCAGCCTCCATATGTTGGCGTACACACACACACACACACACACACACACTGGAGAGAGCAATGTGGTTGGGGTAAAATACTGAACAGCAAGCTGTTGATTGAAAGTGATCTTCCCCCGAGGATAAGTTAACATTAAAAATATGACCTTTGACCTTGTGTGTACTAGGAAAGGGCTCTACCAACAAGCTACCCCTGTCAGCCTGTGGTCCTAATTTATGAACCAATACCCTGGAGATGATGGATGAAAAGAGTGATGTCACAACTAGAAGTATACATTAATTAAATTAACTGGATTAGAGACTTTAAATCTGGCTGGTCCAGAAGTTACAGCATGATGGCTCCCAGTAGGGGGCTTCGTCTGAAGGCAGTTTTTCTTTTCGTGGTTGGAAAAGCAGTGTGTGTGTGTGTGTGTGTGTGTGTGTGTGTGTGTATACACCTGGCTGTTTCTGCATGGAGGCTAGGTACACTGCTTGCCAGCCTTCAATATACAGAACAAAGCTGTTCAGCGTGAGAGTCAATAGTGTCACTGTTGAGAAACCCCAAGTACAGGTCTATATTTGGCACACCTAGCATGGCCATTTGTGACTACCCTAACTCCCAGGCAATATAAAGTCTCCTTTTCCCAATGATAACCACACATCTCACTGAAGACTCTGGGTGTCCCCTCCCTTAATAATAATGCATCCCTCATAAACACATCTGTTGGAAACAGAGGTCATTTTAGTCAGGATTCACCTTCACCCACGTAGTACTTTGTTTAAATATGTCCCCTTAGAATTCATGTAATGGGTCTGGAGATAACCAGGACCTGAGTTCAATCCCTGGGGCTGGACATGATGGCCCTTGCTTACAATCCCAGGGCTGGGGAGGCTGTGACAGGCATATCCCTGCAGCTAGCTGGCCGTGCATGCAGCATCAGGACTTGCGTGGATGCTAGAAGGAACTGGGATTTATGAGAGAGCAGTCATGGAAGAAAGAAGCATGGTCAGAAAAGAGAACGTTGGACAGATGTGTGGGAAAGAGCAGGGAGAAGCTAGCTCCTGAGAGATACAGACAGTAGGAGCTTCACTTTCAGATGGCTTCCCACTTCTTACGTGACCCACCACCATGACACAGGCTTGCTACTAATAATATTGCATCTCTCATACGCCACACACTGTCAGACTATCTGGTTGTGCAGGTGAGTAGCTTAGTGGAAGAACACTTCTCTAGGGGCGCAAAGAGCCCTGGATTCCATAGTCAATGGTGCATAACAAAGATGGTTGTGTTATGGAAGGCTGCTGGGCTCTCAAAGTATCCCTAAGATGACAAATTTTCTCGAAGGAGATTTGCATAAGAGACCCAGTTTCCCATAGCTTTGAGCAATGGGGCTTGGCCATTGATACAACTCAAAAAGCTTGGAAAAACCATTTCCTCAGCCATGTGCCTCCCCCACATCCCAGTGAGGCTGATACAAGGGGCCTGGAATGTTTTTGTTCCTTGAAGCTCTTCTCCAAATAATGCTCTTCAACACTTTAAATGTTTTTGAAGTAAAAGAGAAAATACACAGGCTGTCAAAGGAAGCCAATTAGCCTGAAAGCAGAGTTATCAAAATATTTTTGAGACATACAGTTACCATGTAAACTTATTAGTACATTAAGAAATCATACAATTGAGTTTAATTCCTACCAAAATTTAAAAGTTATATAAATAACAATGGAAGATGTTTGCCACTACTGTAAAAGAAAACATGAAAATAATCTTTTTGTTTTTTCTGGAGCAAAGTTAATGCAGTCACGGATGCCACTGCTGCTTCTGTGGCTTCTTGTCTGTGTAACTAAAGCCCAGGCCAAACCGTCCTTAGACGCTTGCGAAAAGAAAGAGATTTTGTCGCTCATGGAAAGAATATCCTCATCATCTCTGGAAATAAAAAGGTGTTTATTTCAATCACATGCATGGGCCTCTTGAATTTTGTAGTGCCTTGGTATTTCGTAGACCACTAGTTGCAAATTGCTAGCCATGGGCTCTAGACAAAGCATCTGTGATGTGGTGTGTGTGTGTGTGTGTGTGTGTGTGTGTGTGTGTGTGTGTACATCTAGAAGTCAGAGAATAACCTTGAGTACCATTACTCAGGTGCGATCTATCCCCTCTGCCCCCCCCACACACACATAACATACACACACAAGGTCCAGCTGAGCAGTGAACCTCAGGGATCTACTTTTCTCCACCTGTCCAGAACTGGGATTTCAAGCATGAACCACTAAGCCCAACATTATTTCTATATGCATTCTGGGGCTCAGATGTATGATCTTGCACTTGCAAGGCAAGTGTCTTATTACAGAGATGCATCCCGTCCCCAGCCTCCAAGTAGATTTTCTGGACAGGTAAACAATGCATGAAGAGGAAGCATTATTACCCTAAGGATAAGCAGCCAACAGTGACTAATACCCAAGACAATGTCAGCTTATTGGCTTAGTTTTTGTCACCTACTGAAGAGCTGCGTGTGCGGGGAACCTAAATTCTACAGAGGATCCTGAATCAGGAAATGGGAGTTCGGGCTCACTGGGTTGGAACAGCACAAGCCCACATGGCTGTCTTCCAGGACTAATTAGAAAGGACTTTGAAGGTTACACCTGCCCTTGGTTCCTGCTGCTTTCAATGCTTTCGAGTCGGCTATGGTGCGAATAACCTCCAACACATACTCCAGCTGCACTGGTCTGAGTTGCTCCCCCATGCTTCCCTGCTACAATGGGTTGAGAGCTTCTGAAACCACTAGTCAGCATCAAAAATCTTTCCCTCCCTCCAGTTAGTTCCATTAGCTATCGTGGTCATGGAAAAAGAAATCTGTAATAAAGGCTGATGTCAAATACCTCTGTGACTGCCCCTTAAACCCAGGTCCTTTCTGCAGCTGAAGGACAATTAGGAAACAGTTTGTGTTTGGGGATGAATTAAAAAGTTTCTGAACACACCTAAGAGAATAGCAACAGCGTAGGTTCAATGTTCCTTCTGCCTCTCTCGGGTGCTGAGCCTTCTATGCCAAGCCATTCTTGTATCTCTGGGGCTTCGTGTACTCTTCTCTGCAAAATGAGGTAGCTTGATGAGACAACCGCGTCAGACAAGATGTTTTCCAACGCCCAGACTTCCAAGAATACTCCATACCATTATTACCAATTGTAGCTGCACCTTGAAACATCCTTATGAGTTTTAACTTTAAAAACATACTGTCTTCTGGGACCAGAGAGATAGCTCAGTGGGTAAACCATTTGTTATATAAACATGAGAACCTGAGTTTGATCCCCAGAATCTATGTGAAAGCCAGACACAGCTGTGCCATTTGTAACCACAGTACTGGAGTCCAAAGCATCAGAGGGGCTCACTGGCAAGCCAGGCTAGACCAGCAGTGGGCTGGTTTCAGTGAGAGACCCTGCCTCAGAAAGTGACATAGAGAGCATGCCAGAGGACAACTGATATCCGCTTCTGATCTCCACATACATACATACATACATACATACATACATACATACATACACACATACACACACATGAGTATGCATCCACACACACAGGTACACATGCCCACATGGGGGTATATACATACATGTGCACACACAAATATGCATTCACATACACATACCCACATGGAGGTGTGTGTGTGTGTGTGTGTGTGTGTGTGTGTGTGTGTGTATGAATATGCATTCCCACACACAGGCACACATGCCCACCACATGGAGGTATATGTGTGTGTGTGTCTGTGTGTGTGCACATGGATAGGCATTCACAGGCACACATGGATATACACATAAATGTGCAGGTATACACATGAGCACACACACACATGTCCATAGATGTGCACACACACCTGCACCCCATCTCCTGGGTTAGCTGGTCTGTTATGGTTGGGGTGTGCAGACCACAACCTTCCTAGCTGATTCTACCCTTAGTCAAGGTCATGACCAGGACTGTACATGCTGATGAGATAGATTCTTTCCAGTTGGTAGAGCACTGATAGATAGCGTGGGGGATCAGAGCTTTGGGACAGAGACAGGGTGGCCAGATCCAGTAAGACAAAATAATCACAGACAAGAGAGCCACACTGGGCCATTGAGAGATGCCAGAGAAGGCAGTGGACTCAGGGAAGGTAATTTGGCACAGAGTGCATGAATTAATTTTGTCCTCACAGCTGAGTAGACTTGGGCCAGTACCTTCCTCTTTCTGAACCTCTGCTTGTTTGTAATGCCAGCCTTGTATGGAGAACTGTGAGGCTAACTGGAAACTATGTGGCAAATCCTTTCCCAAATGCAGCACACACACTATCCCATTTGGTTCTTAGTCCCTGACAAATGAGGAAACCATTGTTAGGAGAGAGATCAGTCAGCTTCCAGCTTGGGACCAACATGAAGTCGCATGCCTAGAATAGGGTTTCCAATCCCAGCAACTAAAAATAGAAGTCACCCAATTCAGTTAGAATTTTAGGTAAACAAGGAATACAGTTTCTGTAGTGCATGTATGTCTCCAATATTGTTTAGTCTGATAACCTGAGCTTGAAGCCATTTTATCAAATGTGACGACTTGTGTTGTTTTATTACACTGCCTGGTGTCTTATTAGTACAGAAATGTTCATTTTGGGCACTAACCTCTGACACGTGTCCTACTTTTCTTTTTCTCTTGCTTGTGACTAATTTTTCATTTTCTTGACAGTGTTTGCTGTGCAGAAGTTTTTAATTTTTATGTTGCCACATGTTCCAATTTTTCTTTCTATGGTTTATGGCTTTTATTTTTTGCCGTGCTGGAAGTTTCCATTCAAGATTATACGACTGTTCATCTACACTTTCTTGTAACGCTCTTATGGCTTATTTTTCACATTTAGAGTGTCTGGAATTTATTTAGGGGGGGAATGATGGCTTTTTCCCCCCTAAACAGCTAGCTAGCTATCTTGAACACATTCAATAAATTATCTTTTTCCTTGCTTGTTTGAATATGTCCTTTATCACGCACCATATTCTGAAATTTACATGGTTATAATTCTGGAAACTCTAAATCTGCTCCACTAACCTTCTTCTCCTCCTCCTTCTCTTCCTCTTCCTCCCTCCTCCTCCCCCTCCTCTTCTCCTTCTCCTTCTTTTTCTTCTTCTTCTCCTCCTCCTCCTCCTCTTCCTCCCTCCTCCTCCCCCTCCTCTTCTCCTTCTTCTTTTTCTTCTTCTCCTCCTCCTCCTCTTCCTCCTCCTCCTCCTCCTCCACCACCTCCTCCTCCTCCTCCACCTCCTCCTCCTCCTCCTCCTCCTCCTCCTCCTCCTCCTCCTCCTCCTCCTCCTCCTTTTTCTACTCTTGGCAGGATGCTGTTTAAATCACCACAGCTTTATATGTAGTTTATTATCAACGAAGACAAATTCTCCCTTGTTTCCAATCTTTTCAGGATCCCCTAAGTCAATCTCATTGTTACACTGTTCCAGCACAATTACAATTATTTTTATCAGGCACCCAAAACAGCTGTTGAAATTTTGATGTATATTGGGGTGAACGTTCAGAATTATTTAGGGAGAAAGGACCCTTAATATGGTTCTCCTTTATCCAAGAACAAAGAGACTGCCCCCTTTAGCCTTCCTGTTTATGTTCATCCTCAGAACACGTTTCCTTCATGTCCATTTTTGCAGTTTTTTTCTTAAATGTATCCCTAGCACTGATATTCATGAAATTCTCTATTTGATTATTTACACAGTATAAACTGTTAAAATAGAATGTGAAAACAGAAGGGGAGGGGAACAAATGTAATGCATTTTATACATCTATCTTTTCAGGGAGATTCCTGGGAAGGTTCCTTTTGGGACACCATACAGGAAACCACTTATCCTTAAGGACCCAGCTCCCAAGCCTGGAAAGTCTGAGGACTCACACACCTTCCTGCCCTCATCAGCCTTCATTTCGCCACCCCAGACCCAGACTTGCCACTGATCATCAGCACAAGTCCCACCCTTTCCGGCTGAGATCCACCTCTGCTCCTGGTTCTGTGGGACCAGCGGTCTTTGGAAATTTGCTCCTCTTTGTTCTCTGGGAGGCTTTCAGATAATGTGCTCCTCGGAAGGGCACCCAGCATCTCCCTGACACATGCATTTGCTGAAAGATTTGCATTTTTGATTTCCTGGCCCCTTTCTTGACTGCATACATAAAAGAGAATTGTAAATGTTTAGAAAAATCAAAGTTCTTCTTAGACACCTGCAGCTCCTCTGAGTCTGTATTCTCCAACCCGTGCCAACAAAAGGCAAGAGGAACGAGGTGTAATAACCGCCTGTCTTCTCAGTGAGGTTTCCTAAACTTTATTTCTTCACCCTCTTGGAGTAACTTCAAGTTCCAAGGCATTTGGAAGACCATCAGATATGAGTGCCCTACTTTGCTTGGACTCGGACACAACAGGGAGCTCTCTCTGAGGCATGGGGTGAGATGCTTTGGTGGGGACGTGGGGTGCTTTGGTTAGATGTCTGCCTCTTCTCCTAGTGCAGGGAGTCCTTACTGATTCCACCGTTCCATGCCTGCTATTCTCTGACTGCTCCGTCTTTGAACCTCCGATTTGTTCACAGGCACAGGATATTTGGTGTTGAAGAGATTACCATCTTGAAAACTAGTGACTATTAAAGTCTTAATTCCACGCTCAGAAAAACATGAACTCCTCTGTCCTTCCTAGATTTTTCAGAGAGAGAGAGAGAGAGAGAGAGAGAGAGAGAGAGAGAGAGAGAGAGAGAGAGAGAGAGAGAGAGAGACTGGTGATCCCAAAACTCAGGAGGAGCAGGAAGATTGTAAGTTTGAGTCCAACCTGTGCTGTATATTGCAAGATTCTGCCTCAACAACAACAGAAATTAAAAAGAAAAAGCCAAGCCCGAAGGACTATGGGAATTCAAATCCCAGGGAGCTACATAGTGGAAGGAGAGAACTAACTCCCATAAGTGGCCTTCTGACCTCCACATATCACATGTCTGGCATGTGTATGTGTTCACACACATATACACAAACATACAACCCAAACATTTTTAATGCCTTCCACATTCATGTGGAAAGAGTGCAGAGTTAATAGTTCATTCTTGGCCACATCAGAAGGTTAGGGTGATACAGTCTAGGGTTTCCAGGTGGAAGAGTGCTGCTCATCTGTGGGCCACCTGGACCAGAGATGACTGCACGGCTCTCTACTGTCTCCGTTGACTTGTAACCACTCCAAGCCAGATCACTGAGAGAGAGCTATGCTCTAAGTCTCCCACTCACATCACCACCAACCCAAAGAAACAAAGAAAAACGCACCAATCCTCTTCCCAGCACGATGTCTATAAAACGGGTTCTTTCTTCTAAATGCCCCACCAGGACTTTTAGGGAAATCTGAACTCTACTAAATCAACTTTTTCCACAGTTCCCACCTCATAATTACAAGGGAGTGGGCCATGCTATGATTGCCCCAGGCTTATATGGCATCATGACATTCTTAGACTAAGATGGCTTACATCAGTAGTTAGCGTAACTTTGTGGGGCCAACATCTTACATGTAGTCTGCAGTCGACCAGAATGTTGCATGGCGTGCAGCTATGCAGTACCAGGGTGTGTCACCAGGGCTGTGAGTTTGGAGACACCAAAATGAAAGAGAAGAATGAATTCTGGGTACAAATCTCTCATCCCTGACACAAAAGGCTTCCTTTGTGGACCACTGCTATACATTCAGGAACCCTGGTCTAGTGCAAGCAAGCTTCTCCTTCAACGCAGCCAATCATGAGCACAGCTGGGAATTTCAGGGCAGTCGGGGAAGCGATCCCATGGCTCCTCTCCCCATCATAATCTTTTATTGCCCTGCAGTTCATTGTCTCACTCTTTCATCTACCTTCCACCACCATCCCTCTGCTCACGAAGATCTTGTGGGAAACTGCATCTGGAGAGGGTGTCGTGTTCCCTTGGAACTATGCTGGATGAGGAAATCTCAGTCAAATGCCCTGCTGACGTTATCACTTCCTCCTCCCACACCTGCTCCTTCTGGTTCAGCATGGAGCAGCTTCAAAGCTCATCACAGCTGAGGCTTGGGGCCCTATCCTTGATTTCTGCCTCACATCTCTTGTGCATTTCCCAGGAACTGTCACGAGGTGAGAACCAGGTAGCAAAAATGCACTGAGGCTCTCAAACTAAAAAATAATTGAAAACAAGAAACAAAAAAAAAAAAAAAAAAAAACATCCCAGGGAGCCAGTCCCTTCGGTTCCAAGCTCACATATGGCCAGCACATTAGAGACCTTATTCTAAAGACCACATAAGGGCTGGGGTGGGGGCAGGCCTTGGGGCTTCTGTCATTAACACACATTGCTTTCCCTAAATCATGTGGGCAGTCAAGGCTCTGTGCCCTCCTGCTCACTGCAGATTTGACCATGACATTGGTCTTAATGCAACACGATGCCTCTTATAGAATGGTCCCCCTCTAAAGATAAAGTAGCAGTCTTCATGAGTGATTGCTTCCAGACCCACAAAGAGAAACGCATGTGTTTGAGATGCTCGCCATTCTTCTCCATTGCACTGTAAAGTAGCCAACTTCATTTTGCACAATACTGTTTGATAACAACCATGTGTGTGTGTGTCTTCTGTATTTATAGACTCGGGAAAGGACCTGCTTGGTCAGTGTGAGATAATTTCACAAGCAAAATGGAACCAGATGGGACTCCTTATTCGGCTCTTCAAACCCAGGCAATGGAATCCCCAAGGTCATTCTCTACCCGGGCTTTCTGTTGCCTTACAGAAGGGGTCCTTCTTCCATAGCACCTGCCCTTCCATGGTACGTAAGAAACAGGAGCAGATGGAATCTGAGGCAGCTAGTTCTCAGCTAGACATTTTCTTGCTTTCCCAAGCTTGGAGAGACAGCAAGGCAGATGATTCCTCTTTTGGAACAGATGGTCTCTGTCTTACCTACCGTTAACTAACTTTTAACTAAGTTCTTCTAGCTTCCCAGAATACACATGACTTACCGGTCTGCAATCCACAAGTGCTGAGATGACTCCTCCAAAACTCCAAATCAAAGGAGGTGGGCGGGGCTGATATCGTAGAAGGGTGGAGCTTGCTTTTTTAGCTTAGTTCCTGTATTTGAGGTTTGATTGTTTTTGTCAGTGGTAGACCTGTCGCAGCAACACAGCATTTGCATGATACAAAAATGCCAAGGGAATAAGTGGGAGCTGAAACCTTAGCAATGCACCCCTTATCAAGCCAGGTACCCCAACATGATATTTATATATAAAAGAAGAGAAGCCACTTTCCCTACCATACCCCACCCCTGCACAAAGAAGCCAAGTGTTCATTGACTTTATATCTTCAGAAGAAATACTTTTTCCCGATACCATGTGCCTAGAAAACTGTTGCTAGCCTGAGAGACGAATATACAAATACAAGAGGATACGGTGTGTGCTCCTACTTGTGTGTGAGTACATCTCAGTGACTCCCCCTCCTGAACTCTAGGCTATCTTTGGGAAGTGCCAAAATAGCTCATCAGAAGAGGTTTAAATATAGGATGGAAACCATGTGGCACTTGTACCACTGTGACGCTTCCTGTGGCAGACATAACTAATCAACCCCAGAAAGAGGTTTAAATGTAGGATGGAAACCATCTGGCACTTGTACCACTGTGACTCTTCCTGTGGCAGACATAACTAATCAACCCCAGAACTCTTTCACACTGAGCTTAAAGTTAGCCTCACAGCCCTTCTGAACCTAGCAGGTCACTCTACTGGGTTACTATAAACTGGGTGGATTCTGTATGTAAGAGAGATCCCTCTGAGATGCCCCAGTCCAAATGAGCTACAGCCCCATTAATACCACATAACAAAAACATCCCCAAACAAAAACCATGTATCCTTTCTCACCATCTTGGACAGCCAGAGTTTGGCTTCAGCACAGCTGGCCTTGGCTTCTCATCAGAGGCTGGGCTCAGATCTGCTCAGTGTGTGCCCGTTCTGGAGCCCTACCAAGGACTCATAATTCACTAGAGCATTTCCATTCTTCTTGTGTCCAAAGCAGGGACACAAGAGGACCAGTCCAGCACATAAGCATTTCTTTTCTTTCCTTTCCTTTTCTTTCTGCATTGGAGTGAACCCAAGACTTAAAACTCATTTGTGCCAGGCAAGTGCTCTGCCACTAAGCTACACCCCTTATCTGGCACATTTTTAATCCACTAATATAGCCACCAGAATCTCCTGATTTGAAACAAATGATGCTGAGTCTAAAACCCAGAAATTGAACAACACATCCCTCCTTTCTAAGACCAAGATGGAGGAAGAATTGTGACCAAGCACTGGCGCAGCCACCTAGTCTCTCGGGGATGGTATCAAACCACACTTGGAGTAATGTCCTTTGTCTGGCTGGGTCTTTAGTATCATTATTAAATCGTCTTCCTTAGTCATACATGTACCCTCCTGGACCAGAGAAATGGACAATAGGAAGGATGAACTTCTGAGGCCAGCCTCAGCTTACAGTGGTGACTTTGATTGTATATACCTTGGATGGTGAACTAGATCTGAAGAAGGGCTTTGCTCAGTGTATAGGTGCACATAAAGAGTGGGGAAAGGGCCAGGCCAACTCAGAAGCCTGAAATCCAGCGTGTGTGGTTAGAAAGAACAGAGAATACAGTAGAAAAAGCCCAAATGGTAGAGTATCAGCCTTGAATGCATGAAACTTCAGCTTAGATGGTACACACCTGTGGCCCCAACACTCAGGAGGTAGAGGCAGGAGGATCAGAAGGTCAAGGTCATCCTTAACTATAGAGCAGGTGGGAGAGTAGCCTGAGCTACATGAGACTCTCTCTTGAAAACAAAACAAAAGCAGAGCATTAAAAATGGCTTTGGGGACACGAGTGCACACACTAGAATTCTGTGTTAGACAGAGACCTCTGTCAACTCAAAAAGCCTTTCATCCATCAAAAGATGAGCATCCCTTCAGGCCAAGACACACCTCATCATCATCAAAGCTTAACTCAGAAAATGATGGAGCCAGGATCTTCCCTCCAGGGGTTCATGAGATGGAAACACAGGGCAAAAAGATAAACAGAAAACTCAGACATCTGAGGAAGGCAGGTAGCAGAGGGAGTTCTCACCATAGGTGAGGGGAGGCAGGAACCAACATTAGGGCTCCCTGGAGGAAAAGGGAAATGTCTGTGGCTTAATAAAGGCCGTGAAATGGACATGGCTACAGGAAGAAGGAATTTACTATGGGCTGAGCTGAGAGAGGAGGAAGAGAGGAGGAGAGGAGGGGAGGAGGGGGAGAAGGGGCAGGGAAAGCCTATGCTCTTACAAGGGCATGCAGCTCAATTCATGGTCAAGAGCTCTGAGCCAGGGCAAGCAAGGAGCTTGAGAAGAGTGAAGAGTGTTCCCCCTACAGAAGTTTAGCTGCCTTTGAAACATAACTTACAGAGGCTTGCTGCACAAGCCTGCGGATCTGAGTTCAATACCCAGAACCCGTGTGAAAAGCTGGATACAGGGGTGTGCTTGAGCTACCCCAGAGCTGAGGAGGCAGGGACAAGATATAAGGAGCTCTGTGGCTCAGTCCAACCAAATCAGTGAGTGGCCCTGTTTCAAATATGATGGGGACAATTGAGGAAGATACCTCCTGTGCTGTGAACTCTGGCCTCCAGTTTACCTAGACCCACATGTGAGGGTGTATACAAACATACAACATACACTGGACACACACACACACACACACACACACCACAAAACCTTAATGGTGAGAGAGAAAGGAAAAGGTGGGCTTGGGTGTAGCTTGGCTGGTAGAATGCTTGCCAAGAACACACAAAGAAAGGCCCAGGTTTGGTCCCCAGCACCATGGAAACCTGGAGGCAGGAAGGTCAGGAATTCAAGATCAACACCGACTATCTGAAGCTGTATCCGGAGAGGAGATACTGGGGAGACTGACTATGCTCTTATCTGCCATCTTACCAGAGGGAATTAATGGGGGGGGGGGTCAACTACATTTTTCCTGGTGTGGAGAGGGTGCCCTTGTCACGCTGGATTCTGTGCTTTGTGAACTACTACAAAACTGTGAAGAATTATTGTGATCCCCATTTACAGATCAGAGAACTGACAGCACTCGAATTCGAAGCTATGTGCCCGAATCTAGAACAGATGCCTTAACCACAATGCTGTAGCATCTCTAAGAGCTATCACCTGCCCAAAAGACTCAGCCGACACTATGTTTGATTAGACCCCACCAGCAATGGCAATGCCTTTGTGACTCTGGATCATGTGAATGGAGCTATCAAATCTGGGGTCATGCCGAATACTGCTGGGAGCGGTGAGCAAGCCTCCTCACTCAACCAAGACCCTTGGGAAAGGTCGGTCTCCTATCAAATGAGCCCCCCCCACACCCTCTGTCCGCTGCAGTCACAGCGTGTTTTCTTCCCGTGTGAAGTCAAGTGCTCCTGGCAGCCAAAGGGAGGCTGAGAGAATGATGCAGTCGGCTTTCAAGCTGGCTCCTGAGTCTGGCATGTAGGCAGGTGAGTCATTGATTTCCCTCTCCCCTCCACAGAGCACTGCCACAGGTACGAGGATTAAAGGCGAGGAAGAAAGACTGAATTGAATGGTCCAGGTTGAAAGGAAACTTTTGAAACAGGTTTGAAGACTCCGATCCGGGGTTGGTTTGGAGTGTGAAATGCCAGCTACCAGCTCCAGCTGCCTGGCGTTGTTTAGAGGGGGCTGAGAGGGAGGGAGATGTTACATAATTACCATGCCTCGCCAAAGCTGAAAGGAAGGAAGCCGCTTTCTTGTGTCTCTCTTTGGTTTTTGGCTGCCTGGATGTGCGGCTCTGCGAGTGTGACTTTGAGCCTGCGGTTCCTAAAAAAGTGATTAAGGTTTTGCTTCGGTGTCCAATTGCACAGATGCCAAAGCTCAGGGTTTCTAAAGAACTTCATGGGAGTTGACTGACAAGACCAGGAGAGGTGGGCGGGGGAGGGAGCTATCTGACATTGATACAGGACAAACCATATCCTGCTCTGAGACCCGGTGGAACATTCTGGGGAAATTTGTCTCCAGTAGAGGCCAGTGGAGAAGAGACTATGATAGTCTTCTGGGGGGAGTGAGTGGTTTATCTTAGGAAAAAAAGGAAGTAGAGGGAAGTGTTTGAGATTGCCAAACAAGTGTATATCCTTAAGGCTCCATAGATGCCTATCCTGGGCCTGGAGACATGCTAAATTGTGACAAACTGAATCCATTTTAACCACTTCTGACAGCAACTTTGAGAAACAATCCTAGCAGAAGAAAAGCAGTGAGCTCACTAGGCTCCTCCCTACTGTTGTTACAAACAAAAGCCACCATGCCTGGCTTTTATGTGGGTGCCGGGGGTCCTCATGTTTGGGTGGCAGAGGCACACACAACCCACACGCAGTCAATAAATCCCAGCCGCCACAGCTCTTCAGGTGATGTTGGTCTGTAGCTCATGGATGCACAGACACTTGTACCGCAGTAACTTGGACACATCCCAGGTCACTAAGCTGAGCTATGGCTATCTACCTTGTTCACTACCATTTTTAACCACCTCTATCTCTACAACATCAAACATTCTTTTCCTAATATAGGGGACACTTAAAATAATAATTAAGCCTACTGGGATTGTCTACTCTAGATCAGGGCGTTCGTGTGTATGTGTGTGTGTGTGTGTGTGTGTGTGTGTGTGTGTGTGTGTGTGGTCTATTGACACTGGCCCATGAACCTGTTTGATTTGGCTTTGACCTCTTGAACATCAGAGTGGACCAGTGAGTTTGCCTAGTGAAGCAACACGACTGATCATTTCTGGACCGTTTACTGCCCTTGAAATTTCTAGAACATGACAGTCACGTCCTTCACCGCTAAGAGTCCCAGCTGCCGCCCAAGTGAGTCATGCTAGGAATAGCTCCAGATGAGTCTTCTGTAGAAGGACAACATAGCAGTGACACTTCCATGGGGTACCCCAGCTCTGGCAGGGGAGGGGATAGAGACAAATGGGTCTTTTGAAGCTTAGTGGCCATTTTCTAGTTGTATCATGAGCTCAAGGGTCCAGTCTCAAAGCTAAGGGTGAGAAGTAACTGAGGAAGACAAAAGATATTGGCCTCTGACTTCCACGTGTACATATATGTGTTCCCGCAGACACATATGCACCCGTGAGAGTGTGTGCACACATGTGTGAGCATACACACACACACAGAGTGGGTGTATGGGGCTCCATATTTGTTATCCTATAATCCCCATGCTACAGAGGTGGAGACAGGTGGATCTGGGACTCACTGGCCTGCCAAGCTAGCCCTCCTGGTGAGTTATAGGTCAGTGCGTGACCTTGTCTCTAAAAACACTTAGAAGCAACCCCCATGGTTATCCTCTGACCTCCATATGCATGCAAGTACACACACGTGCTTGTACACCTGCACACAGTGCACACACACACACACACACACACACACACACACACACACACACACCACCTAGAGCAGGTGTGTTCACCTAGGAGAGAAATCAAAGGGACTGAAGCACGTTGATTGTGTGATAATAAATATAATAGCGAGTTCTCCTGGCTTGAATTCGTAGAAGCGAACCTGCACCAATGGCCTTCGGGTCAGATCACGACAGGGTCTCCAGAAAGTTCCAATGTCCAGAGGGCAACCCAGTGCCACTCTTTGCCTCCACGCTGCTTAGTTACTTCCCACCCCCTTCTACGCCTTCCAGTTACCAAATTGGAATCAAACATCCAAGAGAAAAGCATTCTAAACCTCAGCCCAAGAACAATGGAAACATAATTAAGAAAAGATTTTTGATCTTTAAATAGACAACTCCACACATGTTCGATGCATAGGGAAGCAGACAAAGGAAATGTGAGCCCATGAAACATTTCTAAGAGCCAGCTCGTGCTGTGGCTGTCCTAGCCGCTTGCTTGGTATCAATGGACAGTGAGGTCAGTGTGATGGTTGGAAGCATCCTTTGGCCAGGGCCTTGCACGCTTCCCTCTACATTTACCAGCAGAACACCTCTGCCTGCTTGCCTTGCCCGCCTTCTGCCTACCTACATGCCTACCAGTTTGCTGCCTGCCTGCTGCCTGCTGCCTACCTTCATGCCTGCCTGACTGCTGCCTGCCGACCTATATGCCTACCTGCCTGCCTGGCCGTATGCTTACCTTCCTGCTGCCTGCCTACCTGTGTGCTGACTACCTGTATGCATGTATGTCTGCCTGCTGCCTACCTACCTGCCTGCCTGCATGTCTGGGTGCTGCCTACCCGCATGCATGCATGCATGCCCACCTGTCTTCAGCCTGCATGTCTGCCAGCTTGCCCACATGCCTAACTCACTACCTGTCTTTCTTCTCTCTCCTTCCTCTTCCCTCTCCCCATTATTTTGGCGTTTCCCCTCTCTGCTCATTCCTCTCTGGACCTTCCTTTATCCCTCCTTCCCCTCCCCCTTCTTTCCCCTCTCTTTCTTCTCTCCCTCTTTCCTTCAGACCTTTCGCTATCTTTTTCTCTTGGTCTTGCTTTCTAGTTTTTCATCATTTCATTCCTTAATTCCCCTTTCTTTCCCTTTCCCCCCCCCCTTCCTGTGGCTTGCTTTCTTCTACTTCCCCTCATCTTTCCACACACCCCTTCCTTAGTTTTAAAAAACATTCTAGGTGTGTGTGCAAAAATCCTTTCCCTAGATTTGTTTCATGTTGTCGTCCTTGCTCATTATCTTCAAACTACACCAACAAAAACAAAAGTTTTATAAGCATTTCTTATTTCCAAGGCAATAAAACATTTTGATTGAACATAACTTAGCAAAATTGGTGAAAATGTTAAACTTGTGCCCACTATCTCTTTTCTTTGCAAAGTTGCTTCATGCAAGTTTGTTTAAAATCTCTGAAGCATTAAATCCTCATTAATACAAACCCAGTGTATTTATGGTGTCAACGCGTGCTTCAGAAAAGCCAAAAGCAACCGTTACACAAGTTGCTTCATTATCAATAATCTAGCATCATGCCTTTTATGTGTCATCTCTTTACACAATACACTATCATTGATGACTTTTAGCAAATACATCATGGCAAAGGATTACTCTCATCAGAGGCAGCCTTTGAAAAGGATATGCTAATTTCTAGGGAGCAAGAAAACATCAAAACAGTGCCAGCAAATAGCCAAGGGACTCTTATGTCTTAATAACCCTTAGAACAGCTTTATCTCTTGGTGCAACGTGTAGTACTCTATAAACAGGAAGCAAAACAGCCAGCCCATCAAAGGGGCGCCTGGCCGCGCCTGTAATTTCAGATCGGGTTTAATAAAGGTTATCTACAGTGGGCTAATCAAACAAAAGGGTGCATGTTTTAAACAGCCATTTGATAATTTTCATTTCAGGGGCCCTATCAAAGAGCTTTCAACAATAGCTTGAGTCTGTTCAGTCCCAGCCCCTCCTGTAACGGAAAAATCCCCTTATCAGTTTCGAGGCTGCTTTGCCCTTCATTTTTAGGGGATTCTGAGTTTCAGGTGACCAGCTTATCTGAAGCTGATTTTCTTTAATGTCATCCTTGATCTCAATTTGTATATGAACCAAAAAAAAAAAAAAATCTAAAATGGAAATTGTGGGGTAGTGATGCCCACATTCAGAGCCAGCCAGGGATTGTGCGTCTGTCACCTGTCCCCTAAAAGTTAGTTATCCCCAGTAGTGTGAGCTGGATGTAGGACTTCATGGCCTGGCCTTGGCGTTAAAATGCACTTGAAGAAATAATACAGACATTGGGATTCTAACTCAGGCATCCAAAATTACTTTCCTTGTTCCACTGTGGGTGCGTAAGTTAACAAATCCTGCTCTGTGTGAGCATACCGGGCCTTGGTCATCATGAGCCTGGAGATACAGAGAGCAGAAGACACATGTGCCAAGACTGGCTTCAGCTCTGTGCTGAGAGCCACTACCAGAGACTAACAGTTTCCCACCACACCATCCCCCCCAACCTCCCCCCCCCCAGCCTTAACTATTCTACTTCCCAGCTGGACCAAAGATTCCCCACATTTGCAAGTCAAACACCCTCACTCAGTTCCTCCCAGCTGATGACCATGGAGGCAGGACAGATGGACCACCTGTCCTCGATCTCATTGGGGAGGGGGGCGTCAGGAGGGGAAAAAAAAGGTCAGCTGCTCAGAACTGAGTCTGGCACAGCTTGGATCCAAGTGAGCCACTATGCTAAGTCCTCCCTTTGAGGTACTTCCAACCAAATTCAACATCTCTTGGCTGGCTCAGGGGTTTTAGTCAGTGCCACGGTCGTGTGGGAGACTGTGACTAAGGACACCTGTTTGGGGTGGTTTTCTCTGCACCCCATACCCTTTCTCTCTGCCCCCCCCAAAGAGAAAGACCCCAGCTCTGCTGCCGAGCCCAAGGAGAGGAAGGGAGGGGACCCTCTGGCACTCCGCCTGTAGCCTATCCATCTCCGGCCATCCTCAGGCAGGGCAAGGGCTCCCCCGACCCTCAGCTGTTGCCATGGCAGGGCACTATGCCATGGAGAGGCAAAGGGACAGACACTGTTGGCCAGAGTCACCAGGGTCAGTGCGGGGCTGGGAGAATGGGAGAATGCCATATGCCGGGACTTGAGGCTGGGGCTGAATCAGCCAGCAAGTGGCCTGAGTGAGAACCTTCTAGCTCCTTGTTGAAGCAGCTGGGGGGCGGGGCATTCTGTCCTTTGTGGAGAGACAGCCCCTGTCTTTCATCTCTTCCCTGGCCCTCTGGCCTCCAACAGAGTCCTGACTGTGCCTGGCTCAGGCTCACCACATGTCTAGGGTCTGGGCTACGTGAGAGCCATTCCGATGGGGCCCAGGGTCGCAGAATTGAGTCCCAGTGGTCCATCTGCCCCAGACCCTTCCCAGACCCAGCATCCAACTCCCACAAGCAAAACTCAAGCTTGACAAATTCCCACACCACTAGCAACCCAGCCCATCCGAATTCCAAACACTCACTGTAATCTCTCCACCCTGATACTCTGTGTAGGAATCTGATAAAACAAAGCTCAATCACTCCCACAAACAATTCGGCAGGCTGGCTGCACCATCCATCCAGGATAACACATCAAAGCACCAAGGACAGAGTTATAAACATCAGTCCCTAAACGCCCCCCACCCTGGAGCTTTACCACCACCCCCATTCCCGCCCCACCCCTTAGGAACGTGTGCAGGCCAAGTGTGGTTTGCAGACTCTGGGATGCCTTTCAGGACAAGTGTCATTACTTTCAGAGAAAGCTAGCCTGGGAAAAGTTCAAGGGGAAACAAGCTTGTCAGAGTCAATTTTAAAATGCTTGCTTGTCACTAGGATTCATTTTTCCTGCCTTGTAACTTAAGTTCCTGCTAGATGGGAGGCTGCCTGGCTCGTGGGTAACTTGGGGCTACAGGCAGCTTTCCTGTGGACTCATTTACTCATTCGTCATTTACAGACGGGGTTTCTTTCCACATAAACACAGAGAGACACCCAGGAGAGGTCAAGGTTGCTCTATTCTGTGTGAATAGAATGTGTACACACCTCAAGGACTCTCGATCACTTTGATGGCCTTATTACCATGTCGGGTTCATTGGTGACTCAAAAGGATCTGTGAAAAGTTGGATTGATCCGGATTTCAGTCCAGCTCTGCTGTTTTCAGCGTTGGGGGCCTTGATTTCCTCCTTGGCTTTGAGGCTGGGAAGATAGCTTAGTTTAGTAGGAGAGCCTGGGTTTACATCTCCAGAACCTGTATAAAGCCAATACAGGTCCACCTGCAATCCCAGCACTTCCACAGTGAGATGACAGACAGAGACAGGAGAATCCCTGAGAGCTTGTGAGCCATCTAGTCTGGAGCATGCAGTGCTGAACCAGAGACCGTGTCTCAAGATGGAAGACAACGGGACATGGCACATACATGCAGGAGGCACATACATGCACAAGTGCACATGCACAAAGATTTTCTTTAAAAAGGAAGAAAGAAAAAGATGGTTTCGAGCATGGAAATATTTAGAAAGGAAACTTCATTAAACATTTAGTGTGGACCAGGCATGACACTCAGCACGGACTATGCCACTTCATGCTTGTGAAGGTCAGGGTACTGTCTGAAGGAATCACTCTGCCCTCCCACCAAGTGAGTTCCTGGAATCAAACTGAGGTCACTAAGTTCATCACTAAGCTTTCTGCCCAGTAAGGCATCTCACTGGCCCAGATTTTTTTATTTAGTCTTCTCAACTCCACTGTCATGGAGGTATTATCATTTGAATTTTACAAAATGAAAGAAAGTTCAGGGCAGCCATGTAAATTATGTAAGGTTTCATAGCCGTCTAACAGTGCAGTTGAGATTTGAACTTGGATCATCATTTAGAACACACAAAAAATCATACAGTAGCCTCATGGGGACAAATAGAACATTGTCACCATTATGGGTGGTTCTACTGGACAGTGTTGATAAGACACTTTGTGTAAAACTTATTTAGCAATGGAATTACCTTTTCCCTATGAAAAAATCATACACAAAATTTAACTGTGTTGAAAATGAACAAGTGAGCTACTTTCAACGGAATATCCTTTGTAAAGTCAAGTTAGTAACATTTGCTAATTACCCAATCAGTGAAAAGCGTATTTTTGTGTATGTGTGTGTTTATGCTGGTATGTGTGCACATGTATACTTGAACATATGTGCCCATGTATTTGGATGCAGGAACTGACATTGACTGTCTTCCTCTATCACTCTCCACTTCATTTCTGAGCCAGGGCCTCTCACTGGACATGGAGCTCACTGATTGGCTAGATTGGTTGACCAACAAGCCCTGGGATCCTCCTATCTCTGCCTTTCCAGCTCTGGGATGACAGGCACATCCCAAAGCTTTATGTGGGTGTTGGGGATCTGAACCCAGGTCCTTATGCTTGTGTAGCTATCTCCACAGCCCCTCAAACATATATTATGTTAATCACGCTGTTTGTTTTCCAGTGTTTGTGTTATAAATCATTTTATAGGCATGCAAGAAAGCGTAAGCTGTAAGTGCATAAAGTTTCATGACTAATGATGGTGCTGACATCCATGCAACCTCAGCCAAGTGAAGAAACTGAACAGTGTCAGGAGTTGAAGCAAGCACTTTCCTGCCTCACATAGCCCTGCCCTTTTTCAGTGTCATCTATATCCATCTTTTGGAGATGATCATCAGAAGGCTAATTCAACTGATGACAGCAACATTCATTTCAGGGTTATCAATTCAAACAGCAAATTACAGCTCATGATTCACAGTCTCTATACTTATAAATTTTTGGAAGGAAGCAAAAGAGCAATAGTATTGCATGACAGAAGAAAAAGTATATGGAATTTAAATTTCAGGGTCTGCAAATAATGCGTTAGTACAAAGCCATGACCATCTCTCATGTGTTGTCCATAGCTGCTTTTGTATGATGGGCAGAGCTACATAACCACCATGCAGATGATACCCTTTTTTCCCCAAGCCAAAAATAATCTTGATGGGAGATGTTATTCTGTATATATGTTTCTCATACTGGTTAATAAAGCACTGTGGCCAATAGAAAACTAGATAGGCGGGGCTAGGAGACTAGGAGGAAGAAAGAGGAAGTAGAAGGCGGAGTCGAGATGTAGCCCAGGGAAGGAGCAGGACGCCAGCCGCAGCTCCCCGATAAGACGACCACGTGGAAATACTTAGATAAGTAGAAATGGGTTAATAATTAAGACAGAGCTAGCCCATTAACAATAATGGTAACTGGCCAACAGGATTGTATCAAATACAGAGTCTCTGAGTGTTATTTGGGGCTAGTGCGGCTGTGGGCCCATGTGGCGGCAGAACCAGCGGCAGCGGGCTGGGAAACCTGCTGTAACATAATCTAATGTCTGGCCCCTTGTAGAAAAGTCTTCCTACTTTGGGTCTAGAAGACAACTCATTCCCACACTATCCTCCACATATAATGTATAAATAATTTCTACATTTTCACCTTTATTGTGTAATAACAAGCAACTTCTGATTCACACAAGATTTTGACACTGTGGCTTTTTTTGTTTTGTTTTAATTTTCATGCATCTCACCTTACAGCCTTAGAATATACTTTAATTAAACTCATTTGAAGACTTGAAATGGAAATAGTTTGAGACTTCATTTCCAAGTTCAAACACACATGATATCTAACCTGGGCTTACAATTCGTGATCATGCTTGTAGATGTGAAAGACGCCGTGTATTATTAAATTGGGGAGGGGGAATCTCAAGTACATCAGGTCATGGCATGTGACAAGCTTCCCTGTTAGGGTGCTATCTGATCCACAGTGAGACGTGTAAAGAACATGCGCTGAACAGAGGTTGCCTGAGTTCTGCCGGCCTGTGTATGGACCCACATGAGCTGTGGCTTTGAATGAGGAAACAGCCAGAGTCTGAATTTAGAAAAAGACTTCACTTCATGCTCTATGATGTGTGACACATTGACCAGAAGTTCAAGCAGACTCCTGGGGACCTGAAGGCATGACATCGTTGTTTCTGATGTGTTATACTTTGGTAGCTAACACCACAAGCAGACGGGTTGGTTTCTAGAAACAGTGTGTGCATGCTTAGGTAAGCACTGTGTGTGTGTGTGTGTGTGTGTGTGTGTGTGTGTGTGTGTGTGTGTGTTTCATGCATGTGTATGCACATGTATGTTTGTATACCTGTGCATGTATGCATGCAAGCCAAAGGTTGTATCAGGGGCCTGCCTCACTTTCCACCTTATCTTTTGAGAGGGTCTGTCTCTGAACTTGGAACTCATCTATTCAGTTAGGCTAACTAGTCAATAAGTTCTAGGGACCCACCTGTCTCTACTTCCCCAGAGGGGGGATTACAAGAGTCTGCTTTTTAGGTAGACGGGGAGCAAACCCACTCCACAGGCTTTCACGGAGAAGCCCTTCAGCAGCTCAGCCATCTGCCCAGCCCGAATACCATCTTAATTTTCTAAGTGACCTTGAATGTAATGGCTGAGGAGCCCCAACCTGTCACATCCACTGTGCTAGAATGCTCTCAGGATGAAGAAAGAATTGCAGTTTGCTGTTGATAACCCTTGGGCCCTGGTCCAAAGAAGGCAGAAGTGTGTAAGTGGGGTTGCCTGTTCAAGATGAAGGAGGCAGTACATCTACACATGCACAGTCAAGCCCAACAAAGCTGTCCTCTGTCATGGGGTGTGCATTGAAAAGGTTGATGAGGTGTACCCTGGTCTGAGCTAAGGAGAGAGAGGGGGGGAGGGAGGGAGGGAGGGAGAGACGGAGGGAGAGACAAGAGAGACAGAGAGACAGAGATAGAGACAGAGAGAGACAGAGAGACAGAGAGAGACAGAGAGACAGAGATAGAGACAGAGAGAGACAGAGAGACAGAGATAGAGACAGAGAGACAGAGAGAGAAACAGAGAGAGACAAAGAGACAGAGATAGAGACAGAGATAGAGACAGAGAGAGACAGAGAGACAGAGAGACAGAGAGAGACAGAGAGAGAGAAACAGAGAGAGACAGAGAGAGGCAGAGAGACAGAGAGACAGAGATAGAGACAGAGAGAAACAGAGAGAGACAGAGAGACAGAGAGACAGAGAGACAGAGAGACAGAGAGACAGAGAGACAGAGAGACAGAGACAGAGAGACAGAGAGACAGAGACAGAGAGACAGAGATACAGAGATAGAGACAGAGACAGAGAGACAGAGACAGAGACAAAGCGAGACAGAGAGACAGAGACAGAGAGACAGAGATAGAGACAGAGAGACAGAGATAGAGACAGAGAGAGACAGAGAGAGACAGAGAGACAGAGAGAGAAACAGAGACAGACAGAGAGACAGAGAGACAGAGATAGAGACAGAGATAGAGACAGAGAGACAGAGACAGAGAGAGATCAGCACATTAACGGCTTCACTCCCCTTCTAGAACCATCCTGAGCTGCTCCTCAACCCTAAACTCAGGCACCACCATTCCCTAGTCCTCCTCCCCAGGTTCCAATAGACCCTGCCTTGCCTGACTTCTTGTTGTGTTTCCCCAAGGTAGATCCCAGAGTCTGGGCCAGCCCTTCTGTACATTGCTTCTGGAATCTTCTTCCAGAACCAGGCAAGCATTTCCAGCTGGTCCCTTGAAAGAAAGGCTTCTGGTCTGTCTCCAGAGCTCTCCGACCCTGGACTCTTCAGAGATGGTGAAGCCATTGGCACTTCGTACCCCTGTGCTGCCTTCACTGTCCTGCCCCCAAGACAGGTAGGTTTTACATAAAGATGTATTTTTTATTGTTGAACTATTAGAAAACTGGTTAAAGAACTATTCACATTTTTCAAATTCCTATTTCAGAATGTAGGAATTTTAAAACCTTTAGATCAGCGGTTCTCAACCTGTGGGTTGAGACCCTTTAGAGGGTTGAATGATCCTTTCACGGGGGTTGCCTAAGACCATCGGAAAACACAGATATTTACGTTACAATTGGTGACAGTAGCAGAATTACAGTAATGAAGCAGCAATGAAAATAATTTTATGGTAGAGGGTCACCATGACATGAGTATTAAAAGGTTCCAGCATTAGGAAGGCTGAGGACCACTGAGCTAGATGCCATTCCAATATTTCTTTTAAAGTGACTTCACATTCATGTCTGTGTGGGGGGTAATGATAAAGACATTTCAGTGGCCAGCTCTGAGCTTGAACTTCCGTCTTTGCCATTTGAGGGTGGGGAGGATGAGCAGGTTAGCTGTGTGTTTAATCTGCTCTCATGCCAGGTCAAGCCTTTCTCCTTCGCTGAGATCCAGGGGACGACAAGAAAGTGGCAAAGAAGAAACTATGACCCTGGGCAATTCAACAGCACCTGTTTCTATTCCTTTCACACTACAGCCATCTCTCCCTCCTCAAATCACCCCACCCGTACATCGGGAGACCATGTAGGTGGGGAGCCGGGACTCAAATTTTGATGATCCTGGCAGGTTCTGAGCCTGTTTTCTCTTCTAGATGAGATAAATGGCCCCTAGCCTCCAAGGTCCGGCACAAGCATGAAATGAGAGCCACCATCACAAACGAGGTGTGCGACAAATGTCTTCCTTCAACAACTCCCAGCAGTGCCCTCAAGGGCATTGGATGACCTCTGCTTGCCCCCAGGGAGTTACACTCTCGATGTTGATGGCTGTAAAGGAGCACATGTAAAGCATTTAGCGTCCTCCTCTTCTCCGTAACCACATCGTTTTAGGCAAGCACACACTTGGAATGTGACTAGGCTTCTATGGCAGTCTTGTCTACCCTGCGGTTGGCCCGGCCTCATTCCTTGCCCCAGTATTCTCATCCTGGGCTTTGTCGCAGAGACATCCTTTGTTCGTCCACTGAGATCAAAGATTCCAGGTAACCAAGGCAACCTGTGAGGGAGACTCTGGGATACCAGCCCTCTGGGCTGAAACTGAGCTGTGTGGTAAATGTTTTCCCAAGTGGGAATCGGAAAGCTGGGAGCACACAAGCATCCCCCTGCTCCCAATTCACTCTCTTTGAGAAACAGGGCAGTGAAGCTTAGGTTTTTTTTTAAGACCACCCACCTGCATGGGTTCCTCTAAACACTGGCAGGTGCTTGAAGTTCTAGAATGTTCTGCTGGAGAGAGAAAAGTCAGGTAGTGATCAAGAAGAATCTTTCTGTAAACATAGTTTCCCTGAATCTTACACTTAAAAGAGAAACCTCAAGTCCCAATTCTTCCCCTTCACTGGAAGTTTCTAGGTATGTTTCCCAGAGGAAGCTGGTACTGTGGAAAGCCAAAACCATCAGGCAACTGACCTTCAGCCACAGCTCTTGCCACTAGCAAGCTGGGTGAGCAAGGATGAGTCCCTGTGTATCTCGGGACATTCACCCTTAAAGGTAAATGGGGAGGAGCTGGCTTCTCTAAGGTCCTGATACTCAGAGTGGCTGAATGATCTTCTGCACCCTGAAAACAGAGGGGGGGCACACAGACAGAGGAGCCTCCTGGTGCATAGCCTCTCCACAGCACGGGGGACACTGCTTCTACTCTATCTCCCCTGGACAGGTCACCCTCTTCAGGGCACACTGCAAGGCTCTTGCCCGTGTGAGTAAACCATCAATGGCGGTCTAGACATGGGCAACCACTTTTTGTTACATTCATCACAGCATAATCTTCATAATAGGTTGCTAAAGGACGGCTGCTAATGTCCACCTTGTGTGTGGAACTTTCCAGATGCACAAACATCCCAGCACAATCAAAGCAAGGTCACTCTGGTTAGACAACTTAGGGGGGGAAAAAACCCAAAAAAAACTCTATATGAGAAAAATGTTTCTGGTCCCAAATTTTACTTAATTCATTAGGACAGAATTTAGTGCGAAATAAATTATCCATGTAGATTAATAATTTCCTGCAGATATTTATGGGCTTTTATATCAGACATGGGGAAGCAATAGAAAACTCGTATCAAGTCAGCCTAAACACCAACGGTAGCGTCTTGGATCTTCTGATAAAAATGGAAGAAAGTAAGTCAAGCATGGTGGCACACACCTTTAATCCCAGCACTAAGGAGGCAGAGGCAGGCAGATCTCTGAGTTTGAGGCCACAGAGTGAATTCCAGGACTACGCAGACAAACCCTGCCTTAAAAACAACAAAGTTCAAAAGTAATGTGGGCTTCCAGAGTAGTTCAGCTATTCAAGCCACCATCATGACTCAGTATTTTGACTCAGTTTTCTCCATGCTCTCTAACATGTTTCCATCATTGACTTGGTGACTTAGGAAGCAGGACCCTGAGAGTACGTCTCTAATACAAGCGGTTTATGTGCAAGATGGTTCCAAACTCCCCTTGTAGGTAATGATATTAAATGAATCGGGCTAATACAGGAGCCAGTAAGGGACCACAAAGACAACTATGGTCTAATCAGACCAGACAACCTAAGGAGACAATGAAGAGCATGCATCCAATGCATACAAGTGGGTAGGGTATGAATCTACATGTTCTCATCAGTAGTTATTGGTTGAAGAGTTTGTTTCACGCACATGGACAAAAATACCAACAGAGTCAAAGGCCTCCAACTCATTCTCCTGCCTCTCAGATGCCTGCATCCCAAGCAAAACCAAGAGTTACTCTGAATAATGTGTCATGCTCACTCATGCAGCCCCGAACCAGCTGCAGGGCCAGGAAGGGACATGGGCCAATTGGCATAATGTAGGAGGGTGCTGTCATCCACCGCCTACAACAGGGCTGTCAAATAAGGATCATGGGCAAAGAAAGGAAATGCAAAACACAAACACCCATCGGGCAGCAAAAGATGAGTCAGTGTGGACTTAGTGTCAGACACTGTATTACTAAGCTCAAAGGCACAGAGGCCTCCTAAGGGGTCACAAACCCAAATGCTTAGGTGTCAAGTCATAGCATTAGCAGCTGAAGCTGGCCAGAGGGGAGGCTGCTGTGCTTGGGGTGCACACCCAGTCAGAGGGACCAGACCTTACACTCAGCTACAGCCAAGGACTGCCACAAGGGAATGTGGGTCCAGGGGTGCCAGATTTTCTGATATTTCAAGAGTAGCCAGAAATCTGGATTTTTATATGAACACTCCCCATCTGAAATGTTGGAAATGAAATCAAAATGTCTTGGCTCCTGCATGGGCCAAGTGACACACATCTGTGAGCCAGATACAACCTTGGATTGCCAGTTTGCAGCCTCTGATGCAGATCCACCCCATAATTTTCCAAAGGGAACATCAAACTGTTCCAGAGACCGTCAGTGACTTACCCAAAGTCACGCAGCGGATCTCTCGTGAAGCTGGCTGGAACCCGGTGTCTTCATTGTGGTCCACAATGCACTCTGTGTTCAAGAAAGACCCATTCAGGACCCAGACCAAGGATGGCAAGCTATACAGCCTTCAGGTCATATGGGGCCAGCACTCTGTTCCTGTAAATAAAGTTTTATTGGAACACGGCCACAAGCGTTTGTTTATGTATTGTCTGCTGCTGCTTTCCCATTATGGTGACATAATGGAGTCATGGGGACAGAGACCACATGTCTCACAAGATCAGAATATAGTCACTGTCTGATCTCCATGGAAAAAGTTTGCCAGTGGCTACCCTGGACACTTGACATTCACAGATGTCATATTTCTTGTTTCAGTTATTCAGGAGAATTCCCAAGGGTCTAAGCAGTTTTAGCATTTGGATGTTATTTTGCAGTGTAGCAGGTTGGAGAGGGGCATGCCCCAGGGTAGGTTGGAGACTGAGCCCAGCAGCTAAAGTGTGTCTCATCCCTAATAAGTTATTCCCTTGAGAGGACAAATAAGAAACTACCAACAAGGTCAAGTCTCTAAAGTCACGTTTGAGAAGAAACGTGAGGTGAGGCTAGGGATGCGAAGTTTCTTAGGAGTAGAAACTTTAGGGAGTTAGAATTTGGTGATGACAGGCCAGCAAGATGGATGAAAAGGCTTGCCATCAAGGCTGGAGACCTGAGTTTGATCTCAGAACACACGGAGGTAGGAGAGGGTGCAGGCTGTCCTCTGACCTCCACATACGTGCTGTGGCATGTACTCAAATTCTCTCTCTCTCTCTCTCTCTCTCTCTCTCTCTCTCTCTCTCTCTCTCTCTCTCTCTCTCTGTCTCTGTCTCTCTCTCTCTCACTTACACTCTCTCTCTCTCTCTCTCTCTCACACACACACACACACGCACACGCACACACACAATAAATAAATAAATAAATAATTTTTTTAAGTGGTTAAAAGTGGTTGTTGTTTTTGCAAAGGACTAGAGTGCAGTTCTTAGCCCCCACATCAGGTGGCTCACAACCGCTATAACCCCAGCTCCAGGGTTATTGGATGCCCTCTTCTTTGAACATCTGCATTCACATGCATTCATGCATGTGTGAAACACATGCACACACACACACACACACACACACATTAAATCTTTAAAAAAAAAAACTAACAAGAGTTACTGATGTAAACATAAAGATGGGGGAACTAACCCAGCTCAGCCAGGAGTTCTACCTGGAGCAGGAAATGCGACCTCAGTAACACCTATGGCCTCAGGATTATATGTCAGTCATTTGTTGCATGTATTGGAACTCTGATGTAGCTAACCTTTCATCAAAGACTAGCCTAAGCAAAAGTTCTTTGGGAGCAAGGAAAGCATTTGTCAAGAACTAAGGTCATATTGCTCCGAGGAATGTGTGAAGGTGAGAGCAGCTGGAAAACATAAGAAACCTTAAAGCCTTACACCTTTGACTTTGTACTGGTCTCTGACTCCAGAAGGCCATCCTTCTCACAGAACCAAAGTGACAGAGTTCTAAAAAGCCACCAAAAAGCATAGAAACCTATTTCTTCTGGCACGTCATTCTAATATCCATAGGGACGGAAATGAGAAAGTTCCAGTGTGTGTGTGTGTGTGTGTGTGTGTGTGTGTGTGTGTGTGTGTGTTTTACACTTGTGTGATATAGTATGCACACATGAAGGCACACAGATGGAATTTCAGTTTTAATTTTCCCAAGCAAAACCCAGCAGCAGAGAAGGTTTGGAGGCCTTAACTCTTCCATGTGACCTAAAGAAGTAAATCATTTTAAAACATTTTACAGAAATATGCAAACAACAGCTAACTGTAGGATGCAAACTGCTTAATTGATATCTCAGGAGAAGAAACTAGTGCCATATAGCAAAAGCTGTCAGCAAGTTCTGAGATCTAAACCTGCGCCTCTTTGCCAAGGAAAGAATCAGAAAGGAATGCAACACAGTTTCTTACTGTTTTATATATAATGGGAAAATAAATATTGACCTAAACATCCAAGGCAGGGAAAGAGGGGGTTCCAGCTGTCACAATGTGCTGGTCTGGGGACTCTGAGGATGCTGGACCAGAAAGGCACAATGGCTGGGTGGTTGATCAAGGGACCTCTTAAAGAGATTGTTGGGGCTCACCTCATGATTTTAGCATGGTGTTGACCTGGAGAAGTTAGCCCTTTCTGTGTTGTTTTCTCCTGTAGGGGTTTGTGAAGATAATCCAGGAAGACCTTGGAGCACTCCCTGGCATATGCTAAATAGTCAACAATTGTAACTTATTTTCTGAACTGCGACATTTTGTAGTCCATAAATGGTGTTTTAAGAAAAATATTTAGTTTTAAAGAAAATAAGTGAAGACTCACTTTTTAAATTAAGATACAGTGGGGCAGGGGAAGTGGCTCAGTAGTTAAGACATTGGCTGCTCTTGCGAAGGAACCAGGTTTGGTTCCCAGCAGCTCACAAGCATATGCAACTTCATTTCCAAGAGATCCATTGCCCTCTTCTGGCCTCTACTGGGATTGCATGCACATGGTGCACATACATACATAGAATCAAACACTCACAAACACAGACTAAAAACAAGCTAATCTTTTTGTTTGTGTGTTTGTTTTTAGAGACAGGATTTCTCTGTGAAACAACTCTGGCTGTATTATAACTCACTTTGTAGACCAGGCTGGCCTCGAACTCACAGAGATCCACCTGCGTCTGCCTCCCAAGTGCAGGAATGAAAGGCATGCACCACCATGCTAGGCAAATAAATCTTTAATAACTCAAATACATTATAGAAAGTGCACAAGTCTTAATTTTACAGCTCAAGGGCCTTCTACACACATCAAATACGATGGAATTCCAACTCCTCATCCTGCTAAGAGGCGACCACCATTCTGACCTCTATTAACATAAATGTACATATATTTCACATAGATTAAATCAAGTTCTGCAGAAAGGTCTGTTTGGCTGTTTTCACTTAATTTTAATGTCTGTGGGATGCATTGTTAGTATGCATAGCAAGGTAGCTAATTCTTTGCTGTGTAGTAGTCCAATGTGTGAGTAAATGACATTTTAAATGAATTACTATTATTGAGTGTGTGTGATTGGGGGAGTAGTACATGTGGAGGGCACAGGATAACTTGGAGCTGGTGTTCTCCTTCCATGTTTACTGAGCTAACTCAGGTTGCCAGGGCTATACAACAAGTGCTTTTTATCCATTGAGCCCTCTTTCTGTCCCTATGCCATAGGTTTTCATTCTTTCTGTGCACAGACATTGGGCTACTTCCCATTTCAGAGGGTACTCTGAAAGCATCCATTGGGAACGTTCAGTCCAAAGTACCTGGATATTGTTACAGACTGAACTAAGTCATGTGTTCCCGTTGCCATCACCCCCACCCCGGTTACCAATTCAAATGTTGAAATCTTAGACTTCAGAATTTCAGAATGTAACTGTATTTGGAGACAGGAGCCACCAAAAGTTGACCAAGCTAAAGGGAAGCTGTAAGGTTGGGATTTTTATGTGAAGAGGTCACTTCGGTATAGACGCACACAGGGAGGTGGGCAGCCATCAATAAGCCAAGAGAAGGTCTGGAAATAGACCCTTCCCTCATACTCCCTGGGGGCAACCATCCCCTTCCTTTATGTCATTTGACGTTTAGTCTGTGGTACTCTGTTACAACAGTCCTAGCAAATCCCCCACGGCTCTGTACTAAGAAGAAAGTACTGTGTTCTGGAATGCCTACTTACATGTAAGCACAAGGAGTGGATAATTCCCCTGATTTACATATGACCCATAAACTGTCCAGCAGCATCTCCTTGAGCTGATTACATGCAAGATACATAGACATCATATAAATATAAATATAACACATACATATATAATGTGTGTATAATGTATAGTGTGTATACATAACATGTAGGATTGGCTCTAGTAGTGTATATTTAACTTGTAAGCTGCTCAGAAGTATGAACTAGAGGCAATCATCTACATATGCATACGTATAACATACGTATGATCTATACTGTATTATAGATCATACATATGAGATCAGCTCTGGTGATGGATAGTTATTTTTTAAATTTTGTGTGTGTGTGTGTACACGCATATGCACATCTAAGTACAGTACCCAATATGGCCGTCAGAAGAGGGCTTCAGATCCCCTGGAGCTGAAGACATGGGCAGTTTGAAGTCATGCCAGGTCCTCTGTGAGAGCAGCAAGTATTCTTTTTTGCCAATACAGAGACAGGGTTTCTCTGTATTGATTTGGAGCCTGTCCTGGACTCAGATCTGCCTGCCTCTGCCTCCTGAGTGCTGGGATTAAAGGCATGCACCTCCCAGTGAGATCAGCAAGTATTCTTAACTGCTGAGCCATCTTTCCAGATCCTGGTGATATATATTTAATTTATATTCTGTTCAGCAGACTTTCCTAGAGATGATTTTACATACATAATACATATAATCACATATTATGGCTAACACTGGTAGATAAAATGACATATATGTTGGCCCTGGTAGATATTGCTAAAAAGCATACAAATTAAATTTTTAAATTATGTTTTATGTTTCTGATTTTATAGGTACATAAAGTCATAAATATAAATGCATATACTTCCAGAGAGAAGTAAAGACAAATGTGGGCACATGGGGGATGGAGAGATGACTCAGTGTTTAAGATCATTGTGGGTTTCTTTACCAAAGGATACAGGTTCAATTCCCAGCACCCGTATGGTGGATAACAACCATATATAACTCCAGTCACTAAGAGAGTCAATTCCCCTGTCAGGCCTCTGTAAGTACCAGGCACACATATGATACACAGACAAACATTCAGGCAAAACCCCAAATGCTTAAAACAAATTTTAATTTAAAAAAGAAGGCACCTAGCAGAAAGACATGCATCCAGAAATCATCTGTAGATTTTTAAAATATAATATTTAAAATTAACATATCTCATATAATATAGAAGTATAATGATTAGAGGCTGAAGACAAAGCTTAAGGGGTGGAATCCTTGCCTAACGTGTAGAAAGCCCTAGGTTCAATCCCCAGCTCTGCAATAAATAAATAAACAATTAAGTAAATAACTTCAATTTGGTTGGTGTTGAACATTTCACCAGTTCCTAGACTTGTGGAGTGCTCCACAGTAGGCATGGTTCCTTTTATAGTCACAGAGGGAAATGTCCCTAATAAAAAGAAAAGCTTGGAAGGAAGCGTGGAGACATGCTGTTAGCATTGATCTCTGTGTTGTGTGTCTTAGGATTTTACTGTAGCTGCATCTTCATTTTAATCATCTGCCTCTTCCACATCACATACTGACCATGTGTTACTCTTAATAATGAGAGTGGGAGGGGGAGAGGCTCCTCTTTTTAAGATAGCAGGAAATAAGCCACAAAGCTGTCAGGCGTAGAGAGAGAGAGAGAGAGAGAGGCCATAACACACTTCCACAGCCATTGGCAGATGGCATTTGTATGATATATTTTCATCGGATGGGACAGTAAGGAGGAACACAATTTCAATTGACTATAGTCCTCAAGTAGTTGCAAGGTATATGCTGATCTAGGGAATGCATGTAGTTTTTCAAATATCTAAATAAATAAATAAATAAATAAACAAAAAACAAACTGCATCTAAGATTATTCAGTAAGCGGCATCATGCATGCTACAAAAAAACAAAAGTACAGCCAAACCCCTAGACCCACGTAGGCTTCACTATCATCATCTGCAAACCATGAGGACCAAGGCTGGAAAGGCTGGTGTAGAACCCCCAAGTAGACCCACACAGTGGGAGGGGCTGAGACCCTGGCTAGGTCCCCAACTCCCTGGAGACAGAGGGCAGAAGGAGTCACCCACTTCTGCTATGTGGTTTCCTTGATGGAGGACACCCACTGACCGGGCAGGGAACTGTGTGACGTTTAATTGGCCAATGTCTAGAGAACGCTTTGAAGATGAAAAGTGCCAGGTGGGTATCATCACCATACACTTCTTAAACTGATGCATGGGAATAATAATAAAGTTCTCCCCCACTGGGCCTTTCATCCACGGGTTTCAAAGCACTTAGAGAACCTTAATTAACCCTCCCAGCACCTCTATGAAGTCAGCATTAATAGCCTCTTGCATTGGAAAGGGAAGAGGGGATGGTAGCAGACTTGCTCAGGCCCTCAGAGAGTCACAAAAGGATGACATCCTTGCATGAGACAGATGATGTGTGTTCGTGGCCTCCTCTACACTAATCTCTTGTGAAGTACTAGGGACACCCACCCCTATGGAGTGCTGGGACTGGCTAGGATCAGCTTGCAAACCCAAGTTATTAAATTTCCAGGAAGGTTGCAAACCGGTTATGAAACAAAGGCATTATTCAAAATTGGATTATATACACATAATTGAACCGTATTGAAAACAAAGGAATAAAAACTCAAAATGCATCACTCCTGAATTGTTTTGCCAGTTTTTGCTGCTGTCTACACTCTCAGAGTTCCTCATTACCACATGGTAGAAATGACAAGGTGACAGCACACCAGAGTATCACTTCCTGCTTCTCTATCCCAACACTTGTTAGAATGGGGCCTTAGTGAGAGTATTTATACCACAGGCATTGGCAGCTGCTACAGGTCAAGACTTGACTGATCGCTTTCTTGACGTCTAGACTAAGGAAAGTGCTAGAGAACATGTTGTTTCGGTCACCAGGTAATTGTGGGGGGGGCACCTTTCAGAATTTAAAAGAATTATCTAAATTCTGCAAAAACTCACATTATTGACAAATAAGTAGGGTTCCTAGGCACATCACTTTCATCTTATTTCATAAGTGAAAATATCTGTCAACATTTGCATCAAAACTGCATTTCCCTCAAATGTAATTCTGTGTAGGCTACAAATACCAGATGTTGACAGAAATAAATGAAAATGTTCTGTGAGACTGTTGGCAGAAGTTGGGTTGTACTTACAGATTGATATTATGCTTTCTTTATGTGGGTGCAGTTTACTGCTTACACCTAAGTTTTTTCTTGTGACAGTGCTAAACACTGTTAGTACACACTGCTGGGCTGTTTGTGGGTATGCAATGGGCAAAGATCTTTTTCTGAGATGGATTATTTCCAAGGGCCTTGGAAATCTGTATGCCAGGTAGCTTAGCAGACACAGTGGGAAACAAGGTCTAACACACCAGCTTACCCTCCGACCTCCACACACTCCCACATCCGTATTCAAGAATACATACACATCTAACACACACACACAAGCTTTGCTTTCAATAATGAAGTTTTAAAGCCTCATCAGGTGTGGGGACACACAGGCAGACCTAGCACTTGGAAAGGAGAGAAGTAAAGGCCAGAAGATCAGCAATTCACGGTCATCCTTGGTTACATAGTAACCTTGAGACCAGATACCTAGGCTATGTGAGACTCTGTCTCAAAAATAATTAATTAAACCAAAATTAGTCATTTTTATATGAATAGGCAATCAGAGTATGCAGTCAAAATGTAGGAGGAAAACATTCTAGTGGTATAAGGAAATTCATTAAGAACTTGTATCATTTGCCAAATTTTAAAAATGTACGTTTTTTTGTCATCTATTTAATCATTCATCCTAAATATTTGGTTTTACTTCTAATGCTGTGTTTATCATTTGGATTCTTTTTCTTAATAAAGATTCCTCCCCATTCTGTCAATTTGAATGGATTGCTAGTCTGTGACACAGGAAAAAATCCTCTGTGGGGAGAAACTCAGGGAAGTCCTGCGGATACCAGGGAGGGATTTAGCCCTAAGGAAGTCTCTGAGGAAGAAGCCACCTTCCCAGAAATGCCATGGAAGGGTGGGAATTAAGTGACACCAGGTGAAATTAAACCACAGGGTGTATGGGCCTGAGTCTCCCCCACTTCTTTCCTGAAGGATGAGTAGACCCCAGTCCTCCTTCTACATCCCACTCACAGCCTCTCAGCCCAATGAATGCGCCAGAAAGGCAGTCGGGACAGGTGGACACAGAGCCAGCTGGAGAGAATGGGAGAGGCAGGTGAATCTCTGTGAGTTCCAGGCCAGCCTGGTCTACAAAGCGAGTTCCAGGACAGGCTCCAAAGCTACACAGAGATACCCTGTCTTGGAAAACCAATATATTTTACAGGGGGCCAGCGAGACGGCACAGGAAGTAAAGATGCTCGCCACCAATATGATGACCCAAATTCAGTCCTAAAACCTACAAGGTAGAGGGAGAGAATCAACAAGCTGTCCTCTGACTTCAACACATGTGTGTGCTATGGTACAAGCATGCCCATATACATGTTCACACAATACATAATTTTAAAGATGCCTTGTACACACACATATATATATATATGAATATTTAAATACGTGCAGATATTCAACATCTATTCACAAAAATAAACACATTTATACATATGTGTGTATGTTATAAATAAAATCTCAGATTCTAGGGTACATACCCCAGTAAGTTCAGTTAAGACCTGGTTTCATGCAAGGCTCCCCCCAAAGATATTCGAGTCTTTCCTCTTCAGCGTGGAGGAATGGGGCTTTAAATCCCATGAGAACACAACTCTGCTATATCAGAAGGACACCCAGTCCCACATTGATTCAAGAGCAAGCAGCTTCCCATAGAACTCTAGTCATCTGGATCCTTCCTGATGCCTTGGTCACAACCCCTCCAACCCCACATATCTAGGTGACAGCACAGTTTTCTGATGTGGGAATGACGGGACAATTTTGTCCGCTGGACTCTGATTGCCTTCTGGGCTTTGCTCACTTACCAGAAGATGGGCCTGCAAAGGCTGTCAGTAAGAAGACTTCCAAGGGCTCCTGGAGCAGCTGCTACCTAGGTCTTTTTATGTGTGCTTGTTTGCATGTGTGTATGTTGCAAACTTGTGTGTGTGTGTGTGTGTGTGTGTGTGTGTGTGTAAGCCAGAGAACAACCACCGTTTGCTCTAAGTTGGGGTCTCTCATCCAACCTGGGCCTGGAAAGCTAGTGAACCTCGGGAATGCTCTTGTCTCAGCCTCCCCAGATCCAGGATTACAAGCATGTACCATCACCACACCAAGTATTTTATACTAAGTTCTGAGGCTCAAAACCAGATCCTACACATGTGATGTAAGGGTTTTACTGACTGAACTATTTCCCTGACCCAATAAAGCTTATTTAGCAAAACATTCCACTTCAAACAAAGATTCCCTCAGGTAAGGGAGGGAGAAAGCCCACCCCAATATATTCCTATCAAAAGCCCCAAAAGATAGCAATGGCCCCTCCCTCGGCCAGAGGTCCAACCCCTGTCCAACTTGCCCGTTCCTCTTCCCCACTTTAGAATGGCCATTTCAGGGGCAAGCATTTCAGGCACTGTAACCGTGTTGGCCTATTTTGATTGGCTGACAACAGGCCTGCTCCAGTAGGGCAATCACAGCACCACTGTTACAGCAGGTTTCCCCGCCGGCTGCCGCTGGTTCTGCCGCCATTGTCCTGCAACCACGTGTGCCCCAAATAACACTCAGAGACTCTGTATTTGATACAATCCTGTTGGCCAGTTACCATTATTGTTAATGGGCTAGCTCTGCCTTAATAATTAACCCATTTCTACTTATCTAAGTATTTCCACGTGGTCGTCTTATGGGGAGCCGCGCGGCAGGCTTCCTGCTTCTTCCCGGGCTACATCTCGACTCCACCTACTACTTCCTCTTCCTCCTCCTAGTCTCCTAGCCCCACCTATCTAGTTTTCTATTGGCCACAGGGCTTTATTAACAGTATGAGAAACATATATACAGAATCACATCTCCCATCATCTCCTCTTTTCTGTCTAAAGTAAAAGAAGGGGTTTAACCTTAACATAGCAAAATATACCATACAACAGTTATCAAATAAGAATCACAGTTAACAATATTTAGTCCATTAACATTTTGTAAGACTTAAAAAAAATATCATCTATCCTATCTTTGTCAGTCTAAAGACCTATATGTAACTTATTTTTAATCCTAACTAAGAAAAACTATAATCATAACTATCTGTCTTCAACTCCTTCAAAGACCACAGAAGGATAATATATAAACTCTAGAAATGACAGAGACAATGCATTGCCTGGTCGGTCACCCGAAGTTCTTCTGTAATGTTCCATCTTCAGCCCATAGGCCATAGTGTGTGTCCAGACTCCTCAACAAGGCAGGAAACTTTTCTCTGTGTCCTGTAGACTGTCTGGCTGTCTGGCAGCCTCTTCCAAGAAGCAGGAATCCTGTAGCAATGTCCATCTTGCATCAGCAGTCACCCTTTTGTGGGTCCTGCATGTCCAGTTTCTACAACATAAAGTCAAACAGTCCAGAAGAGCAGTACCTTGCCCAAATGGCTAGTCTTGCCATATTAGAAGCAAACTTCGTAACGAGTTTCTTCAATGTCCATCTTCCTTTTTGATGCAGGTGGTGTTACCAGCAGTCGTGCCTCACTGTCAAGAAAATCCCTAAACCATTTTAAATGCCATATTCTGTAGGTCTTTGAAAGGTTTGAAGAATGCCTAGTCATCTCAAATATATCCATGTATATATAGAAATCCTAACTAACTTAACTCTAAGTTTTGACTATTATAGGTAACTCTCTAATCTGTACTAAATTATACATTACATTTTTCAATGAGCTATAATACCTAAACAAGAGGAGAAATATACATATCATAAAATTGACCTTAAATTGTATCAATAAAAGAAAATCCATTCCAAAGCAAAGTATTCATATCTATGCCATAATTCCCTTTTTACCTTTAAAAAGATTGCTTGTGGTTATTAACCAGTTATTACCAAGCCCATTTAAATGAAAACAAACATTATAAACAATATTTGGGAATCTAGGCGTCGTTCTTTCCAAACTACTTCCTGCTGATAGGGGGCGCTGTCATGGGGTTCCAAAGAAGATGCAGAAATCTTGGCTGTAGTCTGCAAGGCTTTATCTCAACTGCTTTGAATGTTGAATCACCTGGGGAGCTGTTTCTGGGGGTCTGGCTTGATCAAACCACATTAGTCTGGAAGAAATCAATAGCTTTTCATTTTCTGTGGAAACAAAAATAGAAATCCTTTTCCCCAGTAGCTTGTCCTTAGGCTTAAATTTTGGAGTCAAAGCATTCTTAAAATATATAAATTGAATTAATCTAGCAGCATTTCTTTTATTAGTAGTTGTTATTTTCTCAGCAAGCAAATAATTTAAAGACAACAGAAGTGTGTATAGTATCCAAAATCTCTCTGTGTTTTTCATCTTTACGTGGCTTTCTTATTACTCTATTTATTCTACTTCTATTTTTACATATTTTGAGACAGGGTTTATCTGTGTAACTTTTATCTGTCCTGGAATTCACTCCATACCAGGTTTATTTTGAAATCACAGAGATCTGCTTGCCTCTGTCTGCCGAGTACTAGGATTAATTCTACTTCCTTTTTTCTTTTTTAAACCATTGTATCCTGTTTCTTTTTCTCTCCCAAGCCAGCGTATTTTTTAAAACACAGTGTAAACCTTCATTGCAGCTCTTGTACACATCAATGAATTGTTAGCAGAGCTCTTTAAAAGCCAGGCGGCTTTTTGCCGCTTATGCTAATTTTGGAAACTTCCCTTAAAGGAGCCGCGCAAATCTCTGTCTACAACAAAACAAATCCAACCGAGAAAATGCTGCTACCAAGAAGTCTTGCTAGTCTCTGTTCCCTTGTTTCTAAAAACTATTTTTTAAGCTTTTGTTAAGTTTTAAGCGAAAGTTCTCAATCCCGCTTCTGACACCATTAATGTTACAGCAGGTTTCCCCGCCGGCCTCCTGGTCCTGCCGCCACGTGGGCCCACAGCCGCGCCAGCCCCAAATAATACTCAGAGACTCTGTATTTGATACAATCCTGTTGGCCAGTTACCATTATTGTTAATGGGCTAGCTCTGCCTTAATAATTAACCCATTTCTACTTATCTAAGTATTTCCACGTGGTCGTCTTATCGGGGGAGCTGTGGCTGGCGTCCTGCTTCTTCCCGGGCTACATCTCGACTCCACCTACTACTTCCTCTTCCTCCTCCTAGTCTAGCCCCACCTATCTAGTTTTCTATTGGCCACAGGGCTTTATTAACAGTATGAGAAACATATATACAGAATCACATCTCCCATCACACCACCATCAGAACTGCCTGATTATAACCTAGAAAGAGTGCTGTCTGTGGCTGAAGCAGGATGACATCGATCTACGGAGACAGGGCAGCCTGATTCCACATGGTCTCACATGGATCAAGTCAGTCAGGAGAAAGGAGGAAGGATAGGACCAGGATAGCAAGGCTCATGGAGTAATTAATGTCATAGTTCCCAGATTCAGATGTCTAGAGTCCCATTTGCTTTCTGGTCCCAGTGGGCCAATTGGAATTCAGCATCTCTTCAGATTCCATCATACCCTTCAGCATCCTTCAAATGTGTCCTTATTTTTGTCTCTCTTCCTCCTTCCCTTTCTTTGTTCCTTCCCTTTTCCCCCCTCTCTCCCTAGCTTTTACTCTCTTCAGTTAGAAATACTGCCCCACATATTCTGACATTTTCAGGATGGCAGATTGATTTTTCCAGGCTTCTACTTCATCCATGATATAAGGTAAATTGAGGCCATACAGTTCTCTGAACACCACTGAAGAAGGTGCAGAATTGTGTGGGATGTGCATCCCAAGGACAGACTATTGTCTAAAACTCAATCCAAACCCAGCTCCCACCCAATGCATAAACTTCCTCCACATCTTTTCTCCATTCCCCCCCCCAGCAAGTTCATTACAAAACAGTCCTTCCAAAATCTTTTTTCCTGTAACGTCTAACTATTGGTCATAATTATACAGCCTTGAGCTACAAAAAATAGATTACAGTCTTCATCCACATGGTAGTAGCACTTGAAATACTTAAAGCCAAAGTACTTTTATTACTATCCCTATCTATTGGGTAGTTGCTATATGCATAATTCTCACTCTTCATCTTCCTCATGGGTAGCAGCTGGAACTTCATCTTATAAATGAGGATGCAAAGGCAGGGTAGGGGTATAAAGTGATGAGTCCATATGTCTGATTGTCACATCTCAGCATCTTCTAGCAAAGAACTACAGACAGTCCAAGGGTTGACCCTTTCTGGTTGTTTCAAACTTAGATATGTCATGGTAGATGAATGAAATATTTTTAAGAGTGTACAGACTTGATTTATTGCTTTTAATTATTGAGACTTGTGGTATGTTGGTCTCTCTTTGTATTCCCGTCTCCAATCAGAAAATGGCATGATGAGCCAGAGGATGGCCTCAGAAGATGCCATCTCTTGGTAACCATCTACTGAGTATTCCTGTTCATCTTGGTACCTCACTATTTACTTCTTGGGTTATGCTGTCTCCAGATTCCTACAGAATGGGCTTTGCCTCTTGTCCCCAGCTCTGTCTGAACTGCTGTAACCTTCTGCTGCTTTGGTGTTGCATGCAAAGGCCAGGATGGTTAAACACCCAGGAAAACATGTGAGGAACATATCCATTTTTTATTGTTGTGTAACAAACCATTCCAAAATATACTGGCATAAAGTCACCACCCTTAAAGCCCGATATTTATGAGCAGCAACTTGGGCATGAGAAGTCACTGTTCTCGTCTCCACACTGTCTGATGTCTAGGTGATGTCTAGGATGGGAAATCTTAAGAGCGAAAAATGGCTTGCCACCTGGGACTGGGATCACCTGAAGGAATCACTTCTCACACACACACATCAGGAGGGAGACAGCAGCTGTCAGCTAGGACCTTGGCTAAGCTACTGATTAACACATGGCTCTCTGTTTGGTCTTCCCACATGGGCTACTTCCTCGCATGGTGGCTGGATTTCATGGGTCCTACAACAAGCATTCATCATCAGACAGCAAAGCAGAAAGTACATGGTAATTTCATGCTGTAGCTCAGAAGTCACTCTGTCCTGGTCTACTGGTTGAGGCAGTGAACATAGGCCTTTCCAGACTGAAGGCAAGGGGCATGGACCCCACCATCCAGTAAAGAAGAGTGCATGGGATGAAAGCTATTATAGGGCCACTTGTGGGAAGTACAACTTTCCATTGAGAAGAGAGAAACGTGAAGACCAATAGGTGACACTGAGCTCTGTAGCAGGAGCGCTGTACTATTCTAAACTGTATCTAATTTCAAGATTCTTCACTCTGAAAACCTGAGGCTGCCTGATGGAAGATGTTATTCTGTATATATGTTTCTCATACTGGTTAATAAAGCTCTGTGGCCAATAGGAAACAAGATAGGTGGGGCTAGGAGACCAGGAGGAGGAAAGAGGAAGTAGTAGGGAGGAGTCGAGATGTAGCCCGGGGAGGAAGGAAGACGCCCGCCGCGGCTCCCCGATAAGACGACCACGTGGAAATACTTAGATAAGTAGAAATGGGTTAATAATTAAGGCAGAGCTAGCCCATAAACAATAATGGTAACTGGCCAACAGGATTGTATCAAATACAGAGTCTCTGAATGTTATTTGGTGCTGGTGTGGCTATGGGCCCAGACTGGCGGCAAGTGGGATGGCGCTGGTGGGAAGGAACAACCTGCCATAACAGCTGCCCTCTTCCACTGATGCTTAAGGTGGAAAATAAGAGATCTGCCTACCTCCCAGAGGATGTTGTCCTTAGCTTGCTTCATAGAATGAGACCCCATAAAGTACCAAGGACAACAGAAAACTCTGGGGTATAGCTTTAATGTTTCTAGAGTTTGCCTGCAAAGGGTTCCATTTCCCAGCTCCTTTGTTCCTGGGGACCAAGTAGCTAGTTCATGCTAACTACCCCAAGAAGAACAGCTTCACCCTGGAAATCAGATTGCAGTGGGAGAGCCTTTAGGACTCTCTGACCCTTGTGGCTAGTAGCTTCATGACAGCAATGATTCTTTTCACTCTAGGAGAACATGTGTGTTTTGACTTTTCCTGGAGAGGTGAGAATACATTTCTCTTCACCCCAGGTAGGGCACTGCTACAAACAGGTTTTCCCCTGCCGGCCTGGTCCCAGTGCCACTCCAGCCCCAAATACCACACAGAGACGCTGTATTTGATATAAAGCTGTTGGCCAGTTACTAGCTTCTTATCGGCTAGCTCTGTCTTAAATATTAACCCATTTCTATTAATCTAAGTGTTTCCATGTGGTCTTACCTTACTGAAGAGAGGGCCCCTGACCTCTGTTCTCTCAAGTCTCTACATGCTGACCCCATTTAAATGAAAACAGATACAGCATCTCTGTGTGTTATTTGGGGCTGGAGTGGTGTGGGACCAGATGGGCAGGAAAAACCTACTCATAACAGGCACCAATGATTATCCTAAAACAAAATTGTGCTCAAGACCAGGTTGGTGAACCAATGAGTTATTGGGATGACTTGAAAAAGTATAGATGACCCAAAGGTAGTTGTATCACCAACAGGACTAACCCAATATGGCAGCAACTCAGGAGAGCCAGGCCCCTGGAGCTTCCTGACTGACTTGCAGGCAGCATCCCAAAGGCAGGCTGCTCTCCCCAGAAACTGTCTTCTGCTCAGGAACTGCGGGGAGGGAAGCCCAGTGAATCTTGTGCCTTTCTGAGCATCCTGGGCATGTATGTTTTATTAATGTCCTGAGTCTTATGAGCTAACATCCTCCAAGAATGTTTCGGCTTGGGGACAACACCTTTGTTGGGGCCTGGGAAATGAAAAGGAAAGCATGAACTTTGTTATGTCAAGCCATTATGATTTGAGGAAGCATTTATTATCATAGCATTACTAGCCTATCCTAAGCAACACAGGAGAAAAGACAGCCGGAACCGTCAGGCGTCTACAAGGAGAGTGGTTGGGAAAATTATGTCAACACTTTGCTCCATTCCCTGGCCTCCTATAGCCTAGTGACCTCATGACAAGACTCTTCTGACTTGGGCCTCTAATTCTGGTCCTTCTCCACCCCTACCCCTTAGCCGTCAGTGTATTTCAGCTGGACTCTGCAGATTATCCGAAGGGTACCTTAGAGACAACATCCTGTAGCCAGATTCAAGTCTGCTGTGTCTAGGAGCCCCTCCCCCATGTTACCCCCAGTCTGAATGCTAACAACACTCACTAGGCAACATCCTCTGTCTCCTGCAGGCTGGTAAAGATGCAAGTGCTTTGTCTGTATGGTGCTTGAAGTACTGCTATCCCCCTCCACTCCCCCCACACCCCCACACCCCCACACCCCCTCACCCACCCTCACACCGGCTGCCACCACTAACTGAGAATCATTGCAAGATGCCCAGAGTTGACAGTGTTTAAGGCATCCCTGAACGTATATCCTGCCGGGCAAGAAGAAGAGAAAGCTTCATGCTGCTGGGTTCCCAGCTCACAGCACCCCACCAACAACCAAGAGGCGGTGTTCAGACCATTGTCTTGCCTGATAGGAACAGAGGCCCCCAGTTCTGGCAGAAGCAGCTGGGCTCCACGCCTGGGCCACAGGAGGTGGCCAGAGCTTATCCACCCCACCATCTGCTGCTCTGAGCTCCTATGGCTGTCTGATTTTTTTTTTTTTTAAATAAGTTCAAGGGGAAAACAAAGCAAACTTGTAGGAAACAATGTGAAGGGTTGAAAGAATTAAGAGTCTGGCCAAAAGAAAAAGTGTATTTTTATCATCGTGAGTTTCATAATCCTATGGTTTTCATCAAACTTTGAAAAGAACAAGGGATTGCAGCATTCTTCTAACACACTTGGCACCAGCTCCAGGGATCTCTGTTTAGTCCCTTCTCGTCCCCTTAACGTCATCCCAAATCCCACCAGGTCTCCCAACAGGCCAGCAGCTCTCTCTGAGGACAATTGCTCTTTTTAACCCACACACAGCCTTTGACAACCTGCATTAGGTTTGGGTTGTTTTCTCCTTCAGTGGTCTTAAACATACTCTCACATACTGCCTTGCAGTGCAGGCAAAGTCATATGATCTGCGATTAGCTAGTCAGAAACACCTTCTTGGGGCATGGGTTAAGGGCTGACTCAAGAAGGGGTGTGGCAGAGCGGACACCTGGCTGTGCAAACACCCGGCTTTCTGTGGCGACGCTGAGTATCCAGAAGCAGACATTGTGGTTGCCTAGGGTCCCTGCTCTGTCTAGCCTTGTCCCAAGGAGTGGACAGATAAGTGTCAGGTCATTTGAGCGTTGTATCAGGACACAAAGCCCAGTGTTAGCCAGTGGGATTGTGTCGGAAATGAGTCAAGCCTCTTCTAGGCTTGGCCAGAACACACCTCGAGGTTCATTCCCCTGGTTTCAGGAAGGCAGAGTCGTTTAGTGGGATGGTTGTGGGTAGAGCAGCAGAGAAGAGGCTCGTGTACAAGCATTGAGCTCCCAAGGGCTATTGTTGCACATTGGCTTCTCCTACCCAGCTGCACGTGATGCTGAAGATGATTGGGGGTTAAATGCAGAGGAAGATGTGGAAGCATTCCAGACAGAGAGAGTGGTCCTGGACAAAGCCCACGTGATGAGGGGGAAGACAAGGAGGAGGTGGCAACGGCCCATGAGTGTAGACAGTGTGAGTCTGGAAGAATCAAGATAAAACGGCAGAGGTGGGAGTCAGGCTCTGTGATACCTGCCCTAGCCAAGTGACTCTGGGCTGGCAGGATTCATGCTGGCTCCCATTCCTCCTGCTCCTCACTCTGCCTGGGGTCCCCGCCTGCTTATTTTCAAGACCCTGCTAGCCTGCCCTTGTCTCCATTGCTGAGGGCCTTGGGAAGAAGCTGTACTTTTCCATCCTACAGTAAACTGCCCACATCAAAGCCTACGAAGCCACAGGCATTTGAGGAGTCACGGGTCAGATATTTAATTATTCTAATCTAGAAGTCTGCTCTCCTCACACTGCCAAGAACAGAAAGTTCCTTTTTGAAAGAGGGTAGACTTCTGGAAAGGTTGGGTCTCATCCTTGATCCACAAACTGCCCAGACCTTTCAAGGTTTCCAAAGCCTGTAACTAGAGATGCAGCTCCTCACCCACAACATAGGCAAGGCAGGAACACACACACACATACACACACACACCACATACACACACACACACCACATACACACACACACCACATACACACACACCCCACATACAGACACACACACCACATACACGCACACCACACCACATACACACAGCCCCCACATACACACATACACCACAAACACACCACAAACACACCACAAACATACACATACCATATACACTACATTCACACACAATATACATACACACATACCACAAAACAACACATACACATACCAAATACACACACATACACCACATACACACACACACCACAAATATACACATACCACACACACAACATACACATACACACCACATACACGAACACACACTGCACGCATGCGCACGCGCGCACACACACACACACATACACGCACCCTTGCCATGTTCATTGAAGAGAGAGAGCAGAACAGTTTGAGATGTTTTTCATTTTTAGGACAAGTCACCATTAGAAACAGGTGCAGTTGTACAGGACTGTAATTTCAGCACTCTGGAGGTAGGGGACAGGAGGGTCAGGAGTTCAAAGTCATCTTCAGCTTCACCAAGAGTTCAAGGTCAGTCAAGGTACACAAGACCCTGCCTCGTCCTCTCCCCGAAAGTAAAGAAAAGCCAGGTTTAAAATGGGGAGGTCCAAGTAGGTCTGTATTAATAAACAGCTTTGTTGATCCAAAGAAACCAGATAAAGAAATTACTGAAAAACATTGCCTCATCTACAAAGCTTAGGACATTTCCTCCCCTTTTTTGCTCTTTTTTTTTTTTTTCTTTTTCTTTTTAATCTTTGAGAAAGATAATGAAAGAGGGGGCTTAAAGCTCTGTTTCTATTGATGTTTGGACACACAACTGCTGGGTTTAAGAACCCTAGGAGATCAAAGGGAACGGGCCCATTCCAGTAACATTATAGCAGCAGCGCTAGCAGAGGGTGTGGGGCTCATTTAGGAACTCAGAGGCTGGGAGTCGTTAACACACCTTCATCTGAGCAGAGGACAGAAGGAAAGAGTGCCCAAGATTCCAGGGGATTAATTAGGAGTGTTCTGAGACCATCACAGAAGCTGTACGCAATCACTGATGCCCTCCCTGCCTCATCCAAGAGTAGAGGGCAGTGATGCTCCCTAGTCTCAAAAAAAACTCTACCCTGACATTTTAACTGGCTTAGAGCCCTCAAGTCCACTCTTGCTGGAATCCGAGAGGTTGGGAAAGCAGAGGTGGGATACAGTAGCAGATTCAGAAGCCAAAACTCTCAATCTCATCTTTTAAAAATATTCTATTTAGTGTGTGTGTGTGTGTGTGTGTGTGTGTGTGTGTGTGTACCCGTGTGCATGCATGCACGTGAGTGCTCACACAGGTAGACTGAATGTGCAAGTGTGTGGCATGCAAAGACCAGGGAACAACCTTGGGTGCTGTTCCTCCTCAAGCAAAATTCACTGTTTGGAGTCAGGATCTCTCACTGTGAATTAGGCCAGTAGGCCAGCAGGCTGGCAAGCACCAGGAATCTGCCTGCCTCCTCTGCCCCAGCACTGGAATTATAAGCACATGGCAGGCTCCCTTTTATTATGTGGGTGCTAGAGGTCACAATCAGGTCCTCATACTTGCAGACAGAGATTTCCTCCCCATCCCACTCTGCTCTTGAGTGACTATTCCAATGATTTTCCACACTTCTCTTAGCGAGTCCAAGAAGCGCCTCATTGCCTAAGACCCAACTCTGTGGGAAGGAGGATATTGAGCAGGTGTGACTGAGCAGGTGGCATCACTGGTGAGAATCCACCTGGGTGGTCCTTCTCGATGCCAACAGCTCCCTAAGCCTAGTGCTAATATAAAGAATGGATTCTCTGTGTTAAACACTAAAATATGGCCACACCAGGTGGCCATTCATTCTTCGCTCCAGGGTCCGTGCTCATCCAATGAGCAGGAAGTGGGAAGCCAAAGAGAATGACCTCCATCCTAAACTAGTCATTGCAAAGGGAAAGCCACACTCACAGTACAGCCTTTAACAGCTAAACACTGAGCCAAACTCCTAGAATCCAGTTGCAGAGAGGGAGGAATGGTAAGAAAATGGGGACAAGGGAGAGCTCATGAACCCCCAGACTGATAGCTGGGAAACCAGCATTGGACTGACTCAGACCCCCTGAACATGGGTATCAGTTAGAAGGCCTGGGCAGTCTAAGGGACCTCTGACAGTGGAACCAGGATGCATCCCTGGTGCACAAAAGGACTTTGGGAGCACATTCCCCATGGAGAGATACTCCCTTAACCAAATGACTTGACAGATTTTGTTGATTCCTCCTGGATTGCATCACCTGGATTGCATGGGAGGAAGGGAGGGAGGGAGAGGGAACTGGGATCGATATGTAAAATAAGAAAGAAAAAATAGCATTTTCTACAACACCTGAGATGAACCTCCAGCCTCCATAGGCTCCCACACTTGCACCCACACCACACATATCTCAGAAAGAAAACTACTTGCCTTGTCATTGTTTTTCCTTTGATTAGAATGTTGCTTGCTGTCTCTCTCCTCTTCTGCTGGGCTACCTTTCTCCCTCAGCTTAGCTCACCTGCCTAGGGGTCCACCCACCCACAGTGCACCAGGCCCTCCGCTTCAACTATCAATCAAAAAAATGCCCTCACATCAATCTGATGCATGCGATTCTTCAGCTGAGATTCCCTCTTCCAGGGGTGCCAAGTTGACAGCCAGGATTAGCCATCGCACGAAGGCATGGTGTTGCTAGCCTATATTCTCTTGTGGCCTCGTTCAGCCTCTCTGACCCTCACGGCATCTTTACAAAGCATGCAGTCTCACCCAAATTTCTAAGGGAAAGGCACTAGAATCCAAGTTGTGAACTAGTATGCCAGGTATGCCCAGTCTCTGAGTGGTAGAACTGGAATGTGAATCTGGGGTTTCAAACTCTCCCCCTTCCCATGACCACAGCTACAGTTCTCTATGACCCACCTCTCCCCTGGTTGTTTTCTCCTATGCCCTTGTCTTAGGTCAGATTCTGCCATCCTGCACCCTGTCGGAATCCTGGGGTGGAGGAGATGGCTCAGTCAGTACAGTTGGCACAGGCATGGGAACCTCAGCACCCACGTGAAAGTCAGCCACGGTGGGTGGTGCACATCTGTAATCCCAGCCATGGAGTACACTGACCAGACAGTATAGCTTAATAAGGAAGCCCCAGGTCTCATGAGCGATCCTGTCGAAAGAAAGAATGAAAGGAAGGAAGGAAGAAAGAAAGGAGGAAGGAAGGAAGGAAGGAAGGAAGGAAGGAAGGAAGGGAGGAAGGAAGGAAGGAGTAAGGAAGGAAGGAAGGAAGGAAGGAAGGAAGGGAGGGAGGAAGGAAGGAAGGAAGGAGGAAGGAAGGAAGGAAGGAAGGAAGGAAGGAAGGAAGGAAAAGAACAACCCCAGAAGAGCAATACTTCAGGTCAACCTCTGGCCTCTGCATACACACACATACCTGTGCACACACGAATGTGAATGTACATGGGCAAGCAGAGCGAGAGAGAGAGAGAGAGAGAGAGAGAGAGAGAGAGAGAGAGAGAGAGAGAGAGAGACAGAGAGACAGAGAGAGAGAGAGAGACAGAGAGAGAGACAGAGAGAGAGACAGAGAGAGAGAGAGAGAGAGAGAGAGAGAGAGAGAGAGAGAGAGAGAGAGAGAGAGAGAGAGAGAGAGAGAGACTTGAATTCTTTCTCGTCTATTCTCATCTTCTCAGCATCTGGCAGCACCCACATTAATCAGCCCCAAACTCACATCCTACCTTCTTTATTAGGCACCAGAGCTTTCTCTTTCTAATACTAGTCTATAGAAGAGCAAAGACAGCATTGCAAACATTCGAAATAAGGGTGAGGGTGTTGCTGGTAGACTGCTTGCCTAGTATGCACAAAGCCATGGGTTCAGTCCTAGCGCCCTATGAATTATGTGTGGTGGTGCATGACTATAATCCCAGCAAATAGGATGTGTATGGGGGGGATGGGAGGCCATAAAAAATTCAAGGTCATTTTCAACTATATAGCAAATTCAAGACCAGCTTAGACTTGACAAGGGACCCTGTCTTTACAGAGGAAAAAAGAGGAAGGGAGGGAGAGAGAGGAAAGAAGGAAGAGTGAGAGAGGGAAGGAAGGAGACAGACTGACATATGAAGAGATTGACTGATTGGTTCAAGACAGCATTGTAAACTGCAGATGTCAGAGGCTGAGGCAGGAAGGCTATATAGTGAAGGCCAGCTTATTCTATATAGCAAGACTTCATCTTCCCCCACCAAATACACAAACAAAACCCAGTATCTCCCCCACCAAATACACAAAGAAAATCCGGTATTTGTTCATGAAAACCATGGGAAGCTCAGCCAAAGAGTCACTTTGTGTTTGAAATTCACGACAAGTGAGAAATGGAAAGTCTGTTGCATTCTATTTCAAGATTGTTAAGTCTTGTCTCCACTCCTACTGAAATATATCATTACATCTCTTCCGACTATGAAATCGGATACAACCTTTTTTTTTTTTTTTTTTGGAAAATAATTTGGCCATATATATTAACAGCTACAAAAACAGTCGTCCCCTTTCACCTAATACTCCCACTCCTGGGAATTTATGCCAGGGAAATAACTCAAAATTAAGTAGAAAAAAAAACCTTAGTTGTATGTAGATGTTTATTACATCTTTATAATAACAAGACTCTAAAAGCAAGAGAAATATTGAATTCTGCAGGGACAGGAAAGAGAATGGTAGTGATTACCTCAGTGTTATACTGGGTAACCGAAAGCGTAGGTAGTAATTTGAGGGGGACACAGGGGAAGTGATGCTGAATGAACTATATGTGCTCCTCCACTACAAATACATAAAACACATTTTTGGACAGATGAAGAGTGGAAGAGGCTATGGAGGAATGTAAATAATGCGTGTGATTGATTGGTGGGATTGTGGACATGCCTTCTTTGGTGCTTTCGAGTCGGGAGGAAATGTTTCAAAAGCCCCTTTGAAGCTCTCTAATGAGGGGCTGGAGGAGGTGAGTGGGGACTCCAGCCAGAGGCCTGCGGGGAGGGGCTTTCTGTGGTGCTCTGCCCTGCGCATGGCAGCTGGCCAGCTCATCACACAGAAGCCATGGCTGCCCTACTTCTGGATGGCTGGCAGAAACTTTCTTTGGAGGCTTTTCCATTCCAGGCGGCCACCTCATTCACTAGAGCAGGTCAACAATGTACTTACGGTTGGGCCCTGAAGAAGGCAGCCCTGGGCTCTGGGCCCCTGAGGACAGTGTGACGGTCTAAGATCTAACATTTTACCTGGTTTAGGGGTGTAGTGAATGCCCTTTCTGAAGAAGGAAAACATATCCATGGTCCAAACAGCAAGCAGAAACATGATCAGGCCTGGTAGAATCCCACAGGTTCCGACAAGGGCAGGTGGATGACTACACCTGTTCCAGAAAGTTCTCACCGACAGCATTCTTTCTCTGGGCCCAGTAGCTTGAGCCTAGTTTCACTGCCCACTACCCCTGCTTAGGCGTGATGGGTGGCAAAGCCCAACCTCATGTATTCCACCTATGTGCTCTTCAGCTGGACCTCACTCAACTTTCTACAAAGCACGTCTCCTTCCCCCCAGCCCACCCTGTGTGTGTGATATGTGTATGTATACACATTCATATGTGCAGCTGAAGATGTGTGCACAGGAATCCAGAGACCAATCATGTCCCATCTACCATGCTTGTGAGACACGGTCTCTCATTAGCCTGGGATTCAGCCAGACCAGGGAACCCAAGAATTCTCCTGTCTCTGCCTCCCCAGCACTGGAATTACAAATGGGTACCACTAAGCCCAGCTTTGTTTTTTGGTTTGTTTGTTTTAGTTACATTAGTGTGTGTGTATGCACGCGCATGTGTGTGCATATGTGTGGGTGTTTGTGAACGGGTACACATGTGGGGGTCAAGGACTTGCAGAGTTGGTTCCTTCCTTTCATCATGTGGATCACAGAACTTGAACTGGGGCCTTGGGGCTTGGTAGCAAGTGCCGACGGAGCCGTCTTGCTGACCCCAAGCCTAGCTTTTGTGGACGGGTTCTAGCGATAACTCGGGTCTTCAGGCGCGCCTGGCTAGCACTTCACTGACAAAAAGAAAAAAAAGAAAAAAAAGAAAAAAGAAAGAAAGAATGGAAGGAAGGAAGGAAGACCCGTCCTCTCTCTCTTGTACCCCTTCCTGTTTGTGCCTCCTTCCCTGCACCTCAGCCTTGACCTTAGGTCTGTCGATGACACAAACCAAGGGCGCAGGGACCCAGCGCCACCAGGACCGACTCATTCGGATGGGGCTTACAGATGCCGTGTTGGCTTCATCCATTTTGTCCTCGCTGAGCAGTTCCAGATCTGGCCGTTTGCTGGAGGCCTGGGTGAGGCTGTCCACAGAGTGACATTCTGTGAGTAAACACCCCTTTATCCCGGGCAGGATGCTTGCCGACAGTGGCTTTCATCTGGCTCCACACAGAAGGGATGGAGAATCAAGCCTTTGGCTGATCAAAACGCAGCGGGCGGGAAGCCAGCAGGAGCTCATTGTCCTTGCTGCCATCTTGGACTTCACTCCCACGCAGCTGCCTTTGGGTTTTTAAACAGCATTTATTCAGGGGACAGCGATTTAGCCAAGGCTGGCATCGGACTCAAAGGAGTTTGCAACTGGGTAACTCCAAATCACAACGATTGCTCTTAGCCTTTCCTCTCTTGGCAGGTGTTCTCTGTCCCAGAGACCACGGGCAAATCTGCTCAGGATGAAACATCCGGGAGGAAGGGCCGGAATTCATTAGCAAGAAGGTATTACAAACCAGGTCTTCTTAACTGCGTTTGCAACTTTCAGACCCAAAGGTAAATCAAATCAGGCTAATCCAGGATAAACTAGCAAGGACACCTCTTCAAGGGTGCTAGGAAAAATACATTTCTGCCTGTCGCTTGTACAGCACGAGTTCCACCCGAGTTCCGGGACAGGGGGGTAGGGGGTCGGGGGTAAAGGTTGGGGGCATTTAAGAACAGGAGAGCGCTTTTAGATGTCTCACTCAGGGGAGGGTGAGATTACTCAGTGGGTGAAGGGGCTTGCTGCCAACCCTGATTGATGACCTGAGTTCAATCCCCAGGATTGAACTGGATTGGATTGGTGGAAAGAGAGAACCAAGTCCCAAGATTTCTTCTCTGACCTCCACACGCACACTGTGGTGCTCGCACACACACATGTACTCATGCACAAAATTGGTAAATGTAAACAACTTATTAACATCCCCCTGCTCTCTTACAGCACCGTGGGGCATTTTCTTCCTGCAGCTCTCAACTAAGCCCGCTCAACTTGGGCGACTGTGTGACACCAGAGGCTGAAATTATCTTTATCCTGGGGACCTGAGCTTTTTAAGATGTTGAGCAATATTCCCAGTTCCTAACCAGAGGACAGTAACACCCCTTCACCCATGACGTGCCTCTGTCATGTGTGTTCAACCTATGGGTCTCATAAAGCTGCAAGTGCCCTGGCTCAGGTATGAAACAGTCATAAACGCAGTTAAAATATGATGAGATATTCTTATGATACCTCTTTCAGTTGATGCATGTAGTTCTCCAGGGTGACGTTTCATAGATGGTGACATCGCATTATGATTTCCAAAGCTTGGGCACGGGCCAAGCAGATGGATGTCTATGAAGCACTCAGCTTGCCAGGCAGGGAGCTGAATTCTGTGTCCGGAGCCCATGTTGCAAATGCTGGATGAGATGGGACGCGTTTCTAATCCCCACTCCAGGGAGAGGAAGAAAGGTGTGTCCCCCGGAGCCTATTGCTGAGTTCCAAGCCAATAAAAAAACTCTCCCCAGAAGAAAAAAAAAAAAGCAGGACCATGTCCGAGGAACAACACACGAGGCTGACCTCTGACCTCCACGTGAACAAGCACAGATGTGCCCTCTCCCTCTCTATCCTCTCTCTCCCCCTCCCTTCTCTCCTCTCTCCCCTCTCTTTCTTACACACACACACACACACAGAAAAGATTAGACATGCCTGCAAGTTAGATGTTATCAAGTGTCCCTTGGAGGCAGCACCCTCCCCACCTCTGAGACTGTGATTTAGAGGCCTAAATCATCTAAATTTAAGAGGGAGGAGTTTTGATCCAAAGAGAAATAGGGTCAGCGGGTTATTATGGAGGTATGTTGCTAAGCTTTCAGTGGGCGCCCTGGACAGGACACCAAAAATTCTAAGTGGCTTCCGAACTAGAGAGAAGTCACCAGTAGAGAAGATGCCATTAAATGCTGGTCACACGGCATGCGCCTTAGAGTTTTGTCAACTGGACACAATCTGGAGGGGACGTCGGCTGAGAAAATGCATACACTGACTGGCCTGTGGGACATTTCTCCGAACAGGGATTGATGTGAGGGTCCAGCTCACTGTGGATGGTGCCACCTCTGGGCAGGTGATCAGGGGAGCAATCTGGGCAGGCCAGGGGGAGCAGGGCAGTAAGCAGAGTCCTTCTCTGGCCTCTGCCTCAGCTCCTGACTTGAGTTCCTGCCGCACGTTCCTTTTGAATGAACATGTAAGGGAAACGAACCCTGTGCTCCCCATGGAAAAGAACCATGGTCCTTATCACAGTGACAGAAGAAAGCTAGCTAGAACATAGGCATGTCCAAAATGTCCCTTCTTTTCAAAAGAAAATGTACCTTTAGTTTTTATTTTATGTGTATGGGTTCCTTGTTTTTGTTTTGCCTGTATGGACTATTTGTTCGCCACATTCATACAGTACATGCAGAGGCCAGAAGGGGGCATGGGGTTCCCCAAGAACTGGAGTTGTGAGCCACCATATGAGTGCTGGAAACCAAACCCAGGTCCTCTGGAAGAGCTACCAGTGCTCTTAGTCACTGAGCCATCTCTCTAGCCCCATGTCCCTGCTCCTAAAGTGGCCCTTGTATCAGTAATTATGCTGACAAACTCACACAACAGAGCGACCATGGAGACGTTTTTTAAGAACGGTAAGCCTCGCCTCCTGGCAAAGAAACCCCCTAGAACACAGTGACACTCGGTTGTACTCACCTCACCGTCTGAGCTATAGGAAAAATTCAAGACTATTGCATACAGTGGGTGGCATTGCCTATCATGTGTGAATCCTGTGTACAGAGTCAGCACTGGTCATTTTTAATCCGGGGCCTCTTCAGCCACATCTGTTAGCTAAAATGAGTTTCACAAACAAATGATAGCAAGTGATAAAATGTCTTGAGTATCGAGTTGCTGTAAGTTGCCTTGCTACCACTGACTAGCCCTGACTTGAACACTAACAATAAACGGAAACAATTGGAATTCCGTCTGTTTGGAGAGACAGGATGTGTGTGCTTCAGTCAATACAGGCTGTCGGCCAGGCGCTGAACATAGCTCCAAATCAGAAGAGCAAAGCAAAGGAGGCATCCTGGAAGAGGGGGTCTTTAGTCAGGCATGGGTCACCTAGCATCTCACTGGGCCGGAAGCAATCAATGAGCTCTCAGGAGACACCACGCTCAAGCTTAGATGATGCCTTGCCATTCTTTCAGGAATATTTCTCTTCCTCCTCCTCCTCCTCCCTGTTATCCAAACCCAGCAAGCCAAGACCCCAGAATCCCCAGGCTCCCGCTCCTTCGTCTTGGTGAAAGACAACAGGGGAAAAAAAAAAATATCTTTCCTGTTTGTTTCTTTAGATCTGCAGAGCTGGTTCTATTACACACTACTGATGCAATTTCCCAACAGATGGAGAAAAAGACCATCACCCTCAATTGCTTGTCTCAGTTGCCTCCAGTCCCTCCCCCCCACCAGTTGCCTCCAGGCACTCAAAAATTCAAGCTTAGAGCCAGGGGTATCTCAACCAGACCTCAGTTCAACTCTCTGAGCCAATGCGAAACAAAACTGAGTGCTGAGCATTGGTAGCATACCCTTGTAATCCTCAGTGTTCAGGAGGAGACAGGTGGGGGTCCTGAGGGCTGCCTAGCCTAGTTGGTGAGGCCTGGGTTGATGAGAGAGCTCACTTCAAGAAACAAGATAGATGGCACCTGGGGGGAAATACCTAATTTTCCCCCAACACACACACACACACACACACACACACACACACACACACACACACAGAGAGAGAGAGAGAGAGAGAGAGAGAGAGAGAGAGAGAGAGAGAGAGAGAGAGATCAGTTAATTAACAGTTAAATAAAATAATTTTAAAGTAGTAAGGTTAAGATATAGAGGGAGATACCAGACATTAACCTCTGGCCACCACTTGTACAAGTGATCACATTTACACTCACTGCCCTCAAACATACACACAACACACACACACACAATCGATCAATTAATTAAACTGCCAAATAAGAAGAGCAGAGCTGTCATTGGAGCTATATCTAGAGGACCCAACCCATGTCTGGGTGCCTTGAAGGAGACTGAGATCTGGAAGTATCATCCCAAGGAGTCAGTTGTCACAGGTTAAGGCAGCTGACATCCACCAGTCAGTGATGGCAAATACGCAAGATAAAAGTGGCAAATCCAATTCCCCCAAGAGCTCGCCTTCTATCCTGCCCACCTTGGAAAGTTCGTTGGAAAATCCCGAGGCTAAGGGTTGGAGGGAAATCAGCTTTGTGGAACAAGATACAAAAGAATCAGGCTGCTCCCGATGCGTCAAGAGGAGCTGATGTTAACACACGACCACAAATCCCAGATGTTGTTATGGTTGGATTACAGGGACTTGGAAAGTTTAGGCATGAAATGCCTGGATGATAACAATAGAAAACAGATCAAAAGCCCAAAGAAAGAAATCAAGAGAAATGAGAAACAGGAGGAATTGCTGGAGAAGATGAAAGAGGAGGGCTACAATCTGACACCAGAAGAGGAGCCAGCGGTGAAGATTTGGCTGGCGGTTGACCCACATCCAGATGAGAATTCTTTTTCCAACATTACTGAAGGTATGGGGTTACAGTCCTTGAGTGCATTTGTGTATTTCTGGGACCTTGGGGTTAAAAGGGTTTCCCAAGAGTCTGCCCCCCCTTTAAATAACCTTGGGGACAGTGTCCGACTCTATGGTGGCTCTTTGATTCTCAGTTTCTCCACAAATGCCAAGCATCTCAGCAAACAATGACATGAGGCGGTTTGGTTGCCCTGGCTACAGCCCTGCGAGCAGAGCCCTCCCATCACTTGGTTCAGATCACACAGAGCTCAATTCAAAGCTGGCAAGATGGCTCAGCTTGTAGGGTACTGGGCAGCAATCTGATTGCCTGAGCTCGACCCCCAGAACACGGTGGAGGGAGGACTGACTCCTGAAATTTGTCTTCTGACATTCACCCACTATCCATAGCTTGTGCACGCATGCGTGCGCACCTACACACACACACACACTCACACACACACTCACACATACACTCACACGCACACACGCACACGCACACACACACACACACTCTCACACGCACACACGCACACGCACACACACACACACACACTCACACGCACACACGCACACGCACACACACACACACACACTCACTCACATACACACACTCACACACACACTCACACACACACTCACACGCACACACGCACACACACACACTTAAATACCCATTGGCTCTCATCAGGTCATCTGCCCATCCCAGAGAGCAGAACAGGATCAGGATGCTTCAATTGGCAGGTTGAGTCACATGCCGTTACCAGAATAAATCATAAAATCAGCCCCATCTCCAGGTTGAAGACCAGTGCCCCCCCCACCAGAAGAAACAGAAGTGTATCTTAGGATAATGGAAACGGATGCAAAAATCAAAAGGCATTTCATCATCCCTGCATCCCAGCTCAGCCTTATAGACCTTTGCCATAGTCTCCCCTTTGAGAAAGCAGTAAACACCATTGCAGACACTATATGTAACAAAGCATATGCAATTTTTACCTGCCAGATGTAAAGTAGAGCCCACCAGCCAGTGAGATAGTTTCATGGGTAAAGGGGCCGCCTAGCTTGATGACCTGAGTCTGACCTCCAGAACTCGTGTGTGAGAGAACCAACTCCAACACACTGTCCTTTGACCTCCACACACCCACCGTGGAGTACACTACCCCTCCCAAAAGTACACAGGTAAATTATAATAAAATTCAAAATAGCTGGGCATGGTTGTGCATGCCTTTAATCCCAGCAGAGGTGGGTGGATCTCTGGGAGTTTGAGGCCAGGATGGTCTGTCTACACAGCAAGTTCAGATAGCCAGGGCTATCGAGTGAGAGCTTGTCTCGATGATGATGGTGGTGGTGATGATGGTGGTGATGATGATGATGATGATGCTCACATTATTTTATATTTATTCTCTAAAATGAAATTCCAAATTTTCTAATCCTTTATTTACAAAAGATACTTTAAAATAAGTGGCATCTCCTTTTGACCATTTGGTGTCTCGGGAAAGGAGGGATATTAGAGTTAACAAGACCTGGTTGCAACCACTGAGAACTACACATTTCATTAAGACTGAAGAAAAATATTAACTGAAAATATCTTCTGACATGTGCTGGCTCTTAATTCTCTCAAGAAGAATCCTGCCACCATTCTCCCAAATTTTGACCAATGGCTTTACAGTTAACAAAATACTTTTGTAGGGTTTTTTGTTTGTTTTATTTTTTATTGGCAAGGCTCTGGAGGCTGTTTCTGTTATTAATTGGCATTTTATGCATGCAGAAGCAAAGGCCAAATAGGTTGAGTGACTTTCATGGAGCTGCATTTAGATATTTCTGTACCCAGACTTGAAATCTGGTTCCCTGTGCTCACCCAAAGCCACAAACCTACCGGAAGTTTAAAACTTGGTTGCTCAGGCTTGGGAAATATTGGTGAAGAGGATACCAAAAGACAGAAGAGCTAGAAGTCAGGAAGGACAGGGACAAAACAGTGTCCTCTGGACATAATGAGGCTGTTATGTTACACTAAGGAACTCTCATCAGGTGTGGTTGCCTACACAGCATCAAGGCAGTCACATCTCCAGCACGGATGGTTGGGAGCTCATAAGAGCTGAGAGCCTGTGGCAGCCCATGGCTCCTGGGGGAAAAGAGTCTGTTTTCTTCAGCTGCGTGGCTTCTCCTAGGTTGCTTATGCTCCAGGAAGTGGCCCCTGAACCCATACATATGTAAGAAACACTAATTGGACTTGGTGGGTTATAATAAAAAAGAAAAAGAAGAGAATATATTGAGAGGGAGACCTGGGGACCTGGGAGAAGTTTCAGGGCCTGGAGAGTGGGTATAATCAAATACATTGCATACTTCGCTATTCCGCTTCCATCACTCCTCCTAGCCCATCTCCATTCCTTTGTGGTCCCCTGCTAATCCGCAGAACTGCTCTCTGCCAGGGCCGACACAGCTGTCTGTCCACCACAGCCCCTCTTCCTAGCCCATCTCAAAACCCTTTGGATTTGTTGCCAACCGTGACCAGAGTCGGGGAACCCCTAGTTCTGCCTCCACCACCTTTCATGGAGCCAGACCCCACCTGCTGCTTAAAGTGACTCCGAATCACTTTCCTTCTCCCCAACCTGATAGCCTACCACCCGGTCAACCACTGCATCCATCTTGGACTGCGTGGAGACTGAACCCAGAGCTCCAACCAGAACTTCAGAGCTGGGGCTAGTCTGGGTCTGAATCCTAAAACCCAGAGAGAGCCCAAGTAGGAAAGCCAAGCATCCTCCTTCTGGTTTGCAATCTGTCAGATGGAGGCAACAGTAACTAAATAACTAAACAGCCCCCTCCCCCAGTGAAGATGAAACCAGATAGCTACACCAAACAACACCACAAATGTCATCACTCCAGATGCCTAGAGCCAAGCACAAAAACACAAGATAATATGCTTCCTCCAGAAGCCAGCAACATTTCTGTAATAAACCCTGAGAAAAGCAAGTCAGCTGGAGCACAAGACAGGATGTCAAAATAGCAGCTATTAACATGTTCAAGGACCTCAAAGGGACTATGAATAAATGCCTCAATGAAGACTGTAAAAACACAAACAACAATTGGATTAAATAATGAAAAGAATTTAAGGTATAAAAGTATAATTTAACGAAGAAATAGAGTCACTAAAGGAAAGCCAAAACAAAATACCAATTTATGAAGTCAAGCAAAAAAACTCAGAGGCAAGCCTCAACGATAGATTAAAAGGCATGTGCCTTAGTTAACTCTCTATTGCCGTGACAAATCTCCATGAGCAAAGCAACTTCTAAAGGAAAACGTTTAACGCGGGGCTCACAGTTCGAGAGGGTTAGAGTCCATGGACATCCCGGGAGGGAGCATGGCAACAGGCAGGCTGGTGTGCTGAAGCAGCATCTGAGAACGTACGTGCCAGTCCACAAACAGGACTCAGAGGCAGCTAACTGGAAGTGGAATGGGGTTTTGGAGTGATGTCCCTCCTAGAACAAGGCCACGCCCCCTAATCCTCCCCAAACAGTTCCGACAACTGGGGACCAAGGATTCAACCATATGAGCCTATCAGGATACACAAGATTTACAGAACACCAAATAGAAAGAACCGGGAGACAGGGAGACTCCACACAACACATAATAATCAAAACACTAAATGTATAGAACAAAAAAAAAATCTGTATTAAAAGCTGCAAGAGAGAAAATCCAGGCCACATAGAAAAGTAGGTCCATTAGAATAACACTGGACTTTCAGTGGAGAATCTGAAAACTAGAAGGGCCTGAATAAATGTTCTACAAGTTCTGAAAGACTACAGATGCCAGTTCAAATAGCTATATCCAGCAAAACTATCAAATCACAGTTGGCAGAAAAAAAGCATTTTGGCTGGGCAGTGGTGGCACAGAGCTTTAATTTCAGTACTGGGTAGGCAGAGGCAGGCAGATCTCTGTGAGTTCAAGGCCAGAGTGGTCTACAGGCTCCTCCAAAGCTATACAGAGAAACCCTGTCTTGAGAAATGAGAGAGAGAGAGAGAGAGAGAGAGAGAGAGAGAGAGAGAGAGAGATTTCATTTCTGCTCACCAATCCAACTCTACAGAAATTACTAGAAGGTTAACTATATCTAAGAGGATACAAAGAATAATAATTCCTGAACAGTTCACCAAAAGGGAGGACAAAGAATAATAATTCCTGAACAGTTCACCAAAAGGGAGGAAAACAGGACAATGACAGAAATTAACAATACTGCTCAATAATAACCTTCAACATTAATGGGTCATGATCCACCCAGTAAAAAGACACAAACTAATTAGAAATTAGAAATTAGAATTAGAAAACAAGGTCCAATTTTGCAATGCATCCAAGAAAAACACCTTACCATCAAGGACAGACAACACCTTATGGTAAAAGGATGGAAAAGGTTATCCCAAGCAAATGGAAACAAGAAGTAATCAGACATAGCTGTTCTAACATCTGACAAAATAGACTTCAAATCAAGCCTTGTTGGAAGAGATAGGGAGGAACTTTTTATACTCAGTAAAGGGAAAATTCACCAAGAAGATATTATAATTCTAAAAATGAATGTCCCCAAACACAAGAGCACTTAAGTTCATAGAAGAAAAATTAATTCAGCTAAGATCACATATTGTTCCTAACACAGTGATAGCGAGTGACCTTAATACCCCATTCTTAACCAACAGACAGGTCATCCAGACAAAAGCTAAACAGAGAAATTCTGGAGTTAAATAACATCAAATGAACCTAACAGGTATCCACATAACGTTTCACACAAACACTGAAGACTACACTTTCTTCTCAGAAGCTGATGGAATATTCTCTAACATTGATCACATATTAAGACACAAAGCAAGTTTTAAGAGATACAATAAAGCTGAGTTAACATCTACATTCTATCTGATCATTTTTTGTTTTTCTATCAAGCTGGATGTCAATTCCAAGAGACATGCCAGAAAGTATACAGACTCATAGAAGTTGAACAATTCACTAATGAATGTAAATTGGGAAGAACATAAATAAAAATAGAAACTAGGGCTAGAGAGATTGCTTGGTGGCTGCTCTTGCAGAGGGCTTGATTTCCAGAACCTACACTGGTACACAACTCCCACTATAGCTACAGGGGATCTGGCACTCTACTGACCTTTGTGGGCAGGTACTCACATGAGCATAACCACACAATCACACACATACACATAACTACAAAATATTATAAACAAATCTTTAAGAAAGAATGAAATGAAAATTTTTAAGAACTCAATGAAAAGGAAAATATATGAGACATAATGAATGCAATTCTAAGAGTATCTATATCAAAAAAAAAATTGGAATGCCAGGTGTGGTGGTACATGACCTTAATCCCAGCACTCAGGAGGCAGAGGAAGTTGAGGCCAGCCAGTCTACATAGTGAGTACTAGAACAACCAGAGCTACACAGTAAGACACTGTTCAAAACCCAAAAGAAAACACACACACACACACACACACACACACACACACACACACACAAAACATATACAAAATATCTTGAAACAGTTCATGCTATGCTTCAAAGCTCTAAAAAAAAAAAAAAAAAAAAAAACCAAGAAAGAAATAACACCCAAAAGGAGTAGGTGGGGAGAAATGAGAGAGGATCCAAATTAATAAAATTGCAGATGAAAAGAGAGACATTACAAAATTCTTTGGAAATTCAGAGAATCATAAGGACACGCTTTAAAAAACTGTGTTGTACCAAATTGGAAAACCTAAAAGAGGTGAATGTACCAAAATGGAATCATAGATGCATAACTCTTAGTGAAATAGAAGCAGGAGTTTAAAGTCTCCCAACAACAACAAGAACAACAAAACAGTCTCAGGGCCAGATGGATTCAGCATAGAATTCTATTATATCTTCAAACAATAACTAATGCCAATACTCCTCAAACTTTTCCAAAAAATAGAAACTGGAGGAACATTTCAAAGTTTTTTTTTTTTTATGAAACCACACTATCTCAACACCAAAATCACACAAAGATTCATCATAAGAGAAAAATTATAGAACAGTCTCCCTAACGAAAATACATGCAATAAAATCTCAATAAAATACTTGCAAACCAAATTTAAAACCACATAAATAGCATTATCTACCATGATCTAGTTGGCTTCATCCCAGGGTTGCAAAGATGATCCAATATACAAAAGTCAATAAATGCAATTCACCACATAAACATACTAAAAAAAAAAAAAAGACAAAAAGCATATGATCTTTTCATTAACTGCAGAAAGGCCTTTGACAAAGTTCAACATCCCTTCATGAGTAAAGTCCTGGAGAGACAAGGAATACAGACAATATAGCCCAACATGATAAAGACACTTTTCAGCAAGCCCACAGCCAACATCACCCTAAATAAAGAGACATTCAAAGGATTTCCACAAAATAGGACTAAGAAAAGGATGTCTACTCAGTGCTTATTTGTTTGAAACCAAAAAGCTTTTTCATAGAAAAAGACATCATTATTTGAGCAAAGCAGGCCTTTGGAATGGGAAAAATCTTTATCAGTTATGCATCTGACAAAGGGCTAGTATTTACAATACATAAAGAGTTAAAAAATAAACAAAATAGCAATTAACAAAACAACCCAAATTAACAATGAATTAACAAGGAAACTCAAATGGCTGAGAAACATTTAAACATCCTTAGACATCAGGGAAATACAAATGGAAAGTACTTACACTTCATTTTACCTCAGTCATAATAGCCAAGATTAATTAAACCACCACACATGCTGGAGAGGATACAGGAGATGAGGAACCCTTGATTGATGGGAGATGTTATTCTGTAAATATGTTTCTCATACGGGTAAATTAATAAAGCACCATTGGGCCAATGAGAAAGCAAGATAGGTGGGGCTAGGAGACAAGAAGGAAAGAGGAAGTGGTAAGGAGGAGTCAAGATGTAGACCGGGGAGGAAGGAAGACGCTGGCCACGGCTCCCTGATAAGAAGACCACGTGGAAGTACTTAGGTAAGTAGAAATGGGTTAATAATTAAGGCAGAGCTAGCCCATAAACAATAATGGTAACTGGCCAACAGGATTGTATCAAATACAGAGTCTCAGAGTGTTATTTGGGGCTGGTGCAGCTGTGGGCCCACACTGGCGGCAGGCCGGCTGGTGGGCTGGCGGAAAACATACACACTACACTTGATCATTGCTGGTAGAAGCACAAACTGGTAAGACCACTCAGGAAATCAGTATAGAGATTCCTCCAAAAGCTGAAAAATCTATGGAAATCAGTATGGAGTTTCCTCCAAAAGCTGAAAATCGATGCAGCTATATCACTCTTGGGCATATACCCAAAGGACTCTACATTCTACCACAGAGAAACTTGCTTATCCATGTTCATTGCTACGATATTCTTAATAGTCAGAGATTGGGAATCACCCAGATGCTCACCACCTGATGAATGGATAGCAAAATTACGGTATGCTCACACAATGGAATATTATTCAGCTGTTATGAAAAAATGGAATTTTAAAGTAAATGGATGGTGCTAGAAACCATCATTCTGAGTGAGGTGTCCCTGACCCTGAATGACAAACATTGCATGTGTAGTCTTACATATGGATGTTAAACTTTAGATACATGTGTTTCATTTAGAACAACCACAGAAGTTAGGTAGCTACTAAAGGACAAGGATGAAGGAGATCTTCCAGTGAAAGGGAAGTTGACAGGGTGTTGTAAAGAATTAAAGGTAAAACTAGAATAGGAGGATTAAATGGGGAGAGGGTGGGACCCTGAAACCTACATACAAAATATTCTGTTGCAACAGTGACAGAAATATTATGGAAGTAACCAATGACAATTTTTTGGGGCCTACTCTTTGAGCTGGAACTCATACCCGATACTACTAACCAGACAAGAACCTGAGACTAGATAGGTTGTGGGCCCTAGGGAAAAACCTTCTTCTGTTACTCTGCCAAAGGAACATGGCAGTAAAATTACTCCTAATGACATTTTGCTATCCGTGACTCACTCGGTCTTTATTAGAGAAGCTTCTTCTTGCAGAAGATGGGAACTAACACAAAGACCACAGAAGAGAGAAACACCCAGCCCTGAATGGAGTGTCTTTATCAACCCTTTCCCTCTTCCCCCACCCTGCAAGGCTGGGGATCTATGTGGAGCCAGAGGTGATAGACAACACATCAGGGCTGATGCGCATATCAACTCACGGGGACTGTGATGGCATGAACAAAACCTGCAAACATTCAAGCCGGACAAAACCCAGTGTGGAGAAGAGGGAGTGGGCACAAAATCCCACCCTAACCAGAAGCTATTTTCAATTCTTGCTAGAAGGGAAAAGTGGTTCATCTGATAATGTGACACTACGTATATCAACCACACTCCAAGGCAGGATCCACGGGCAGGAAAAGTTGACCGACATAAAACAGACTCCATGTTTTGTGTGCTTTTCTGTTTCGTTTCGGTTTTTTTGTTTGTTTGTTTATTTGTTTGTGTTTCTCTTGGTTTCTTGTTTGTTTTGATTTGTGTTGTTCTATATTTTTTTTGAGAGAGAGAGCATGAAGTTGTGTGAGTGGAGAGGTAGGGACTTGAGAGAAATTATGAGAGCATAAAGAATATAATCAAAATATATTCTATGAAAATAATTTTAAAGCAGATATATATAAAATACATATGTATGCTTCAAATTCTCAAAGGATAGATATATAAAGCTAAATTTTAAAAAAATCTGTGTGTCTGCCAGCTGGAGAGATGGCCTCAGAAATCCCACCTCCTGCAAAGTGGCTTATAACCATCCATAACTCCAGTTCTAGGCAATCTGGTATCTTCTTCTGACATCCTCAGGCATTAGAATACATGTAGTATACATGCATATGTGCAGGCAAAATACACACAAAAAATAAAAATAAATGTGTGTGGGGGGGAACCTTTGTTTCTCTCAATCTGGGTACAAAGGAGACCAGAATCTCACAAAGAAATTGTCTGAAGATAGAATAACTTGAAGCCATTTGAAATTGGGGCTATCTCATATTCTGTATGACTTAAGTCAATGTTTATAACTGTAAATCTTCCTACCATTGAATTTATTCAATCAATAGTTTACGTTTGATTGCTGGCCTGTTTCCCAGATGGCAGAGCCTCCCTAAACTTGCCAATGCCAGGACCTGACATAGAAGAAACATTTCCCTACCTAGACCTATACATTCAGGAGACAGTAGCTCCTGATATGAAGCTAAAGAGAGGCTTCCAGGAAGGGGTGGACCTGGGAAGGGGTGGATTCAGCTGGGCATGAACCCCAGGTAGAGAGCAAAGAAAGAGACTCCAGCAGGTAAAGCTTGTGGGTCCAGCAGGAAAGGCTTCAGTGGGTATGGGGAGGGTCGATACATCTTGCCCTGCAGTGTGGTGGGGCTCCAAAATGAACTTGGACTTCAGTCTTAATGGCCACAGGTTGCATTGCAGTCAAGGCCTGCAGGTGAGCCTGTCTGAAGACAGAAGCATTACTAGGATGCTGTTCAAGTCATCCCATGAGTCTATGGTGACAAGAGAGAGTAAGGATGGACATGAAAAAAGGACTGCTCAGAGTTGAGGAAAACTTGGGCAGACATCACAAAAAGAGGACTTGGGAGGGCTACCATGGAAACTACCTTCAGAGAGTGAGAGATAGCAGCATCCAGGTGCAACGGCATCTGGCACTGGTGACCCCGTCCAGGGAATGGGCATGGGATGGGGCAAGGAAGAAGAGGATGTTGAGCTACTTTGAGCTCTGTTAAGACTCAAGAATACAACAGAAGTGGGTAGGCTGAAACTTGCAAGACAGCAAGTCTTTGGGAGCAGCTTCTCATGAGAGCGAACTTGGGTAGCCATTGGAGCTGTAGGATTGATAGCATCCCCTGGGGAGTAGTCCATAGAACAAGAAACAGATCACCTGCTAAGCCCGACAAGTGCTGTGGCTGGGGTGTGAAGAAAGCAGGGACGTCCAAGGAGCAAGAGAGGGAAAGCCTTTTAGAGGAAACTAATTATCAGAGCCTGCGGGGAAACCTGGAGAGATAAGGGCTGAGCAGTATTGATTAGATTTCACAACAGAGATGTCCTTGGCCTGGTTGGCAAGCATGTCAGCGAGACAGTGAGACCAGCAGCCAGCATACGATTGCTGGACAGATGAAGGGGAGGTGATGACATGGCCTCTGTGGCTAAAGACAACTCTTTTTATGAAGTTTGGCAAGGAAGCCATGGCGAGAGATACAGGCATTAGGATGGAGGGATGAGTCGGGGCTTGGTTCAGACTGTTGTTACTTTAAAAGAGTGAAAGGTTTGGATGTGCGTGTGTGATACTTGAGGCTCCCCAGCAGGTGGGCAGGATTGGCCTGGGGTTCTGAGGGATGCAGGACACTCTGAGAGGCTAGAGAAAAGGAGGGAAGACAAGGTTAGATAAGTGTGTCCCTGTGAAGAGGTCAGACAGATAACCTGGATTTCATCAAGAGTTAGGAAGACAGAGTGAGTTTCGTCTGCCTGAAGTGAGGGGCCAGGTCTGGGTCTACAAAATTGTGTCTGAGAAAGGCTGGATCGAGTTATTTTTGAGATAGCATAAACGGTTTCGTTTGCGATTCTGTGTTGGGCTCCATTCATAACTATCCTTGGCAGGGCCGAGGGCTGGACATGCCTGGGGGTGCTGGGAACATAGACAGGGGACTTTGAAGGTTACTGAGCATGCTGGGAACACAGCTCTGAGTCAGAAAGGCTCCAAGGGGCCCGTAGCAGCCAAGTTGTGTGGCCTTCAAATCTGGTCTAGAATTCATGGTAAGGTCAAGAGAGACTGAGCTTCGATACTTTGTTCAGGAAGGAAAAAAAAAAAGCTAAGCCAACAAATATAACAAAATAAGAACAAAGAGGAATATTTAATCTACTCTAGGGAACAAACTTTTCAAACATTTCTACAGGACCTGTCTGCAGTCCCTGTGTTGACATTATGTAAAAAGAAGTTGATCCCCTCTCAGAAGCGGATCTGTAGAATTTCTCCCTGACAGCATTCGGTAGCCTGGATTGAGTCACAGAAAGCCTGTGAAAGTAAAACCTTCCTAAACAGATTCTAATTCAATAATTCCAACTAAGCAAAGGGAATTAAGACTTACTTTCACCATCGATGGAATTTTTCATTAAGAAAAGCAGAGCTGGGGTGGGAGAGGTTGCTCGGGGGTTAAGGGTGTTTGCTACGTTCGGTTCCTAGCACCCATCCTAAGTGGCTCCCAGCCTGTGAGTCCAGCTTCAGGAGATCCAGTGCCCTCTTCTGGCCTCCTCCACTCCACCCCCGATACCCACACATGTACACATACACACATGCAGGCACACACATAAATAAGAAATAAGATAAATCTTTTTGTAAAAGGAAATTGATACAAGAAGCCTAAACAGGAGCATATTGGAAAAGCTAAGCGATGCGTAGTGTGCTAGCAGTGTGGTCTGAACCTCCAACCTGGGGCCACAGTCAGTGTTGGTGTCCATGTCCCTCGATACCCACTGGAGACTCACACAAGGGAAAGATGAAGGCGGCAGCCAAGGGTGACCATGTCAGCCTATAGAACGTTTCATGAGGTGAGTCGGGTAGGGAGAAAATGATCTTCCTGGGGATCATTGCCCTCGAGCAGGCACTTGGGTAGTGATGTGGCCTGATATTACTTAGAGGGTCTCTCTACCAAGGTTGCATAAAATGCTGCACATATGTGATCGAGACGACTGCTGGGACCTACCAGCCATTCCTGTCACTGTCATGTTGGACATGAGGAAGCAGAGACAAAAAAGGGGAGTGAGTGGCCCATCTGAGTCTACATAGCCTCCAGAGGGCAGTGCCAGGATAGGGGCCCATAGAGCTTTACTGATTCCCAGTTTCCATGAAGTCACTGCTGCCATTCTGGCCATCAGATTCCAGCAGGAGCTACATGCTCAACAGTGATGTGGAAGAGGCTCCGTGGAAGAATCAATGAGTGAAGATGGTGGCTGTGTTGTTCTATGTGTCATCTACCATGACAGCTGCAAGACTGAGGAACATAGAGTGGAGCAAATGACACACCCAGAACCCCAGAGCAGCCATTGGCTGTGATGCAGAGATGGTAAAGATGCCCGGCTGATGACTTTGATGTCATCAGAGTCTTCCTTCCACTGCAGGAATCCAGGTCTAATGGATTCTGGATTTTTTTTTCTCCTAGGCAATGTGATAAACAAAATGGGGTCAGGGAAGGGCCGAAGTTCTCGTTCTGAGAGGAAGGCTTGGGGGTGGCATACTACAGTGTAGAGGCATCTTGATGGCATATAGAGGACAGATGCTGAGGGTCCTGTGGTCCCTGTTCTTGATCTCTCCTGCATATGGGAGATCTATAAATTGCTTTTGGTCAGTAGAGTAGTAGATATTGAGCAAAATGTTACATAAGAGCTTCTCTTGCTGTGAGTCTATTATCTTCATCACTTAGTCACAATGAAACTCTTTAGTATTCAAGGACAGTCCTGCCCCACGGAGGACTGCAATAAATCATATATGTTTTCATTCAAAAATATTCATGAATTCTGCCTGGCTTGGAAGACCAGATTTAGCAGATTTGAAGACTATTCCATCCTGGTTTGTGAACCTTTTTTTTTTTTTAATGCCTTTTGTATTTTTAAGCTGAGTCTTGCTATATAGCCCCATCTGGCCTGAAACTCATTATGTAAATCAGGGTGTCCTTGAATCAGCAGTGTTCCCTGTTCCTGCCTCCTGAGTGCTGGAATTAGGGCATGTATTGCCATGTCCAGTTGACTTTCCAGTTTAAAAACAAGAGGTCTCATGCCTAAAAAGAACAATGCTCTGACTCCAGGAGGAAGAGAGAGAGAGAAAGAGAGAGAGAGACAGACAGAGAGAGAGAGAGAGAGACAGAGAGACAGAGAGACAGAGAGACAGAGAGACAGAGAGACAGAGAGAGAGGCAACTTGTCCCTAGGTAGAAACTTAACCATCTCACCATCTCAGCTTGAGTCTCCTGAACTGCAACTTAAAGACCTTCAGATGCCCTTGAAAAGATAGCAGACTTCCTCCAATCCCCACTTGGCTCCTCTGAAGACAAGTAACCTTTCTACACAGAGCAAGGGTTGAGAACTGGATCTGAACCCAAGTTCGATTAACTGAAATAGTTAACAAGAGAAGCTACTGCCATTTTATGCCCCCAAATACAATTACCTAAGTAGCTAGTCTTTGTGTGGCATTACAGCAGATTAGATACCTAGAAAGGTTACTGAGCAATTATGAAGTAACTTTTCCAAGGTTAGAATAGTGTTGACAATAAAGCAACCCCTTAATAATTATATTGAGATGCTAGGGGTGTAGATCAGTTGATAGAGTTACTTGCCTAGCAGGCATGAAGCCTTGAGTTCAATTCCCAGCACCCCATAAAATTGGGCATGGCTGTGTGTGCCTGTAACCCTAACACTTAAGAGGTAGAGACAGGAGGATGAATAGTTTGAGGTCATATGGAGTTTAAAGCCAGTCTGAATTACAGGACTTCCCCAGACCTCCCCCCACCCCCTCTCTCTTTCTCTCTCTCTCTGTGTGTGTGTGTGTGTGTGTGTGTGTGTGTGTGTGTATTGACACATTAGTAATAAACAATGGACCTATGATCCTGTGAAAGCATGGATGGTTCATGAGTGTGTATGTACTGTGTATGTACATTTTGTAGGTCCACACACATGTGTACACCCCTTGAAGGTCACAGAAGGGGACAGGGCACGCTTTTTCATTTCCCTCCATCTTATTTCCTTGAGACGGGTCTTTTACCAAATCTGGAGCCAGGCTGATGGCCAGCACATCCCAGCAATCCCCCTGTCTCTGTTCTTTCCAGTGTTGGGGTTTCAGGCACATGCATGGTCATGTAGGCTTTTTTCATAGGTGCTGGAGATTTGAACTCAGGTCTTTATGCTTGCATGAGTAAGCGTGCGCTTTTTACCCACTAAGCCATCTCCCTAGTATTGCCTGTAACACTGCAAAATGTCTTAATCACTTATGAGTCACTGTTCTGAGAATGGTAATGCCATTTACAAATACGATTTCATTCATTCTGTCCTCACTTCTAAAGTGGAATGCATTCGCTTGGCTCTGATTCCAAAAGTCTGTATAATTGCATCTCACAGTCATTTCTCCTGGTGGTGATAAACATTCATATAACATTATGTCAGCTTTTAGTGCCACACGTCTAAAACAAGCTGGCAGTTGATAAGACTACAGAAATGGTTTGGGGCATTATAGAAAACTCAGTCAAAATAAAGGACAACGGAAACGTAATCTTTAAATTACAGAAAAATAAGCGCCCTTTTTCTTTTCAAGATCTGATCATTTATTTATTACTCTTGAAGACTTATTTCTGACTGGACTCAGAAGTAGGATTTCTCAGCTAGGGCAGCCTATGTTTCTTGACAATCTGTTTCTGGCCTGTTTCTTTGGCTTCCTTCATTCTCTCTGCCAAAAAGTTTAGCATATTCTGCAACCTACTCCTTGTTTTCCTAAGCGCATCATTTTCCAGAACAATACGACACCATGTGTGTTTCGGGACATGCGGAGTAAGAAGATGCTGAGTCTCGGGCACTTGGGTCCTGAGTTTCTCACCTTCTTTCTTTAAGGGCTGGCTTTCTGACCTCATGTTGGTGGACATTTACCCTCCTTACAGATGTTGAACACCTTTTATATTAGCTCTTTGGGACCCCAACTGCTGAGTGCAGTAGTATCTGCCAGCCTAGGAATTTCACAATAATCAGATTGGCATCCACGATGCATCCTCTAACAGACTTCTGCTTCCCTTGGTCTGTAACAGGAATGTCCCTTACTCAACAGCAGACACACTCTGCCGGGCGTCAAGAGAACTTGCTTCATAGGAAAACCTTGCTTGTCATTCCCACCGAATCAGACCACACAACCCTCTCTCTATTCCTCAACAGAGCATTGGCAGTTACTTCTGTGGCCGTGCACTTCTCAGAGAAAGCGTGGAGCTTGTGTTCATAGTCCCACTGAGCAGTTTCTGACAGCCATTGCCTGGGAAGGAGATACTCAGCCCCGCCCTGATGTGACTTACTGCCTAGGTGGCGCCACAACAAGAGTTCTTTTTGTTTCTTTCTTTCTTTTTTTTTTTTTTTTTAATTGGCACACAGAGTACCGGCTTCCCTGTAGCGGTTTCACACTTTGTGTTGATCCTCCTTCTCCCTCTCATACCCCTCTGCCCACCCCTCCTCACATCTTCACCCCCACCCCCAGCCTCCTTCCTGGTTTCATGTCACACACATCCTATCACCCTCTCTCTCTCTCTCTCTCTCTCTCTCTCTCTCTCTCTCTCTCTCTCTCTCTCTCTCCTTTTCCCTTACTTTAGACATTTCTCTCCCCTCTCATGATTCCCTTTCCAATTTCATGATCTATAGCCATCCCGAACACAATATCAAAAGTAAGATCTAGGACCTGCACATGAGAGAAGATAGGTTCAGGATTTGTCTTTCTTAGCCCCGTCATTTCTGAGGCCAGGTTATTTTACTTAATGTAATGATTGCTAGTTGTATCCTTTTCCCTTCATATATCATGATTTCATTTTTCTTCACAACCGAATAAAATCCCATTGTGTGTGTGTGTGTGTGTGTGTGTGTATACATCTTTTTAAAACTCTATCTGTTAATGGATATCTAGGCCATTTCTATTTCCTCTGCTGATTTCTGATTTCCTTGGTGACTGTACTAGTTTATACTCCCACTTGATGGGAGATGCTATTCTGTAAATATGTTTCTCATACTTGTTAATTAATAAAGCCCTGTGGCCAATAGGAAACAAGATAGGTGGGGCTAGGAGTCTAGGAGGAGGAAAGAGGAAGTAGAAGGAGGAGTCAAGATGTAGAGCATGGAGGAAGCAGGACGCCAGCCACGGCTCCCGGATAAGATGAGCCACGTGGAAATAATTAGATAAGTAGAAATGGGTTAATAATTAAGACAGAGCTAGCCCATAAACAATAGTGGTAATTGGCCAACAGGTTTGTATTAAATACAGAGTCTCTGAGTGTTATTTGGGGCTCACGTGGCGGCAGGACCATGGCGGCAGGGCCTGGAGGCCGGCGGGGAGGAAAAACCTGCCGTAACACCCACTAGCAGTGAATACGAGCCCTTCTTCTCCAACACCCTCTCCAGCCTTTGTTGCCATTGATTTCCTTGATGTCAGGGATTCTGACTGGGGTGAGGCAGAACTAAAAAGAAGTTTTTATTTGCATTTCCCCAATCATCTGGACATTAGCAACTTTTGAACATGGGTCTCCATAATATCATCTATTATCATTATTATTATTTTATGTGTATCGATGTTTTATCTGTGTGCTGCATGGGTACCTGATGCCTATCTCATGAATGCTTGATGCCCATGGAAGCCAGAGAGGGCATCAGATCCCCTAGGACTGAAGTTACAGGTGGCTGGGAGCTGCCATGTGGGTGATGGGGATTAAACTCAGGTCCTCTACAAGAGCAGCCAGCGCTCTTAACCACTAAGCCATGTCTCCAGTCCTCCACATTATCATTTTACCTCAAGTCCTTTGAGTGTTGTGACTGGTTCTACTTAGAATCTTTATATGTGGCAGGAAAAGGTTTGACCAACAAACCTCCCTCCAGCTGGGTTTTAGCTGGGTTCAAATCCCCTGGGGTTGGAAATAGAAACATATAATGAGGCAAAAGAATGGATCTGGGGCCCCAGAGCAGGTGCCAGCCTTCATTCACAACCACCTAGCACAAGCTAAGTGCTGGTCCCAGGAAGGGCATGATGCCTGTTCAGCTGGTTGAATCTTTCAAAAGTCCTTGCAGTCTGCCAGAGGCCTGGTCTGCTCAGCAGCTGGATGCCTGCACCCTAGGGGGCATGCATATTAGTCATCCAGGCTTACCGAACTGGCAAACCCCAGCCTGCTAATGCCTGCAAATGCCATTTATGGGGCTTTTTCGAGAGCGATAACTGTAAAATCCCGTTCCCTGCCTTAACAAACCAGAACCAAGAGGGGTGGTGTTGCCAGAGGCATGCAGCTGCCTGTAACAGGGTATAGCAAGGAGATCTAAATCTCTGGGAGAACCCTGAAGAACAAAGCATACCCCTACACACAGAAAAGTGGCACCAGACTGAATTTGGAGGAGAAGGATGCAGTCAAGGCCAGAGTTTTCAGGTTGGGCGTGCCAGGGCATGGAGGGCCACCATTGGAACTCCTCAACCCTGGCACCAATGACTTGGTGATCAGATAGGCCTATGTTGGAGGGGAGAATGTGTTATGTAGCTAAGAGTTAGCAGCATCTCAGATCTCTACCACCCTGGGCCTTTCTTCTAAAGGCAAAAGACTTGAGTCCATGAGGGCATCATCTCCTGGGACTGGGATCTCACCCTCACTTCTGAAGTGGATGCAAAACCACCACTAGGTCTTGCTAATGGTCCCCCACACACACCCAGGGAGGGGCAACTTGCCTCCAGTGGAGAAACCCTCATTTACAGACTCTCTATTCAAGGGCAAAGGAGACGCCCTGCGTGATGACATCCACCTGTAATCCCAGCACTCAGAAGGTGGAGGCAGAAGGATCAAGAGTTCAAGGTCGTCTTCACTTGCTTAAGGAGTTAGTTCAAGGACAGCTTTGGTTACATAAAAGCCTTGGTAGGGAGGGGTGATGGTGAGGATTAAATACACTTAGAAATGGTTATGAATTTGGAACAGAATCCCACAAGGCTGGAGCTCTGAAGTGTGTTAAATAGATGATGATGTACCCTCCTCCCCACCCTGGCCTCCCACCTGGGAATAATACAGCACATATCCTTCACATCTGCCAGAGTGTGCTACCGTACTCACGGCAGTCAATACCCCATTGTTAGCTCTATGGACCTCAGCTGTCTTTGCCCACCGCTGCTTAGACCTCCTCACTGGCTGCTGCGGCATGTCGTAACTTCTCCGTGAGATCAGGTGGGAAATGGGGGAGCTGGCTCCGAGGATAAAGTTCTCTCTATGTGAGTGTGAGGGACAGTTCGAGTCCCAGCAAATCCTGGGCATGCATGGCATGCAATCCTAGTTCTCAGGAGGCAGAAATGGGGGACACTCGGGGGCAAACTGGCTAACTACACTAATTGGATGCCAAGCTCTGTGTTCAGGTGACAGACCCTGCCTCTATATTTAAGGTTGGGAGTGACTAAGAAGAAACCTGATATCAACTTCTGGTCTCTACACACACACATTTGCACCTGCTCACAAACCTATGAGCATACACACACACACACACACACACACACACACACACTTGAAACTCAGCACTGAACTCCAAGCACCATGTAGAGATTTCTTTTTCTCCTCTCTCTCTCAAATGGAGCCAGATCGCATCCTATTCTAGCACACCCGCCCCACTTGGTCTAGGTGTGGCAAAATAACCTTGGGCTCCATAAACCTCCTCAGGGGAAGAGCTGCCCCCTCTAGACTTTTCTGCAGACAGAAGTGGAAACCAGGGCTAGTGACAAAGTGAGCAAGTGGCCTAGGTGCCCAGGACCAAGGAGGAGGGGTTGGAGCAGATGTTTAGTGCAAAAACCAGAAGGTCCCAGAACAAGGTTCCAGATCTTCCAAGCTGAGCCCCACTGGATGATTCTTCACTGTAAGAAATCCTACCCTAGGGGAGAATCGAGTGACATCCCACTGAGCCACACAAGACAAGCTCCATGTGCTCTGGCTTCTACGGTGATGTGGGCACCAGGCCAAAGTCACCTGGGCACTTCTGGGGCTTCACATCTTCCAGGAAGGGTACCACAATGCCAAACCCCAAGGGCTTATCAGCATTCTTCACACACACACACACACACACATACACACACACACACCCAACCTTCCAGAAAAGCACACCTGTGCGGCAGAGTAGCAATTAACATTATCAGCCATCAGCCAGAAAGGACCAGAAGGAAAACCCAGGGCTATTGTGAGCCATTAAGGCCATAACCACTTCAAGCACTTGGGAGTTTGTTTTATTTTCTCTGGCCCACAAGAGTTGTGAGGAAGGGCACTGGGGTGCTTTCAAATATATCAAATATACCTCTCATCTAGAAGCAAAAAGTTGTGAGCCCATAGGGGATTCATCTACTGGGGCCCAGGGACTCAGCTTGAGGCATAATATTGATGCTAGATGCAGAGACCCCCAAGAATTAAATCCCACTGAGGGGAGAGGAAGACAGAGCCCTCTACAGAAGACCACACCAAGCCTAGAAGGATAACTCACTCTACCAAAACCATGCCAAATCCCCCAGGAAAAGCAGCAAGAAGTCCATCACATCCCCAGCCTGACTACAGGAAAATTGTTCTGGAAAGAAAACCCAAGGGGAGAAAAAGGCAAGTGACTGCTAGGAAGTGGCTGCTCCCATCAACTCAGATGAGTCTGCTGATTAATATGGTGTTAGAAGGTAAGACTCCCCTCTGGTAGGGTGAGGCTAGAACCCCTGCCCAAATGCAGACCCATCATTTCCATGCCCCAGCTCCCAGCAAGGCATGGAGACATTCCTTGGGTGCACACATCCTTGATCATGAACTGGACTCAGGAAGGGCCTGCTGGAAGCTAACTTACATCCCACAGGAGTCTCTGTTTTTCCAGCATTTTCCTGCAATAACTCTAGACTTTTAAAATAAAACAAACAACTAAAAATCTAAACTAAGGCTGTCAAGCACTTGTACATAATTCTCCCAGAATGCCCCAGATCAGGGCCTGCAAGATGGTTCAGTGAGTAGAGAACTTCCAGCCAAGACGGACACTCCGAGTCCCACAAGAGACCTGACTCAAGCAAGTTGTCCTCTGACCTCTCCAAACGCACACACGCGCGCACGCGCGCACACACACACACACACACACACACACACACACACACACACACACTGTATACATACACAAAATAAACCATTTTTAAAATATCTAGAACAGTACCCAAAATTTGAAAAACACACCAAAAAGGGAAGAAAGAAGGAAAGAAGGAAAAGAACTATTTTTAGATGTTAATACCTTAAATTCATATTTAAAACTTGAAACTCCCAATGAAGAAACTGTCTGGCCTGATCACCATGTATCTTCCTTGTTGTCCTGAAGTCAAAAAGCACCTTCTGTAGGGGCCTGCTCAGAAATCACAATCACAATGGCCAAATATTTCAAGTGTGCTTCAGAATGAGCCTGTTTCAAATCGCCTCCTCTGGGCATTTTTACTCAGGAATGCATCTTCTTATGCAAGGTCCGTTTTAAGTCATACCATCCAAAAGTGCTCCTCTCTTTCTTTCTTTCTTTCTCTCTTTCTTCCTTCCTTCCTTCCTTCCTTCCTTCCTTTCTCCCTTTCTTCCTTCCTTCCTTCCCTCCCTCCCTCCCTCCCTCCTCCCCTCCCTCCCTCCCTCCCTCCCTCCCTCCCTTTCTTTCTCCCCCCCCCCCAATACTGCAAGGGAGATGGAGGAGAGACGGGAAAGACAGGAAAGGCAGGAAGAACATCTCTGATTTCCTAAGTGCCTGCCTTGGCTCTTCTCGGGCAAGGAGGCTGAGCAAAGAGGACAATGGCTTTGCCCATCAGGATTTTTTGGTTTGACTAAAAGCAACTCCCTGCCCACCCCCATCCTGAGGGTTAAGCATAAGAAGCAACAACTGCTGCCCATGAGTTTCTCCCCCTGGAGTCCCCGTGTATTATAGGTGGGCCTGGAGGTCAGTTCTGGCTTTGGCCAGCAAACTCAGAGTTGTTACTCTACCTGATGGGGAAGGTCTAACTGAGTCTTTTTACCCCAAAAAATTTTCACCACTTTCTGTTAAAGAAAAACATCCAGGAGAGTGCAGAGATAGCTCAATCAGTAAAGTGTTTGCAGGAGGACCTGAGTTCGATTCCCAGAACCCACTTTTAAAAATCCATGTGTGGATGGTGATAATAGAATAAGTCTGGAAATGGGGGGGGGGCAGACAGAAAGCAGGGAGAATGCAGTGCTAGAAAGGATTGAATGGAATAATGAACACAATGGGTTAAATTGAAGTGAGGGAAGGGAGGGCAGGATAGAATAGGGAGTATGGGAAGAGATAAATAACACTAAAGACTTTTTGAAAAAGTTATATGGCAACCTACTTCTGTAGAAGCTGTGTGTGTGTGTGTGTGTGTGTGTGTGCACGCAGATATTTGTGTACATACACACATACACAAAAACATTTTAAATGGAGTCACCCTATAAGGGGGAGGGTGGTGACAGTACCCCCACTAGACACCACAGGCTGAAAAATAAAAAGTCCAGTGCCAGGAATGGAATGGGTTACTTCTTTTGGAGTTTTTGGTTATTAGGGTCCCAGAGACTCTTAAATGTTATAGACTATTGTCAATATTCTCGGTCATGCTCCAGAACGTGACAGTGAGGCCTTATTGCTGAAGACGTCACAATCTTGAGTCACTGAACATGGAAAAATCAAGCTAGTACAGACTTAGAAACTTCATCCCGACTGACCAGATCTCAAAGTGCCAGAAGATGCTGTGCACACTATTGGAGGAGGGGAATGGTGTCCAGTCTAACCTGCTGTGAACCCTGTGAGGTATAATAATGACTGGCCTGGTGAAATATTCACACTGTGCAATGGCAGCATGATTTCTGATTGTACTTAAGCCCCATTCCACAGATAAAGCCCATATCTTGCTTCATTATCAAGCCAAGGAACTATGGCTAGATAGGCCGTGGCCCTAGGGAAGAAGCTACTACTATTATTCTTCTAAATGGGCACAATATTAAACTGACTCCTAATGAATGATTTATCATTATACCCACAGATAAATGCATCTTAACCCTCATCAGAGAAGCTTCTATTTGCAGTAGATGGTAATTAATGCATAGATTCACAATTGGCTATGGTGCAGACCATAAGCTACTGTGGAATGCTCAGCCCTAAATGGAACATCTATACAATATGGGCTCAGGGATCATTGCTGAAGAGGGGGAAGAAAGATTGTAAGAGCCAGACACAGTGGGTGACTACAAGGAAATGGTCCCTTCTGGACACAACAGGGCAGATACTCACATGAACTTGCAGTGGTTGTGATAGCATGCACGAGACCCATGCAAACCCAAGTCACAACAAACCCTAGTACGGACAAGAGAGTTAGCACATAATCCTGTGCCTAACCTAGGGGCTATTGGCAATTAATAGCTGCTGGGAAAGGGAGAGTTGGCTTCCTCTAAGGATGTAGCCCCTGGTACATTCAACTACAAGTTGAATTCAACTACAAGCCCCTGTTACAAGTCAATTACACTACAGTGGAAGGCCACACACCCAAGAGCATTTACGTAGTACAAATTGGACTTGATGTTTTTTTTTCCTTAAAAATATTACACATACTTAACGATATCCATGGAGTGGGGGAGGGGAAGCACCATAATGGAGGAAAAAAATGGAGAAATGGTCATTCAAGCCATTATTCACCACTCAGTAGGGCAGTTTGGATCTTGTTATTGGATAGTACTAGAACGAGCTGTGCTTAGAAGTGGAAAGACAATCTGTATCCTCCCAACAGACATCTACCCACACACTGTAGGTGGAGATAACCATGGAGCTGGGGGTGACAGGACAGATCACTGAAAGAAATGAAAGAAGAAAGCACACTAGCACCACACAGACTCGCTGGTAATCTGCCATGAGAGTCAGGAGTCTATGAGCAAGATGCTCCAGCCAGCCCCCAAGTACACGGAGTTGGCTCTGTGACTGCTGCACGCTCTGACCCAGTAAGATAAGCAGCCACAGATGGAGCAACTCAAATACCAAGACAACTTGGCTCAGCACCGCTGGGAGAGGACTTGATCTTTGCACATCAGCCTTTGCTCTGGACTCTCGCCTGGCAGAGCAACTGAGAATCTGGGGCTGCCTTTCTCATTCCTCCCAGTGCCGAGGCACCGAGGTAGCCAGTGACCAGAAACGTCTCAGCATAAGCTAGAGAAGCCCAACGCCAAGATGGTAGCCCTCCCTCCCCACACTCTGAGTCCTTCCCAGCCCCATCTGATTTCTTTGGGTCATGCATCTGGCATGGCGTCTGGAACACGGGAAGGGGCGTTGGTAAAAGTTGCATTGAACTTGATGCCCTTGGATGAGACCTGGGAACAGCCACCACTGAGTATTAATTCACTCCCTCCGTAAGGGAAATCAAGGCATGCTTCCTCCCGAGAATCTGACTCATCTCCCAGCCACTGAAAGCAGTTGCCATTGCGGAATCATAGAAAACCATTGCATCTGCATCTGCTTGTTAGGGCTACCATAACAAAAGACTACAGTCTGAGTAACTTACATAGCACACATGTATTGTTCCAGCTCTGAAGGGAAGATATCCAACCTCAAGGCATTTGTTTGCTTAGTTCCTACAGAGGGCTCTGAGAGAGAGGACATCCATACCACCTGCCTAGCTGCTGGGTCTTGTATATTCCTTACTTCTGCTAGCATTATCCCTGGTTCTGACTTCACGGTACTATGGCATCCTCTCTGCATCTCCGCTGGCCTCACACAACCAGTCATGTTGGGCTCATTGCCCATCCTACTCCAATAAGATCTCCACTTAATTAATTACATCAATTAATTGATACAATTACTCTATTTCCAAATAAGGGCACATTTATACCTTTATGGTCACAGTCTTCCCTTGCTGCTAAATGTGGTCATGTTCAGGGTCTCCGTGGCAGCTATGCATAATCACCGTGTAGGAATCTTCACCTGGAGAACACTGGTATGCTATCTCTACCTTTCTTATACATCTCTTCAGCCATCCTGATGACAATAGACATGCTGGCTCAAGCTACAGCTGCCATCTTAGACCAAAAGGTAATTACTATGATATGCAACTGGCTGGCACAGGGCTAGTCACCTTTTAGCCAGGGGACATCCCTCCCACTGCTCACTGGTGTTTCTCAGCCATGGAGAAAGACTTGGAGAAGACGTTGGCTGGGTTTCACAGCCCAGGCTCACCCTGAACTTGTATTCAGCTCTTCCAAACCCCATGTCCATCTTGCTATTGTAGAAAACTATGAGAGCTTAGGGCCACACCCAAGCTGTTCTGAGTTGCGTCTACAAGAACTCCCCCCCCCCCCCAACCCAAGACACACAAAGTGATAGAGAAAGGATATGCTTCATGACATCAAGGACATTGAGATACCAGTCCCTGCTCCCCCCCCCCCCCGTTCTCCACCCCCAATAGCTGCGCAACTGTAGGTACATTCCTGGCCACCAGACATGGATTTCTTCATCTAACAGTAAGAAAGCCCATTTCAAGAGTTTCCCATGGGAACAAAATTGAAAGCAATCTGATAACTTACGTAACCCAGCTAGTGAAAGAGCTAGCTGAATATAAATAGCAATGTTCTTCCCCTTGTCTTAGATAGAAAGCCTGCCTAGTGAGGAACAGAAACTGGACAAGTCACAATTATCCCTGTGTACTACCCACAAACCCCTGCTGCCACCGGCATAGCGGTCAGATGGAGATGGAACCAAGTTAGGAAATCAAAAAACCTGGGAACCAGCCCTGTCTGGCCATTTGCCAGCTGGGTGACCTTGAGTCAGAAACATAACCTCTCTGGAGACCTAATGAGATCCCACACATGAAAGGATTTTATAAATTATAAAGGACTATGCAAACAAAGATGGCTGCCAATGCTCACATGCAGCCTGGGGATAGCAGCCATCCCTCTGCACGTTTTCTTTTTAGAGGACAGCTGGACAAAGGGCTATCCTCTACAAAAGGCTGGGGAAAGCAGTTTGGTTAATGGTCCTTCACCCAGAGGCCAAAAGGTGAAAGGTCATAGTGAGGCCTTGTCTTCCAGGGCAATTGCTGCTGGGAGGCCTGGGGACTAGCTGCTCTTGCTGAGGCCTGGGGCAACCGGCTGTCTAACCAAAGAAAAGGATACTTTGTTCTTTGAGATTCTAGGAGGAAAGAAAGAAAGTGGTGTTGGCTGAGTCTCCACCCCACCCCACCCTCACACTTCTTAACACACTGGATAGTGGGTAGAACTCAATGCTATCTGTGGTTTTTTTGTGATGGGTGAGCATTGAATATTGTGCTAAGTAAACACTATCTCATTGGATAGTTGCCAGGACGACCTTGCTACTGAGTTTGGACACATTTCCCCAGCTGACTTGAGAGAATAAGCCTGAGAACCGCATTCCATAGGCAAATACAGACATCTCAGACCATAGTGGGAGAGGCTGCTGGGGTATAGAAATGACACCGTAAGGTCCCTGGCTCATAAACCAGGGAGCAGCAAGGGTTAAACAGGAAGAGGAATGTGTAGGAGGCGCACACCTATCCCCTATGCCGAGCATTAGCCTAACTTGTTCTTTTGTTCTAGTTGACTATCATTCACTAATCAACAAAAAGTTCTAGAAACTTGGGCCAGGGTCTCCCTCCTCTCTTGTCCCCTTCCCTGCATTTAGCTGCTTGTCCAGGTTGAGCACTGTGCCCCAAGGTCAAGTTTTGCAATCCCAGGTAATGAACAGTGAAAGTTTTCATTGGAGCCTTGTCTCTAGATGACCTGAAGAAAACAGGGTGGGGTTCTTGGTACAAGAAAGGAACAAGATGATGAAAAAGGCTTGCCATTCCAATCAAACGAAGGCTGAAACGCCTTGGCTTTCTTCATCTGCTTGGTGGCAACCTTCCTCTCAGTGGGTTGGATGTGGCTCATGTCTTTACTTCAGTGACAAGGCATTTGTGTTGGTCACATTTTGTCACAGTGACAAAATGCCTGGCTAATGACTTGAGAGGTTTGGGTCCAACTTGGCTTTGTTGCTTCTGGTGCAGATTGTGATGAGGTAGAGTGTCATGGTGGGAGTATGTGGTGGCGAAGGGAAGAGGTTTACCTCATGACAGATGGGAGACAGACAGGAAGGAGATGGGACAAGGAATATCTTCTCGGGGCATGCCTTCAGTGATGACCTATTTCTTTCAGTGAGCCCTCACCTCCAAAAATGCTGCCATATTATGGACCCATCAAAGGATTCATTAATTGACTAAAATCAGAGCCCTCAGGATCCAATCACTTCCCCCAAAAGCCCATTGGCTAATACTCAAACCCTTAAAGCATGAGCCTTCAGGAGACAGATCCAAATCCTACCAAAGTCTGAAAATCAAGAGGGAGAGACCCTTGTTAGGGTTACAAAGTGAAGAGGAGGGCAAGCTAGAAGTTTCTATCATAGTTCATTTCTCCATCCAGATGCGCACAGCACAAATAGGGCAGAAATGAATCATCCTGAGATTGGGGGATCCAGTTTCCAGAATGACTTTTCAGAATAGGAACCTCTCCAATTTGGGCTACACCTAGCTTGGCTGGGAAGTCAGGCCAAAGGATTGATGTCATTCCTCTATAGTCCCCATCTTCAGTGCCTCAGCTTCCTCTTGTAGAGACTGCCATAATGTCTACTTCATGGAATTGTTGTGGAAAGTATGTAGGCTGGTCCATGCAAAATACCTAGAGCAGTTACATCCTAAGGACCTCTCCCATCATGGAAGGACAAGTCTCATTAGAATCACTACTGGAGTGTCTGTTCTCTGGCAGGAACTTTAAGGTGAAGGTTTTGTTTACATTTTTACTTCTCTGAACTACATACAATACTACTGAGGAAACCGAAACTCAAGAGAGGATGAAACAGCCAGATTCCGGGTAACCCTCAGCACAAAACTGAAGGTGTTTGTTCTCTTCATGTAGCCACTGCCCACATCAAATATGGCTGACCTTTGTTGCCAGTGAAGAACTGAGTATGACCTTGGAGATAGGTCATAAAAGACACGGCAGCTTCTACCTTGCTTTAAGAGATGGCTGACTTTGGGAAAGTCACTTGGTCTGTCTGTGATGAGGACAATCGCGCTGCTTTTGGAGGGGTGCTGTGATGGAGAGCTGGAGGCCTCCATTGATAGAGGCCTCTTGTCAATGATTAGCACCAACTTATCAACAGTGACTGGACCACAGCCAACAGATGCTTCACCTTCTTATAACAGACTTGGGACCATCCCAACTTCCTAACCCACAGAAACTATGAGACGGTTTCTCCCTTAAGATTCCAAGTGTTATATGCCACACAAATGCAGCCACGAAGAAGTCATCCCAAAAGAGCAAGAGGCAAACCCAGGTGTGCCTGGTGCCACAGTCCATGCACATAAGGACCATATCATGCTTAAGGAGTGGCTTCTAGGCACGCAGGAAGGGGAGTGATACTTCCAACTAATATATTACTTCCTCCTGCCAGCCCTACCCACTGTGTCCAGCTGCTGTGGGAATCGTAGCCTGTGAAGACCCAGCACCGGATGCGAAAGCCAGAGCAAAACAAATTTAGAACTGCAGGTCACCAGCTGACTGGTTACAAGCAGTTGGCTGCTGCCACCTTCACATTTCCAGAAGAAGGACATATCCATCCTGTTTGGAAGCCCCCAACCCGGCCAACGGTCACAGCAAGTCTCAGCACTCAGAGCTTCCTTTCCATGCTTACACACACCCAGAGCACCAGCTGAGACTCTCTGAATGTGCCTTACCCAGTTCAGGCTACCCCTATACTCCAGGTAAAGCCACCCGGCTGCTGGGAGTGTCCTCTGAGAGCCGCGGAAGGGAGACAAGAAGTCCTCTCCCACCCCAAATGCTGAGTCTGTTCTTAACCCCTTTGCCACTTTGTCCCCACTTGCTCCTGTTCGATGGGCCCCGGAAGTCCGTTGGAATTGCTTCCTTCTGACTCTGCTCAAAATTCCAGGATGCATAATGGCCACAAAACAGCCTTCTCACTTGGAGTGTCTGAGGAGATTTTTATCCCACGAAAAGAAAAAGGGCATTGATTACCAGAGACTGTTTATGGCAGGGTTAGTGTCCTCGAGAGACAAAGCCAACTCTCTCTTCGCCAGAGGGAACCCTCAAAATAGAAAATTAAAGGGTGGGGTAGGTGATGACCAGAAGCAACCTTCTGTGCCCGAAGTGTGAAAGAGGGACCACAAATCTCCACAGCGGCTTCAGTCACACTGGAGACCAACACAATCTTCCTTCTCCATCCAGTTCCAATGGGGGTCTGAGGTGGCAAGAGACAGTGTGCAGAGCCTTGCAAAACCTCCGCTTTCCCCTCACCTGCTTATGTGGTTTTTCTGTCTGTACCCACGAATCCTTCCATCCATAAAGACCTTCCCTGACTATTGCTAAAAGAGAAGACCTAGAAGTTACATTGCCAACACTCTGGGTACCCACACCTCCCCCAGGATAACTCCTGAGGCTATTACTTCATTAGATCATCACACCATCAAGCAGAAGGAACCTGGGCAGGGGGAGAGGTCTGAACCAAAGACCTGAGTTTGAATTCAGCAGACTGTGCCACTTTGTAAGTTGTCAAGGTGATGCAAGGTAAGTTCCTCAGGCTGAGAAAATGTAAGCCAGATGTGCAGTCAGATCGGTGAGTCCACCACTGGGGAGGTGGAGGCAGGAGGATTAGGCATTCAAGGATATCCTCGGTGTGTTCGAGCCGACACTCAGCTACATGGGAACCTGTCTCAAAAAGTGAAGGAAGGAAGAAGGAAAGAAGGAAGGGAGGTATGGAGGGAAGGAGGGAGGGAGGGAGGAAAAAAGGAAGGAACGAACGAACGAAGGGAGGGACAGAGGGAGGCAGGAAGAAAGGGAAGGATGGAGAGAAATGTACATAGAGTGACTAGTATATGGCCCAGCATGTTCCAGCAGCTCAAGAACACAACAGTAACACAAGCTAAATGTGCTACCACTCTCACAGATGAAGACACAGATCCCAGAGAGGGTGAGTAATAGTCCCAAGTTCACAGGACACATTGGGTGCAGAGCCTAGGCAAGGACCTAGGGTTCCAGATTCCCAGGTACCTTGTAGTTAGACATTTCCAACCTCATACTTAAAATGGAGATAGGGAAGTCTGTGGGCAGGATGACAATGGCACTAATAAGAACAATGTGGGCAGTGGGTAAGTCACCAATTGTCAGGGTTCAAATCTCCATTCTCCAGCTGTAAAGTCTGTGACTTCTTGTAAACTGTCAGGATTGGGTGCCTCCACGCTCCTGTTTCTCAGAATGATGACAAGGGGTAGTAGACAATACTCGATTCCAATAATCTGACATCCTGTTTCCTGGGGCAATCGTGTCCAAGCCTAGGACACCATAGCCCCAGGCACATGGGACAGGCTTTCCAGAGGTGGAAAAAGCTGGTCTATCCTGACCTGGCCTTCAAGGGGGCTTGGTAGATTGAGGACAGTTACTTACAGGCACTGGCCAGACAGAAGGCAGCTAGCCCTTCAAGCCCGAGTGCCTGCAGCCAGGCATCAACGAGACAGACACTCTGGCCAAACTCTTGGGTAACTCAGTTTTGAGCAAGTCTCCTAAGGAGCACAAAGTCCCCACGGAGAACACACTAGACTTGTCCGAACATCCTCTGGGTTTGATCTCTATTTTAAAGACAGTCATTAATCAGGCACCGCTCTATTTTCAGACATCTCATGCCTAGCCATCTGCCAAGCTCTGGCCTTTCTCCAAGACCGGACTCTGTTCTCTGATGTTTTTAAAAATCTCTATATATTTCCCTCTCTTTCTCTTTCTTCTTCCCTCCCTTACCCCCCCCATCTCCTTCCCTCACGGCATTCCCCCTCCTCTCTCTCTCTGTCTCTCTCAGTCTCGGTCTCTCTCTCTCTCCAAACTGAAACATGTTCTTCTTACAAGGAAGAAATATAGAAGCCACTGCTCAGCATCCCAGCATGGCTAGTCACAGCTAACTTTCTTGATAAGATTGATAATGATGATGATTAACAGTAATCATAAAATTGGAGTGCTAGAGAACAACTCAGCAGTTAAGAACAGGTCCTGCTTTTCCAGAGGACCCAAGTTCGGTTCCCAGCTCTCTAGTCTGTCAGCTCATCATTGCCTGTAATTCCAGCTCCAGCAGATCTGATTCTCTCTTCTCGTCCCCGAAAGCACCTGCACTCACAGATGCAGACACACACACAACTAAAAATTCCTTCAGACCTAAGCATGGGAGCTGAGAGCCAATCAGAACACACCCAAGAGGCTGAGCCAGCATGATTTGAGTGTCTAAGCCTGTGCCATCTGACACAATAGGCAGTCCTCATAAGACACTACTTAAATGGAAACTTAAATTAATTAAAGCTAAACAAAATTAAGATCTGGCTTCAATCACACTAACCATATTTCAGTGTTCAATAGCCACACATGGCTAGTGACTACTGCCCTAGACAGAGCCAGCAGAAAGTTCTGCTGAGCCACCTGACCCAGATATGGCCATCCTTGAGCTAGACCACAACAGATTTCCTTTTCATTTTGTTGTTCTTTGCCCAAATATATTTGAGTTTTTGTCACACAGAAACTAAAGAATCTTAACAAATACAAAACTAGTTACAGTTCAGCAAGGACTCACGGGGGGCTGAATGTCATCCAAGTGAGATCATTTAGACTCCTACAGTCATTTTATTTCTCATCAAGCACCTATCAGCACAGGGAGCACTGAGTGTCCCACATCTGTAGAATCAGCCAGTTCATCTTCCACACTCAGACAAATACGTTTTCTATTTCCAGTTACTGATGATTTTTAAAGATGGATAGATATAGACAGACAGGCAGACAGACAGAGATAAATGATAGATTATAGATAGATAAATATATTATAGATATATTGATAGATGATAGATGACAGATATATTATAGATAGATGATAGATAGACAGATAGACTATAGATGAGAGAGAGAGAGCTCTTACCTGGAATCCTGCATTTAAGCATGTCCTTCCTTAATTGTACTTAATCCTACCTAGCAATCAATTCTTTCTTATTTGCCTGCACCCTAACTGCTGATTGTCTTAGTAACACTGGCAAGGATCCAGACTCACTTGAACTACCTTAAATAAGAGGGATTTACTGAAAGGAAGTTGAGTGAGTGAGAAAGAGGATTCCCACAGAACTCTAGATAGGCTAGTCCCATTTCTGAGATAATATAATTCAGTAGCTAAAGGAAAGACAAGGCCCTGGACCATATAAGCACCCAAGTTGCCTTTCCATCCTCTCCTGAACTTGGTTATGATGCAACTCTGTTCCCTTACTAGCTGCTTTACATGCCACTTCCATGTAACCAGCTCAAACTCCAAAAGACGAGACTCTGAGGGATCACCTACAGCTGCCATTACCACAGATGGACATTTCATGCTATGAAGGCTGAATGTACAAGAAAGGGGACCAAGCCGGGCATGGTGATACACACTTTTAATCCCAGCACTCAGGAGACAGATGCAGTTGGATCTCTGAGTTCGAGGCCAGCCTGGTCTACAGAGTGAGTTCCAGGATGGCCAAGGCTACACAGAGACTGTATCTTGAAAAAAAGTTGGGGTGGGGGGACGACCAGGACTAGATGCAGGTCATTTGAGTTCTGCTCTTTGACTGTGGCCTCAGTGAACTGTTACAATACTCATGTGTAGAATACAGATAATAATACATCTTTCTTGCTAGGTGGATAGAGCAGAGCATGTTTGCAGCAAACACATACTCTATCAGTTATTATATTAAGTGAGATCACACAATCTCATAAAGAAAAAAATGCATGCTTTCTCATATGTGGAATCTTCTAGCCAATAATGTACATATGTGAACAAATACACATATGTGTATGGAACAACATGAAGAAATGAGGGCAATAAAGGATAAATATAAGGGGATGAGGAAGGACTGAATGTGGGATTTGGATACCAGTAATGAAAGGAGTTATAAAGCTTATTGCTTTTCTAGCTCTAACACTGTCATACATTTGGAGGGCATGGATAAGAAAGTAAAATATATTCAATACTGAAAGTGTAAAAATTTAACATGAAACTCCACAACTGCCATTCTGAATGCCTATACTAACTGTATAGAAGTTCACCAAATTGTATAGATTTGAGTCTTATTAATTTGAGTATGAGATTTTTTTTACTTATTTGCAAGTCTTTTGTTATAATAAAGTTTATAATTGTTTTTTTAAAAAAGTTAGAATCCATCCTAAAGTCTTGTTCTACCATCCCAAGGTAATCACTCTACTGCCATCTTTGTCCTTAGCTCATTTATACTTCTTTGTACTGAGAGGGACTCTTTGATTACATTTTTTAGTGTGTGGGGGAGCATGTCGGGATTAGAGAGCAATTTGTAGGAGTTGGTGTCCTTCCATTTTGTGGGTCCTGAGGACTGAACTCAGGAACTACAGAGTGAGTTGGCAGCATGTGCCTTTACTCATTGAGCCATCTTCCCAGCTTCAGTGGGAGCCACTTGGCAATTCCCATGGGAGGGAGCGAGGACTCTGTTGGTAAAGTGCCTGTCCCACTAGCATGAGGTCCTGACTCTGTCCTCCCGCCATGCATGGGCTAGTGGGTCCTGTCCTGCATGGCACAGATCCATAGGGAGCCACTCTCATAGAAAGTTGAATTGAGTCTATGATCATACCACCCTGAACATGCTGGTCTCCTCCTTAGAGACTCATCATTGTCTGGCCTGATTAATACTTGGAAAAGAGAACATTCTCTTGAACCCCCTGACCCAGAACTGGCCATGCCTGAGCCAGACCACATCAGGATTTTATTTTCTTTGCTTTTTTTTTTTTAAGTTTCATAAGTTTGAATTGTTTCTGTCCCATAAATCCTCAACAACTCTTGCACTATACTGTTAACCCTGTTACACTAATACTTGGCCATGGAGTAAAAGAAAAATCATACTAAGAAATCAAGAGAGCTTATTTCTTGTCTGGTCTCAGCCAGTTGCTAATTCCATCTCAGTCTTCTCAGTTGAGGATATAACTATTATACTGACTGAAGACAGAAGGGGTAGACCAGATGGTCTCACCAAGATCCATCAAAGTCTAGTCAAAGATTCTTCTGTTTTAATTAAGGCCATTTCTTCTTGTTTGATCTCCTAAGGGCAATGAACAACATATGCTCTCCCCCATAAACACACACACACACACACACACACACACACACACACACACACCAATTCTGCTCGATCCATATCAAAGCAGTTCTTTGCCAGGGAGGTCAACAACACTAGAGTCTGTGCCTTGTCCTTCTTATAGGTCCCTGTTACATCACCAAGACCAGTTGGCCCATCTCACAGAAGTGCTCCTGACAGGCCTGCTTTCTGCTTCCAGACAATGACCCTGACAAAAACGGATTGGTCTAGGAATGAACTCCTAGTCATATCTGAGCCAATCCAGTAAGCATGCTTTCTCTCCCTGCCCCTTTCATATGCATGTGTGGTGTACAGGGGTGTGTGTGTGTGTGTGTGTGTGTGTGTGTGTGTGTGCATTCATATACACGTATAGAGTTCAGGTTAACAATGCATGTCTTCCTTGATCACTTTCTACCTTATTTTTTGGCCACAGGGTCTCTCACTGAACCTGGAGCTCATCAGTTTTGCAAGGCTAGCTGAGTTCCAAAGACCCATCTACCATTACCGCCCTCCTCCCTTCCCAATAGGACTACAAGCACATCTAGGTTTTTATAAGAGTGCCAGGATCGGACATGGATCCTCATGCTCACAAGACAGGTGTTTTACCAGCCAAGCCATCTCCTCAGTACGAATTTCCTCTCTTGAGAATTGTGATCAAGAGAGGAGAAACCAGAACCATAACATGAACACTCACCAAAACCCACCACGGGAATCAAAGAGCAGAAAAGGCTAGTCTACAAACACAGAAAAGAAAGAAAACAATATCCAAGGCAACTGGAGGCAAGCAACCAGAGAGAGACTGAACCTCCCCACCAAGGCTCCAAGGCATGTCCAACATGGCACTGGGGGTCTCTCAGGGGAGTTACAGTATTTCCCATCCCACACACTCTTCCAGAGTCTTGCTGTTCCATCAAGAGACAGAGCCCATCTCCCCTCCCCTCAAATGCATGTGAGCCTCTGCGTCTACCTATGTGGTTAGAATGTAGTAGAAATCCCGCTCTTTCATTTCTAAGGCTTGGTCATAGATGCAGGACCACTTTTGCACAGCTCTGCCTCAAGACACTTGCAACGACCATTCACTTGGAGATACTGAGTTCATGGAGGAGCCTGTGGGGATGATGGGGATGACAGAGGTATCCAATACCCACCTGACAGACATCGTAAAACATCTCTGCCCAGCCAATCCCAGAAACGCCCCGTGGAGCAGGGCTCAGACTCCAGATTCCCCCCCTCCCCCCACTGAGCTCCACACAGATTGCAAGTCCAAGAGCAATACACGATTGGTGTCATTTAAAACCATTAGCTTGATTTGCTCCGCAGAGAGAAAGAGATTGTGAGAACAAAGCTGACCCTGTCTTCATTTCCAAAGAGAGCCCCTCCTCCAGGCAGAAGCCAGTGCACATGTGTTTATTTGACCTGCAACTAAAGAGTGAAAACTATTAAAGGCCTCTTTTCTCACATTAAACAGAAGCAGGTAGGAAATTAAGACTGCTGCTCAGGTCTGCACCACTTTCCATGCATACAAGAGTCCTGTCCCACATGCATGTGTGTATTTATACAGGACTTTTCCATTTCCTATCACCTAATGGACCGAAGTTGATCATTTTTTTTACATTTATTTATATGTTTCTGGGTAGAGATGTGCCTTGAGCACCCAAATGGAGGATGGAGAACAACTGAAGATAGTCAGACCTCTCCTTTCTGGGGATCAAACTCTGGTCACCAAACTTAGCGGCAAGGGCCCTTACTCACAGAGCTGCCTCACCAGCCACAGGAGATATAAGTTTATATATAGCATATATCCAAGTCCAAAGTTAAGCATTAACCAGCCAGTGCTACAGAGCACGAATCCTTCTTGATGCAGCTGCTCCCCTAAGACCATCAATCTATGCAGAAGAGGAAACAACTATCCAAATATTTAGGTGGTGATAGCCAGCTAAACCCTCCAAGGCTAGAGCCTGAAGCAGTGCAGGGACATCTGGGAAGCCAGATGCACTAAGGAGCAGAGCCTTCAGCCACAGGGTCTCAAGCTCCATCCGTATCAGGATCATAACTGCAATGGAGTGGTCCTCACCCATCAAGAAATGTTTGTCCCTCACAGTTATCACAAACCTCCTCTTACAAAGATCTGTGCATAGGGGGATGCCCAGGCCCCGGAAAGAGCACACTGGATTCCACAAGATTCCTGAACTGCAGTAGGATCTTGGAATGTGTCCAATGAGGCCTGACATTGTATGGTTTGCAGTGTAGAACAAATGGCCCTGACACTGCATCCTGTCCCTGCTGTGGAGAAAGGGCTGCAAGGCAAGGCTCCACAAAGACCAGGAAGGTGACAAGAAGCCTAAACCCTGGGTGCTCTTCCAGATATCACTCCCATCATGCATCAGGCTCCACTCTATGACCTCATGCGCTGAGGGGACCAGGTGCAGTCCCTGATTAGCCTTGAGCAGTGAGTTTCAACTGTAGCTCTGCAGTTATCCAAACAATCTGATCACACCCTCCCATGGGAACCAGGCCTCCTCACCCTCCTGCTACTACAGTCCCCCCCCTCCTGACTGTTCATTCTGTGCCACCTGAACACAATTCTCATGGGACCTCCCAGAGCTGACAGTGTCCCCCTCCCTCAGGCAGTTAAGTCTGTGTGACTGATAAACTGCTATTTGTCACATCTGCCCTACATGATCCAGGTGCTGCTGCATTCTTTAGACAGCTGGCCTCCTTTCTCAGCTGCTCCCCCAGTGACCCAGGGATTGGGCAAGGAAATGAAGTCATGAACCATATTTGATGATGAAGATCCTAGGCATAGAACGGTACAAAGTTTTCCAGGGACCGGGGACATGGCTCAGTTAGTAAAGCGCTTGCCGTACAAACACAAAGACCTTACTCATTGCCCAGCACCCAGTTCAAAAGCCAGGCATAGTAGTGTGCTCACAAATGGGGCAGTAGAGACGGGAGGAACCCTGAGCTTGCTGGTCAACCAGTGTGGCTGAATGGGTAAACTCCAGGTACTGTGAGAAACCCTGCATTGAAAAATAAGGTGGATCTAGGTGGTAGTGGTGGTGGCACATGGCTTTAATCCCAGCACTTGGGAGGCAGAGGCAGGTGGATCTCTAAGATTTCAAGGCCAGCCTGGTCTACCGAGCGTGTTCCAGGACAGCCAGGGCTACACAGAGAAATGGTGTCTTGGGGGGAAAAGAAAGAAAGAAAAAGAAAAAGAAGGTAGAGAGAAATTGAAGAAGACATTCACTATCAGTCTCTGGCCTCTACACACACACACATACGCACGCACACACACAAAGATATTTAGATACGTAGCCTGAACCTAGACACTTACTCTTCATCTTACAGGTTGGTTTTCTTGGGCATTTGGAATCTCTAGTCATCAAGTTTTCTTCTGAGTAAAATGACTAGGAAACATCTTCCTCTTTCCCAGGCTTCTAGATTGGAAAATAGACCCAAGATCAGCAAACATTCAGGATAAAATATATAAGGCACCATTGACCTTTCTGTAGACACATGTCACATGACATCACCACCGTGGTCTTAGGACACATTTTTAGAAGAACTGGCTTGGTGGACCAGTCATTCCCCATTGGTTACTAAATTCTGTGTGTCACAAGTAAATGTTGCCAATGTTATTCACAACAGATCAAGGTCAAGGTCTCATCCACAGCGCATGTGTGATGGTCTCCAGAGGGCACGTTCTGAGCGCCTCTGCAATTCAATTCTTAGTGCCAGAACAATTGAGTAACTGCTGAAGAAACCCACCACAGGAAGAGGAGGAGCACAGACACTCCGAACACCACCTCAGCTGTGGCCAAGGGTGTGACTGTTTCTTAGACAGGACTGAGCTAGCAAACCTCAAGGTCCATTTCCCCCAGTGAGGCTCCAACTCCTCATGGTTCCATAACATCCCAAGACAGCGCCACCAACAGGAGACCAACTGTCAAACACTCATGCCTATGGGGTACATCACACATTCAAACCACAACAGGTACCAAGGAGAACGCCACCACTTAGGGACACTATGAAGAGGTTCCACAATGAAAGTTTCTCCAAGAAACCCCACAGCCAGTGTTCCAAGTGTCAGGTCAGATTTCCTAGTTAGAACTTCACAAAGGTCAGAGTGAGACCTCCAAAAAGACATGTCCAGGGGCTGGAGAGATGGCTCAGCGGTTAAGAGCACTGGCTGCTCTCCCAGGAGTTCTGAGTTCGATTCCCAGCAACCACAAGATGGCTCACAACCATCTATAGTGAGATCTGGTGCCCTCTTCTGGCCTGCAGTCATACATGCAGGCAGAACATTGTATACACAATAAATAAATAAATCTAAAACACAAAAAACAAAACCACATGCCCAAGAGTCTGGAGAGATGGCTCAGCTGACAAGGTACTGGCTGTATAAGGCAGAGTTGGATCACTAACACTTGGTGACGTCAGACGGGGAGGTGTGTACCTATAATTCCAGCACTGGAGAGGCAGAGGTCAGAGGACCCGTGGGGCTTGCTGGGCAGCCAGCCTAGCTGAATTGATGAGCTCCAGGCTCTGTGACAGACCCTGTCTTAAAAAATGAGGTGGAGCCTGGGAGATGCCTCGGGGGTTAAGAGCACTTCTTGCTCTTCCAGGGGAGCTGAATTTAGTTCTCAGGGCCAGGTATCTCACACTGCCTTTAACCCCAGCTCCAGATAATCCAGTGCCCTCTTCTGGCTTCCTGCACACAAGTGGTACATGCTCACACACACACACACATACACACACACACACACACACACACACACACACACACACAAAACACACGCGCACATAGAGGGGCGGGGGAGGGAGAGATTCTATAACAGAAGCAAATCTGGTTTGCTTGGTTTTTGTTTTCATTTAATTGTGCGTGGGGGTACTCAAGGTGTACAAAGGGAGGTCAGAGGATAACTTTGTGGAGTTGTTCTTTCCATCTTTACATGGGTTCTGGGGATCAAACTCTACCCTCTCCAGAACCTGTGTTGAAATGAACTCAGCACAACAGTGCTGGGAGGTAGGTCCTGATGGGAGCATTCTGGGCTTTGGATCCTTGGACTGGGGACACTCAACCTGTGGCGGAAGGTAAGCTTTCTGTCAGTAGTGTCTGATGTTTCTATTTCTCCCTGAATATTCACCCGTGTCTTTCAAGCTCTCCTCCGGCAGAAACTGCCCCTTCCCTAAATCAGTGAGTAGTGTAACCATGCCTCCATAGTCACTCATACTAAAAGTCACAAAGCAAATCCTCCCTCCTCCCCCATTGCTCATAACATCACACCCTTACCTCCTGTCCATCCTCGTGTGTTTCCTCGCTGCCCACTCTTGTTTCTGCCCGACATACTCACCCTCATTCTCTTACTACTGCGAAGAGTTCCTGTCCTATCCGTGAACTGAAATGTCCAGAATGCATGACTATCCAGGACCTTCCCCAGTCACCACAAGAGATTACTTCAAATCAGAGACCCTCGGCTTCACAAAAGCACAACCAGGTGCCTGTCACAAGAGCCCACGTGGAATTCCAAGAGTCATAATTTGCCACAATCCATCTGATCCACAGTGGCACACGACTTTAATCCCAGTATTCAGGAAGCAGAGACAGGCAGATCTCCAAATTCCAGGCCAGCCTGATACACAGAACCAGTTTCAGGACTGCCAGGGCTACCCAGAGAAAACCCTGTCTTGAAAAGCCAAAAATAAAATGCCATAATTCCCTACTTAGACTCCTCAGACCTCCAATCCCTCCAGGAACCTTAAGTGTATCAGAGGGGTTGGCTCTGGCCTGGGACTCTACATTTCTCCCAGCTAAGGTGAGGTAGATGCTGTCTGACTGTTAGATCACACTTGGAGTTGTAGAGAATATATGCAATCATAGCTCCATCTGGCAAGCAACAGATGAGGTTGACATCATCACTTCCATGTTATAGATAAAAAGCCTAAAGTTGAGCCAGGGTAATTAATTAATCCTTGAGTGTGTAAGGAGACAATGTGCCAAGGTTTGAAGTTGTATCTGTCAACTCACCATTTTTAGTAGAATTTGGAAGGTAGCCCAAACTAGCCTTGAACTCACTGTGTAGCTCAGGATGATCTTAAACTTCTGATCCTCCATCTCCTGAGTGTTGGGATCACAAATCTATACCACTGTGCTTGAAGAGCCAACCCAGTTGGTCAAGAGCTAAGTCAACACTCTACCCACTGAGCACATCCCCCCCCCAGCCCTGTGTGGTGGAATATTGTTTTAACTATGTAGAGAGGTGTTACATTTGTTTATGTTGTAAAATATTACTTTAAGTGTGTGAAGATGTGTTGTGTTTGCTTATGCTGCATTTGTTTAACCTTGCTTGCCTGAGGCACCTGAGTGGTCTAATAAAGAGCTAGGCAACAGAGGGATAGGTGGGGTTGGCAGGCAGAGAGAATAAGCAGGAGGAAGAATCTAGGCTCAGAGGGAGAGAATGAGAGAGAAAAGGAGAGAGATGCCCAGGGCAGAATGAAAGAAAGTTTAAAAAGCCCTGAAAGAAAACAAACAGAGAAACAGGTCAGTTTAAGTCATATGAACTGGTGGGACAAGCATAAGATAAGGCCACGCATTCATAACTAATAATACGTCTCTGTGTCGTGATCTACCCACACCAAGAATGTCTTTAAAAGCACCTGGCCCGTTCAGTCATCATCTCTTGAGCCCCAGCTCTCAGGCCCATGCCCGGAACACAGTAGATCCTCAGTAAGTGCTGGAGTGACTAAATTTCACTGCTGACCCAGAGCTGGGCCCCCATCTCTCAAGCCAGTCTGAAATCAAGTTTTTCTTTCCTTTCTTTCATATTTTTATTGTTTCCTTTCCTGCAAGACGATCCATGAAAGGTTTCTTAAAAATGTATGGGGAAACCCATCTAGGTCCATTCATAGAGTAGCAACACGCTGCACTGGCACTAAGACATTTCTGTGGGGAGGTGGTCACTAAGCCTTGTCTTCCGGAAACAAGGATCATAGTGACGGGGACTTCCACAGATGACATAAGTTATACTTGAGTATAGGATGTCTCTTGATCATTTCTGCAGCCTTAGTGTGAGCAGACTGGCACCAGGATGGGCTTGAGGACACCTGCTGAGTGAATCATCGGAGAGAAAGAAGGTCCCGACATGTTACTTTTAATTAACCATAATCACATAGTGCAAACCTGTGATGGATGCGTGCAGCATACAATGGTTGCATCGGAATAATCGCCGTGTCACCTCTGGCATTGACAATTTTTCACAAACAGAACATTCCATGTCCTCTCTGTCTAGCTATTTTGAAGGATAGGACACATTATAGTTTATTTTTAAGTCAGTGGGAGAACCCTCCAGAAAAGCTGCACTAGCCAGGAGCGGAAGCTCTTACCAGAGAAGGGGGGCACTCTGGCCCAGCAGGTGGCCCTGAGCCTGGAGTCCCCAGGCAGGGCCCAAGCTCTAGGAGAGGTGGGTGGGAGGCCATCTAGCTGAAGCCCTTGCCTGAGGTGCCAAGTGTATTTGTGTCTCCGAGCTGAAAATGGGTCCCTGCCTCTTGCCAACCATTCACAGGGGAGGGATGGTTAAAAAGCCAGAGAGACTGACTCATGAGGAAATATGAAGAAACAAAAAGAAGCATAGCGGTCCCCAAGTATGTTTAGCTTGGCACCAACATAAAAGGGGGAGACGATAAGGCTCCAAGTCAGAGGATGGCCACATGTGGCGTGTGGGCTGCCTGGGGATGCAGGGAAAGACACAGATGGGACACAGGAGGAGTGAGATGTGGGATCTGAGATGCAGAAAAGAAAACTAGTGCCTGAGTCCAGGACCTATTTCCTATGGGAGTCAGGGTTAGGAAGCACTTCAGCACCACAGTCCTCCATGATGACCGATCTGGACGTCAGCACCGGGAGATTACAGGGACCTTTCTGCAGCAAACACTTAAGGACCTTCCCCCACCCCTATGCCAAGCATGAGATCAGGCTTGGGGAAAAACAAACACCCCACTCTCAGGTAACCTACAATCTGTCTGCAAGAAGTCCCTGGGGCCTTCTCCTTGGCTGTTCCATCTACCCAGAATGTCCCTTCCACCAGACATCCACCTGACCACCTCCTTCATCTTGTTCAAGTTTATTTATGCATTCATTCATTTATTTATATGCATATTCATTATGGGGAGGGGCATATACACGTATGTGTGCACATATGACCAGAGGTCAGTTCTGGTGTCTTCCTCAGTTATGCCCCCCCAGCCTCATTTTTGAGACAAGGTCTCCCCCTGAACCTAGACTGGCTAGCCATCAGATATGCGGGAATCCATCTGTCTCTGCATCCCCAGCGCTGGGATGACAGGCACACGGAGACACGCCACTCTACCTGAGTTTTTATGTGGGTGCCAGGGATTCAATGTTAGTTCTTCATTCTTGCAGAACAAGTACCTCAGCCACTGAGCCATCTTCCCCACCCGCCAAGCTATAGTCGGGAGACATCTACACCCACCATATTTGTTCTGGAGACTGTCCTGGTCTGTTCCGTCTACTAGAATTAAGCTGGGTGATCTATAAACAAGAATCTCTCACCTATAGTTCTAGGGGCCAGAGATTCTGAGATCCAGCTGCCAGCATGTTCAGAAGAAATGAAAAATTAGTTTGTTGTCACTCCAAGTTGGCCATCTGTTACTTTATCGCCTCATGGAAGGAGTGGCTAGATCTCCATCAAGTCTCTGCTACAAAGGTAACTGTACTAGTCAGAGTTCTCTAGAGGAACGGCACTTATAGAATGAACGTGTGTGTGTGTGTGTGTGTGTGTGTGTGTGTGTGTGTGTGTGTGTGTGTGCTTTATTAAAATGACTTAGCAGCTGTGGTCCAGCTAATCCAACAATGGCTGTCTACCAAAGGAAAGTCCAAGAATCCAGGAGCTGTTCAGTCCACAAGGCTGGAGTCTCAGCTGTTCTCTAGAATATGCTGGATTCTCAAAGTAACAAACTTTAATGCCAGTGAAAGAGTGGACCTCTCAGGAGAGTGAGAGTAGCAGGCAAAGAGCAAAAGCTTCCTTCTTCCATGCCCTTTATATAGACTGTCCAGCAGAAGGAGTAACCCAGATTAAGACTCTTCCCACCTCAAAAGATCTCAACAGAATTAAAAGTAGGTCTTCCCACAACAAATGATTTAATTAAGAAAATAAATCTCTCATGTGTGTACCCAGACACTTGGGTTTTTTAGTTCATTCCAGATGCAAAGTGATAACCAAGAATGGCCATCACAGTCACCATGAGCACAGTCATACCCCCAAATGCCCTATCTCTTAAAGTATTGCATCATAGGGAGTGTATTAGTCAGGTGTCATGGCTGGATTCCCAGGACCCACATGGTAACTCACAACCATCTATAACTCCAGTTCCATAGGCTGTGATGCCTTCTTCTGACCTCCATAGGTACTAGACACATGGTGCACATGCAGACAAAATATTCATACACAAAAATACATCTAAAGATAATCTAAAAAATAAGATGACTGGAGAGATGGCTCAGTGGTTAGGAGCATTAGCTGTTCTTCCAGAGGTTCCAGGTTCAATTTCCAGCACCCCCATGGCAGCTCACAACTGTCTGTAACTCCAGCTCCATAGGATCCAGTGACCTCATATAGACATACCAGTGGGCAAAACACCTATGTACATAAAATAAAAATGAATAAGTTGTAATAAAAAAGAACTATCCACCACAATGGTGGTTGCCCTTTGACCTATACACACACATACACACACACACACACACACACACAGAGAGAGAGAGAGAGAGAGAGAGAGAGAGAGAGAGAGAGAGAGAGAGAGGTATATCTACACATAAATGAACCTCACAGCTTCCATATACATAACTCATTAAATGTGGGCTCACTTTGGGAGCAGGTGAAGACAGAAGGGAGTAACATTTACTGAGTATATTCTACATACAAGATGGCCTCCATCCTTCCCCACATCCCAAAGCTCTAAGACTCGGAAACGTGTAGGAATTTGTCCAAGCAAACACAGCCAGTCAGAGGCTGTGCTGGGGCTGAAATTTGGGTCTTCCTAACTGTCATGTGATGGGCTTTGCATAGCCACCCCCCAACCCGCTCCCCAGACAGGTGCAAGCCTACATCTTGGCCCTTGTTTCTATCCCCATTCCCATTTGCAGGTCTCTCCTAATGCTCCCTGTCACGGTTTGGTTGTGCAATGTCCCCTGTGGGCTCGTGTATCCAAATGCTTTGTCCTCAGCTAGATGTCACTGTTTAAGAAGGTTATGGAACTTTCAGAGGTGGAGCCTTCCTGGAGGATGACATCACTGAGGATGGATCCTGTGGTTTCATGACCCAGCCTCACTTCCTGTTCACTTTCTGCCTCCTGAGTGCTAATACAATGTGCCCTGCCAGCTTCCTGTGCCTGACACCATTTCTTCCCCTCACCTTTCCTTCCACCATGATTCCCTCAAAACTATTGTTTTTTTCTCAAGTATTTGGTTACATCAATAAAAGAAATCACTAATATACTCCTCATATGCCAAGCCTGGCAGGAATCAAGTCTTCTTCATCTTCCCTGGAATTGGCCACTTAATCCATGAGGGGGCCACCAGCTTAAATGGACCATCACTCCCAATGGACCTGTAGACCCTCCCAACAGACCTAGTTACCCCTTAACTGCCAGCAGCCAATCAGAAACAAGGAGATACTTTCTCATGACCTTTGCTTCCTTATTCCCGCCTGCATTCGTCAGCTGTGTGTGAACCTTAGGTAACTGACTTCCCATTTCTGAGCCTCGGAGACTCTTGTGGAAGATGGGACCTGACATTGTGAGAAGGCACAGACTTGCTCATGGTTGCCCAAACAATGTGTCTGGCCCTAAGAGATTCTCAGTGATCAGCAGGCTTTGGCCACTGGAAGACTCTGGGAAACTAAGCTTGACTTGTAGACAAATGTAGGTCTACATGAAAACCAGCCTTGAAGGCCTGAACATAGGCAAGCCCAGAGCACTTGGGCCAGATCTGCATTGGGGTTGTCCTTCCTAGGACTCACAGCTCACATAGCCATGGTGGAATGGCCCCAGGGAAAGGAACTCACAACGCCTATGAGAAAGTGAGCCTTGGTCACACTGAGGGTAGCAATTACAGAGGAGCTAGCCAGTGTCTCCCTGGATTATATATGTTTCGTTGCCATGGTGAAATACTTGACAGAATAGCTAGAGACGAGGAAAGGTTTCTTTGGCTCACAGTTTAAAGGTTCTAGTCCATAGTTCTCTGTTCCCTTCATTTGAGGACCGGAAGTAGGGTGAACCATTATGGTAGCTGGAGTATGTGGCAGAGAGGACTTACGTGGTGATGGACAGGAAACATACGTGGCTGGGAAACAGGGCAAGATATAGTCCCAAGGACACCGCCCCAGTGACCCACTTCCTCTAATTGGGCCCACCTCCTAAAGTTATCAGGACCTTCCAAAATAGGACCAACATCTGAGGGCCAAGTGGTTCAGCATGGCATCCTGAGTTAGAAATTCCCTAGTCACACTGCTTAGAGGGGAGTGATGAATACATTTATATCAGTGCTCTGCCTCACTGCCTGGGGTGTGGCCAAATGGCAGGTGAGTTTGCTGGTCTTACTTCATCCAGATTGGTGCCCCACAGGGAACTCTCCTTTCGGTGGCCAAGTTGAGGTTTATGGAGTTCTTTATCATCAAAGCTTGCTTTTCATTGGATGTCACCAGTCAGCAGTCCCCTGGCTTGACTCCCCCTACTGTTACTAAAGCCTTCTGCATATGGCCGCCACCTTCCCACCACCTGTAGCTATGTCCCTGGCTAACTGATAGCTTCTTGTCCCTTCTTTAACAGTAGTAGATACCTGCCATGCCAACAGTCACCATTGGCAGGTGCAGAAATGCAACACACCCCACTTGTTAGTTCCACAAACTTGCAGTATGATGCACTCAACACTCTGCACCTCAGTTTCCCTTCCTGAAACATAGCAAGGAAGGTGATGTAGGCTGCCCTGCTTGCCACTAGAGTAAAGCTGGATGGATAAACACGGAAGCACTTGAGAAAGGGCTTTGCTCTGCCCTAAGCCCTCATCCGCAGGGCAGCCGATTGCACACAGCTTACCGTGAACATGCTCCATGTTCTGTGGATTGAAGGGCAGGGAAGAACCCATCCTTTGGTTATTCTTAAACTTCCTTCCTGGAGAACTCAGCTATGAATCCAGCCAGGCAGCTCGGCTCATGTATAGCATTGATCTATTTGCCGTGTGATCTAAGCTAATCACTCGGTGTTTCACCATATAAGAAGTCACTGCATGACTTAGACGCAGACTTTCTGTGACTATATTATACTTGAGAGATTTAACCATGTCTAGAGGCCCATGGTCATGCAAATTGCCCTCATTAGAGAGCTCAGCCCTTAGTGAGAGTCCCCTTCTGCTTCCCTCCACCTCGTGTTTTATAGGTGAGGTACAAGGTTCTGGGAGCTTATTCACAAGCCACTGCCCACTGCCAATAAAGAACTGTGCCAGATTGGACGTTGGTCCTTTTGGTCCCAACACCTATTGTCTTTCATTTTAACCAAGAAACACAGAGACTTTCTGGACTTGCCATGACAGCCTGCCATGTCATTCTATAGGGACACTAGTTATGGTTTGAAAAACCCTTGAAGGGGTCATTAAAGTGGATGATCTTCACCTTCCAATAAAAATCACCCTGTGTGTAAACTGACCCTGAGTCCAGCCCTTTTGAGATTGAGGAGGAGGGACCTGGGGGGGGGCAGAACACCCAGCAGCACCTGCCAGGGTTGTGAAAGATGGAAATAACTGAAGAAGAAAGAGCAGGAAAACGCTTTCTTCCCCCGTCAAGTTAGAAGCCAGCAGAGAGAGCAGGAGCCGAGATCAAAAACCACTAAAGGTCCCTCAAGTCAACTTCTCCCTGTTTAATTAAGCAGAGAGTCCGCACCCCCACCCCCACTCCCTCAAACGCTTTGCAACTCAGCAAGAGCTACCTCAGTAGGTCACAGTTAAGCCTTCAAAGGATAGGCAGCCTCTGGGAAATGCCAGCAGCCCACAGGGGCAAGCTCCAGCCCCTCCCACTCTGTAGCCAAGCAGACCATCATGAGATGCCCAGGGAGGGTCCCCAGAGCGTGCCCTGGGCCTCTTCCACTCAGGGACCCTTGGCCTAGCCCTGAAGACATCAGTGCCAGAGAACGATAATCAAATCTCACAAAACCTTTCTTCCACCATCATGTGCAATGGGTTCTCGTTTATTTTGTATGGGTACAGGTGGTGCACACATGTATACATGATGGGAGATGTTACTCTGCAAATATGTTTCTAATACTGGTTAATTAATAAAGCACCGTTGGGCCAATGAGAAAGCAAGATAGGCAGGGCTAGGAGACAAGGAGGAAAGAGGAAGTAGTAAGGAGGGGTCAGCATGGAGAGCTTGGAGAAAGAAGATGCTGGCGGCGGCTCCCTGATAAGATGACCACGTGGAAATACTTAGATAAGTAGAAATGGGTTAATAATTAAGACAGAGCTAGCCCATAAACAACAATGGTAACTGGCTAACATGAATGTATCATATACAGAGTCTCTGAGTGTTATTTGGGGCTGGCGCGCCAGACTAGTGACGGGCGGGCTGGCGGAAAACATACAAGCTACATATACACATGCATATGATGGGTAGGGGACACTTTCCAAGTGTCGTTGGTGGTATTCACCTTTCAAAGACAAGTTCTCTCGCTGGCCTGGAGCTCTCTAATGACAAATTGCCTGGCTACTGAGTCGGCCTGTCTTCACCTCCTCAGTGCTGGGATTCCAAGCTCCTGCCACTGTGTTCTGCCTGCTTCTCTTTATGCCTAGTCTAGGGATTGAACTCGTGTCCTTGTACTTGCACACAAACACATTTCCCACCGAGCCATCTTCCCAGCCCTTTTTCTACTCTTTTTAAATCCAAGGTCACAGGTTTGGATCTCATTCCAGGACTCACAAAGGAGGATCCAGCTTCAGTTTGAAACCTCAGTCCATGAGATGGAGGCACCAAGTCCTCAAGCCATGTGAGGTCCAGACTGTACCACCCCATCAGCTCTGCTCCCTGCTCCGGCTCCACACTCCAGCAAACATCTCCAGTTTTTGGACACCTTAGTTCCTCCCCCAGCCTTCACCAAACTCCTCCCTCAGCCTGGATGTCCCTTCCTCTGCTCCCAAAGTCTTCCTGGATTCCTGGTTTACAACTACCACCATTGGCAAACACCTGCATTCACTAACCAGCCAGGCTGTGGCCAACAGTGGAGGTCAGGCTGTGAGCCTTTCTGGATGGCCAGTGTCCCCAAAGCCAAGGCTTCCCACCCTCATTTCTAACTGTGCTCCAGCTTGGGGCACACCTATGTTAAGAAACACACCTAGAGATGCCAGTAGACCTCCTGGGAAGAAGAAAGCAAGGCCTGTGGAACTTTATCCAGAACGGCATGAATGAGAGGGAAGATGGCCTCATTAGGTGTAGGCAGGAGCCCAAGAAGACCCAACCCTGTGAGGGGACTATAACTGAAGGCATCGTGTCTGACCTTGAATTTACAGAGTCCCCCTGTCTCCCACCTGTCCGTCACCCTTGCCTGTAGTAAGTAGTGCTGTTTGGGGAATGAAAGGAGGAGGGTGGGGGCTGGGGTCAAAGGATGGAGAGGGGAGCTCACAGGAATGATGTTAGCAGCTGGAGAGCAGGAGGAAACACTCCCTCAGAATATGGGGCTGGGTTCCGTGCAATGCATCCAGCAGACAGAGAACATCAGAGCAGGTGCTGAGTCTCCCTGGCCAGACTCAATTCCTCTGTGTTCTTACTCCCTGGCTGGCATGTGGGGGCAGTAATAGTACCTGTCTTCTAGGGACTGTTAGGACCCAGGGACTTAATTCAACAGCAGCTCCAAACAGAAGAACTCTTCAGAAAGCACATTTGTTATGGAATGAACCTTTTGTGTACTGTGAAGGTGTGTTGCTCTCATTGATTTAATAAAAAGCTAAACAGCCAATAGCCAGACAGAAAGAGGTTAGGCAGGACTTTTGGACAGGAAGAGGGTATAGGGATGAAGGATGGCGGAGTTGCCAGGAGGGGGCAGGAAGAAGTCAGCCAGAGTCAGACAAACAAAATGGGATAGAGGTGATAAAGCCATGAGGCAGGAAGTAAATTAATAAAAATGGGTTAGTTTAAGCTGTAAGAGCTAGTTAGAAACCAGCCTAAGCTATCGGCCGAGCATGTATAATTAATGTAATAAGTCTCTGTGTGGTTATTTGGGAACTGGCTGGCAGGACAGAAAAGTCCACCTACAAATATTGGCTGTGCGTTGCAGAAGAGGAAATAGAGGCTGAGAGGCAATTCCAGCAAGAGTGTACCCTCATACTAACTAGGTTCCTGCTGAGGTCCCTAGCAGGCAGGAGAGGATGCCACTCCCTGCGCTGTGGGAAAGGTCACCATGTAAAGTACAGGTTCAAACCTGATGGCAGAGTGGGGACCCCTGTCGGCCTCTGTGGAGCCTGCCACGGTGTCAGGGAGTTCGAGGCTCCCCGGGGCTACTGTGCAGGCTAACATAAAAGCAGGCTCGCCTTGGCTTCTGCACTTCCAAGAACAACAGAGGCAGCAGGGTGGAAGCTGCCAGAGCCTCTTTCCAGCAGAGGCACAGAGAGCAGAAAGAAGGCACCGACTTCTCTCTGTGGTCTCCATCTAAACCTCACTTTCTCTCCCTGAGGGAATCTCCCAGCAACCAGCCAGAGGTTGGGTCCTCTGCTGTGGAACAAAGAACACTTTGAGGTTTCACCAGAGGCTGCAAGGCTCTCTGTCCCTGAACTGCTAGGATCTCCAGGGAAGGCCTGGACACCCCACCCAGCACAAAGGGAGCCCTGGGGTGGGCTGGGTTGCAGGCTGGTCCAGTCTAAAGGCAGCACGACCTGCCACCCTCGAGTTGGCCCTAGGAGCTCATAAAGTGAGCTAGCAACAGAGAATGAAAGCCAGAGGCTCGCCCAGGTGGCCCTAGGTTGTTACCAGTAGAATTTCCTCTGCCAGCCGCCTGGCCCCAAATAACACGCAGAGACTCCATATTTGATACAATGCTGTTGGCCAGCTACTATTATTGTTTATGGGCTAGCTCTGTCTTAATGATTAACCCATTTCTACTTATCTAAGTATTTCCACATGGTCATGTTATCTGAGCACGGCGGGCCAGCATCTTGCTTCCTCTAGGTCAGCATCTTGCTTCCTCTAGGCTTTACGTGCTGACTCCTCCTCACAACTTCCTCTTTCCTCCTTGTCTCCTAGCCCCGCCTATCCTGCTTTCCCATTGGCCACAGTGCTTTATTAATTAACCAGTATGAGAAACATATTTACAGAATAACATCTCCCATCACTAGGTAGTGTGGCCTGTGGTCTCTTCTGCTGGAAGGGAGCCAGCTTAAGTTTGATGGGTAAGTGGGTTCCCACAGGTACCCCAGGTCTCCTGCTTCCTAATTGCTTGGGGAGTACTCCTCTGAGGAGACAGAATCTCCGTGTGAATGAAGCCTCTCAGCCTTCACAAACAGTGGAAGGCCGAAGGAGACCACACTCTCCTGCCTCACAGGTGGGACGATGGGATGGTGGTCAAGAACACATTGCAAGCCTGCCTGACAGCCCGTCATTCTGTTGCTAGGGAGGCTGAGGCTGGGGAATCATAAGCCCGGGGGTAGCTGGGGTTACAGAGTGTTCAGTCTTAGCCTAGGGAACTTAAGTGGAATGTAGTCTCAAAAGTATAAAACACTGTTTTAAAGGTTCCAAAGAGGTGGGGCGTGGTGGCACACACCTTTATCCTAGTACTTAGGAGGCATAGGCAGGTGGAGCTCTGTGAGTTCGAAGCCACAGTAATTAGAAAGTATCAGAAATAAATACTACAGCCAGTGAGATGGCTCTGTGGGTAACAGTGTTTGTGATTCAAGCCAGACAACCCAAGATCCACCCCGGAACACACATTAAAAAGTATCTGTAATCCCAGCAATTCTTATTGTGAGATGGGAGACTGATAATCACCAGAAAGCAAAGCCTGAAAGGGTCTCTCTAATCTCCATACTCACGCTGTGCCACACATGAGCCTGTACCACACACACACACACACACACACACAGTATCAATAATAATAATAACACACTCTGTAATAGTAATAATAATAACACACTCAGTAATAATAATACTAATGCACTTAATTTTAAAATGGAGCTGGTGAGTGCTCAGCAGATGAAGGTGCTTGTGCGAATTAAGGTAATCATTTTCCTAAGACTGATTCCCACATTGGAGGAGAAAAGAATTGACCACTGGTCTCCACACATGTGCCAAAGCACGTGCCTACACACACACACACAAACATACACTCACACACACACACTAAATGTCAAAAAGAAGAAAAAAAAAAAAAAAAAAAGATGGGACCAGTGGGCTGGTTCAGCAGGTAAAGCATCTGCCATTAAGCCTGATGGCTTAAGTGTAATCCCCAGAATCTACATGGTGAAAGGAGGTGACCCACTTTTGCAAGCTGTCCTCTGACCTGCAGACCCACGTGCATGTTGTGGCACACTCTACACACATACATACACACACACACACACACACACACACACACACTAAATAAATGTAGTTAAAATTTTCATTTTTAAAGACTTTTGAGACTTACTCTTTTTTATTTTGTGTAGGTAGGTGCTTTGCTTGCAGGGATGTCTGTGTACCACGTGTGTGCAGTGCCTGCAGAGTCAGAAAAGGACATGGGATCCCCTAGAACTAGAGTTGCAGATGGCTGTAAGCTGCCATGTGGGTGCTGGGAATGGAATCCATGTCTCCTGCGAGAGCAGCCAGTGCTCTTAACCTCTGGGCTATCTCTTCAGCCCCTTACATATTTTTCGAAAATTTAAATAATTGGAAAAAATGCTAAATGTTGTTAAGATTCGGGAGAACCCAAACCTCTGACCTGAAACCTGTGAAAATATAAAGGGAAGATTAGGGAGATGACTCGGTGGGTGTGAAGGTCCCGTTTAAGGAACATCCGTTAGGAACATAATTGGGATTATATACATTTTGATATAAAGACATTAATTACTGAGCTTTTCATAATGATTTATAAGTTAAGAACAGCCCAAAGGTTTTGAAAACAGGAAATCAATTTAGCATAGTTTAGCATGAAAACATTGGATGCAATATTCTACAGCCAATAAAAATGATCATTTCAAAGAATATATATAATAACAGGAAGAAATGCTCACTTTGTGATATTAAGTGAGAGAAATAGAACACAACTCTTTGATGAATTGGAAATTCACATTTTTTTTTTTTAACTATGTAAACAAAGCTAAAGAAGTTAGGCAAACTATGTGGGCTCCAGAGCCAAACCCATGGGGAGAGCCATACTGTACTTGAGCTCACTGCTTTGACCTTTTGCCCACTCTGGGGGGAGAGGGAGGGCCCAGGACAATAGCTCACAGGAGTCACCTGGAGGAGGCGGGGAAGTTTCCCAGGGGAGGGGCTCAGGAAAGACCAACACATCAATCACCTGTGCAACTGATGGGATTGGCTAGATGATGTGGGTAGGCGTGGTAGCCGGCAGAGGTGTTGGTGGTATCTGGGTAAAGCTAGTAACAGGAACCAGGGAAGTACAAAAACTTACATGACCTAAAGTGTGGGCGCTCGGATTTGAACCACCACTTTCCATTGGGGCCTCGTTTTGTCCTCAAATTTTTACCAGATGGTTAGGGTTATTTGTCACTTCCTTGCAGTACGGGAGTCAGGAAGGGGAGCTGGAGAGATGGCTCAGCAATTAAGAGCATTGTGGGCGTGCTCTTCCAGAAGACTTGGGTTTGAATTTCAGCACCCACATGGCAGCTCACAACTGTCTGAATCTCCAGTTCCAGGATGGGTCCAACACCCTCTTCTGGCCTCTGCAGGCACTGCATGCACTTGGTACACAGACATACAAGCAGGCAAAACACCCATGCCCATAAAAATACATTTTAAGCTAAACAAATAAGAAAACTAAGGAGAGAGAGGAGTTAGCTTTTGTTGAGCACTTCTATATGTCAGGTCACCACTGGTGAGTCCCATCGACTTCTGAACAGATTGTTCAAAAGACTGGTGTGTGTGTGTGTGTGGTGTGTGTGTGTGTGTGTGTGTGTGTGTACGTACACATGCATGTACTCACACAAATGCATACACACAAAATAAATAAATAAATAAAATAGAAAAGCTAGATTTGCACCCACATTTGACCCTAGATCAGGCGACTACACCAGCAAGTTCTGTGGTGCAGCATTTAAGTGATAGAATGCCAATCTTCAAAATTTTGTTCAAAAAAAAAAAAAAGCCACTGGTTCACAGACCAAAATGAGTGAAAATCTCCAAATCAAAATCTTAGCAACTTAACTTCATAATAATTTCAATTGATAATATATCAAGATGGAAAGGACTAGAAAAGTAATTAACACTTAATCAAAGGCACAATGATGCACACCTTTGTTGTTTTGGTTGTTATTTCGTTTCATTTTCTGAGACAGGGTTTCTCTATGTAACATTCTTGGCCATCCTGGAACTCACTCTGTAGACCAGGCTGGCCTTGAACTCACAGAGATCCACTTGCCTCTGCCTCTGCCTCCCCAGCACTAGAATTAAAAGCATGTGTCACCACCAACCTGCTGTCAAATTTTCTTACCTGAAGCAGCAAAAGCAAACTTCATGACGAAAAAAGGAAGCTTGCAGCTTTTTTTTTTTTTTTTTGGGCATCTTATTGCAGCTCCCAGAAAATTCAAATAATTATTTTATTCAAAGAAAATTTTCATGGAGGCCAGTGCGACAGCTCAGAGGATCAGAGCGTCTGACAAACCGATCTAATGACCTGAATTCACACTATAGAACCCATAGTAGAAGGAAGGAACCTGTTACAAGTAGGTTTTTCCCACTGCCAGTCTGGTCCCACCGCCTGCGCCAGCCACAAATAACACGCAGAGACTCTGTATTTGATATAAGGCTATTGGCCAGGTACTAGTTTCTTACCGGCTAGCTCTGTCTTAATGATTAACCCATTTCTACTTATCTAAGTATTTCCACATGGTCATCTTATCAGAGAGCCGCGGGCCTGCATGCTGCTCTCTTTCGGCTCTCCATGCTGACTCCTCCCAACTCCTTCCTCTTTCCTCCTTGTCTCCTAGCCCTGCCTATCTTGCTTTCCTATTGGCCAACAGTGCTTTATTCATTAACCAGTATGAGAAACATATTTACAGAATAACATCTCCCACCAGGAACCAACTCCCAAAAGATCACCCATCAATAAGGGAACAAGTGAATAAATCATGGTATATCCATACAATGGACTAATAAGCAGTAATCAAAAGGGAAAATACATAAATGCAAGGACGCTAGATAAGACCCACAATGCAAGCTGACCACGAAAGACTATGTACAGTATGATTCATTTATAGGGCATTCTATAATTCTCATCTGTGGATGGTTTTGTCCCTCCTCAGGGATAGTATTTGGAAATGTCTGGAACAGTTTTCAGTTGACACAGCTACTGGCATTGAGTGAATGGAGGCCAGGGAGGCTGCTAATGGCCAACTACACAGGGCAAACTCCACAGCAAGGAGTCAGCAATAAGACTGGGAACCTGCTGATAAATGACTCTAGTCACGGTGCAACTTGGTGATCATTTCTGGCTTCCAATGGGAAAGTGAGGATTTGTTGCAACAGAACATGAGTGAAAGGGAAGTTTTATGCCACCTCCCATCTGGGATTACAGACACACCACCAAGGACAGAAGCCAGGCTGCCAGGCTTGCACAGGCTGCTTGGCTAATGCTTTTACCCACTAGGCCATTTCCCCACCCTTAAAGGAAGCATCATAGTTCATGCAAATTATGTCTCAATAAAGCCAACGTTTGAAAAATAACTCTGGATGCTGATTTAAAATACATTCTTTGCTACTCCTATCCAGCTGGTAACAAAAAGGTCATGATTATAAATTACCTTAAGGTGAAATCTATTTTTAAACAGGTTCTTGGGGATCCCAGGTTATGTAGTCTGCGTTAATCCTGAATTTCTGACCCTCCTGCCTCCCCTTTTCAAGTACTAGGATCACCACCATAACTGATTCATGCAATGGTGGGGATTGAACCCAGGGCTTTGTGCGTGCAAGGCAAATATTCTGCACACTGGGGCATGTCCCTGAGCCTCTTTATGTGGAATTCTTAGAAAAGCTGTGTCTTTCGTTGGGTGGGAACTTGGTTACAGTGGGAAACACATCACATAAAATTGAATCCATGTTTCCTAATTAGAATCAGAAGAGGATGGAACTAGAAGCAAGAAGCAAACACTGCTGGTCAAGCAACAGCACTTTAGTATCCTGCTATCATACACATGTACATGTGTGAACACAGTGATTTGATGTCATTGACATGGAGCCAAGAAAACACCTTTGTAAAATAACCATTGACCAGCCTCTGCCTTTGTATTTTCACTCGCCGGTCCTTCAGCAGACCCCAGAGACTCTCTGCCTTCCCAAGGGCACAGCAGACTTTGGGACAGTGATATTGAGAAGAGAAGAGAAGTCAAGACTGGGCAATGAGAGTCTTATAATCACATTCTGTCCTGTGCTAGAACAAGTCACCCTCAAGGGTGAACAATTCGTCCGAGTCTCCTGGGGTGGGTAGCCTGAAATCAGTGATGGTGGAGATGTTTATACCATGAGAATAAGAAGATGCTCCCAAGACAGGAGAGTTCCTTGGAGACCAGCTTGTTCAAGGTCACCAGCATCCAGCCACTCTGACTCAGAGGGAAATGAAACTCATACCCTAGAGAGAACAGGCATGGGTGTGAACAAAGCCAGTTGTGGTTTGGAATTCATGAGTTTTCCTTTTAGGTCATAAAGAAAGTTGCCGCTACCCTGAAGATCTGTCTTCCTATTGAAGAAACAGGACGGGAGTGAGGGTGGGGATGGGGGATGGGGGACAGCCTGGTGGGACTCTATGGAGTAGTTTAAAAGAAAATAGTAAATGGTAATACTGGCCCTTCAGTTTAAGTAAAACAAAAATGCTTACTTTAGAACCTGCTCTCAGCAGAAGGGAGATGTGGGTAAGGGAGAGAGCCCTGGAAGCTCTGAAGATCTGAGTTTGATCCCCAGAAACCCTGTAAAAAGCTCGAGACCATTGTAAGCACTTGTAATCTCAGCACTCCTAGTGGGAGAAAGGCAGAGATTGGGAAGCCACCCAGAAGCCTGGAGGTCAACTAGCAGTAGAGTACACAGTGTACAGTATTGAGAGAGACCCTGAATCGGCAAGGCAGAGGTCAGAACTGGCTCCCAAAAGCTGTCCTCTGGCCACACACAAGAGGTGGTCCCCATTCACTGCCACTCCACTTAATCAATGGCTTCATTAATTTAGAAACAGGCAGCTCAGGTGGTAGAGTGCTGGCACACAGACAGTGATGGGTTGGCTCTCCAACATAAACTGGGATTGGTGGCACAGACCTGGAATCCTAGCATCCAGGAAGTAGAAGCCGGAGTTCAAGGTCATCCCTAGCTACATGGCAAGTTAGGGGTAGCCAGAACTACCCTGCCCATCACAAAAATGGGAAACCCCAGTTTTGGTCTTTGGTAAAATCCAGTGGATGGAGAGAAGTGAGCTTGATCTTAGCTATGCTCTTGAAGGAAGGAGGCAGGACCCGATGTGTAGCCACCCCAGCACAGCTTCTGTGGGACATACAGTGACGTCTCAGGCTCTTTCCTAAAGACCTCCATGGCAGCCCGAGCATAGCTCAAATCCCCGCTCCCTAACATGACTTGTTGCAGCATGTTCTCTGGCTTTATTAATTTTTTTATGAAACCCATTTAATTATAAAAATAAGTATTTTATATTTATATTGCTTCATTTAAAAAAAAAAAAAAGCCCACTAGACCACCCATATGGCTGGGTGAGTGAGGAACCATACAGCTCCCAGAGAGTCTGCCTCTTTTCACTGAAAGGGACAATGAGACTGGGGGGGGGGGGGAAGCCTTACATAGTTAAAGTGTTAAGGAAACCAAAATACAGTTTCCCAGAATTCAACACGCTCTGGCTTACATCTTCATTCCTAGAACCTGCCGTTGCTCTGATATGAGTAGACAGGACTTCTAAAGACCTAGTAACCGACTGTGCTTCTGACGTCACAGGGTCACACTGCACTCTCTAGAAAGCAGGATAATTCTCACATGGCTTAGAATCCTCTTGGTTACATCCTCAAGACCAGAAGGAAAAAAAAATCCCATGGAATTTTCTCAAACTAGTAGAAGCAGTAAGAGAGTACCATAGCCATCTTTGGGGTTGTGTGTGTGTGTGTGTGTGTGTGTGTGTGTGTGTGTGTGTGTGTGTGTGTGTGTGTGTGTGTGTGTGTGTGTGTGTGTGTGTGTGTGTTGTGTGGTGTGTTCATCTAAGGCACTTAAGAGAGGCCCGAGCTAGGGGAAAGAATGAGTCTTCTGACTGCTCTGGCTTTATTTTTAAGGGACCAAAAGCAAGGGGGCTCAGGGTTCCCTGTGAGTACTGGCTCTACACTGAGCTGCCTCCTGTTTTCTGGGAACCAGCTTAGTCCACGGGGCAAATGCTCCTACCATGGGACTAAGACTATGTACACCAAGTGTGGCTGGATCAATACCAGCAAAACTGAGGTTTTATGCAAAGATTAGAGCCACCGTGCATTCTAGGGTTTAAGGGCTCTTCTAGAATGATCTAACTCATCTTTAAAATGGGATCTTTTTTCCCTCATCAAGGCAATGCTGAACTGTGTGTGGTGGTGATGTTGTATACTTATAATCCTAGTACCTGGGAACTAGTACTTGTACCTAGCACAAAAGGATTCCAGCCTGGGCTAGACAGTGAGTTCAAAGCTAGCCTGGGATACATAAGAAGAACCTGTCTCAAAAAAAAAAAAAAAAAAAAAAAAAAAACAGTGTTGGAGTTGGATCATCACAAAAGACCATGTGCTTGAACACATCTTGAATAGGCCATTTTGAACCCACACAGGCCTTCTGCATGAACCCCTGGAAACAAGGAAGAAAAGACAGCTACAGAGGCCCACAGCCAGCAGCCCCACTGGGGCAGCCAGTGCAAGGCCTGGGATCCAGACTCCAGGCTCTGGCCCTTTGAACCTCTGGGCCTCTAGAGTTGCCGTGGGACCAAGGGGAGGGAGGATGGCCATGAGCATAGCCTGGTCACCCCAGAAAAGAAGGACAGGGAGACTGTCATCCCTCTCTCCCTCCCCCTTTCCCTCCTCCCTTCCTCTGCTGGCTCCCTCTGCCAGTGGGATTTCTAAAAACTTGATCCAAAAAGAAAAAGAGAAAGAAAGGAAGAAGACACAAAAGAACAGGAGGGGCAAACCCCAGGTAGAAATCAATGCTGCCTTTAAACCTTCCCCCCTGAAAGGCTTCTCGTCTCTGGGAAGCCACTGAATGGCTGGGAAACTGTTTTTAATAAACAAGAGTTCAAACGCTAGTCTCCGTAGCCAACAGTCACGCCTTAAACTCTAAACTTTACATGAAAACTCTAGCAGTCCCTTTGAACTCTCCTTCCCTCTCCCGCACGGCACGGCATTCCTGTGTTTATGCATTTTTCGAGATTGCTGGCAGGATCGGAGGCTTTGAATACTTCCCCGGCTGTTTAGCAGCCCTCCTGCCTTCAGAACCCATTAATGCCCCACTCAGCAACATCAAGGTATTGCTTTGAAGTCCCTTCTGGCTACGGGCCTCTCACACTCTCTGGTTACTGTGCAATCAAATAATTAAATGGATTCTCAGGGAAGAAAAAAAAATCATTCTTTTCCTTGGTAATTAATCACTCCAGGTTGGACGGGGGCACTGGCTTGCCAGGGGAGTGAGAATCCATAAGGCTCCAAACCCAGAAGTCTTTGCTTGTGGCCCCTGATGAAGGAAAATAATAACAAGAAAGTCAGCTGGACCTCCAGTCTGGTTCTGATATACAGTTGCTCTCTATTCAGGGCTCCCGGGTCTCAGGATCCCGACCTAAGGAGGCCTCTCGGCCATGAGGATGCTTCTGGGGCTGTGAGGTGGATGAGACTATGGCTCAGGCTCCTCTTGGCCAAAATGAAGTACAAGGCAGGGACCAGGGCTATGCCCTCTCAAAGGGCACCCACCGGGCAGAAGGAAACGTGAAGGAAAACTGGGGGATGAGTACGAGGGAGGAGGAAGGAAAGAAGAGGAAATGGGGGGGGTGAAGGAGAGATAAGTAAAGGGGGCGAAGAAGAATGCAGAGAAGAAAGTGGAGATGGAGAAATTGAGAGGAAGTGAGGGTAAAGATGGAGAGGAAGGTAAATAGGACAGGGAGAGGGAGAAGGGAGGGCACAGGGAAAGGGTAAAATGAGGGGAACAAAAAGAAAGAAGGAGGAGTCAGAAAGAGTGGAGGACTGATGAGGAGCCACTGGTTTCTCTGATCTCCCTCTGCCGAGCCCTCTCCAGGACTGAGCACCTCCAAAACAAAGCCCAGAGGCCCTTCCATCAGGGCTTGGGGCGTACTAGCCTGGTGGAGTCCAGGAGTTAGAGCCTTGGTGACCACTGGTCTTTCCCACTCTCTTGGCTTTGTCCACGTTAGCTTCTTCTGAGCATTCCCAGAATGCTTCAAGACTCAAAAGTCCCTTCTCCTGGGGAACCAGGCAAAGGCACGGCTTTGGAGGCTCCAACACGCTCCATCATGTAGCTCTGCCCACATAATCGGGATCTCTCATTGGCTTTCCCATTAGTCAGGGACTGTGTCTTTACTATCTGTGTCCCCATCCTACCATCCAGGCACACAGTAGCTCTCAGAAGATGAGATTGATGCTGGCCATGAGTGTGGTACCCAGAGAACTATGCATAGGCTTGGCTCACAAGAAAGTGTGTGTGTGTGTGTGTGTGTGTGTGTATGTGTGTGTGTGTGTGTGTGCGCGCGCGCATGCACACATTGGTGTTTTGCCTACATGTATGTCTGTATGACAGTGTTGGATCCACTGGAACTTGAATTACAAACAGGTATGAGCTGCCATGTGGGTGCTGGAAATTGAACCTAGGTCCCTTAGAAGAGCAGTCTCTCCAGCCCAGCTCCCAAGAAACTTTATATGCAGTCTATGATGCATCCTAGGATCTGCTTGTTCACCTCCAAGTAAGCATGAGACCCTCTGTGGCTCAAACCTGAGGTGTCTAACTCACCTTGTTTTCCAAAGTAGCCAGTGTCCCCTCTTCCTCTCCACTCCTGAATCACACAATAAGCACACCTGAACCCCCAGGGACAGGACTCTGTGACATTCAAAGCAGCCTTGAGAACAGATCCCAGCTTAGGGACCGGAGCCATAGTTAGAATTCTTCTGGCTCTATGATAAAAGAATGTGGTGGTTTGAGTGAGAATGGCCCCTAGGCTCACAGATTTGAATGCTTAGTCATCAGGGGGTGGCCTACTTGAGAAGGATTAGGAGGTGTGGCCTTACTGGAGGAAGCGTGTCACTGGGGGTGGGCTTTGAGGGCTCCTTGTCTCTGTCTTCCGCTGCCTGTGGATCTGTACATAGATCTCTCAGCTCCTTCTCCAGCACCATGTCTGCCTTTGTTCCACCATGCTCCCCATCATGATGATCATGGACTAAACCTCTGAAACTGTAAGCAAATTCCAATCAAACGCTTTCTTTTATAAGAGCTGCTATGGCCATGGTGTCCCTCACAGCAATAGAACACTGACCAAGGTGCAGAACAATAACAAACCCACATCCAGTTGGCTGAGAAGGAGATAAGAGTCATTAATTCACAATACTGGGCTCTCAGAACTGTTGAAGCCAAGAGTTCAAATGCCATTAGGAACAGATCATTCTTTTCTTCTGCTCTAGCTACCCTCTCTGTGGGCCTCTGTTCACGTCAACCTCAAAAAACTGGTCTTCACATCACAAGCCCCAAGAACCCTGAAATTTATTCTACACTTTAGAAGCCCCAGGAGAAAAGGCCACTCCAGGAGCAGTAAACCTGTGGTTTACTGTGGTTCACCTCCTGTAAACCAGCATTTTGGAGGCTCAGGCAGGAGGATTGCCATAAGTTTGAGGCCGACCTGGGTTACATAATGAACTGAGACCAGCCTGGGATACAGTGTAAGAATCTGTCTCAAAAAGAAGAAAGGGAGGCTGGCTCATTTGGTAAAGGTCTCATGATTTGAATTTGATCCCTGAGACTCAAATAGTAGAATGAGAGAAAAAGAGTTCTACAGATTGTCCTCTGGTTTCCACAGGGCACACCCGCCCACAGGCACACACACACACACACACACACACACACACACACACACACACACACACACACACACACCTCCACATGCACAAATAAATAAATAAATATAACAATAAAATTTACGATTTCATTCTTGGAATTCTAACAAAAGTCCCAAGACTGACTCTCATTGGACCAGCTTAAGTCACATGTCCATCTGTGAGCCAATAGCAGTAGACAAAATCATGGTCCACACTAACTGGTCACATGCCTGTCTTTGCAGCTGAGAAGTACTCTGCAATGGAAAACAGAGGTGCGGCTGCCTCTCAATGAGAGCATGCATGTTGGAGTTCTGAAACACTGGGTGACAATGGTGTCATGAAGTCCCCCCCCCGGAAGAAAGTGACTGGGAAGATTCTGCCTGCTGATGATGATGGAGAGGAAGCAGGGATCAGAAACAAGACCTTGTCCAGTCTTGTACACAGCTGGGGGGCATGGCTCAGTGAGCCAGATGTAATGTAACTGTCGGCGGCGTGACACAGCCTAGAGTCACCTGAGAAGAGACTCACAATTGAAGGACTTCCCAGACTGGATTGGCCAGTGGTAGATTGATATAGGAGGGCCCAACCCATGTTGTGGAGCAGGGACGCCATTCCCAAGGCAGGTGGTCCTGGGATGTACAAAGAAGCTAGCTGAACACAAGCCTCTGGCTGAGCCAGCAAGCATTGTTCCTCCCTGGATTCTACTTGAGGTTCCTCATGGTGGACTCTGTCCTCCCCAAGTCATTGTTAGCCATGGTATTTAACACAGCCACATAAAGGAAGCTAGAACACCAGGAGAGTAGCAGACGAGCCAAAAGGTGACCAGGGAGTGGGATGTCCTACCCAGAAGAATCAGGACAAGGCAGGCAGAACGCCAAGCTGACCCCCCCCCCCCCGCCCGGACCTGGGGGTTGGTACATGGCCACTCCAGAACCCAGAGTGCACTGTGACCTAACCCTGCCTTCTGCCTCTGAGTAGGGGGGGCTTTGTTCTGGCTCTTACTTGAAAAGGAGGGAGGAATCCAGCAGGTCTGGACCATGATGAGGACTGAGCCCAGAAGTGACCAAAAGGAGGGCTGGGAACTTAACTTAATGCTAGCACGTGTCTAGTGTCACATGGCTCTGTGTTTAGTTCCCAGCTCCAGAGTGGTGACAGGGAACTCGCAAAAGACCACCAACAACAATGAAAGGGTACAGCAGTGACCACCATGCCCACTTATCCGGAGCAGAATCTTCTCACTTGGGGTGGAATCAGCCTGGAAATTTGAACATCTTAAGACGTTTCTGAGTCACAGGTAGACTTCTTTGACGTTTAAAAATAAAAAGCTAATTCTGGGTGTTTTTCAAATTCTCTACCATAACCCATGTATTCGGGGGAGTCAAGGAATAATAAAAACTACAGGATTAGGATCCCGGAGTGACCTGTGTAAAAACACAGTAGAAACAAACTTTCTAATATAACCCGGTTTTCCATTTATTTCAGTAATTCACCATTTCTCTGGGTGGCGGTGTGGAGGACCCGGCTGTCCCTCAGTCCAGACAACTGGCCTCTGGGCTGGCCGGAAGCAGGCCACGGGTGCAATGCTGCCACCAGAGACAGGTTGAGCAAGGCTTTGCATCCCACCGGGCCTGGCCAGGGCTCAGATGCATGGCAGCTGTGGCCTTCCCCAGCCCAGCCCCCTCCTTCCCTCACCTCCTGGGCATTTCAGGCTCAATAAATGAACAACAAAGGCCTTGTGGCCACCTCAGCCATGCCAAGAAATGGGTGTCATCTGGAGGCTGTGCCAGCAGCCCCCACCCCCACCCTTTCATGTTGACAAACTATGTTGATGGGAAGACTTAATTGCTTCTCACTCTCTGCAGCCTCCAAGTGCTCAGGAAGGGCTCACAATGCATTTCTACCATGGACTCTCACATAAGATTTGATACTGGTGGAAACAATGCCACACACCCTTTGCCTGACTGGGGGGAGCTGAGCCTACAATGACTGAGAAGGGTCCCAATAGAAATCCTCCCTCTCCTGACACAAAGGCACCTCTGGAGCGGGCAATGGATCTCTTCCCTCAATAAGACAGGCTTTGGGGATCACACTCCCAGGACTGTGCCAAATTCAGAACCCCCTAAGGAAGGGACAGCTCAGCAGGAGAGGATGTAACTCTGGGGCAGGAAGGTTCTAGATAGCAAAGGAGACCCTCAGTTTCCGACTGGGGAGCCCATGTTTCTTCAAGGGAATCTGTTCCAGAGTTTTCTATCTTGGTCAGCAGGATGGTTTGCAGAGGAGTAATTGTGTCCCCTTATTTCTATCATATTTAGCCTTCATAGACACAGAATGGAAGGATCCAATTTCATCTTCTATTTTCCAATTTGACCTTGGCTGGATAGAAATGAAAAGTGGGGCCCATTTACCGCTCGGGAAGGAGAAGCCCAGGAAAGATGCCTTCCTGGGCTCTGATGGGTGTTGGGAAGTGAGCAGGATGGGAGGATGAGTGAGAAGAAAGTCTTCCTTCTAGGGGTGATGCTGTATGTGTGGACATCCCGGAACTGACTGTATCGGATACTGACCCTGAACTCACAGCAATCCTTCTGCCTCAGTCTTGTGAGTGTGATTGCAGAATGACAGGTATGCAGGACCACGCTGGACTTTGTACTGCTTTTTGTCGTTGTTTTTGGTTTTGTTTTTGTTTTCCTCCATCTGAGGACAAAACAGCAAGAGGACTAACAACATTGTGGCTACTGGTCACAGTGGAACGGATTATCAAAAGGATACAGTGAGGTCTAACACCCCCACCCCCAGAGTGTGACCACGTGACCTCATTTGGCAGTAGAGTCTTTATACACACAGGTTGAGGTCGGCATCAAGATGGGTTGCAGGCAATGACTTGTATTCTTCTACAAGGGAAACTGCTGGGCTGCAGAGACAGCTCGGCGCCTAAGAGTACTTGCTGCTCTTTCAAAGGACCTGGGTTCAGTTCCCAGTGCCTATGTAGAGGCTCACAAACCTCTGGGACTCCAGTTCTAGAAGGGTCTGAGTCCCTCTTCTGACTTCAGAGGGCTCCTGTGCACACACACTTCACACAGACATACTCCAGGCACACGCATTTACACACAAAGAGCTGGACACAGAGACAGAACGTGTAGAGGGGGGATGACATGATATGAGGAAATGTAGACAGGCCACGCGAGGGTAAGCTGCATCACCACAAAGCAAGGTGCTGTGTGAAGCTGGAGGAAGCAAAGAGGGTCCTTCCAGAAGGTCCTTCCTCCTCTGCACCGTTCTGGGAACATGATCCTGTTTTCACCTGGTTCAACTTAGTCTCCTCTCCTCTCTTCCCCTCCCCTCCCCCTCCCCTCCCTCCCTCTGCCCCTCTCTCTCCCCCCCCCCTTTCCTGACAAGGTCTTCCTATATAGCCCAGACTGTCCTTCAGTTTATTGATCTTTACACCTCAGTCTCCCCATAATATGCTCTTTTTTCTTTTGTGGTCCAAGAGCGTGGGTATGGTTTGCATTCAGTAACAATTACTTCATATTTCTGACTTGTGTTTTTTCTGGGCTGGTGAGATGGACTCACAATTCTCACCTGGGAGCCACAGAGGCACAGAGGGAGCTTGGGACCCCTGCAGAGCACATGCTCAGTAGATGAGGAGCCTTCCATGCATTGTTGACTTAAAGGTATGAGAAGAAGCCTTCGATGCATTCTTGACTGACACTATCTTAAAGGTATGAGAAGATCTTTGGAATAGGAATCCACTGCCAGTCTATGTCCCCAGAGAGGAGTTTCTCCCAGACTGCAGAGCCCTGAATATCAGGCTGGACACGCCAATCGATGGCAGAGACTAGGTCAAGCGTCAACTGTGTGTAAGGCACTGGAGATTCAAAAAGTCGCCACCTTAGACAGCCTGGCAGGATGTGACCAAAGTCCTGAAAAGACCTTTGATTTCACAGTTCTATGTGGAAAATCTTTATGCCAGCAGTTAAAGACTGCTTAGCCTGAGTATGGCGGGAGTCATGGCGAAATTTATGAAGACCTAGCCTTGGCAATTTAGTTATACTCGGGATAAAAAACAAAAAACTATAAACTACACGAATTTCCAGTCAGAAATGATTAAATACGCTTAATTTGTCCTGTGAAAGATCCAGAAAAAATTCTCTTGCTATGGAAATCTGCCCAATGATTTTATTGAATGAAAACGCCATGTTATGAAATAATACAAACATATGGTATATATTTAATCTAAAACGATGATGCCAAGGTGCTATGGCCATAGAAAACTTTGTTTTGCTTCTATTTTATCAGTCTTAACTGAATGAGTGCCTGTGCGGTGGCAATTGCCATGATAGGTACAAGAGAACAGGACAAATGTATTCCCGGCTCTGTGGATGCACTAATAAGTAGTTAAGTAATTACAACTGAGTTACACACTAAAATATGCAGGGTGGAAATTAAGAAAGCTCTGATCCCCCTCCTCCTCCCTCTTACTTCATAGCACCAATGCCTTAGCACCCCTCTCTCTGCAGCCCCTTCTCTCTGGCCCTTGTGGTCTCTTTCTATTTACCAAGTGTTTATGGTTACTCCAGGTCAAACTTATAATGAATCAGAACTAGGATCCACAAATGAGACGTCATGTGGCATTTGTCTTTCTTCTGTGTCTGGACCAGCTCACTCAGTATAATACTTTCTACTTGTATCCATTTATCTTCAAATTTCTCCCTCCCTCCCTCCCTCCCTCCCTCCCTCCCTCCCTCCCTCCCTCCCTCCCTCCCTCTATTTATTTTAGTTTTTTGAGAGAGTATCTCTCTGTGTAACAGTCCTGATGTCCTGGAACTCACTCTGTAGACCAGGCTGGCCTTGAACTCACAGAGATCCAAGTGTCTCTGCCTCCCAAGGGCTGGGATTAAAAGTGTGTGCTGCTGCCGCCGCCACCACCACCCAGTCTGCAAATGTTTCTATATTTTATTTCTGTGTCCCACGATGTATGTGTACCTGTCACATTTGCACTCGGTTAAAGGACTCGGTTGTTTCTATTCCCCAGTTATTGTGAGTGGGACACAATGGACATGGCTGAGCAAGCATCTATGAAGTGGGATGTCCAGTCCTTTGGGCCTGTGCCAAGGGGTGGAATAGCTGGGTGGCGGGTAGGTCTGCTTTTGACTTTTTGAGCATTCTGCACACTGCACAGGCTTGGGATCCCACCAAGGGCGAATGAAGCGTCCCTTACCCCACCCCCACCCCGTCCTCCTGCAGCTTTTGGTTCCACTGCTGACTAGGGTAAGATGAAAGCTCAGTTGTTTTGATTCGCATTTGCCTAATTGCTAAGGATTTGGGCACTTTTAAGTTGTTTTTTTTTGTTTTGTTTGTTTGTTTGTTTGTCCTTTATGCTGCTTCTTTAGAGAACTCACTGTTCAGATCTGTAGCCCATTTTTCAAACTGAATACCCCTCCCCTGATTTTATTTATATATTTATTTTAGTTCTTTGTCTATTCTGGATATGAATCCTCCACCGGATACATAGCTGTAAAAAGTTCTCTCCCATTCTGTGGGCTTCCCCTTATTCGACTGGTTGTTTCTCCTGCTGTACAGAGGCTTTTCAGTTTTGTGTAGCTCACCTGTCAGCTGTTGGCCTTAATTCCTAAGGAGATGGAACCCTGTTCAGAGAGTGATGTCCGCACCTATCTCACATAGCTGCTGCCTACGTTTTCTTCCAGCATTTTCATTGGTCCAGGCTTCTGAACAAGGCCTTTGGCCCATGTGGAGTTGGTTTTTACGCAAGGTGATAGATGTGGGTCTAATTTCATTTTTCTACACATTCCCACCCAGTTTTCCTAGCACCATTTGTTGAAGATGCTTTCTGTCCTCCATTTTGAAGTGTTGGTGTCTTTGTCAAAGAGCTGATGGCTGTAATTTCCTACATTCGTAGTAGTAGTATTCTACTGCTTTGTACCACAGACCTGTATGTACATCTAGTTTTGTGCCAATGCCATGATGTTTTGTTGCTACAGCTCATTAAAATAGCTTTCTGATGGGAGATGTTATCCTGTAAATATGTTTCTCATACTTGTTAATAAAGCACCGTTGGGCCAATGAGATAGCAAGATAGGCGGGGCTAGGAGACAAGGAGGAAAGAGGAAGTAGTGGGGAGGAGTTGAGATGTAGCCCAGGTAAGAAGCAGGACGCCTGCCGCAGCTCCCTGATAAGACGACCACGTGGAAATACTTAGATAAGTAGAAATGGGTTAATAATTAAGGCAGAGCTAGCCCATAAACAATAATGGTAACTGGCCAACAGGATTGTATCAAATACAGAGTCTCTGAGTGTTATTTGGGGCTGGCACGGCTGTGGGCCCAGACTGGCAGGCTGGTGGGCTGGCAGAAACATACACGCTACAGCTTTCACTCTGGTGTGGTGATCCCTCCAGCATTGTTGTTCTAGTTCAGGGTTGTTTTGGCTGTCTGGGGTCTCTGCGCTACTGTGTGAATTTTAGGGTGGCTTTTTTCTATTTCTCTGGAAAATATCTTAAAAGATTTTGGTTGGAGTTGCCTTTCCCTCTTGAAAGTGTGATCATCTCTACGTTTTCTGGTGGGATTTTTGGGAGAGATGACATTATGGATGTTTGAGAAGGCTACAGAGAAACATCGTTTTATAAGCTTTCTCTTAGAAAGATAAGCATGTATCACACACACACACACACACACACACACACACACACACACACACACAAGTATGAAGAGTTACAGCACAGAACGATAAAACTCCCCACAAGAGCCACAGACTCACAAAACCCCAGTGACACACAAGGAAAGCCTCCCCTTGAGTTGCTGGCCAGGGTGGGTGGGGAGGTCCAAGAGACCCCCAAAACCATACAGGCTACTGTCATGGCTGCCTCCCATAACTTGAAGGCAAAATCACAGTGCTGAAGACACCACATACTTTGAACACAGGACTTGGAGGAATCAAACTGGAACTGACCTGAAACTCCCATAACACGGTGGCTCACAACTGTCTTTAACTCCAGTTCCAGGAAATTCAATGCCTCTTCTACAGGCAAAGACACACACACACCGTGCACATACATATGTGCAGGCCAAACACCCATGCACATAATAATTGAAAAAATTAAAAATAAATAAAACTGTACTAAAGACAAAGTTCTCCAAAGATATACAAATAATCAGCAGGTATAGGACAGATTAATGCCACCAATCTTCAGGGGCTTGCAAGCAAGGCTGTCCTTCCCATGCCTGCAAGAAAAGCCTACACAAAGGGCCAGTGAGATGCTCAGAGGGCAAGTGTGATGACCTGATTCAGTCCCCAGAACCTGCATAAAAAAGCTGGACATGCCAGACTGGCACACACCTTTAATTCCAGCACTAGGAAGGCAGATGCAGGCAAATCTATGTGAGTTCAAGGCCAGCCTGGTTTACATAGTGAGTTCCAGGATATCCAGAGCTACAAAATGAGGCCCTGTTTCACAAACAAGCAAACAAACTGGATGCAGTGGGGTCTGTAGTGGCCACACTCCTGAGGAGAGCTAGGAGGTGGCTACCAAAGAGTTGCCTAGAAGCTTGAAGATCAGACAGCCTACAGTATGCTGCATGGAAACAAGAGAGACCCTGTCTCCTAACAGCATAGAAGGAGATATGACTCCCATCTCATTCACTGTGGTGGTTTGAAAGAAAATGACCCCCAAAGGAAGCCATACTATTGGGAGTTGTGGCCTTGTTGGAGGAAGTGGGTCACTGTGGGGGCGGGCTTTGAGGTCTCTTAAGCTCAAGTTTCCCTCAATGTGACAGTCGACTTCCTGTTGCCTGCAAGTTGTAGCACTCTCAGCTCCAACACATCTTCCTGCCTGCCGCCATGCTCCCCGCCATTATGATAATGGACTGACTCTCTGAAACTGTGAGACACTCTAATTAAATGTTTTCCTTATGAGCTGCTGTGAGCCTGTGGTGGTGGCACACACCTTTAATCCCAGTACTCACGAGGCAAAGTGAGATAGCTCTAAGTTTGAAGCCAGACTGGTCCACAGAGTGAGTTCCAGGCCAGACAAGATTGCACAGAGAGACTCTGTCTTGAAAACAAATAACAACAACAGAAGAGTTGCTGTGGTCATGGTATCTTTTCACAGCAAAAATACCCAAACTAAGACACTCGTTATAGCATGGGTGCCACACTCACCTCTCTCTCTCTCTCTCTCTCTCTCTCTCTCTCTCTCTCTCTCTCTCTCCTCACACACACACACACACACACACACACACACACAAATAAAGATAAAAGTCAAGTGTTGATAAGTGCTTGGGGAATTTGAAAGTTAACATATACTTTTCACAGGGAAGAAAATGGTGGAATCACTTTGGGAAACAGTATGGAGATTTAAAAAAAAAATAATTTCACTTCTGCAGACTTATCAACAAGTACTAAAATAAAAATCTCAATGAATTATCTGCATTTGTTACAAGAGCCATGATACGGAATTAACCTGAATGCTTGCTGTTGGATGAAGAGTTGAAGAAAATGTGATCTGTATATACAATGGAATATTGCTCAACCTTGAAAAATAAAATCTGTGTGTGTGACATGGATAAACCCTGGGTACTACATGCTAAGCAGTTTTAGTCACAGAAGGATAAATAGGATTTGTATGACTCCAGTTAGAAGAATTTAAAATAGGGACTGGAGAGATGACTCAGAGGTTAAGAGCGCCCACTGGCTGCTCTTCCAGAGGACCTGGGTTCAATTCCCAGCACCCACATGGCAGCTCACAACTCCAGTTCCAGGGGGTGGGACACCCTTGGAAAACAGTAATGCTCATAAAATAATAAGTTAGATAGAAAATAATTTAAAGTTAGAAAATAGTCATAGAGCTGGAGAGAGCATAGCTCAGTGGTTAAGGGCATTTGTTGCTTTTATAAAGAACCCAGGATTGGTACCCAGCATCCATATAGTGGTTCACAGCATCTCTAACTCTAGTCCCAGGGGATTTGATGCTCTCTTCTGACCTCTGGGCACCAGGCACAAATGTGGTGCACATAAACACATGCAGGCAAAACACTCATACACATAGAATAATCTTAAAAGTAGTCAGGAAGTATCTGCTTCCTGGTAGCTGCTGTGGTCAGAGAGGAGGCAAAATGATTTGTCATCCAGTAAGCATAAATACTTAATTATGCAGGCTGAGGAATTCCAGGGCTGGGGGAGGGGGTGGGATGTCTCAGTGAGTACACCCTCTTGCAATGCATCATGAAGACTTGAGTTTAGAACCCAGCTCCGGGGAGGGGTGGGGGGGAGCCAAGCATGCTTGCACACATGCCTATAACCCTAATGCTCTGAGGGATAGAGACAGGATGCTCACTGGGACTTGCTAGTGGCCAGAAGAGCTCCAAGCTCAGAGAGAGACTATCTCAAGAGAAGATGGAATGATGGAGGAAGACACGTGACTTCTGGCCTCCACAGGCGGGTACACATGAGAACAGATGTAACACACAGAGAAGTTCTCATTGTGCAATGTTGTCACTATTGCAGTTAACAACCTTGTGTACTTAAAAGGTGGAGGCAGTATCATGTTAATATTACCACAATAAACAAACCGGAGTCATTCACTACTCCAGCTATATCCCTCACATACAAGGGGTGGGGGGCCAGGCCAGGTGCCCACACAGAAGGTGGGGGGACTCAACCCTGTGCTGTGGAATATTATTTTAAGATGTGTTACATTCCTTTATGCGGTGGAATATTTATTTAATGATGCAAAGATGTGCTGCATTCGTTTATGTTGCATTTCTTCAACTCTGTGAAGCTGTGCTACTTTGCTTGCCTAAAACACCTGATTGGTCTAATAAAGAGCTGAATGGCCAATAGCAAGGCAGGAGACAGAAATAGGCGGGGCTGGCAGGCATCGGGAATAAATAGGAGAAATCTGAGGAGGAATCAAGGAGTGAGAAAAGAAAGGGCCAGCCACCCAGCTACACAGCAAGCCACAAAGTAAGAAGTAAAGGAAGGTATACAGAAATAGAGAAAGGTAAAAGTTCAGAGGCAAAAGGTAGTTGAAATAATTTAAGAAAAGCTGGCTAGAAAATAAAGACAAGTTGAGGCTTGCCATTCATAAGAAAGAATAAGATTCTGTGTGATTTATTTGGGAGCTGGGGGAGGGGGGGAGCAAAGTCAAAATACCAAAAGAGTGAAAATTAAATAAAACAAAACAAACCGAGTCTCTTTGTTTGCTTCTTTGTTTTGTTTTTCAAGGCAGGGTTTCTCTGTGTAGCCCTGGCCGTCCTGGAACTTGCTTTGTACACCAGGGTGGCCTCGAACTCACAGAGATCCACCTGCCTCTGCCTCCCAAGTGCTGGGATTAACCTCTCAGCTTCAAACCTGGGCCTTAAAGCCTCCTTGCCTCCTTCTTCTCTTCAGTAGCTGAATCCAAAGGCTTGAAGGTGAAGAGAAAGGACCACCGGGCCACCTTAACCCTCCACACATACCAAGCTTTCCTTGGCTCCGACCGCAGAGCCTTCCTTACCTCCTTAGAAGGATCCAGAAGGGTCCCTAGCTCTCCAGCTTCCACTAGGAGCAAGCATCACATCTGTCAACCCTACACCCCACACAGCAAAGATTCTCACTTTATCCATTCAGCCCAATATCAACTGTTGACAAGGACCGAAGTCAAAAGTGATCCGCTGCTGAACCCATGTCACAAAAACTCAGCAACAGGAAGCCCAGACAGACCGAGTGCCCTGAGACTCATGTCCCATCTGGTGCTGGCGATGGAACCAGGACCTATTCACATCAGACAGAGCTCTACCACTGAGCTACACCTCAGCCCATCCCCAGACTTTTACAAGGCTCACTTCATAGGACTTCAAGTGGACATTCCTGTCAATGCCTCAGCCTGGCTTCCTGAGCAGTACACGTGGAGAACACAGGGCAGAGTGAACGACAGCTAGCGGATGCCTAAGGTCATGTGACACACACCCTCAAAGGGCAAGTTGCTCTTCTTGACTCTTACTGAGGACTGAAGATTTGTTCCCAAACACTTGACCTGCCTGGAGCATGGATGATGGCCGTCCACGATCTAAGGTCAGATTCCAGGACAAAAAGGGTGGATGGCATTAGCCTCAAAACCCACCGGCCTCAGCTGGCCATGCCTTAGCTACAAACCCTCTTCCAGAGGCTTTTTACCCCAGACTGAGAGACTGAGAAAACCACTCTGTCGGGTGGGAGACATATGCCTGGAGTGCATCATCAGGAGAGCAAACTCCAATACAGTCGCCACGGGAGAACAACCTCAGCCCGTACCCGGTCAACTTACAGGCCACGTAACCACGCCTGGTACAGTCAGAACAAGGCTGGAGCAAGGGGAGGCCAAATTCAGACACTCCTGTACAAAAGGCATTCCCTGGTCCCACTCCCACCCTGGGGGAATCCAAAGATGAGGCCGACGTTTTGAAAAATATAAAATTTTAATAAAGGCTACATCTCTTAATTACAATAATTATTGTACCAAGTAATTTTCTTTAAATGAACTCTTTATAATGCATAATTTACAGTCTAAGTAGAACAAAATGCCATGACAAAAGTCACTGAGTAACAAGACTTGTAATAAAAAGGCATAAAATATATTTATACATAAACCCCTTTCAAAAACCAAGGGAGAGCTTGAGCCCTGAATATAGGGCGGTGCACGGAGGGGGTCCCCGTGCCTGTACAGGTACTGTACCGATTCCCAAGTCAAGCACTAGCCAGTGGGTTAACACTCTGCCCTACACTATACACAGGCCTATAGTACAGTAAGGGTGGCAAACAGGACGTACAGGTTAACTTGACACAAACCCGGGTGCCAAGGGGAAGGTGGCGGAGGAGAGGTGCTGCTAGGTGCCTGTGTTCTCTCAGGGTGGGGTGGGTAAGGGTGCACTCCTGATGGCCGTGGTCCAGAGACTGACTTAAAAAGAAAAGGAACTCTCGCTTCCTAAAAAATAAAATCACAAGCTTGAACCACAAGGCGGCCAGAAGGTCGGCAGGCTCAGCCTCGGGGCTTCCAGGACTCGGTGAGGGGAAGGCGTACAGATGAAGAACCTCTGGCCCTGGGGTGAAGGCTCCCAGCTCCTCCACTGTGGACGGCCCCCACCCAACATGACATTCCCAAAGTGGTGAAGATGCTGTCACAATCAACCCTCAGGACTTCTGTGACAAGAAAAGCAGCATGGCTGGGGTGGGGGTGGGGGGGCGTCACTTTTTTTTTTTTTTTTTTCCCCAAAAGAAGCCTGTCTTCACTTGGAGAGGTGTCGTGCAGAGCAGAGTCCTCTGTTAACACAGAAATGGTTAATGCACTCCCAGCTTGGCTCCTAAGTGTAGACAGCAATCCAAACTTCTCTCTCCCATTTCCATGTTTAAAGCAGCATAAACTGGGGGGTGGGGTGGGGGGGTAGATATCGACTGTTCAATAAATATCAATAAGGACTCCTGTCTGGGCAAGCTATACATGGTTTCCTCTTAGGCTATGAATTTCAGATCCCTAGGAAGTCATATATTATGTATGGCAGTCTCTCAAACACGGTCAGCCTCCTCCATAGCCCAGAGTGGTCACATTTTGAATAAATAGTTCAGGTTTTTCTGATCTCGGTACCCAGCTCACTCATGGGCACTGAAAAGCAACCACCCGCCCTCCTGAAGGCCCAGGGGCCGGCTCCTCCCTACACCATCTTCTTAATTGGTTTCATTTTCCTTCAAAATACTTTGTGGCTGTCGCGTAGGTCTGAAACAGGTCTCTGGGCTCCGGGTCCAAGGTATCCAGGAGGCAGGCGGAGCTCAATCAATCCTCTCCACTTTCCCCAGGATCCTGCCTTCGTACATGGGGAGCAGCGCCTCATCCTCCCAGATCTCCTCGAACACCGCTCCACAGGGAAACTCATCACTGGCTTTTTTGAAGTAATACCTTAAAAAGAAGACGGGAAAGCCTGTTGAGACGGCGTCTTCTTGCCAGCGGAGAACCGCACTGGGCATCTATGCCGACTGACCGGTGCATCTCAAATGTGTTCCACCCGGTAGCCAGGCCCCCAGCTCTGACCCCGCGAGGTTTTCATGGCACCTCTGGGCAAACATACGTCGACCTGTTCCGTAATTGCAACCTCTTACAGCAGGGAGAGAAGCGGCAGCCCCGAGCCCCCCTCCCCCCCCTACACACACACACACACACACACACACACACACACACACCCCCGACTTCAAACCGGGTTTTCCACTGTACCAGGCTTCATGCGGCAAACTCCGCCCTCTCCCGACATCTGGCACCAATGGTGTCTGGCATGTCTGGGGAGGCGGTGTGCTTTCTGAACTCCTGCCATGGTGAGATTACTCAACACAGCCCAGGTCCCAGCTCCACAACCCTGGCCTCACTGGGCTCTTTTTCATTAGGGTGGGGGTTAGGGGTACAATCTGAAATGTTGGGGGCCAAGGCCCTGGTTTGGGGAGGAAGGCGTGGTACTCTTTCACACACACACACACACACACACACACACACACACACACACACACCCAGAAGGACACCAAGCCCAACTACAGAGATAAGGCGGGTGGGAGGGCCTTCCCACAGCCTGATCCAATCAGCAAAGAATTCGAGAGGGGACCATTTGTGCAAGTCTTTGTGCATTAGAGGGGAGGCCAGAGCTTCAAAGCCAGGCTTATTAAATGTGCCTTGGGGGGGGGGGGGAAATCAGAGCCAGATGTGGCCAGAGTGGCTGAGCGAGGCCCTTCCCTGTGGGCCCCCACACAATGTGCTGTGACACTTTCGCTCCCAGAAGGTCACCTGTGCTTCTCCAAGTCCAGCAGAGTCAAAGCCAAGATCAAAATGAATCCCTGGAGGGGGACCCTGTGTAATTAGCTTCACCTGTGTCTCTGTCAGGATTAAAGGCAGCCGCGGGGCCTGCTCCCCAGACCCTTTGATAACTTTCAGAATGGCCTCTTCTTGGGTATGACAGAGAATGACCTAGGCCCAGCTACCCATCTGCCACCCAGTAAGCTGTCACCTGAAGGGTCTTTGTCCTTCTACCTGCAAAAGGTCACTTTGGCACCACCAAAGAACCCTATAACAGAATGGCTGGCGCATCCACGCAAGATGCAGCAGGGAGGGTGGGGCAACTCAGCATCCTGCAACAGGCTTGCTCACCAGGGGCCAGGACCCAGGGCCCAGCCAGGAGGCTGAGCATCCTTCAGGCTCTTCCTGGGCTCTGGAGGTACATGTGGGCTGCACCTCTACATATAGGGCCTCTCAGGACATTCAACTGGGGAGGGGACACGCCTTAGGTACAAAACTCCAGAATGGGGACCTCCTTGAGAACCTTGTCTGCCTCACTTTGTCTGGGCTTAGGGTTCTGTACTGGGGACACAAATGGACAGAACACAGATTACACTCCCTCCAGAGGGAGGCCAAGTCCCAAATGAACCCACATGGCCTTTCTGTAAGAAGGCTGAGATGTTTGTGAACTGGACTTCATTACCTTTAGCTCAAGGACCTGGCAAGGTCACTGTGTACCTTCTTAAGGGTCCCCCCACTCTACCAGGGAGGCAAAGAGGCCTGGTGGCAGGAAGAGGGCAGTGAAGCCCAGGATCAAATAGGAGGCTGGTCAGCTTATTCGCCCTCTTGACTGCCCACAAGACTGCCTGGCTCCTTCCTGCTACAGCTGGCCTGTCAAAGCCAGGGATGGTGTCACCAAGAAAGAGGCTGGTGGCTCCCGAGCCCTGGTCTCTGCTTTTCTTTTTTGTTTGTTTATTTTGTCTTGTTTTTTGTTTATTTGTATTTTGTTTTGTTTTGAGTCAGGGTTTCTCTGTATTATTTTAGAGCCTGTCCTGGAACTCGCTCTATAGACCAGGATGACCTCAAACTCACAGAGATCTGCCTGCCTCTGCCTCCCAAGTGCTAGGATTAAAAGCGTGTGCGCCACCACCGCCTGGCTAGGTCTCTACTTTTCAAAGATTCCAACATGGCAGCCCCTGGGGTGGTTCTGACCTCTCTCTATCTGTTCATACCCCAAACAGACAAGGGGACCTCCAATTTCAGGCAGAGCCTCCACTCATGGCCGAGCCCCGCTCTCCTGGTTAAATGGCTGTAACTTTTTGTCCCCAGCTTTGTCTAGCCTGGCTAGATCTCCAGAGGACTGCCCCTCTCAGCAGCTTCCTGCTATGGCTGCTCTTGTTTGGGGGGGAGGGGGGAGTAACACAAGGACCCAGATGCCCAGCAGCCCACTCAGGCAGTCTTCCCCACAACACTCCCCAAATCCACCTGTGGCTCCAAAGACCATGGTGTTCTGGGGTGGGGCACTTTAAGTTCTGAGCAAACTCCAGATCAGGAAAAGTGGTGGGACCCTTACCTATAATTTCCCTTTTTGCTGAGCTGCTCCTTAAAGTGGCCCAGGGTCAGGCTCTGAGCCTTCAGCACCCTCCTGTACGGGATCTCTTCTCCGCAGAAAAAGTAAGTGACGACCAGCTCACTGGCTTGGAGCGTGTGGACGCTTGCCAGCTTCTTTGGCCCTTTGTGACTGAAAAGAAGAAAGGATGACACAAATTCAGCCTCTCAAAGTAGACGCACACTACAGAGGATGGGGGACCAACCGCCACGTTACAGAGGTAGTAACCTCTAAAGAGATCCGCAGAGCATGAGGGGAGGCGTGACTGTCCTGATTGATACCATACCCCTCAAACGCCTTCAAATGGGAGTTCTCAGAGGCTGCTCCCCAGAGAAGGCAGAGTATTGGGGAACTGCCTGCACCAGGCTCACCGTGACCAGGGAATATCATGGAGGCAATCACGGGCCAGGGCTCCGCCATGATGAGTGTTAGCGCAAGTGGCTGAGGAAACCTGCCCATCATGCCCACAGAAAGACATCCACAGGGAGATGGCCCACTGCCTCATATATGCCAGGCTGGCCCCAAACTTGCTGGGCAGCCCAAGATGACCTTGAACTTCTGACCTACCTTCCTTCCTGCAGCTCCAGAGCTGAGGATTGTGGGCGATTGTAAACCCCCACCTCCATGTACGAGGTGATGTGATGAGGAGCTTGCTCAGGGCTTCCTGCATGCTAGGCAAGCACTCCACCAACTGAGCTCCATCCCCAGCCCTACTGTCACATTAACTGTCCCATTTCATTCTGTTTTTAGTGTGGCGTGCATAAAAGCCACCAATGTAGACAGCTGGTAGACTTGGTTTACCAATTAAAATAAAGAAAGGGTTTAGGAAAGTGGCTTACTCAGGACCTCAAACATTGGTCACCGCTCAGGATGAAGATGCTAACGTTACCTAGATCATTCTATAACTCATTGGAATTCTGTAGACAGGCTTCAGAGTCCCGTCTCCAAGTGCAAATTTTCAGCGAGAGTCATGGCCCAGTTTGGGACAAGATTTGTTGCTGTTGTTGTTATTTGAGACAGGGTTTCTCTGAGTAGTAGCTTTGGAGCCTGTCCTGGAACTCTCTCTGTAGATTAGGCTGGCCTCGAACTCACAGAGATCCACCTGCCTCTGTCTCCCAAATGCTGGCATTAAAGGCATGTGCCACCATCACCCAGCGACAGGATTTTTGTCTTCTCCAAGCAGAACATGCTCAGGGGTGACCCAAAGTCGTGCCCAAGCCCACTAACTTCCAGGCCCTACAACTTGCGCATCCAGATCCAACCCTGCCCACCTTCTGACAATGGCTCCCGCCCCAGGTTTTTTGAAACTCTGTGTTGTGATGCAGCGTTCTCAGTAGGCAGATTGCCCATGATCCTCACTGATGGCAACATCTGCTTTAAGTGCTGCTCCTCACGGAAGCGTGGGAACAAAGGTCGCTTCAAATATGGGGTTCCACATACACATCACGCCAGACAATGACACGCCCAGAAATGTAAACCATCCCAAGTATCCCAGCAATGCCTGAGAGAGGAACACTCACCTTGCTGGAGCCAGGCTTGGGTTAGAGAAGGGAGTGGCTCCTGCCTGACCAGTGGCCGAGTGGTTCCTGTCCCTCTGCTGACTGGTCATACAGCACCTGAGGACAAAGCAGGGCGAAGGGTTTACAGCCGAGGCTCTCAACCTTCCTAACGCCACTGCGCTTAAACACCGTTCCTCATGTTGTGGTGACGCCCAATCATAAAGTTCTTTCTATTGCTACTTCATAACTGCAATTTTGCTACTGTTGAGAACTGTAATGTACGTGTCTGTGTTTTCTGACGGTCTTAGGCGACCCCTGTGAAAGGGTTGTCTGACTTCCTAGTGGGGTCGTGACCAACTGGCTTAGAGGACAGAGGCAGGCCGGGATCCCCATGGCAAGTGGGAAGCAGAGAAAACCACTCAGGCCTTCTAAAGAGATGTAGACCCAACCCAACCTCCCTCCCTTGTGTTCACAGACATTCTGGAACAGCCCGCAACGGGGCTAACCTCAGTGCTGCAAAGACTCCTAGTTCTCCCCTGGTCACGGCTACTCATATGCTAATCTACGCCGCCTCACATGAAGTGAGGATTTATTTACACGGCATCATCCCACTTGTAGGAATAAGTTGCCTCAAAGACCCTGCTTGAATAGAACCAAGGAGAATGACTTCCGGAGACAGAGGCGGTTCCTCCCAGCAGTCTTTGCCTCTCCGTCTCTAACCCACCCCCTTCAGAACACCTTCCACACTTCTACTCACCGCTGCTTTGGGGGTTTCGACACCTCGGCCAGCCTGCGGCAGGCTTCCTTCAGCTGTGCCAAAGTGTTGGGTGGGGTTAGGGGAGCCATTGCAGGGTCCTGGGAAAACGGGTGAGCCCGGGCCACAGAGCGGGGATGTCCGTTGGCCCCCAACGGATGGTGCTGGCTGATTCGTTCGCCTGTGGATGTGCGGGCAGACTCCAACGGGTAGCTCTTTCTTATGCTTTGGGCACTGAACAGGACATGAGCAGCAGAAGGAGAGAAACTGGGTTAGAAAAACTGGAAAATGTGACTTCAATAGAAACTTGTCTATTCTGAGAGAGAGAGAAGAAAATAACTCTACCATAACATGAGCAGGGGTCACTGCCAAAACATGACATTTTTGTGGTCTCCTCGGCCCAGTGTCTAATACTAAGATGGCAGTCTCATTTGCTTTCCACAGGCTGCAGAAATAGCCATCCCCACACAGCCTCTGGGTGTGGTATTTACCTATGGGGCTTGGACTTGCTCTGCCACTCGCTGTCCAGCATCCACTGCCAGACATCCTGCGATCGGTCTCCTTCCTCCTCGGGAAGCTGAGGGGCCCCGGCTCCGCTCGACATGGCTCCTTCCCTGGCAGGCAGTGGCAGGCTCGGTTCTGTGCCTTTTGGATTCCGTTTGGGCAAGGTGCTGCCTTTGCTGCCGCTGTAGGAACCAAGAGCACCTTGGAATGTGGCAATCCCAGAAGGACACAGGGAGGGCAGACCCATGGCATCTGTCACTCCCCGTACTGCAACCCACGCCCACGCCCACGCCCACGCCCCTCTAGGAAGATAACTGTTACTCTACACCTGCTTCACACCTGTTCAGGACTCGGGCTGGGAGAAAGCCCTACCCTGGGGTGGGGGGTGCTAGTCACTTACCAAAACTGCTCCCCAGGCAGGGGCTCTGGAGCCTTGGGGTGGCTCTTGCATTTGGAATAGCAGTAATACTCAGTGCCCCCAGGACAGAGGCAGCGTACTCTCTGCGTGGCTTCTGCCTCAATCTCCTCCTTGGTCTTGGGAACAGCATGGTGATGGATGTAGTGGTGATGAACATGCTTCGTCGTCGTCTGCTTGGTCAGGAAGCTCTTGCCTCCAAGGAGTGGGCACGCAGCCACTGGGGACAGCTTGCCCCCAGTCGGGAGGAGGGAGTGGTACTGCTGATGGTGATGGTGGTGGTCAGGGGAGCGGGAACGTGGGCTATAGCGGCCCACACCGGGTGACTGGCAGCCAGGGGTCTTGAGGACCCTGGACAGGTGGTCGTCCAGGATGGTCTGTGGGTCCTCTTCATAGCTGCCAGAGGGTAGGAGGGCCAGGGGGTGCTGGACCGCTGCTCCGTCCCGGGAGGTCAGTGCCTGCTCAGATCCTTCCTTTTCTTCATCCTGGAAACAGAGGCCCCAGAGGGGAGGTGAACAAGGAAACAAGCCTTCTGCGACCTGGGATCGTGCACCCATGGGTTGGCACACACGTCTGCAGGAACATGCACGGGGTGGGAAGGATGCAGCGGCCAGCCCTTACCTCCCGGATCTGCTGCAGCCGCTCCTCCAGGCTGTGGCGGCTCTCCAGCTCCAGTTTCAGCTTCTCTAGCCTGGAGATGAGCTCGGCGGCGAAGGCAGCGGGTTCCACAGGTGCCATCTCCTTGGGCAGACGGTGGGTTCTCTGCGGGTGTGGGAAGGAAGGAACCGGGCACCATTAGCAAGGCCAGGCAGGCGCCGGCTACGCCCGCTTGGATGGAGCTGGTGGGGCCCACTGATGTGTGCTGAGTCCCTGCGTTTGGGTGGGAAGCGGATGGCGAGACGGCCTGCGCTGCTCAGGACTTTTATGCACAGGCTCTGTGGCCTCATGGAGAGCCGCGGTCCCCACCAGCATTTGCCTTGGGCAGGAGCAGTTGGTCGCACTCTGAGAGACCCTGCTTGTTCTCTCTGTAGTACAACCAGCCCATCAGTAGCTACTCTGAAGTAGAAAATCTTCAAAGACTGTTGTCAAACATCAAAAAAAGACAGCCCTCTGAGATGGGGAGGGGAGGGAAGCCAACTCAAGGAATAAAAAGTAGGGCCTAAACAGAAAGGGAGTTGGAAATTAAAAAAAGAAAAAAAAATAAATAAAATAAGATTGGAAAAGAGGCAGGGGGGAGGGGGGAGGGGAGAAGTCACCGGCCCCAGATCAGAGAAGAAGTGGTAATTTATTTCCTGGCCGCACACTGCGCACCTTTGAGGTGGTGTTGTCTCAACACTGTCCTCCATCTCCCTCGTTTTTCTCCTCCCCTCCTCCTCCTCTCTTTGTACAGAAAATGAAGAAAGCTGCTGCAGGCTAGTAGCAGAACACTGCTGAGCTTGGCTGCCTGAAGCTGATCTATCAAGGGAAAACGGAACATCTCCAAACCAAGTACGGAATATAAAAAGAGGCGTCGAGAAAGCCTGCCAAGAGCAGCAAACGGCGAGAACCCCCACCGCCCGGCTTTCTGTCCTTTCTCTGTCATCTGGCTCTCCCACTCTGCCCTCCCCACCTCTCCACTTGTTCCTCCTCCTCCTCTCTCTCTTACTCTGCCTTTTTTCTTCTGGGGTAGGGAGAGCAGAAAGCCAACTTGCTCTCCCCAGCTGAAGAGCTAGCCTCGCCACAGCAATCACTTAGCTGCAGAGCCACGAGCGGGGAAGGAAAGGCCCCTGTGTGGATGGCTGTCTCCAGGAACCTGCACCCCAAAGTTGACCTGCACACCCCAGGACAAAAACTGGACGATGTATAGGCTTGGGGGAATAGAATCTTGGTAGACACGTTCCCACCCTCCGCCCCGCTCAAATATCTTTGCCATCTACATTGTATGGCGGGGGAATCACAGAAGTCACTCCCCAAAGCGATCATAATATGTTCATTTTAAGACGCGTGACTACGTGTCGCCTGTGCATGGAGACTACAAGGAGAGCTACAACCAGTAACCCTACTCGTCGACCCAGGATTAGCAGTCCGGTGTGTTAATTTTCTGAATACAGTCCAACCAAACGAACCAGCTGGGTTCTCTGAAGCTGATAGGAAAGACAACTAAACAGACACCTGCTCTAACTGGACGCCCTGCTTTCTCCCTGGGCCCTGCACCACAGGCTACTCCAGAAAGAGCACAGCCTGGAGACCGCCTGAGCCCAGGAAGTGTGTGCTGGCTGCCTTCAGGCATATGTATGAGGGAAGGGACCAGAGGAGCCTACCACCCTCCCTCAGTCAAGGGAGGAAGTTTCCCCAGCAAGCCTTCCTTCCAACACCCCACCCATCAGCATTCATCAGACACAGATCCATGAGAGCCCAGCTCTGGGACATGTACAGTGGCCCTCTGGGGACACAACACAGGTTCTCCTAGCCTCATACACTTCTTATTCAGTGAGCAGCTATCTATGGCAAGAATGGTACCAGATCCAGACACCGAAGCTAACAGATAAAACTGGGATTGCAGAGAGGGGTCAGAGGTTAAGACCCTGGTTGCTCTTTTAGGGGACCCAGGCTCAATTCCCAGCATCCACATGACAGCTCACAACCATCCGTAACTCCAGTTCCAGAGGATCTGATGCCCTCTCCTGGCCTCTGTGAGTACTGCACTCATGTGGTACACGTACATGCAAGCAAACGCCCATGCACATATGCCATACACGCATACTAATTCTTTTGATGCTCCCTGCCTTCAGGGGACTGCCAGTCTAGCAGGAATGCATGAGCCCATCACCTATCATCTAGCGACACTTGGTTTTCTTGCTCACAGACAACTTTCCAGTCTTCAATTCAGGGAATACCACGCCCCAAAGGGCCACATCACTTCTCCAGTCCAGCAATCCCTTTCTCTCCCTTCACCCCCGCAGATCTGGGGTGCACTGCTCTCCACCCGCACGCAAGCTCTTTTCATGCATGATTCAGGGCCTTAGGAAACACCACTACCCCCATGCATCTATACTCACCGGGAAATGAGGTAGAGATACTTGGCCATTGGCCTTCACACTGCGGTGCATCTCTCTCTGGAGCTGTTTCTTACTCCCCATGCGATAAGGAGGGATTCCATCTCTAAGGGAAAAGGCAAAATCCACACTCACCAAGGTGATCTCAGCACATGACATCACTCACACATTATCTGGAAGTTCTGCCAACAGGACTGGCCACACATCTTCAGTGCAATCATGTCCCCTTGGAGAAGGACCCATCCAAGGCCCAACTTCAGTCCCTGCCCATTGTTACCTGTGGCAACTCTCAGCCACAGGAACACCAGCTTCGGGGGAGCTTGTGTGTCCCTAAGTGCAAGAGTCGTGGGCTTCTTTGGTCCTCTGGCAGCAGAGGGGACCAGAGTTTGGTCCCTCTACAGTCTCCTTTAATTGTACACGTTTTAGCTAAAGAGCAAAGTCTCCTGGGCATCACCATAAACTCACCAAAACATCCAAGCATCAACATGCCAGACCTGACCTAGGAACCTTCCTTCCATGCAAGAGGTCAAAGGACAGAAAGGACAGAAAGTTCCACTCCTCTTAGGAAGTTGATAATCTAACAGAGTGTCTCAGGCAGTGTGCAAAAATGAGGCAAAACAAAGTTCAAAAGTGCTAAGCACTGACAGGTGTTGGTGGCGCACGCCTTTTATCCCAGCACTGGGAAGGCAGAGGCAGGCAGATCTCTGTGAGTTCGAGGCCAGCCTGGTCTACAAAGGGCGTTCAGTAGGGACTGTTACACAGAGAAACCTTGTCTCACAATGTGACAAGCACTGTGACAAGAGAGCAGGGAGAAGGGCCAATGGGGATGTACAACTAGGGTGTGGCCCATAAGGTCTGGGTAAGTTTTCCAGGCCTCTAACTCTCAATCTATTTAAAAACAAAACATGGGCCAGGTATGGAGGGACAAGCCTTTAATCCCAGACAGATCTCTGTGAGTTCCAGGCCAACTCTTCAGTGAGGCCCTGCCAAGGTATGGCATCCGCCATCGATGCCCCTTCCAGAGACCTCAGGGGTCCCGCTTCTGGGATGAGTTGCACTCCCAGGCTGTGATACCGAAATTAGGTGTCTGACTTTCCCTGGTGTTTAGTTCATCGAAGGAAGACCAGAACTTTCGTCTCATCAAAGTTGTCAGTATCTAAAGAGGTCTGTGGAAGTGACCACACTCCTCTCCTCACAAGCTCTTCCTCTGAGGTCTTAATGACCAGAGGTGGCTACCCTGCCTTGCAACAAGTTACATCAGGCTTCAAGAGTGCCTAGTGAGATGATTCAGTAGGTGCAGGACCTGGAAAGCTGAGTTTGATCCCAGAACTCATATAAAGATAGGAGAAAGCAGTGCTCTGACCGCTACACATAAGCTGTGGCTCCTGGAGAGTCCCCCCTTTTCAAGTCTCTGTCCTTCTGTCTCCACTGGGAGCCTTTATCCATCCTTTCCTCCCAGGCAGCAACCAACGGTGAGGCTTCTGTATGCTGTCTCCATACAAGGAAGGAAAAGAAGGGGGGAGGGTAGAAAGTGGGGTTGGAGGGAGGCAGGGGACAGCCACAGCAATGGGCAAGGGGCATAAATGATGTCCTAGGTGCCTCTCACAATATCCAGGGCTGGTGAAGGATACACCCACAGCAAAGGCAACAAGTGCCCAGAGCCAAAAGGTGGAATTTTAGCTTCGAGACGTCCAAGAGGCTTAGAGGCCCCTTTCTGGAAAATATGGCTTTAATTCCTCTTAGCCGGGAATCGTCTTCCAAAACAGCCCCTCATTCCAAAAGGGGGCCTCTCCTTCCTTCTACTCGGGCTCCAGAAGTTTATGACCAGCATCCTGGCTGCTCATAACCAGAGTTTGGTCCCTCTACAGTCTCCTTTAATTATACACGTTTTAGCTAACGAGCCTGCTGCCGGGCACAGCTGTTTCTGGGCTCGTGGATTTTGAAGCGTAGGCTCCACTTAGCTGCCGTTTAAGCCGAGCCAATTAGTTTAGCCCTTTGACTCCACTGGGCCTGACCTAACTAACCTGAATGTCACTTTTTCCGGTGGCTTTGAAATAGCAGGCGTAAGAGCACACGTGCCCACATTTGGCAGCCACTCTGAAGCGGCCTCCGATCACAGCCAACATCAAAAACTTGGTTTGTAAGATAAGGCAACATTTGAAGTTCACTCAGAGGCAACTCCCCAGTGTCCAGACCAACCACCCTCACAACTCCCCCCCCCCCCCCACTCTATGGAATGGAGAAAGGTCCTCTTGTGTTGATGTGGGGACATTGAGAGCAGAAGCAAGCTAGAGTCAAATGCGCAATCCCGCTGACGGGAACAACTCCTACGAAAGGAGAGCCCTGGCGCCCTCCCTCACCTGAGGGGCCTGGAACTCGGGAAGTAAAGCACCAGCTGCTCCCATGCTCTGCCTTCCTAAACTTGGTGCCCGGATCTCTTTTGCTCGGGCCTTAGCCCCATGCCCCTCGTTTCTAACCATCTAGGAGTTGGGTTTAGGATTTTGCTGCAAGTCTGGCAGTTAAATTTCAAGGGGGGGGGAATTAGAGCCGTTTCTTCTAAGAATGCAGGTTTCAGAGTAACAAGCTCATAAAATGGCCTTCTTGGGGGCCTAAATTCGAGACTTAAATACCTCAGCCATCTTTAGGAGGGATTTTTTTCTTAGTGGCAAAAGGGAAGTTGGTGCTAGCTGGCACTGGGCTCTGGGAGGAGGCCTATGTGACCTGTCTGCCTCACACACCCAGGTCACTGCATGCAGGCCCCAGGAAGAGCCAAGGCCTGGCCCAGCCCTGCCCATCTTCTGCCCAGGCCTCTTGCAAAGGCCCAGGGGACTTAATTGGTTCTGTTGCAAATGAGATGATTGCTTCCCTGGGCTTGTGTCTAATGAACTCCAACTTTCTAGAGTCTATGAAAGCTGCCTAGGACACCCCCCTTCCAATTCCCCCCTCATGCCTGTCCCCTCCCAGCTCCCAGCAGGGCAGCCAGCCCTGTTCCCCATCGCCTCAGCCCCTCAGCCCCTCAGCCCCCAGCGGCCCACGCAGGCTACTGTGAGGAGAAGCAGCCAGGGTTCTTTTCATGCTTTCTGGGACGCTCCTATTCACTTGTTCAAGCACATTTCAAAGGGGCCTGCTACCCTCTTATCCCCTCTAAGCTCCCCTAGATGAACAATGGGCTGAAAGCGATTCAGCTTTGCTTTTCATCCCCCCAACACACACACACTTTATTTCTCACATGGTGCTCTCATCTGCATGAGGCCCACAATTGGCAGAGCTCTGAAGCGGGGGTCTAATCCCAGCCCTGGGAATCCCGGGTGACCGCCCAACACAGGGTAGATCACACACACCCAGGGCTGGCTGGCCAGAAAGTGCCTCACACTACCCAGAGCTTTTAGTGCAAGCCAAGTCTGCTCAAGCAGGAGACTGGGGGTCACCCCTGCCTCCTTGGGAGCACGCCCCGGTAGGGGAGCACCCCATGCCTGGTAGCTGATGGTAGCTGGGCACCCACAAGTCTCGAGCATGAGCATGAGCAAGTCCCATAAATGGGCTCCTGCTCCTTTCTATTCCCCTACCAAAGGCAGTTCAAGATAATTCCCAAGAGCCCCTTTAAGAACCTGATGCCAGCAACCCCCTCAGTCGGTCTAAGCGTGCTTGTGGGTACATCTGACGAGAAGTCCAGTGGAACGCCCACCTGGCTGGGAGGCTCTCGGCTAATACCCTCAACCCCCAAACTAAGTCTCACAGGTACATTTTTCTTGGCTTTTTGGTTTACTCAACATCTATGCACCATAACAACACACTGTTACAGGACCCAGAGGACATGCCACCAGGGCCAGAAGAGAAAACTGCCAAGGGATGAGTTGCTGGCCCAGGCTTAAAGTGGCCCTTGTTGGCCACCATGCTACCAAGGCAACTCTTCCCATATTTAAGTCCAGGAGTTCTTTACGCGAGGGTCACCTTTAAATGAAGCCGAGGGCTGGGCATTGAGTGATCACCGCCTAGCATACAGGAAGTCCTGGCTGAGGATTCCAGTACATCAGGTGCGGTGGCACCTGTGATGCCAGCACCAGGAAATGGAGGCAGATGGACCAGGTATGCATGGGCATTTCTGGCTACAGAATGGATTCAAGACCAGCCTAGGCTACATGTGAGGGCCAGCCTGGGCTACATGTGAGGGCCAGCCTGGGCTACATGTGAGGCCCAGCCTGGGCTATATGTGAGACCTTTTCATTCTAGGAAAAGGTTAAAGGAAGGGGACTAAACGAAGAGGACTCAGGTAAAAGTTACAATCAGCAGTAAACAAAAAGGAAAACCCAAAGAAGCTCAGAGGCCTCAAAGACAATAGCATCCCACGGAGAACACAGGAGATGCGGGAGGGCAGGCGCCATGTCTGGCCTGGGTCTGAGTTCTGCCTCTGCTGTGAATGGCTAGGGACACATGAGGCTACTTCTTACTCGTTAAGGCAGCCCTCAGCCACTGCCTACCTTGCTGATTGGGTCCTATGAGGACAAATAGAAACCAGCATGGGACCACACCCAAGTTATCTCATCATGAACCCAGAATAACACCTCGGTGACGGGGACTGAAACTCAGCCAAGCGCCAGGAAGCAAGCCAAAAATAGTCTCTAAGAAATCTAAACAGAAGTCTCACAGAAGTCTTCCGTAAAGGGCACCGGACTTGGGAGATCCACTCAATCAGTGCCTTCATTCAGATCAGCTTGCTCTTACTTTATGCAGAGCAATGAGGCTCCTACACAATCTATAGTTACTGTGTCCGGAAGGAGTAAAGCTTCCAAGATACCAAGCCCAGGCAGGCATGAGAGTAAAACAGGACAGCAGGGAGAGAGAGAGAAAGGCAACAGACTGGAAGATAAGGGCAGAAGACTGGAGGGCAGACGTTCGACACAACCTCTCAGCCCGAGGCCTACAACACACCATGAACACTCACCTTGATGTTAATTGTTTGGACCATTGAGAAACGAACTAGGGCCAGATATGGTAGCTTATGCCTCTAATCTCAGTACTCAGAGAGCTGTGAGTCTGAGGCCAGCCTGGCCTGCAATAGTGACTGACTTCTGGGTCAGCCTGGTCTACATAGTGAGCTCCAGACCAGCCAGAGCTGAACAGTGAGTTCCAGGTCAGCCAGGGCTATGTAGCCAGATCCAGTCTCAGCTAAACACAAAACTAAGTCCTATTGAAGAAGAATGAGAGTTTTGGGGGGTTGTTTGAGGGCGGCACTAGGCATACATGTAATATATATATATATATATATACATTGGGGCAAAACACTCATATACATAAATAAGTAAAAATGACCCCCCACACACACACACACCCTGTGTGCTCAGCCAATTATGGAAATGGAACTAGGTCTCTAAATCTTTCACTCAGGTGGATAAAGGGCATGCACCCTACCTTTACTAATGCCAAAATGATGTTCTCTTTTTTTCTGTGCGGTCTTTTGGTCTGCTATTATTTTTCTGTGTAGGGTTTCTCTGACAGGGTTTCTCTGTAGCCCTAGCTGTCCTGGAATGGACTTTGTAGACCAGGCTGGCCTTGGACTCAGAGATCTGTCTGCCTCTGCCCCCTGAGTGCTGGGATTAAAGGCGTGTGTCACCACACCTAGCTATGATGTTCTTTCTTTAAACTTCAACTTTTCCCCTAGAGATTGTCACTTTGCTAACAGGGGAAACTGAGGTTAAGACAATAAAAGCTGCCAGGAAAAAAAAAAAAAAAAATTGGCAGCAGAGCCCCAAACTGACCTCACCCACTTTCCTTCCAAGGGCCAGGCAGGCTACAGGACTGCAGCCAACTGAAGCCAGACACTTCCACACGAGTGCAGAGAAGATGGTCTGGTCTTAAGCAAAAAGAAACAAAGTTTAAATGGGTGTCCCAGAACTTAACACCACTAGCTTAATGGTTTGTCCTTCGAGGTCACTCCCTCAGAAGGGAAAAGTCTGACTCCAAAATGCTTGCTGGAAGAAAGCCTTCAAAGCCTTCCTGAAACAGACTCTCCACTGGGTGCTGGCTGAGAAAGGCCTTTAGGGATTTCACCCACACCTCAATTCTACTCCTGAAAGGCTAGCGGGAACCAAGGACCCTGGGTCACTACTACATCCCACTGCCCACGGTGACACTCGTGGGAAAGTGGTGCTGGCCATCCAGAGAGCACTGTAGCTTCACTTCAAATGACCCGAAACTCAAAGCATAACCTTGCCTGACAGTCTACTGACCACTTCAATGACTTGGGTTGCTTTTAAAAAAAAAAAATCTATCAAAGTCATCGGTCGGCCAAAGACCCAAGATCAGACAGGACTGTGGAAGCCCCTACCTAGGGTCCCCGGCATCTGGCACAGACTTAGGACTCCACCAACACTAATGGCCTGAGTGATGTCCACTGAAGCACAGACATGCAGGCAGATTGCACGTGCTGGCCCTTCACAGAGGTCTGGCTTTCTGTTCCTTGTTTTTACCGGCCTTTTCTCAGAAAGCAAGAGCCAAACCAAAAACACCTTTCTGCTAAGGCCCTGAGTTCCACCTGCTGGTTCCTCAGCAGGTGCCCTTGGCTTGGAGACCAGCCAAGTGAATCTTCTGTAAGCACAATCAGGGGATGGTTTTCAAAGGGAAGAAAGCCACAGATACTCATCCTACTCCGGCTCCCATCATATACTCTGGTTTCCTTCTGTGAAGACAGAGCCTCAGCTTCCCCTTCGAGGCGCTCACTGAACCCTACCCAGACCACCACGTCACATCATGCCCATCCCATCCCCTTCCCGGAAAATCAATGTCCACTCACAGAGATGGGTTCCTCAAAACTGAGTGAGCATGAGAGGCAGAACCCCAGCTCCTAGTTCGTCACACCCCCCAGCCCCATGTGTAGGAGAGAGAGACAGAAGGATACTTACACGCTACTGTCTGTCATGGACATGGAGTCATCTGTCAACGCGTCGCTGGATATCTCGCTGTCATTGGCGCTGGTGGCAGGTGCAAAGACATAGCCGGAACCTACATGATAAGGGTTAACCGGATCGCTTCTCTTGAAGGACCTATGGGGAGAGGACAAGAGGAGCATGGTCACTGATCCCCACCAGAAAGCCTGGGTCATTAGGTGACCCCAGGATGGACGCAGTGCCCAATTCCATATCTGGTCTATGCCAACTTGCTGCCCAGGTCCAGCTGCAAGCCTGGGCAGACAGCGGCCACAAATACTCCTGTTTGTTAGTCACATGCTGCCCTTGGAGGGAAGGCAGGCTGGGTTCCCTGGTCCTTAGAGGGTGAGGGGGTCCACCAGAGCAGTGTTGCAGGGACTGTCAGGAATGCTACCAACTCCTAAACAGTCACAAACGGACTGGCCAGAACTGACTGTTCTGGGGCTGGAGACTGGGGTAAGAGCTAAAAGCAGATGGTAGACGGGTGTCTTCCCCCCCCCCCCGTCATTGCATGCAAGCATGCAAGCCTGACTGAGGAAGCCAATTCCCCAGACCCAGAACATGTGAGATACCCTAACTCCTGTATCTGAGGTCTGCCAGCCTGGTCCTAACAGCCTGGTCCAGAAATACTAACATCTAGAGGCCAGTGGTGGCCTTCCCACTTTGGCCTAGGCCTATGGAAAGCCAGGCAGATGGGACAGATAGAGTTCAGGTTTCCCGTGGCGTGGCAGTCTTGTACTGTGCCTGCAGTACCCTTCCCCCCACCACGGCTTTCCTTTCCTCGGGACTGGTTAAGGCACCAGGACTGAAATGAGCAGCTGTGTCAAAGGCAGGCCCAGGCCCCTCCTCCAAGGTCGCCAACCCCTTTGTCTTAGTGGCCTGTGGGTCCCCCATTTCCCTCTCTTGATCTCCTCCCTGAACAACCAGTGTGCCTGTCCCCTGCTGGGCTGCATTCCACTTATGTCACCAGCCAGGGACTTCTGTTAGGGGGAGGGGAGACAGGTCAGCAGGCTGAGGGGAGGGTCCCTTCCAGGGGTCAGTCAGCCTGAACCTTCCTTTACCAAGCCCCTGGCAAAGTCCTCCCGGGGCTCAGCTCGCCAACAGACAGGACCTGGAGGAGAAAGAGCTGGGAGAGGAGACACACTCCACCAGCCCACAGCAGCTGCTCTGTAAAGATAGCTGTGGGGCTGGCAGAGGACAGGGACCTAAGAAAGGTCACGGTCAACCATCTGTTCTTGTTCACCAAGCTGTCTTTGCGTTATGCTGGGTTCTGGTCTTCTGGCACCAAGGTTCTGGTCAGGACACATTGCCATGATGTAAGGGCCTGAGGGAGGTATCTGGGTGCCACTGAAAGCCCATAGGTATTGTCTCGGGCAGGGGGTGCTGTGCCCATTTTCTGGTTAAGGATCTTGGTGGTCTCACAGTAGCTGAACTGGTGGGCATGGCATGGCTGCACTTTGCTATCAATCTCTTCCTGCCTCCTACCACAGGGCACTTTAGAAAGTTCTAGAGTCAGAGGCAGGACATGATGGAGAGATTTCTAGCAAGGCTATCTGGGATGGCCCCCTGTAACAGAGAGAACCAGGTGAAACATCATGTCATATCAGCGGGAATTTGAGGAGATTCGAGACACTTAAAGAGAATGCAGTGGGCAGGAAAGACCGCCAAAAGCCCTCTACTGGCTAAGAAGAAAGTAGACTCTAGCCAGCTGGACTAAGACTAGTTATACTGAGACTGGTATAAGGGCCAAGCACTTTCCTGGAAGGCCAGAGTAGACACAAGCAGGACAGAGAGGGGACAGGAGTCTGGGGGACAGCATTATGGACAGTAGTTACTAGCAGCACGGGGGCCCAAGAGGACCACAAGGTTGAGCTGGGAGGAGAGGAAGGGACAGAGGCCCAGTAGGGACCTGTTGTCCATTCTGGTGAGGGTCTCAATGGGTGCAGGAAAGCTGGAAGTAAGCTTCCGCTTTAGCTGGAACCCTGAGTGTCTCCTCCAACGTCCCCTACCCTGAAAAGCTGATACAAATCCAATGACCCAGAACAGAGCTGGCACGCCACAGTCACGTGACAGCTGCTGCCCACCATCTCGAATCTCCACACTCATCAGTGAGAGCGTCAAGACTGAAGACTCAGTGAGCATGGACACACACCAGCTGGGACCGGATCTGTCCTGCTGCACCCATCTGGAAGTGTCACTGTGTGACAAGTGCCTCTAAACCACCCCTAAGCCGCTGGTCCTGCCCTACTGCTGAGGGCAGGGAGGCTGGCTGTCCCCCCAACACTTTTTAGTGAGACCTGTGACTGCCAAGACCATCCTTGCCTGCTCTTCATCCGTATGTGCTCAATCTGGGCTTCCCAGGCACCCAAGATGGCAGGGGCTGAGATCTAGGGGAGGCAGAGGAGACTGAGGGGTGACCAGCTGTCCTAGCATCCTGGCCAATGAGTGGGGAACTCACAGGAAGAGAACAGCTCTCTGCTCACCACCGCCCCCAGAGGCTGAACCAGAGGCAACAGGGAACACAGATCAGGAGGAAGTCAAGGCCAATAGAGATCCTGGGGATGGAGGGGACAGAGACTGGCCAAGTCTTTAAAACAGCCTGGAGTCCCCTGCTAGGATGGGTCACTGCCTCAGAGAGGGCTGTCATGGTAACTACTCCAGGGTCCTCTCCTGTCCTTGGTCCTTGAGAATGCAGTGGTGTGTATGGTCCGTACACTCAGGACAGGGATAGAAGCCAGAGGCTTGTGTTGGCTTTGCTGATGGACCTACTAGGCAAGACACAGCTCCCCTAGGTGTGGGGTGCTCCCTGAAAACCAAGCAAGTCAAACACGGCCACCTGCCTCACAGCTCACAGCTTCTAAAGGCCTGGGCAAGACATTGAAATGGGGGAGGGGGTACCCCAGAAGCACACTCAGTACCCAACAGCCAGCAAAAATGGAGAGACACTGTGTTCCCAAAACCTCTTCGACTTTCTCCTGTAGTAATTAGCATGGTATCACACTGGAAGCCTGTCCTGAGCCCCAGACTGCATGCTCTGTGGGTTACAACCCATCTTCACATGTGAAACCCCAACACCAAAAGCGGGGGGTGGGGGGGGAGGGCCGTGGCAGGAGCTGCAAACTTGGTTGAGCCTCCTTCAAAGACCCACATCCATCAAATGGGTTGCTGAAAAGGTTTTGAAGAGACATGGCACAAGATCAAAACAGCCAAAGCGGGCCTTAAATAGCATCCAAACACCTTCCCTCTCCTCTTGCTATCTTGGTGGTATTAACACATCAGCTATGTCTAAGATCTAAGACTTTGACTTCAGCCTCCACACGGAGAAAATGACTCAATAGAAATTTCTTCCTCACCATTGCAACAAAAAAGGATACCTAAGTAAAACCGTGTGTGTGTGTATGTGTGTGTGTATGTGTGTGTGTGTGTGTGTGTGTGTGTGTGTGTGCGCGCGCGCGTGCCACATGCGCATACACACACTCTTTTTGCACATGGTTCCCAAAATAAACCCATCTCCCTTCACTTCCAAAATAGAGGGCTTCTGTGTGATCAGTAATTAGAAATGGAATGCACTGCTCTTAAACCCCGCTAACTGCAATAAAGTGCTTGGATTTTCCTACAGCCACAACAAGGCATGGGCAGGGTGGTGGAGAGACACAGAAACTCAGTTTTTTACATGCTTAGAACTTTCTCCAAAGTGCCACTTAATTTTAAGAAAATGGATCAGAACTGTCTTCTTGTGATTACTTGGGGGGGGGGGGGTGTAGTACTGGCACATGCTACCTTAATTGGACCCAGATGATAACTTCTTCAGGAGGGCTGTACTCCCAACCCTTGTGGGGTGTCTGCACGCCTGGGGAGTGTGGTACATTCGGTGAGGTGTGCACCCAGGGCTCCCTCTGCCACTGAGCAGGCACAGGGCTTTCAGCTGACAAGTAACCGAGCCTCCTGGGCCTCTTGAGGGAGGGAAGTGTCTACCGCTTTATCTCTAGAAGATGTTGGAGCCACCTCTGCTCCTCCCCAGCTGTGGAGAGCCAAGAGAATCCATCCAAGGACCTATACCTCTTTCTAGGGCCGTTCTCCAACAGTGCAACAAACGGAACCCATTTTGAGGCTGACCTTAGGGCCTTCTGTGAGCCTCTGACATTTTGCCATAAGGTCAGTGCCCTCTTCGACTAGCATTTTGGAAGGCAAGATCAATGGCTGGCTGGACAGTGAGGGGTCAGTGTCTTCTGTAACCAGGCAAAGTTTGACAAGTGTGTCTGAGCCAGATGGATTCACTGGCGTTTTGTCCTCTAATTACTGACCAAAGCTCTCAGCATATCTTTCCTATGGCATCATTTTCTTTGATAATTGAAGCCAAACTTGATTCCAATGGCTTCTTGAAAAAAAAAAAAAATGGGCCTCATCAGCGAGTTCCTTCAGAGAACAGGAAACTCTTGCAGCCAGCGCAGGGCCGTCTGCTGGGCCCCTAGGATTTTAAGCCAAGCAAGAGCAAAGGGCCCAAGGGGAGGCAGATGAAGCCCCTGCCCAGAGTCAGGGCAGAAAGCGGTGCACACAGGGATCTTTCTGTATGCCAACACTGCATCCTCCCTCTTAAAATAAGCCTGGGCCTAGCGCCTGAGATCACAGCCCCTGGCTCCACACTTAACACACCCCAACACTGGGCGGTGTTTGTGTGAGGGGTTAGGACAGCTCCTGCCACCAGGTCACTTATGTCCTTAGTTATTTATAGAGACCATCAAACGCCCAAACATCCCACTCAACCACGCACAAACCAGAGCCCTTCCCTCCAAGGGCAATTTCTGCTCTTCCGCCTCAACTATTTACATTAAACCTGACACCAAATCAGTAAGGCTACAAACAAGTCGTTAAAAACTAGGCTCCTCTGAATGCCCACATAAACACGGAGCTTGTTACGGCCAGGCAGGGCCTTGGGCACCCGAGGCAGACAGGCCCACTGCGGGTTCAAGCTGTTCATTCAGTCTCCTGGGTCACTTGCCCAGGCCAGGCACTCTGTGATGACTGACTAGCAGATGAGGAAGTGAGGGAGACTTGAAAAAGTTCAGAGTAGTGAAAGTTAGGCATGGGAAGGCGGGCGCCTCTCAAATATGACACTGAACAACGGGTTAAAGCCCCAGAGTTGCTATTTAAAAGGCTATGTGTTAGCTTTGCTGCCCTTCTCAGAGACCCAATTATCGTTAATTACACTAATTATAACACTTGACATCTTTTCAAAATGTCTCCCTTTACAAAAGGCTTTCATGTTTATTATTTTGATCCTAAGAACAACCTTAGGACATAGACAGGAGAGACAGTGCCCACCTATCCTACAGATGGCAACATCAAGTTTAGAAAGCTTCATACCAACTCATGCTACGGGCTAGGGCTGGAATTTGCCTTTCGGAGACACTGTGCACAGCCCAGGGGACACACGCGTTAAAAAGAAATGAGGCCATCTGGGTGTGTCTTAGATTATCTTTTAGGATGCTTCATGGAGTCCAGGTAAATGTTTCACCCCGACTTGACGGTGGGAGAAAACGGGCTTGATGCTGGAGGTCACTGAAGAGCTGTGGTGCGTGCGTGCATCAGTGATTTGCACAGTCCCCAGCCTGGAAGACAGGGCTCAAGTGCTCTGCAAACTTAACACTGGTTACATCCGAAATGAAGCCTCTGGGAAGAGGCAAGCCAAAGCTTCGCCTAGGCTGCCCACCCACAAGGAGAAGCCATGGCAGAACCTTGCCTGGAGAGTGCTCTCTTCCTGCCAGCCTCCAAAACCACACCGTGCTATTTACAAAGGTGACACTCTGGGGCTGACACAGAAGACCCACTGTCAGAAGGCCACTGGAGAAGCAGCCTTACCACAGACCTTAAGGAGTCTCCTCACTGACTGCCAAAGCTGGAGGGTAAGAAGGCCAATAGCAAAGTTTACCTACATGCCCTAGCAACGGAGCGGGGCAACAGACGCAGGTGCCCGGGTGCGCCCAGCTACAGCAGCCCCAACAGCTTCATGCAAACACCTTAGCCCTCTACAGGCTCGGGGCACTGCACCAACTCCCTCCTGAGATCCTACACTTGCCTGCAAAAACCAAGCCAGTTCCCTTTAGGTGTAGACCAGACAGCTGCAAAGCGTTAAGTTCACTCCCAAAGCTGCAAGAGCGCCCTCTGGTGACCGGAGAGCAGGCCCTTCCCCTATTTACTAGCAGTTAAAACCTCCACCATGCAGAACTCAGACCTAGGTATGGAAACCCAATAGGCTCCAGGGCAGCAATCTGGGGCATACCTCCTCCCGCTACTTGAGAACACTGGAGACCACGCCCCACAAAGATAGCGAGAACTCCAGAAACCTGCGTAGATTACACCCTGAGTCCCTGACACAGAGAAACGCGCAGGGACAGAATAAAAACATGTAAGCAGATAGCAATCCAACGTCACCCCGCCTCAGGCCCTGCATGTCACAAGGAACAGCCTAGAATTAAGAGGTGCATTCTCTTTGGGACTCTCTGGAGAGGTGAAGGGACAGAAAAACTCATTCTAACAGGAGGCCTGAAGGCCTGAAGTTGCTTGAAAAGGCCAAGCATCTTGAGACTTGGCCTATCTATAATGGACTGTTTGTCTTTGAAGCTTTAAAAAGAGAAAGTGCTCCGGAGGACCCGGTTCTCCCGCACTTCTCCATCAGCACTAAACAACAAGCCGTCAACTGAGGTCCGATCCTGGGGCCCAAAGCATCTTTAAGCTGGAGGTTCCCCCGTTAGTTAGAAGTCTACCTAATTCTTCAAAGAGAACCACAAACTCGGTTGCTCAGCCAATCGCTACCACTCATCTTCACATGAAAGTTCAAAAGATCCCACCTACCCCTTCCAGGGTGCACACGTTATTTCCTGTGTCTCCACTGCCCCGCTGCCCCGCCCCCAGCCACAGTAACTCTCCTTTGATGATGAGTGGTTGAATGACCCCTCCCCAAACTGGCACTTAGTGGGTCTAGTGACTCAGAGGCATCAAAAGCTACTACATTCGTATTCTTTTTTCTCTTTTCCTCTCTCTCCCTCCCAGCAGCCCAGGATAATAAGTAACCACATTAATAAATACTGCTTGCCACTGTTTGAAGTTAGCATTGGAAGGCTGCAGTATTCAGCTGCGCGTGCACTGCCCACCCCCCACCCCCAACAAAACACAAGATCAAAGGCTTTCTACTAGCCAGAAGTCCTAGCTCTCAACCAACCTTTATCAGCCTCCGAAGCCTATCCACCCACCCACCTACCTTAACTGAAAACATTTGCAAAGCTAACCCACCCTCCAAGTCCTACCCCACCCCACCCCCACCCCTCGACGCCACCAGCCAAAGCCTTACCTGAATCCATTTTCAACCGTTTCAGTGGATCTCACACTTGCTGTGGCCCGCAGAGTTTTGCTGGACAAGCCAACCACGGTGGGAGAGAGCTTGCACTTAAGATCAGCACACGTCCACTCCTCTTCTTCATTCAAGGTGGGGAGGTAGCCACACAGGACCTTTAGGCTCCCCAGTCCCCCATTACTCATATAAGCCGTGTTTTCTCCCCCACTCCTCACATATTCGAGGTATATGTCCGAAGTCAAAAACATCTGGTAGGCATTTTCCTCCATCACAGCTTGGATCTCGGTTTGCGCCTGGTCAAACATGACGGAGCCGATCTGTTGCTTCTTGATGCCATCTCGTATGTAGGTCTTGGTGGCAGGTTTCAGCTGCTTGGAGACAATGCTGTTGTTTTCGATGTACCTCTTATAGATTGCTTTGGCTACACGCAGAGTTTTGGTATCCTTCAAGTTCATCTGCCTGAATCCATTACAGGCAAACCAGAAGTCCAGGGTATCCACACATTTCTCCCTCTCCAGGAAAGTCCGGAAGAGGAAAGCACCATCCTGGTCGCCCAATAAGGAGTGCAAAGACTTGGTCCACCTGGTCAGAGGGGAATCAGGGGAGGCCCGCCCCTCGGGCTCCCCCAGCCCATCTTCATTCCGCCTAGCATTGGAGGAGACAGGCATAGGTTTGGTGGACTGGCCCTTGACCACACTAGGTTGACACGGTGGGGTCTCCCCTTCTTCCCCCGGAACCGGGGGCCTCGGAGCATCCTCGCGGAAGCTGCTGCTGGGATCTGGAAGGAGAGGCACTAACACAGCGCTACTCATGGTGAGGGAGAGCGTCTCACTGAGTTTGGGTTCTGTTTTTTTCCTCCTCCTTTTTCTTCTTCCAGTTCCTCTCAGCAATCGGCTTGGTCTCTCTCAAGTCAGCAGGGGCTCATCTGAGCCTCCTCTGGAAAGAAAAGGAAGGGAGGGGGAGGTGGGAGAGAGAAAAGGGTATTGATCTAATCAAAACCAGATCTACCCAACATCAAAGCAAGAAAGTAAACAGGCTTTTCAACTCCTCAAATTCAAATCAAGCAACCCAGCTATCCGCGAAGTGCTCATCTCAAGTATCCGACGCAGCTTTTTCAAAGACGAAATCTGAGCTCCCCTTACACTTCCCCCCGCCCCGGGGAGGGGTGAAGATTGGGAGGGAGAAGGTGAGGCAGAAGCGGGGATGGAGTTGGAGGGGGCAAGGAGGTGTAAGACCTTCCCCACACCCGCGGGTCCCAGGGACTCACGGGGTAGCCCAACCGGACCCCCTCCCACAACCAGAATTCGCACGCCAGCCGCCCGGTTGAGTGCAGGTGAAACCAATTTCAGTAAACCACTCTGTTCTGCACAGATAGCTCAAGCTCTCAACGTGCCCTTCCCCGGCATCTGGTTCCCATTCCCCTCCTCCCGCGCGCCACCCCCTCCTTCTGCGCTCTCTCGTCCCGCTTCTTACAGAAGGTCCTCGCCCGAAAAAAAGCCCGCCCAGCGTAAGCGGGAAGGGGCTCAGGGTCCCCTGAATTCAGCACGCACCCCCCCCCAGATCCCTGATGAAAATGTTGCCTACACAAGACTCTCCACCAAGAACATGGCTCAGTGTATACCTCTGTCTTCGCTTCCCCAAAGCAGAAACCAGTTCACTATGTAAGAGGCTTTGATCTTCAAACTTTGAAAGAGAAGAAAAACCTCGAGACCCGCCGCCCCCCGGCTCCCCCAATCCACCTCCTGGAGCCGCGAACCCAACAAAACCGGATCAGAAGGCGTCTCACGCTACTACAGCCTGTGCCAAGAATCCCAAACTCCACTGATCCCAAGCCATTCTTTCTCCAAAAGAAAAGAAGTCTTATCTAACCAATAAACAAGCTGCTCTCCCTAGCCAGGGAAGGATCAAACTAAAGAGGGCAGGGGCGGGCCAGGGGACCGAGAGGAACGCCCGGCCAGCTGCTCGAGACCCCGGGTCTGAGGGGGAGCACCCCGCCCCAGACCTGGATGTCGGGCCACAACGCTGAGCACAGGCCCGCGAAGTGGCGGGCCGCGGGTAACGCCGCGCACCCGGGCTCAGAGGAGGTGGTGCGACGCCGTTACCTGGAAGATGAAGGCCGCCAAGGCCGGGCTCTCATGTCCTCTGAGACCCTCCGGTCCCGTACCTCCCCGGCCCAATTGCAAACGAACGCTTCCCGAGTCCCGGTGCGCAGTCCACTAGGGGCTCGGGTAGGGGGTCACTCCCAGGCGTCAAGCCTTGCAGAGGTTCCCGCAGAAAAGGCACGGAAAACAGTCGCCTAGTCCAGAAATGGCGACGCGCGGAGTCTCTGCCTCTCCGCAAAAGGGGCGGCGAGGAGGAACGCGGGGGACACGAGCGCCCCGACTCCGGCCGGTCCGGTGCTCAGACTGAGCCACCGCCGGCGCTCCGGGCACCTAAGCGCGGACCCGCGGTTGGGAGGGGGAGACGAGAGGGGAGAGAAGTGGGAGGGGGCGGGAAGGGGTGGGGAGGGCAAGAGGGGGGGCGCCACCACCCTTTCATCCCACCTTTCAAAGGCACTCGCGTGCACACGCACACCCCGACTCATCCACACCTACGGCGACTCGACCCCCGAGGGCGAGCTGTCTGTCTCCGCCTCCGACCCCGACGCCACTAGAAGTCTTCCCCGACCGGCCCCCTGACACCCCGGGCCCCGCTCTGGGGAGGGGACTCTGGAGCATCGCGCGCTGGGCCGCCCGGCCAAACCCCCCGGAGCGCTGGGCGCCGAGCCCGCAGCTTCCCCTCCGCGCCGGCCCGAAGCGCGCCCCGAAATAGCCGGCCTGCCAACTTCAAAGCGCCGCCCCGCACATCAAAGCGCGCGGGCCGCCCGACCGCCGCGGCCTCCGCACTCACCATTGATCCGCTGGCGCACTCCTTGTCGAGACCTCGCAGGCGCCGCGGGCAGGGCCCCGGCCCGGGTCCCCCGCTGGATTCGCAGAGGCTGGCCCGGGCCCCCCCCGGGCCCGCCCGGGCATGGGGAACATGGGGAATCTCGCGGAGGCGGAGGAGGGGGTGCGCAGAAAACAACGATCCCGAGGCGAGAGCAAGCTCCGCGCCGCCCGGGAGGGGAGCGTGCGCCCCGCTGCCCCTTTTATGCAAAAGATCCGAGTGGGCCTCCGCCCCCGCCGCGGCCGCCCCCCGGCCCCTCCGGCCCCCGCCCGGCCGGCTTTCAACCCAGGTCCTGTTTCTAGCAGTCACTAGGCGCACCAAATGTCCTCCGGGCGCTTCCAACAAAAACTGCGCTGTGGATTTAACTGTGCACTTCAAAGGCGCGAGCCGAGCGCACGGTCCTGGAAGGGAGGTACGAGAGCCGCACCCGGGCCAGCCCAGCGCTCTCCTGCGCCCCTCTGGGGGGCATGCAGCCCGCACCCCTAAGCTTTCCTCGACTTGCACCCTCTCGCCCCCTCGCATAGCCCCGTACCCCGCTGCCAGCCGCCCCCGGCAGCGCCGAGCTTTCTTGGAAGCGGTTACTCCGGGACAGAGCCTCAGACCCCACCTTTCACAGCAGAGCTCTCCTTTGGGGAGGCGGGCGCCTCGGCCTCCGGGTGGCCCTGGAATCCATCGCGATCGGGGGCTTATTTTTATTTCCCGGTTCTTGGGCCGTTACTGAGTTGCCAGGACCTTATCAAAGCACAGCCGGCTCCAGCCGACTCCCCCGGGCCGGGCTCAGGGAGCCAGTGATCCCGCCGCGCCAATCACAGCGGCGCTCGGCCGGCCCGCGCCGCCCGCCTTAAAGGGACAGCGCGAGCCCTCTCTGCCCCGCCCCGGCCCGGCCCCCATTGCACACTCCGCTCCCGCGTTAACCCTTCCTCAGTCCTTGTCCGTCCCCCTACCGGTTCCCGGCGGCCCGGGGAGTTCTGATTTCATCTTTCAAGTTCTCTGACCTCTCTGCTCCTGAGTCCTCCTCCCGCCTGCCCTGGAGCTCTCGGGTTTTGGAATGCTGGTTCCTTGAAACTCTCTGGCCATAGCAAGAAGAGAGCCCCCATGCCCCAACATCATTAAATACTTTCCTACCTTTATTGAAGTTTCCCTGGGAATTTAGATTGCGGGGGGGGGGGAGCTTGTGGAAGGAGCTGTAGCTCTAGGATCCGCTGACCAAGTGTCTTAGGGTGTACTCTGGCTGGGAATTGCAAGGCATGGTGTGTGTGTGTGTGTGTGTGTGTGTGTGTGTGTGTGTGTGTGTACGCTCACTTGTGCTTCAGTATCTGTTTGGGTTAATATAGGAATAGTTTGTGGACTATTTGCAGTCTTGTTTGTGTGAAGGTGGGGGTGTGAATTTGCCTCCACAGACCTGCCTGCAGTCACTTCAGTTCCCCAATTTGCAGCCTTGCATGGCTGTCAGAACCTTTCTTATAGACACATGGACTTCTCTCTTCAACAAATTCGTGTCCACCACGCTCTTCCAAAAGCCTGCCACCATCCTGTACGTTACCTATTAAATGGCCATGGAATACCTCCCCCCACACATGCTGTGTTAAAGTGTAAAAATTCATCCCGTTGTCACCTTTGAATCCCTTCCCATCTTCTCCCCAAAACATTTGTAAGACACAACCCTTTAAAAAAAAAATGTCATAAGCCCGAGCATTTATTCATTTATCTATTATAGAATGTTTCCTCATGGATGAGCTAATAAACTTTTCATTCTTGTGGGGGAACTGGAGTTGAGGGTGGAGCCTGGTATATAGTTCTTACCTAGAAGGCATACAGCTCTGAAAGCCCTAGGTTCAACCCTTGGATCTTCCCCCTCCACCCCACCCCCATGCACCACATAAACCAGAGCTGATGACAAGGGACTCACCCCAAAAAGTAGAACCAATAGAGTGAGAATTCCAAGACCAACATAATGAATTTGAAGACTGTCCCAAAACAACAACAAAATGACGACAACAAGACCCACAGAAAAGTAATCCCCAAAGAGGAAAGAAGCGAAAGGCGGGGTCCGGAGCTTTATACTGCTGCTTTTGCTCTTTCTTGGCTAACTTAAAATGGATAAAGGACAGTCATGTGGCTTTTGGAACTTTGAAACAGGTGAGAAATATGACTGTCCAAAGGGAAAGAACAAATGTCAGGCATGTCCTACTGGAGAAGGATCTGGGGCTGTGGCAAGCAAGGGACAAGAGAACCCTCACAGCTCAAGCCTCCAAACTCAATAGCCTTCTCTGTCTGTGGTCAATACACCCAGCTTGCCCTGCAACTGGGAGCCAACCTGGTAAAGCCAGCAGTCCAGACCGTGAAATGTGTGTTCCCATGATGCATCTGTATATTGAGACAACTCCTAGGTATGAGGAAACTGGGTGGCTTTAGAGTCTCTATGCCTTCCAGAATCCCGAAGAGTCAATGGCTCCTGGATGCTCAGCATCTGCCTCTGAGATGGTCTATGGAACCCTGGACCCCCCTCCAGGCACACCTGCCTCCTTAATCAACCCCAGCAAAACTGTGCTTGCTTCCCAGAAGCAAGCAGGGGAGGGGGTGGGTGGGAAGGAGGGGAGTTGTCCTTAGGGGACAGAGGTGTTGTTACTGAAAGAGTAGTGTGTAATGAGAAGCACAAACTACCACAGAAGCAGCTACCATGCAAACAGCCATGGATGTTCACATGTGTGCCACACCCCCCACACACACACACACACACACACACACACACACACACACACACACACACACACACACTGTGGCCATGGGAGACAGGGACATAGAAAAATCAAGCCATCCCAAATCAAAACAAACAAGGTTCAGAAAAGAGGAGGCTTTCCAAAAGGAAGTGAAAAACCGTGCCTTCATGGGTGGTTTTCCTTCCCTCCAACTTGTCCCCAATGACCCCTCACTGCCCCTCAGCCACCCACAATCATCACAGGCTGCCTTTAAACCAGAGAGTTCTCCTGCTTCATTATCCCAGCGCTGGGGGCAGCGGAAGTGCAGCCTGGGAGTCCCTTGTGGTTTGGATCTTCTTAGTAACAACTCCTCTGGGAGCTAGGCTTCCACAGCAGGTGTTAGGGTCACCTCAGGCCAACCACGCCAGCATCTATCTCTACTGTCTCACCCCTGCCCTGTCCCCTTCCTCCAGCAACTTCATGTGCAGAGGAACACTTTACATCTAGCATGAGTTTGGGCAAGTGCTGAGAAGCCACATGGCCCCTCTGGCTCTGGCTCTTCGCTACTTGTTGATAACATTACTAGGGAAGCATGCACAGGCCTTCGCTTATTCCCAGTCCCTTTCTCCAGATAGCAGTTTGCCATTTTCCTCTTCTCCCTGGCAGCAGCGTTATCATGTGACCTGTTGTAATCCTGCGGTTGCCTGGAAACTGGAAAGCAAGGTGATGGGTTTCTGCACATGCTCACTCACCCGCTTGCCTTTAAAGTGAAACCCTACAGTGTACTTTGCCTACGTGTAGACAAGTTTAATAAAGCAGAGAGGGGTCCTTTTCGGGAATTCGGTCCTGAGCCAAAATCCTAGGATACCAGAAAACAAGGAGAAAGGCCCCCAGGGAGGCATCCAGCCAAATCTTGGAGCCTCCCACAAAAACCTCTGTGGAGGGGATGTTGTACCAGCTGGGACTCCAAAGTTCCTAAGACCCAGGATGTGTCTCTAAGATTCAGGAACCCCGACTTTTCCTTCTTGGGGGAAAAATAGCACCTTATACAACGTTTGCTAAGAGGGAGAAGGGGGAGACAGTAGCTAACTGTTGCGGGGGGACTGTAGGTCACCTGACCACCCTGGGTGCCATTTGTTTGTTCATCAAGAGATAGTGATGCCCCATGGGGGGGGCATAGTAAACGGAAGCAACAGCACACACAGTGTACACAAGGTTGACACGAAGTATGTATTTGAATCTTTTTTTTCAATTTTTATTTTTATATTATTCATAAGGGCAATTTGCCTGTGTGCATTTCTGGTGCCTGTGGAGGCCAGAATCAGATCCCCATGGAACTGGAGTTCCCGACGGTTGTGAGTTACCATGTGGGTGCTGGGAATCTGAACTCAGGTCCTCCGGAAGAGCAGCAGCCAGTGCTCTAACCACTGACCCATCTCTCCAGCCCCATTAATGGTCATTTTTTTCAGTTACCCTGTTCTTTCAACAGACTGGTCCTGCTTTAGGAAGAGACTCTCCTATTGGTTTCTTTTGTGTCTCTGTGACACCGTATATGACAAAAGCAATTTGAGAGATAAAAGACAGTTCTACAGGATTACAAGTCATCACGGTGAGGAAGTTGCACTGGGTGTGGGGGTGGAGTGTGTGGAGGCCAAGGAGCAGAAAGAGCTAAGATCCAAGAGCCAATTGTGACCTTCAAAGGGCTGTTAGTAGTAACCTACTTCCACCGGCTATGTCCCACTCTCAAAGGTTCCATAGCCTTGCAAAATGTAAAACCAGATGGGGAATTGGCGTTCAAAAACACTTGCGGACACTTCTGATTTAAAGCCTCACGCTGCCCACCCTCTGAACAAAGTCCTTCTCCAACTAGGAGTCAATAGTGGCCACAGGAAGTTCTGTAGAAGATAGGCCCGAGTGGGCCATGATGGTTAATCTTCATAGTCAACTGGATTTGGAGTCACCTCTGAGACACAGCTTTGGGTGAGTCTGTGAGGGTGTTTCCAGAGCGGTTCACAAAGAAGGAAAGACCCACCCTGAAGTGGGTGGCACCTTCCTCTGAAAAGGAGTTGCAGACTGAACACAGAGTATAAAAGGAGAATGTTGGCGTGGCGGTGTAATAGCAGCCATCGGCCTCCATTTCCTGACTGGATACAGTGTAACCAGCCACTTAGTGCTTCTGCTGCCCCTGCCCTCCCTGCTGCATAGACTGCATATTCCTCTCAACTTTGAAACAAAATAAATAAAGGTATCTGCTCACGGAGACAGATGAAAAATGAACTGAAATAGAAGTGTTTGCCTTTTTGGCATCTTTCAAAGACTATCCTATCCAGTACTGAGGAAAATAACAACAGAAAGAGAGCCGAAGAGATTTGCTGAGGAGGTTTGCCTGGTAACATGCTTATTTCACAAGCTTGAGGACCACGGGTGAAAAGCGTGGTGTGGGTGGGTGACCCAGCTCCGATGGAAAAGTCACGAAGATTGACAACCTGAGTTCTGTGCTCAGTATCCATTTGAGATCCTGTACAAATTGTCCTCCACACTTGTGCCTTGGTGTGTGTGCGCACACACACACACACACACACACACACCATGTAACTGAAAAGAACAAAAGGGCTGGGCATGACACTGCATCTGTAAAACTAGCCACCATTGATGGGAGACTTACTAGGGATCCACTAACAGCAGAGCTTGCACAGCAGGCTCAACACAGAGGTTGGCTTATATGGAGGGTTGAATAGGTATGGCCCCTATAAACCCATTGTTTGAATGCTTGTCCCATAGGGAGTGGCACTATTAAGAGGTGTGGCCTTGTTGGAGGAAATGTGTCACTGTGGGAGCAGGCTTTGAGATCTTATATGCTCAAGCTATGCCCAGTGTAGGAAGCAGTCTCCTTCTGCTGCCTGCAGATCAAGATGTAGAACCCTCAGCGTCTTCTCCAGCGTAAGTCTGCCTGCACACTGTTATGCGATGATGCTTTTCCTTTAGAGGAGTTGCTGTGGTCACGGGGGCTCTTCACAGTAATAGAAACCCTAACTATGACAGGATATTTCCTGAAAGAGCTGCAACAGCCTGAAATCCCTCCAAAGTATAGTTCATTCAGCTCCTTGGCACTAGTTGCTCAACTATTTCAACCTCCCCTGGATACATCCAAGTCTTTCACGAAAGCAGCCATCCCCATGGGCATCTTGGTAGACACGGTCCGCCTAAAGGAGGGGGGACTCTCGGAGGAAGGAAGAGTAAAACTTGGACTCAACTTCCTGTCACTCTTCCTGCCTTCCTCTTCTGGCAGAAGAGGAAATAGGGATGCTGAGGACTTAGGGAAGGGAAGGTGAGGTTTCTCTGAGGAAGTTAGAGAAGCTTATTTGTCATGGACACGTCAGATTGAAGACCATGGGAAATAATGCTTTAAAACTTCCCGATTCTAATTGAATAGCGTAGGAAGGGCTTTTGCTATGCACCATGGGTGAGCAGGTCTACGAACTGTTGCGTGTTTTCAGAAGCTTCCCACCATGGGTTTAGAGCCTGGCTCTTTTCAGTTGGCCTGAACTTGTAAGCAGGAGAGGTCAACCACATCAAAACCAGCCAGGAAGAGGGCTGGAGAGGTGGTTCAGTGTTTAAGAGCCCATTATCACTCTTGCAGAAGATTCAAGCTCTGTACCCAAGACCCATCTTAGGTGACTCACAATTGCCCATAGCTCCAATCTAGGTGTCTTGAACCCTCCTCTAGCCTTTGTTTGCTTCCTCTCCCACCCCCACCCCGAGACAAGTTTCTCTGTGTAGCCCTGGCTGTCCTGGAACTCAGATCTGCTTACCTCTGCCTCCCAAGTGCTGGGGCTAAAAGTGTGTGCCCCCACACCTGGCCCCATTTGCTAAGTAAAAAACAAAACCAAACAAAATAAGCAACTCCTGGAAAGAAAAAGATCAGGAAAAAGAAAAGGGGAAAGGAAAGGAAAAAAGCAGAGCTTGAAGTAATTTCCTTCATTTCTTCAGGGTTTCCTGAATCTCGGTGAACACTGTGGCATGCTGGGACGCTAAAGGATTTGTCATGGAAGGGTAGATGGCTCTGCAGAATTCTAGCCTGTTCCAGAACCTTCTAGATGTTCTATGTTGCTGACACTTCTCTACATCAGATCCCCAAGTGTTTTGCTTCATTATTATAACCGGCCAATGCTGCAGCTGTGCCCCCACCCCTCATCTGACTGGCTTTAGTGAGATCAGGAAGTAGAAAGTTTGACAAGCTCCTTTCAGTGGGTCTGTACTGACTGCCTACACTGCCTTTCCTCTCTTGGTCTGGTCAACCCATTATAGTCTCCCTCACAAGCAAACCATTTCCAAGTTGGTTAAAAAAAAAAAGTCTGGCTCAGCGTAGTATCACAGGCCTCAGGAAGCAGAGACAGGGGTATCTCTGTGAGTTCAAGGCCAGCCCAGTCTACACTGCAGTCCCAGGTAGTGAGACTCTTAAGAGAAAAAAATGAATGAAAGAAAGAAAGAAAGAAAGAAAGAAAGAAAGAAAGAAAGAAAAGGAAAAAATCCATGGAGCCTACAGGATAACACCTTTCTCCTCTGTTCCTTCTCCCTTAGCTGAGGACCTCTTCCTTGGGCTTCTCCCAGGAATTCCTTGAACTGTATGGAGACCGGGGTCTCCTGAGGTTGTAACTCTTGCCTCTTTCACAGCCTCACTTCAACTTGGCCACATTTAGCTAAGTCAGTCACAGGCCTCTCAAACTTAACATGCTTAAACCAGAGCTGGGCTCTCTGGGTAGTTTAGTTAGTATAGAGCTGGCCTAGCACACAGGACACCTGCACCCAGTACTTAACACTGCATAACCCAGTGTGGAAGCATAACAAACAAACAAACAAACAAACAAAAACCCCAGCAAAGCCACTGTGTCACTGTGTCTCCGGCTGGAGCCAGACATCTTTCTGGAAGGCGATGTCCTCACCATTCCCTGTTGTCTACCTTGCAAGCCTGGTCCAGGTCTTGGCTCATCTTTCGCCTTCAAACATTCTGTTCATTTTCCTGTTGCTATTGACTTCACATCCTAAAAATCTGCCATCACTCTTCTTCCCAAATCCACAGACACTCACTCCATAGTCCTCAACATCTCCAGCCTGGGCAGCGACAGCTTTTAACTGCCCTCCATGTCTGCTGCTCAGCTCCTCCTACATACTGCTGTCACAGTGTGCATTCCACCACCCAAAGCTGGCCTTCCTTGTCTGGCCTTGGCTTCAGAGCCTCCCCTGACTGCCTGCAGACTTTACATAAGGGCTTAGCACCTGAGAATGGCCCACAAGACTTTCTAGGCAATCAGCAGCTTCGTTCTGTGGCTTCCCTGTTCTGACCACATACAGCCCCACATGGTGGCTGATTATCTCCCCTCCCCTCTTTTTCAGGATGCCCTGGGTGGCCAGCTAGTCTCCTGCTTCTTTGCTCATGTCCTATACTGGTGCCCCTGGTGGGGTGGCACCTGTCCACTAAACTTCTGCAGCACTTAGACACCCGTACTTTTCCATCCTATCTACTCAGCCAGGGTCCCTATCAGTCAGGGACTGTGCTTTATGAACTCAGAGCCTTAGTTCAGTGCCTGGCATATGGTTCAAGGGATAGCAGAAGTAGTTTGTGCACAAGAGTATTATGGGAAATATTTAACAGCTAGTGAACGCTGTATAGCAGCCAATGAGAACTGACTGATGCTGGCCTATGTGCTAGAATAGTCTTGGGGGCCTGTGTGTGTGTGTGTGTGTGTGTGTGTGTGTGTGTGTGTGTGTTTGTATATGTGGTGTGTGTGTGTGTGTGTTTGTATATGTGGTGTGTGTGTGTGTGTGTTTGTATATGTGGTGTGTGTGTGTGTGTGTGTGTGTGTTTGTATATGTGGTGTGTGTGTGTGTGTGTGTGTTTGTATATGTGGTGTGTGTGTGTGTGTGTGTGTGTGTGTGTGTGTGTGTGTGTGTTTATGCGTGCCTGCCAAAGCCAGCGTTTAGTGGTTGCTCCTTAGGATCCTCCCTAGGTTGTTTCTATGACCTCTTCTTTTTTCTTTTTCTTTTTCTTTTCTTTTTTTTGAGACAGGGTTTCTTTGTGTAACAGGCCTGGCTTGTTGTCCTTAACTCACTGTGTAGAACAGGCTGGCCTCAAACTCACAGAGATCGGCCTGCCTCCACCACCGGAGTACTGGGTTTAAAGGTTCTAGAATACTGGGTTTAAAGGTTCGTGCCACTACCGCCCAACATGCTCTCTACTTCTTGGCTTCCCAGTCCTATGAAGTTCCTTTTTTTTGACCATGGGTTGGATTTATTGGCAGTTTTCTTATTACTAGGATGTAGAAGAGATCACGCGATGTCCCTTCTAGCATTAGGTTTTAAAAGGTTGTGACCACTTTTTTTTTTTTTTTTTTTTTTTTTTTAAGGTAGTCTCACTGTATAGCCTTAGCTGGCTTAGAACTCTGGAGACCAGACTGGCCTTGAACTCACAGAAATTCATCTGAGGCTGCTGGGACTAAAAACACCCACTGTGTCTTGCTCAAAACTGCAACTTCTGTCTGCAATATTTTCACTGGGATTATGAAACAACCCTCACACCAACCGAGTGAGGGATCTGGAAGCTAGTCCCTGGCTAAACCTTGTGAAGGCCCTGAGGGTTCCAGGACTGGTTTACCGGCAATGTCACAGGAAACCCTGAGCATGCAGGCCAAGCCCAGATTCTGTAGCCACAGATTAAGACCCATCCCTCAGGGAGGGGAGCGGTAAGCTCAGATCTCTCAGATAACACTTTTGCCCTGTCAGCTCATCTTGCAAAAGCTAAGAACCAGGTTGCAAGGCACACTGGGGGCGTGAACCCTTCTTGTGCTTTATTAGATAAGAGTACACTGTGTGTGTGTGTGTGTGTGTGTGTGTGTGTGTGTGTGTGTGTAGGGAGGGGGGACGGGGGGGGGGAAGAAGGGGGGACAGTGAGACCTGGCAACTATTAGAGCTCGTTTGAACCTCTTCAAAGGCTTCTGGACCTTTATAAAAATGTATCAAAACTCTCCAAAGAGATATAAGAAGAAAAGCAAGTCATTATGAGATGTCACTGATTACAGAAGTGGGCGGGATCACATTCAGACCCCACCTTTGCCCAAGTTGCTCCCTCAACCACACTAAGTGAAGTAGTAGAATGTCTGTTTTAGAAGGTGGGTGTTATGGTCGGCTATCTTGACAGATTTCTGGGAGGGAAACTGCTGTTCTCTCTGGAGGGCTGCTGGACCCGAACAAAAGATGCTAAGCAGAGGAGCCCTGATTTAAAAGCAGCGCTAAAGCCAGCGGCGGGGGTTGGGGGTAGAGCTCTTGGAATGATGGTCTTAGGGAAGGCACGTCCCAGTGAGTGCCAGTCAAATACCAATGGATCAGGGAGCGGCCCAGAGAGACCCTGAGGAAGCCTCGATGAATTTTTAGAGGAGAAAGTTCTCTGAACCGAGAAATTGTCCCGAGATCATTGGGGTTGAAGACAATGGGTTTCACAGCAAAAACATTAGCTTCACACACAAAATCAAGGTGCACTGAGCCCAGCCTGAACTGTATTGCCTCGAAAAATACTTTCACAGATAACTTTAGGACATAAGAAAAAAAAAAAAAAAAGACTAATTATTGGAACTATAAAACCCTGTTCAACGAGTCACCCCAGCATTAAAGGGAAGTCGGGGGAAATTAGGTGGTGTAAACAAGTGTGCCCCGCTTTTCAGAAAAGGAGTTTGGGGCCTGACCTCGGAGCCCTGTGAGGCAGGGACCGAAGCTTAACTGGGGGTAGTGGCTCTCTGACGCCAGGGCGGACTCTCTGCAGACTTCGAAGTTGATGTGCTTAGTGTGCTAATTCTGCCTTGCTTGGTAAAACTGGGACTCCTCCATTTAGTTCACAACTCAGAAGATGATCTGGGTCTGGGGGCCAGAAAACACAGTCACAGGGGGCAGCGCGCATGTGGTGAGAAATCTCCCTCCCTGGGGGCGGGATCCGAGTCTGAAGGACTTTCCTGCGGCCAGAGGTGAGAGGCCCAAGTGTCAGACGGCTGCCTGCCCAGGAGGCGGGGGAGGGGCGGGCTGGTGTCCAGGTGGTGGATACTGGGAGGGCACCCTGGGGACACCCCCAGCTGCTGGATCGCGTCTAGAGGTCAAGACTGAGGAAGATGCTCCGACAGTAAAGCCTCACCAACCAGGGAGGGAGGGAGTGTGATCTGGGTGGGATGTCGGAGGTCTTCTGTCAATTTTTGCTTTCTCTGTGGGCCACCCAGTTGGTGTAGGTCGTGCACCTGCTTCACCCAAACTGTGCTCATTTTCCACTGACGTGACACTCCCTACCCTAGAGTCTTGCCCTTTTCTATCCTAACAAAAGCAGGCTTCCTGCCTACCCCACCCCCCAAACCATTCCTGGGGGATCCCTCCTCTGAACGCTCAGGTGAGAAGGTGTGGGCCTTAAGCCCCAGGTGGGTGACCTGCACATTCTTGAGATAGTAAGTAGTTCTGCCAAACGCAGGCCTGACCGTTTCCCAGGGAGCCTGTGAGGCTGGGAGCAAAGGATGTCTGAGGTTATGGGTGCTTGGCTAGAGCCCTGCCCTCTGCAGCCTGCCACGTGGGTGAGGGTGAGGGTGGGAAGGAGGGTGTCAATAACCCAGTAGCCAATTTTTGTTGTGTGCGCCTGTGAGTGCGCATGTGCCTGGGGTGCGCCTGTCAGAGTGTGTGAGTGTGTGTGTGTGTGTGTGTGTGTGTGTGTGTGTGTGTGTGTGTGTGTAAGGGTTGAGGTGGACTAGGAGGACACAGATATGGTCTTGAGACTCTGAGATGAGGCCACATGGCCCAGGTCAGAGAAAATGCTCCCTTTTCCAGAATTCCATAGAAACTAAGAGAGGCAAGCTGGGTCAGACTGGTCCAGGAAGGTTTAGAGAATATGAACCCAGGAGGTGGTCTCTCCTCCCCACCCTCCTTCCCTTCTTTTCATTGTTGAGATTAGAACAGCTCTGATCCTCCTGCCTCAGCCACCACTTTCAGCACCACGCCTGGCAGGAGGCACTTTCTCTATCTGAAAGTGTAACAATGAGCCCAGGGGAGGCTTAAGGGATATGCAAGGAGGCTCTGCAAGGAGAGGCTGGCATCCTGTGCAGAGCCATCATCCATCTATGCCTTAGTCTCCCTGGATGTAAAATGCCTGGGTGCCATGGTGAAATGCTTAGGACCCAGTTGGTGCTCTGGGAACACTAGGGTAAGGTTAGCCATCCTAGAAAAAAGCAAAACAAGCAAGCAAGCAAACAAACAAAAAAACCCAACCCAACAATTAAGGGAGTCATTCTGGCAAGGTTCTGTTTTCCACTAGGGATCTTCCTTTCATGTTTTTGTTTTTGTTTTGGGGAGGGGGGTATTGGTATCGCTTAAAACCTCCTTGCCTTAATTTTAAAGTGGGAATAAAATAAAGTGGACACCAATGCTCCCAGGTGTGTGTGTGTGTGTGTGTGTGTGTGTGTGTGTGTGTGTGTGTGTGTGTGCGTACTTTGAGAGATGGTTTCTCTACGTAACAGCCCTTGTTATCCCAGAACTTGCTCTGTAGACCAGGCTGGCCTCGATCTGCACGCGCCTCCCGAGAGCTGGGACTAAAGGCTTGGGCCACCACTGCCCAGCCCAATTTTCAGTTTTGAAAGCAGTAAATTCTCAGCTTCCTGCTAGCAATTGGCTTCCTAAGGCAGGGGAGATCTCAGCGCCCATTTCATCTTTCAGTGGCTCATGGCCAGTCTTCTGAGGAGAGGGGAGGTACTGCAGCCATCTGATGCCTCATCGGGGCCCCTCGAGTTGACTGCTGTTTTAGTCCTCAGTGTGGCTAGGTTTTGTATTCAGGATAGAGCCGGTCTCAGGTGGAAAATATTCTAGGGTAGAAACAAGTTTGTGTCTGTGTTGAATGTGAAGATCTTTTCCTTGTCATCATTTCCCCCTGAAACACTTTAGAATTATAACCACATAAAAGTCCTTTGCCTTGTATTAAGTGGTATGTCTACTTAATTATTATTATTGCCATTATTATTATTATATTTTGTGAGATATTTAGTATCCTCGGATGGCATTGACTTAGGATAAAGCTGACAGAGGATGACCTTGAACTTCTGATTCTCCTGCTCCCACTTCCTGGTGTTGGGACTACACATATATTCCAGTCACAAATGGTTCTTCTGGTGCTGGGGTGGAGCCCAGAGCTTTGTTCAAGCTAAGCAACCACCACAGCAATTGAGTTAAACCCAAGACTAGTTGTATGGCCTCTTAAACATTCATTTCTCCGTCCATAAAATATTAGTGAGGACCAATAACTGTTTTCTAAAAGGGTTGCTTATGTAAAACCACCTTTGACCATCTGATGCTTCCTGCTCACCAGTCTGGCCTGCAAGCCGACCGGGGAGCAGAGATAATATGGTAGGAATAGTGCCCTCCCAGTTGCTGATAACAATGACTAGAGAGAGACATGCACAGTGCTAGAGCAGGTCTGAGGAGCTACCTGGAGCCCTGGCCAGAGTGACCAAAGGCAGCCCTGTAAGTGTGGTGCTGTAAGTGTAGCCACAGCCCTTCTCTTGCAGCTACAGGGAACCCCAAATCTGCTCCTCATCCACCAGCACAGTCCCTCTGTCCTTGACGCCATCTTTGTTCTGCCCTTGGCGCCATCTTCTCTGGCAAACAGGCGGCCCTGTCTGAACCTGCAGGGCCAAGGGAGCAGTAAAAAAAGGCCATAAAGGAGTGGGAAGAGCTGCCATAAACCAGAGACAGAGTCATTAGCAGCTCCTCTCTGATAAGAGCTTCAAGGGCTTCCAGCAGACAGCCTGGTCCCTACCACCCCCCCCCCCACCAAGATATTTGAATCTTTGCTTCAGAGCTCACAGGGGAGGAGGATCACGGAAGAGAAATGAGGGAAGGGGGGGGGGGAGAACAGAGGGTGCCTTGATCAAGGGCAAGCTGTGGAAAGTTCCAGATAATAGTCCAGTAGGCACCGCTGCAGTGAGGAGGCTCTTGCCCACTGAGCCGCTCCCTGAGGTAGACAGTATGACTACCCAGTAACATTTCAGAGCTGTAGCCTAGGACATACTGCAGAATCTGCCTGGTGCAGCCCAATATGTGCTGCTAACAGTACAGCGTGCGCTGCCTTGCTCAGCATTAGAAAAGTCAGGATAGTGATTGTGGAGTACTAAACCCAGCACAGGGTCCTTTGAAACACAGCAGGGGGCCTGAAGTGAGTGGTCACATCCTGTGCCATGTGGTGTTGAGGCACTGGATGAGAGTCATGGTGGTGGGCCAGATACGGGGGAGACTATGTCCTTGTACAAGATTAACAACTGACACTGGCCAAAGGTGAAGAAGGATCAGGAAGGGTATGTGTGAGCAGTTCAGGGTCCCCCAACTGTCTCCCATAAGTCAGGAAGTTAAGATGAACTGATGTGGTCCTGAGCAGGGAATGCGTTCAGGCCTCGAAGAACTGCTGCATAAATGTCCTGCTCAGATGGATGGATGGATGGATGGATGGATGGATGGATGGATGGATAAATGGATGGATAGATGGATGGATGGATAAATGGATGGATGGATGGATGGATAAATGGAGAATGGATGGATGGATAGATGGATAGATGGATAGATGAATGGATGGGTGGGTGGGGGATAGATAGGTAGATAGATGATAGATAGATAGATAGATAGATAGATAGATAGATAGATAGATGGACCGATAGATGAATATGTAGGTGGATGGATGGATGGATGGGTGGGTGGTTAAATGGATGGATGGATAGATGGATGGATGGATGGGTGAGTAGATGGATGAATGGATGGATGGATGGATGGATGAATGGATGGATGGATGGGTGGATGGATGGGTGGGTGGGTAGGGGGACAGATAGATGGATAGGTGGGTGGATGGATGGATGGATGGATGGATGGATGGATGGATAGGTGGGTGGGTAGATGGATGGATGGGTGGGTGGGTTGGTAGGTGGGTGAATGGATAGATGGGTGGGCAGATGGTGGGTGGGTAGGGGATGGATGGATGGGTGGGTGAGTGGGAGGGTAGGTGGATGAGTGGATGAATGGGCTCTGCCACCTACATCTGCCTTGAAGTCTAGTTTTCAGGGCTGCCCATCTTTGGTCCTCTTTTATAGGCAAGAGACTCATTAGGACCCTGCTTCATCCTTAGGCTTTATTCTCTGAGTAATAGGACAGAGACACAAGCCTATGAAGCTGGTAGTACATCCAGGTTGGCCCCACATTCACTAACTAGCCAAGGATGATGATGACCTTGAGCTTCTTGACCTTTCTGCCTCTATGGTTTATGTCATTCTAGGCCTGGACCCAGGGCTTTGTTCATGCTAGACAAACATTCCTCCAAATGAGCTACAGCCCTAGCCCCTTGAATGCTCTCGTTAGGCTATTTTAAAGGACCAAAGAAGTAAGGAGGTATTTTATTAGTTTTTCCAGTTCCTGCCATCTGACTTCCCAGCTTGGGCTCAGAGGCCTATATTCCAACTCTGGCTCCAGCTGTCTCTGTGACTCAGACCCCTTAAGGCTATCCAGGTCGTCATCTCCACAAGGAACAGATTGAATGTGAGCAGCTTGTCTCCTCATCCCCCACCCCCCCTAGCAGATCTCAGCTTTGAGACTGCCAGACTCACTGGATGGAAGGATAAAGATCATCAGTAGGCAGGTTTACATGACTTCTGAGTTGTCCCTAGTGTCCCCTGAAACTGATCAGGAAGGGAAAGGCACTAGTCTGCAGCCGTGGGACTAGCTTTCAGTCCTAGGATTTAAGAATGACAGGGTAAGTATGGAGGTTTGTGTCTGTCATGCGAGCACTGGTAATGCTAACGTAGGACTGCCACGAGTTCTAGGTCAACCTGGGCTACAAAAAGTAAAGCCTTGTCTCAAAAAAAATCCGACAAGTCAACCAGCCAACCAACCAACCAACCAACCAACGATATAGTAAATTTAGATAGATTCTAAATGTCAAGGACCAACCACCCTGTGCTCTCTTCCAAAGAACCATCATCATTGTAGGAATAGGACCAATCTTCCCAAACACAGAGTTCAAGATGAATCCAGGATCATCTTGCATATTCTTGAAATTTTTATAAGCATTCAGGTTATGTAGAAATGCAGGGTTGTCTAAATAAGTCATGTATACTTCCTAGGTAGCAGGGTTGTAATACAGGAAATACTCTGAGATTTACTCCAAACTGCAGGATGCAAATTATGACTGCTATATCCTGAACCAAATCAAATATATAGAAATGAGGATCTGATGAGGACAGATGGTGGGGTAATGGTTCATTTTTTTTTCTTCATATTTGTGTTGACACACTTCTGGACAGATAACGGTTACACTCTTCACTATGGTCCACCCCTGCTCAGACTCAGCTGATTGGACTGCATTTGGCCACATCCCTCACAAGCAGTCTACCCTAAGCTGGCCACCACCATAATATGAGTAGCTGAGTCTATGGGTATGATCTGGATTGATCATCCTTTTCTCTGGGGCTCAGAAATTTGAAATTTTGGAAACAAAGAAAGAAATGCTGCTCCAAGGGGCTGAGGCTACCTAAAGAGGCCTAAGTGAGAGTGGGAGGGTGAATGCATTGGATGAGGGGCTTGAAGAGGTTAGGAGGGAATAGGAATCAAGAGAAATAGGCAGAGAGAGAGAGAGAGAGAGAGAGAGAGAGAGAGAGAGAGAGAGAGAGGGGAGAGAAAGGGAGAGAGAGAGGAGAGAGAGAGAGGAGAGAAGGAGAGAGGGAGGGAGGGAGGGAGGGAGAGAGAGAGAGAGAGAGAGAGAGAGAGAGAGAGAGAGAGAGAGAGAGAGAGAGAGAGAGAGACTACCAACTTCCCATCTAGGATCTTTATTGTTACAATGTACTTCATTCTTCCTTGCTGAACATTGAGTAAATCCTATACATTCTTGCAGGTGAGAAATACTGTCTTAACACTTTCCATAATGTCTATGTCATTTTATTATTTTTAATAAAAGACTACCCAAGAGAGGACCCCACAGCACCTTCAGACGCTCCTACCATTGGGGGATGCTCTTTTGAGTTTAGACTTTTTTAAAAAAATATTTCTTTCTAAAAAAATTTATTGATTTTATGTCCGCCGATGTGTGTGAGGGCATCAGATGCCCTGGAACTGGAGTTACAGACAGTTGTGAACTCCATGTGGCTGCTGGGAATTGAATACAGGTCTTCTGGGAGAGTAGTGAGTGCTCTTAACCACTGAACCATCTCTTCAGGCAGCTCTTCTGCCTCATGTGGATGCAAGGAACCCAATTTGAGTCCTCTCAAAGAGCAGTGTGCACCCTTGCCTGCTGAGCCATCTCTCTAATCTCAGGCATGTTTTCATAGATGCCAGTCAATACCACGACCTTCAGTGGAATCCTAGCACCATAAGCTTGTCCTACATTGAAAATATCCTAAGTGTAAAATGCATCAAATAGATATGACCTACCACATCACACAGCCCAGGCAGGGGCTGGACTTGTGGTCCTCCGATCAGCATCCCTGGTAGTAGAATAATAGGCACGTGTCACCATGTCAGGTTGTATCTTACCTACTGAATGCCATACATGAATACTAATACTGAATGCCTAACTTTTTCATGTGTGCCCGAAACTTCCACCAGCCTAGCATTGGCCAGGAGCATGGAACACAAAGCCTGTCTATAGTGTCTATAGTAGGTATTGAATACTTGCATGGCCCACGGACACTAGACTCACAGTGAACACCGGTGGTTATATGAGTTTACTTTCACACCACGGTAAAGCTGAAAACCAGTCTTGTGAGGCTGGCACGGTCCGTGTTTAAAGACAACATGGCCTCATTTTATTTGTTTATTTAGTCAGGGTTTCAGGGAAGTACAGTTCAAGGGCCATGCAGAGACTGCCCAGCCTACAACCTCTCTCTGGAGTCCTGGCATCAAGACTCCTAGTCAGCGTCCTAGTCAGCGCTAGCCCGACAACATGGCCCTGTCCCTCTTGGAATTGTTGTTTGTCTGCCTGTTTGTTTTTCAAGACAGGGTTTCTCTGTGTAGCCATGCCTGTCCAGAGACTCACTCTGTAGACCAGGTTGGCCTCAAACCCAGATATCCACCTGCCTCTGCCTCTTGAGTCCTGGGCTTAAAGGTTTGTGCCGCCACCACCTCCCCTCTTGAAATCGTCATCTTTGGAAAGCAGCGTGGTGTCCCTTGTCTCACGCTGACTGCATTCTTAGACTGCCATTGGTGAGCATGCATTTACACATGGGCCTCAAACACTCTGGCACACATACCACACGCACACCACACACACACATGAGTTCAAACCAGGACAGATGCAGCCAGGACACATAAGTGTGAAGTGTCCTATGTCTCAGAATTGCCACCCCCCCGGGGGGGGGGTTCCCTGATTGACACGTGTGTGCTCCACACTTGTGCTATCTCAGAATCTTGTCCAGCTTGAGGGGTTTTAAAGAGGCAGAGTGTGGCCTTGAACATTCTTCCTCTGGAAGTGCACATCTAGCCAGGCTATTTTTAGAACTTCATTCATCCGTTTGAAGTGTGTGCATTCCTGTATGTGTGTGGGCATGGTGACGTCTGTGCGGAGAATGTGTTTGGAGGTCAAAGGACAACATGCCGGAGTCATCTTTCTCCTTTCAGCACAGGAATGTTCGGGATGGAAGTCAGGGGGTCAGGCTTGGTGGCAAACACCGTTACCTGCTGGACCGTCTTGCCGGCCCTTGCCTATTAGCACACTAGCACTTTTTTCCAAACTGTCCACACCCTGAGCATAAAAGTCTGAGGGTGAACAAAATAAGGGGAGGGACTGAAGAGGGGGAGGGGAATGCACCCTGGGTGCAGGTCAGTCAGGCACAGTGCACCTTGTCCCTCTTCCCAGGTCCTCCACCCTGACTGACTTCCGGGAAGAGGATTCGCTTTCTTCTGGAGCCTGAGAAAACTGGCATTGGAGACCTCAAGCCTGCAATTTTTTTTTTTTTTTTGGTTCCAATGTCACCACCAAAATGTTGTACCCTTCCTAAACCTCAGTTTTTCCAACTATTAAATGGGGATGAGTTGCTTCATTTAAAAGAAGATGAAATAAGAAAATGGGTCCGGTAAGTGTCTTGGAAATTTGTGTGATTCTGTTTATCTTGCAGAGCTAGCCTGGGCAGTTCTTCCCTTCTCTGCTCTGCTCTCCTTCTGGGAAAATGGCCCATGGTTCTGTGGGACAGGCCTCCAGGGTCCTGCATGAGCGGCCCTACTGTTGTGTTTTACAGACGGTGTCAACTGGTAGTGCTGTTCTGGCCCAGGGTAATGGTGATGGCCACAGCTCTGTCATCAATTGGCTTTCCATACATAGCGTGGGCCAGGACAGGGTGGCCCCCATCCTCTCCACAGTAGCCAGGCTGGTTTGCTGCCCAGGACCCCTGGACTCAGTCTGAAAAGCGAATGTCTCTATTCCAGAGGTTCCATTCAGAAGGTCCAGTCATGAGTGAAGGAGCCTGGTACCACTGGGTATGAGTAGAAGGCTAGGTGTGGGCTCTGTGGACCATCTAGTGGTTAGACCGAGCATCCTGTCTCTTCGAGGATGGGAAAGGAGCTAGACAGAGGGGAGGGTGGGGAGCATGCTCCAGTCACCATTACTTGGTGTGAACTGTCAGCCTCCTCCCGGAAAGAGACAAGTGCCATCGTGGCAGACAGGCCTGAGGCAATTAGGGAGCCAGTGACTTCTCTCTAGTGGGTTGAAAATGGTGGCTGAAAAAAAAAAAAATAGACATCACTAACAACAATCTCACTGGAGACTATAGCATGCCAGCAGAATCACAGAAGGGGATGCAAATGTTTTGAGTTTAGCTATTAAGCATAGTTTCCAATGAGTGTTCTCATGTCTTGAAATGAAACAGATGAAAGCAACATGTGTCAATGGTTGTAGGAAGGCAATAATGTCATCAACAGGAAACACAGCGATTCAATGCAGAAGCCTCAGCCCAGAACTTAACCCTTCTCCTGTTTATCCCCCAGTCCTTCTGCACGAAAGCCTGAGGAAGCTTCCTGCATGAAGAGCTCTCTGCCTCTTTAGTGCTTCCTCGGTGGTGGGGGGTGGGGTGGTGTTTGGTGGGGCTCTCTGGGAACACCCTGTGAGGATCACGAGTCTGTGTCTTTTAAGGAACAGTGGTCTTGGGAAGATGGGAGCCCCTAGGCCTCTCTGCAGAGGAAGCTGCAGAGCCCCCGCCTCCCTTCTCTGTGAAGAGGCTACAAAGCCTTGGCTGTGGGACCACAGTTAAGAGTTCCTGGCAAAGACAGTGCCAGCTGCTGGCAGAAACAGCAAAAGTAAGGCCAGAGTACGGCTGCTAGAGAGGGTGGGCGGCGCCACCAGGGAGTCTATGGGCCCCAGGAGATGCTGGTGTGTGTGTGTGTGTGTGTGTGTGTGTGTGTGTGTGTGTGTGTGTGTGTGCGTGCGTGCGTGTGTGTGTGTGTGTGTGTGTGTGTATGCGTGTGTGTGTGTGCGTGCGTGCGTGCGTGCGTGCGTGTGTGTGTGTGTGTGTGTGTGTGTGTTGCTTCGTGCTGCCCCTGTGGCTAACCTCAAGGGAAAACAGGGAGAATGGTGACCCTGGTATAGAAAAATAAAGCTCATGTCCTCAGCCTGGAAAATCTCACTCCCTTCATCTCTGCTGAGCACACCATATTCTTGGGGGAAGCCTGCTTCCCTGTAGATGCAACATACCACATGCAAATGATGCATAAAATCCAGACACCAAACAGGCATAACATGGGGTGGTGGGGTGAGAATATCTCGCAACCCAGTTTCAGTGGTGCCAGACTGAGCTGTGGCCAGCACTTACGGCCTGTCCTGGAGGCCTTGGGGGGAGGGGGTCTCAGCAAGTCCAAAGGCTAGAATGCTGGTCTTGAAACCCAGCAGGTCAGCTTTAGAGGTTAGCAGTTTAGCCCAATGGGTTTCAGACTAGCCTGGACTAAGGTACCTTACTTAGAGCAGATAGATGGTGGGATTGTCAATACATATAGAGAAAATTAAGGGACAGAAACATCTCAGTTCCTTCTCTGATAGCACACAAAATAATAACAACAGAAATGCTTCGAGCGCATCCTGATGAAGGATTTTTAGTAGAGATATGTTGATAGTTACTCAGAAGTAGACATATCTGGGTTGTCTGTGCCCGCGTGTATTAGTCAGCCTGTGGTGCCATAACAAAATGTCGTAGCCTAGCTGGGTTAAACAGTTGGAACTTGTTTCTCATAGTTTGGAAGCTGGGAGTCTAAGCTGGCCAATTCAGCTCTCTGTGGGAGCTTTCTTTCTGGTGTGCAGACAGCGGTCTTCTGGCTGAGTCTTCACATGGCAGATAGAGAGCTACTAATGACCAATGTCGTTCCTTGTAAGGGCACCGACCTCATTATACTGGTCTCACCATCATGTTCTCGCCCAAAGAAATTACCTCCCCCCACCACCAAGGTCTCATCTCCAAATATGGAGGAATGGGGTTCCACAATATGAATTTAGGGGACACAATTCAACCCATGGCACCGTGTTTCACCTGACTCACATCTGTCACGTCTGCAGTCTGCACTGGCCTTGGCTCAAGGGAGGTGACAGCCATGGTGAGATGGCAGTTTTCACCTACAGGAGTCCTCCTTGTACAAGAGGTGATTCCAGAAAAGCAGCCGACTGGATAGCAGTGGGGTAAGGGCTGGGTTTAAGGTGTGATGGAGTGAAGTACCCGAGTCTACCCTGGATAAGGGGACAAAGGGCCAAGGCCAGCCCCAGGACACCTCTGGCAAGTGGAACAGCCAGAGCAAAGTTTTAGCATCTGGAAACAGCAGGGGGTGGGGGTGGGAGGCAGGGGCAGCTCCCAGACAGCCACACTCCAGGTGCTTAACACATACATAGCACAAGAGGCAAGGGGTGGAGGTCCCATGACCAGGGCGTGGCTAAGAGCATGGCAGCCTTGACTTTACAGATAAATTACCTTACCCTGGGCGGTGGGATGCTATGTGACAGAGGTGTGCTGTAGAAAACTCTCTATCATGGGTTTTAATGACAGGAAGGATTTAGGGAGCAGGAAGCCCATGGGAGTCCATTACAATAATTTAAGTAGCGGTTCTCAACCTGTGGGTAGTGACCCCTTTGGGGTAGACTATTAGACTATCTATATTGTGGTTCATAACAGTAGCAAGATACAGTTTATGAAGCAGCAATGATATAATTTAATGGTCAGGGGTCACCAATGTTAAGATGGAAATTTTTCAGTTGCCCTAGGTCCCAGAATAGCCTGAGAACATGCACTCCTGACCAGGAAGGACCCCCGGGGAAGGGCTTGCAAAACATTTCCTAGAGACACAGATGCAGGTGCCAGATAAGGAGCATGAGCCTGACCAACAACCGGCCACCTGGGCCCAACCAATCAGGAGCTTGCTAGCTCCTACCCCAGACTCCCTCCCCTGCTTGCAGTTTTTGTCTTTATAAGCTCATGCAAAATTGCGTTCCGGGCTCCCTGTCCTCCTCATTTGTGTGGTTCGAGTTGAGCCCCAGCTGGCTGGAACCCAAATAAAGGCTCTTGCTGTTTTGCATCAAGTGCTGACTTCTATGGTTTGGGGGGTCGATCACTACATCCCGGGATTCGAGTGGGGGTCTCCCCAGTGCGGGGATCCAACACCACAGCATGAGGAACTGTATTACAGAGTTGCAGCGTTAGGAAGCTTGAGAACCTCTGCTGTAAGGGATACTGTTTGGATATTTACATTTGATTGCAGCAACTTGGGTTCCCCAGGAACTAACCATGGGGTCTGATACCATGCGAATTGGTAGGAAAATACATTGGAGGGGGTGTAGAGGAATGTGGAAAAGGAGGGGACATAGAAGGAGACAGGAGGATATGGCATCTCACAAGGGCACCTCAGCTCCACCCACCAGCAGATCAGGGACAGCAATCCTCACCACCAGCTCCATTTCCAGGGTTAGGGTCACCTTGTAGCTCTTGAGACTTTTCCATGGCAAAAAGGGGCAAGGGCCTTTGCAAGGAAGGTAACGCTGGCCCCGTACTGACCCCCCAGTTAGCTGGGGACTACGTCAACAGCTACAATAGGGCTTTGCATTGCCAGCTAGGGCCCAAGCAAAGGCTGCCACTGCCTGGCTAAGTGAGCAGAGCAAGGTCCAAGCCCAGTCCTCTGTGACTCAGTGTTCCTCATCTCCACAACCAGGATGGCTCTGCCCATCCCACTCATCTCTATGACTGTTACAAGGATAAAAGTGATATTCCAGTCTAGGCAAGTTCTCCAAGAATGTGCAAGGCATGTTGTAAACCCAGATCGTACCCCACATCCTACGTGAGTAATGTCAGGCTAGGGCAAGCAAGGAGGAAAAGCGGTGTTTGCTTCCCATTCTCTGCAGGTTGGAGGTACCCAGGGAGGCTTCGTGCGAAGGATGAGACATGACATAGACTGGACTTTGAGCATGGATGCTGACAGAGACCTTAGTTCTTCTCTATAGCAGCAGATATCAGTAAGGCCCGGGGTCTCCACCCAAAATGCGATTAATCGCAAGCATGTGAGTCTACACTTCAGACTGGAGGATAGAGATCAAAGGCAACAATTCAAAGAGCCAGCTCCCTGTCCACCCAGCTCAGCGTGTCACACACAGCACGATCGCCCTGAGTCCCACCCCACCCTCCAGGGCCAGGCCAGTCAGAACCATTTGGCTTCCAAGTTAATCTCATTCCTGTTACCATGGAAGAGAAAGCTACCATCTTCCTCCTAGCAGATAAGCACTTTGGGGGATGTGACTTAGGGTAACTTACAACCGCCAGATCTCGCTCTTGGTGGACCCTCAGATACGATGCTCCTTAAACATCCAAGTCTATGCTCTAGGCACATTTCATTTATCTTTGTTTCAGGACAAAAATCCGAATGCTATGGAGCCAGTACTCCAGGCCCCAGGCAGTTTCTTCAACAGCTACAATCCTTGTTTTAGGGGGCACTGTGATCTCTGATAACCCAGAAACAGTTGGTCAAAATGTCCTTTTCTGAACAATGATAAAATACTGGCCCTGGTGACATTAATCTGCATTGATCCCAGGTACTGGGGAGGCTGAGGCAGGAAGACTACAAGACAGGTACCTAGATGACGTCAAGAGGACTGGGGCCAGAGCATAGTGGTACAGTCGCCTAGAATGCACAAGGCTACAGGTTTAACCTCCAGCACCACAACAGAAGACAGGAGAAGAGGAGGAGGAGAGGCAGGAGGAAAAAGAAGCAGAGGAGGAAGAAACGGGCTTGACCAACTGATTAGACCCCAGGTGTTGAAAATGCTAAAATCAAAGGGTCACTAGCTTCCCAAGACAGCAAAGGATGGATGCTGCAGACCAGTGGGCCTTTGCGGGAGGGGAGTCTGCAGAGGTCTCTGGAGGACTCATGGCCTGGCTTCCCCTTGGGCCCAAGTATGGTATATACTCCCAGAGTTCCCATTGCGGCTTGAAGTGCTACAAAAGCCTTTTACCAGAGCAGCCCTCATACTTCTGTAATGAAGGAAGGGAGGACTGTAGGTGGACCCAGCTATGACATAGTCCCAAACCTGCAAGTGACCCGTGCATGGAGAATGAGCATAGACCCCTGCCCTCTGCAAACACTTATAAACCCTTGCTACATGTTCTGCACTGTGCCAGCCCAGAGGTATGCTGGCAGGAGTGAAGACCTCTAGGAACAGCCCCTCCCCGAATAGAAACGCCAGGAAGGAGGTCAGAGAGTCCTGCCCTGCAGCCTGCACAGGGATGAGGCTGTAACAGCTCTGGGCAGCTGTTCAAGTGTGGAGTCCATTTCAAAGGCCTTTTGTTAAACTTCTAACAGCCAAAAGGACTGCCTGAAGCCATTCACGGGGAAGGCCTGGCAATTCCAGTGACCTGGAAGACTACCAAGCCCTCTCTTGGTCCAGCCCCCGAGAATAGGGATCTCAGAGCTCTGCAGCCAATGCATAAATCAAGGGCTGGGTCCTGAAGAGCCATAATGACCAAGGGGAGGATCCCTGCACCCTTTATTGAAGGGCATCATACAGGTGCGTAGAGCAGGAAAGGGACTGAAAGGCTCTCTGGGAGGCTGCCATTGTTTCAAGAGTGTTGGGTCTCCCTGGAGCAATTTTCTAGTTCAATGCAGCCCTATGCAACCCCCCCATCTGCTCCTGGGAGTAAGAATTGTACCGCAACCAATTTGCTGACTGTTTTGGGGGCTCCGGGCAAGTCCTCTCACCTGTTTGAACACTATCTTCTCATTCATAAGATAAAGAGTTTGGCCTGCTGGCTATCTTCTCATCCTTAAGATAAAGATGTTGGTCTGGCCACCAGGTCTGCTGCTGCTCTACGAAGGGAACCAGGTACGGGAGGGTGCAGAAGGGAAGTCCTCTTCCCACTTCTGTCCCCAAATGGGTACAGGGGGACCTGGATGGGATGACCAAGGCTCTCCTACACCCACGAAAAAGAGGAAGCTGAGCTTTACCCTCCCAGACCTTGTGCTTTATTAAGCCTCTTCATTGATTGTAGATCTCCATTGGCAAGGGGTGGGGCTCAGCGGAACCTTAGATCTCCTCCCCTCCCCCAAGGGCCTGTGGTCCCACATACAAGTTTGGGGCAAGCTCCAGTGGCTGCCATGCATGAATCCAGGAAGTGTTCGCCGAACCTGGCAGGTTCGGCCCAGGCGGAGTGTTTGTTACCTGGAGCTCTGAAACTCATAATGACTCCAGACCGGCTTCTCAAGTTGGTGGCTACAAATGTTAATAAAATTAAAGCCACCTGAGAGTTCAGCCTGGCGATCAGATCCTTTGAAAGCAAGTCTGTGAAGGGTTATTACCCTCAATTACCTAGCTGTCCACTCTCTTAGCTTGGGGTTAAACTCTTCTCTTCCCTTTGAAGCCATTATCCTTTTATCTATGACTGGACCGAGGAACTTCAGGACAATAATCAATGGAAACTTCATAAGAATAGAAGAGCCAGGAGGGGGAAAGGTGTGAATATCGTTTTAACTGGGGGTTGACTCAGGGCAGATGGGGAGGGGTGGGGGTGGGGCAGAACTTAAAGAAGGTAAAAAAAAAAAAGTGGTGTGTGTGTGTGTGTGTGACAACAACAATCCAGCAAGTAATTTTCAGATCTTTTGGAAAATGAAGAGAAAGCGATAATTTGGGGCCCTGATCAGAGAGGTGCAGCCTTCATCAAAGGAGGAGAGAAAGTTAATGAAGCAAAAGACACAATTAAAGAATGGATTTAATTAGGGCTTTGATGTCTGACATGGTGCATGACACTTCAAGGGGGCAAGGGACTACAGTGCTCACGCACCAGGAAATGGCTTGTTAAAACGATCAGTCCCCCAAGAGGCTGTATGAGAAGGAGGAACTTTCATCCTGGACTCTCCCACCAGAAGGAAAAGTCAGGCTCACATAGAGCCTAGCTAGGAGGAAAAACATGTCAACCCCCTCCCCTTCCCGCCCCCAAAAGTCTGAGTTCCCGGAGGCAGAGGCTGTTTCAGGATCATTATGCTGCTAGCTTCTCTGTTAAAAGAAAAGGGGGGGGGGTGAGAGAAAAAACGGTGTATGTGCTCTAACTAACGTTGGAAATGTGTGTTTCATTTCTCCTTCTTATTTAATCCCATTTGGAACGCTTGTCTACACAAGGAAGATGAAAACGCCAGGGAAAGAGTCTTTCTCTGCAGTTTTCCAGTGGCGTTGGAAGGTGCTCGGGAAGGAGCAAAGCTTGCCTGGCTGCCTGTGCAGGAACCACTCCCGCCCCGCACCCCCGCGATCCGCAGCCCCGCACCGCACACACATCATACAAGCCAGGCCTGCTGAAGGCTGCTAAACTCACGTTTTGCCCTATTACGACTCCCCCACTCCTCATTAAAACAAGAATAAAATAAAAACTCCTTTTATTGTGAGTAACATCTGGAAAGCTCCCTTCTCCATCTGCTCTGGGCCCTGACAATGCTTTTGACCACAAAGACAGAGGTTCCTCTTGCAGTGTTACCAAGCTGGGGGCTCTGGATGTCTAACCCAGGAGACTTGGGAGAGGTCAGACAAACAGGACTACCCAGGTCTGCTGGATGTGGGAGCTAGGAACCCAGAGACCCACTCCGGGTTCTGGGCCCTGGACTCTCTCGTGTTCTGCAGAAGAGGGCTACTGTTCTGGGACTTAACTTGAAGCAGGTTCTCCAGTCTCGCCAGGAAGGACAGACTGCCTTTGAGACCCCAAGACTGAGGCTTAGAATATCCGATTGGAAACTGTTGGGGTTTTGCTTCCAAATGGCCCCAGTCTGGGGTTTTTATTTCTCATCTGCACACTGAGCTAGCTTGCACTCTGGCGAGATGGGGGCGGGGTGAAGGCAGCCGGCTTGGAAAAGTAGAGAGGTTTACGTGAAAAGATCAAAATGTTTCTCATACTTTCTCCAAAGGCCCAGGGCTCTTTTCTCCCAGGGACTGAACTTTTTCTCTGAGAGAGTAATCCTTTAAAGCCCCAGCCCTCATTTCTTTTAGGTCACTCTTCCATTTCTTGGACTTAAAGGAGGCAGAGGGGTCACAGATGTGGGCACGCCACTCAAAGTGAACCATGGGGTGCGCCCATCCATATGAGGACCGGAACATACTGAGAAGGGCTTGCCAGCTGAGACACCCACGTGCTCAGCTCCAGCCAATGAAAAACCTCAGAAATGTAAAAAAAGCTAGGACAACTGTTGGGGGGTGGCGGGTATTCCGGGCTGTGAAGATTTCCCACTCCATGCAGAGATGCAAGGGATAATCCGTGAGTTCAAGGTGCTCACGAGTCTGGGATGCGATGCGTCTGCTCCCAATTAACGTGAAGGCTAACGTTCGCTTAACAGAAAGCAAACATCTTCGAATTAAGCGTAATTATTGCAGATCTATAAAAGCTGCTTTATAATATGATTTGTGTAGGCCCTGGAGGAACTTTGAGCTGGACCTAAGGGTTTCATTGGCCTTCCTGCCAAGAGTCCAAGTGTTCAACATTCTGGGAAGAAATAGAGTTTTAAAAGGCACTGTCAGCCTGAATCGGCCCACATTTGGCATAATCGTAATCTCTCTTCAACGCACTGGAAAATAAGATGCTTGGGGGGATATTTACAGTAGGGGGGGGAGAAACCATTATGGAGGGACTGATTAAAAAAAAAAAAAAGTTTTCAAATGCCCTGGGTTATTCTAAAATGCTTCTGAAAATGCTTTGGTGCTCTCTCCTCCCAACAAGAAGATATGACACAAGAATAGTTTTTAATTATCGGCTCAGGAAAAGCTAAGCCTTGCTTCTCATGTACAATTATGCTGGGCCTGGTTCCCCAGTGAGCTGTGAGAAGGACAGTGCACTAGGCTGGTAGAGGCTGGGAACCCAGTAGGGGGACCCTGAACACCTTGGGGGCTAGGGACTCTGGGGTTTGAATGTCATTGACCATATTATTCTTTGAGAATGCACCTTCTCCATCTCGGAGATGTTTATATGTTTATATGACAGATTTCTTAATTACTACTTAGAGTTAAACCTGAATATACCAAGAGATTTTTCCAGAAGGAGCTGCAAGCCAAAAAAGAAATGTTACCGTAGGAACCAAGCGACAGGCTTATCTTCCATGTTGTTTTCAGAGGCAAGCTTTGGGTGAGATGAGAGGAGGTGGCAGGGACAGGCTCCTGCTCAGGGTGGCTTTGCTGTAAGCCTGAGGTCAGGCCCAGGAATGGGGTCCTGGACAGCGCACCCAGGATGGCTCTCTTGCCTGGCTTGGGCCAGCGTTTTCATGTGTCAAGTGTAATCTGAGCTGAGGCTTGACTCTGCCCCATACTATCTGAAGGTGATGTTGTTTAGTCAGGTCACTTAGCTTCTCCATGCCTCAAAGTAATAGGCTGTAAGGGCTCAGGAGACAGCTATTTTAGAAATGCTGTGGCTATTGGGGTGGTACTGTCTCTAGCACACTGCGGCAGGCAATGCGGATACTCAGCACTATTTTTCTACTAATTCTCCTCTGAGAACAGAATGGGTCAGGATGGATTTCTGGAGACTGATTTCTCTGAGAGCAGGAACGGCTCACATTGTAGCTCTGTTCTGGCATGCTGCAGGGATGTGAGGCACAATCTCGTAGTTATGGTAATAGACCATTGGAGAATGGCTGTTGGCCACAGAAGGGGGCGTGAGGGGGCCTAGAACTTCAGTGTACTCCGTTTTACAAAAGTGTTGACTCTGCTGGGCAGTGGAGGCATATGCCTTTAATCCCAGCACTTGGGAGGCAGAGGCAGGCAGATCTCTATGAGTTCCAGGCCAGCCTGGTCTACAGAATGACTCAGGCTTCAACCCTACAGAGAAACCCTGTCTGGAACAACAACAACGACCAAAAATTGTCTTATAATGTTGTTAAAATAGGATTGTTAAGCAGAACATTGAGTTTTATTGACTAGAGAGAGGTACCAAATTTAAGGGAACTTAAATACTAAATAGCGACACCTCCTGGTTGAGCCCAGAAATGCATCCATTTCTACTAGGCATTGCTGACAGACAGCCCAAAGGAAGAGGAAGAGCTAGTTCAGGATGGGTGGGTCATTGATCCTACCATCAACAGAACAGCATATCAAAGTGAAAGGAGTCATTTCTACTTGGGACAAGTGAAACGCAAGGAGGCTCTCAACTTCTGACAGTGTGTGCCACAGGCTACCTGGTCCAGGGATCTGATCTGACTAGGAGGTCGCCCATCAACGTCCTAGCTAGTACATATTCTGAACCCGGTGACCGTTCACTGATCCATCAAATGTCAGGTTGGGCTTTCTATTTCATGGTAGGACATGGGAAATAGGACATGCCAAAAAATTGGTCTCGATGTATCCTTCAGTAGAGTCAACCAGTAGAGAGAGTCCCACAAGCAGAGTCTTGCGATTTAAATCGGTGGGGAGACAGGATTCACTTTTGGTTGCTGAAGCTGGGTTTTGTATGCATCATGCTCCTGTCTCACTCATCCTTGCTGTTGGAAGGGAGAGCTACGCGGACAGTTTTCTGCCCATCAGCTTGCTTCTGCTGTGGGTCACAGAGCGCCTCTTGTGTGCTAAGTTAAAGTGAAGGGGGCGGCGCTCCAAGGGTCTCCCTGGTCAGGGCCACCTGAGCACTCCAGTAATGTGCATGTCACTGGTTACCCATGAGGCCCTGGCCAGGCCTTTTCAGTTCTTTTGTTGTTTGGTTTTGAGACAGGGATTCTCTGTGTAGCCTTGGTTATCCTGGAACTTGTTCTGTAGGCCAGGCTGGTCTCCAACTCAGATTCACCTGCCTCTGCCTCCTGAGTGCCAGGACCGAAGGCGTGTGTCGCCACCACTTGGCTGTCACTTAAATTCTTGGTCAACCAGATTTTTCTATGAAGCGAGGGAGGTGGGCTAGATCATCTCCAAAAAGCCCCTTCCAGGCATCTTGATCCATGGGGCATGAGCAGCACTGCCACCGAGCAGAGATGACTTTTGTCACTGCTACGATCCTGCCCTGCCATGTGCTTCCCCTTTCCTATGAAAAGCCTGCAGGCCCAGTGCGTTTACCCTTATGGCAGGCAATGTATTAGAGCTGCCAGCACACCAAGGCCTTGATGCCACACCTGCCCCCTGACACTAAGGAAGACAAGTCGGGTATGTGACTGTGTGTTCTCTGGTCTCTGAGCACATTGTGGGGGAAGGGAACCTGTGGTCCTGTGAGGTAGGAGAATAAAGACAGGGTCTGCTCTTTCCCTGAGACCGTCACATTGGACAATGGCACCTCTAGCCTGAAGCCCCTGGCCTCTCTGGGGCTCCTGTGAGTCATCTGCTGTCACATTGGGGAGTTTTCTGGAGCTGTGGAGGGGCATCTGTTCCCCACATCGTTGGAGGAGCTGACTGAGTATGGTCCTGAGCTTCTCGGCAGCTTTTTTTTTTTTTTTTTTTTTTTTGTAATTATTACCTCGATTTTCCATTGAAATGGAAATGTCTTCCCACCTACCCTGTTTTACTGGAACATCCTGTAGGGTAGATCTTCTGTTGTTCTCAAAAAGAGCCAGCCTTTGGAGCTGTTGGAACTGGTTCTAAAGAACAGTCAAACCATCCATTCAGCTAAATGGGAGTCAGTTCCTCCAAAAAAGAAAGAAAAAAAAAAAAAACCCAAAACTTCCCAAACTTCTTTAGAGTATGACATTTTCAAAGCAGAATTCTTTTCTTTTTTTCAAAATACCACAAGCAATGCATTGAGTTCGGGGAATACTGCCTGCCAAGCTTCAATTTTTATATTTAACCTTTCTTCTTTTTTAACGTCTTTACAAAAACATGCTTGAAACTCTTCAAAAAAACCTTTCAGCCTGAAAGTTTGGGCGAAAGTCTTAGTGGATGAAACCCTGAGTTGTCAGCTTTCCTGTAGCTTCCTTTCCCCTCCTTGCATTAGGGAGCAAGATTATTATCATTGCCTGCTCGCCAAAGAGGCCAGCATGGAAAAGGGCCAGGCACGTGGTGCTGGCTACTGACTTGAACATACATACCACCTGGATGTAGGTTCCTAACCTAAGCGGAGGTTGGCACCACCCGAAGAGCGATGGGATTGCAGGCTCACATCACTAAATCCACCTCCCAATGTTTCTGTAAAGTAGTGGCTCTCAATCTTCCTCATGCTGCGACCCTTCAATACGGGTCCTCGTGTTGTAGTGACCCCAACCATAAAATTATTTTCGTTGTTACTTCATAACTATACTTTGGCTACTGTTACGAACTGCAATGTAAATATCTGTGTTTTCCGATGGTTTTGGGGGTCCAGACCCATAGCTTTGAAGCTATTAGAGGCGAGAAGCCCTAAAACCACAGTCATGACAGAAACACAACATGAAACACAGCACACTCCATTTGTGTTAGGACAGATGGATATTGTGTAGTCAAGCCCTACCTTTGAAGTTGAAAATACATGTCTAAAGTGGAACTAGTAGCTGGTCTGTTTAAGGATTGAACTTTTAAAGAGGTCCTGTTAGCATACTGGTTAGAATAGGGAAATTGGATTAGTGGTGATATTCGGAGCATGGTGTCCTTTGGGTCAAAAAAAAAAATCGCCTTGTTCTATTTTTTTCCTGGGGCCCTAGCAAAGCATCTTGCTCTAAACAGCAGCCCCCTAATCTTATTTTCTTTTTCTCCAGCATGTATTTTATTAACCCATTTTCTCATTTACCCACTCTGAATAGCTCAGTGGGTAGCATCCTTCTTAGAGAGTGAAAACCTCCTTGGAGATGCTGCACTGGGGCAGAAATGCACACAAACCCCTGGGCCCAGTGCAGGGAAGAAAAGCCCCTCTGTAATCCTGTCTGGTGAATCCACACATTGTATTCCAGCCTTCCAGGAGAGCACAGGCCTGATTCAAACATGGGCCATCAAGGAATGCAGCTCCCAATAGACTGGCAGCTTGCAGAGTGATTAATACAGAGGTGGGATGAAAAGCGGTCCTTCCATCCCATGGCCCAAGGCAAGTCCTCCCATAAATCTGCCACCTGGAAACAAGCTGGAGTCCTCCAACCCAGTGAGTCCAGAGCCCATGATCCTGAGTGCGGCATGCACTGGACTCGTCTCTTAGGTCTGCCATGTGACTGGAATCAGACACATGCCCTGAGTTAGCTGTGTGCTACCATCTTGGTTTAATGACAGTGGACAGCCACTTCCCCTCTCACAGCCAACGTATGAGGGCGGTTTTCTGAGCAGGTGGCCATCCTGCACAGGAAGACTGCGAAGGACCGTTGGACAGTGTTCACTCCTCTGTCCCCTGGATTAAAGAGGCAGTCTCTATTTCAAAGACAGAGCTTTATGGTAGTTCCCTTTCTTTAAGAAATTATTTATGTGTTCATTCATTTAGTTAATTATTTATTTGGTTCTTTGTAGTTTTTTGGATAGTCGAATTTCTGCCCAGTTTCCAGTTTTGACTCCTGGTCTATGCAATGTTCCTGCAAAGCTGAGCTTCAAGGAAGAGAGTAAACTCCCTCAAATCCATCAGACACTGAGTTCCTACCACACGTGGAGTCTACACCAGGGGCTTCACCACACATCTGATACCATTCCTCACCGAGGGAATGTTCATTAATGCCACAGCATTAATGTCCCTTCTGGACATCCTCCAGAAGGGCTTAATTTTTTTTTAAATTAAAAATACTTTAAAGTTCCTGAAAACAATTACACTGATAACAATGTCATGTGCAGATTAAACATAGGAAATCATAAATGTTGTGCTGCAATGTTAAGATTTCATAAAACTTGAAATATGAATGGCTGTTTTGGATGAATTTCTTTCCCATAAAACCTTCTGTAAATTGGTTACAGATAGGTATTTTATTACTTTACCAGACAGAATTCAACATCAACATTATTGTTGTTCATTTATCAATAAACCACCTTTAGCTTGGAATATAATACTTGATTTCCTTTGAGACAAGTTCTCATGTAGGAAGGGCTTAAATTTTAAAAAATGACAATAGCATATGTTGCCAAGGATTAAAGACAAGAGGAACTCAAAATACATTGCCGATAGGAATCTAAACTGACTCAACTACTTTGGAAACTTGTTTAGTAATATCTACTAAAACTAAATGTGCACATGTACTAGTTCCAGTAATCCTACCTTTAAAAATGTTTTTCAGGGAAATGACTGCCCATGTTCACCAAAAGATGTACACATTAATATTCATAAAAAGCTCCAAACTGAAAACAACCCAAACATCCATCAGGGGGTAAATGTATATAAATAATTGTATATAAATAAAAGCAATATAAATTATGGGTATTTATACAATGAAATACTACATATCAATAAATGGAACGAGCTACTAGTACAGAACATACAGATAAAACCTCCTGACCTCTGTGGATACCAGGCACTCACACAGCACACAGACATGCATGGAGGCAAACACTAAAAATAAAAATAAACCTAAAACAAAGCAATGATACCTTACACTGACAAATCGCCTTTATAAACAAAAAAACAAAAAAACAAAAAACAAACAAACAAACAAACAAACAGACAAAAAAACCACCTGTAACCCAGCATCTGCAAGGTTAAAGCAGGAAGATTGCTTTGAGTTCCATGACAGCATGGGGCCCAATGTGAGACCCTGCCTGCAAAAAGCAAGCAAGCAAAACAAAAGAAAACCCAGAGGAAAACAGACACATCTGTGAAAATTTCATAGAACTAAACACATAGACACACGGACACAGAAACACACCACACACACACACACACACACACACACACACACACACACACACACACACACACACACAGGACACAGCCAAGCCAAGAAACACACCACAGACACACACAGCACACACACACACACACACACACACACACACACACACACACACACAGGACACAGCCAAGCCAAGAAACACACCACAGACACACACACACACACACACACACACACACACACACACACACACACACACACACACACAAGACACAGCCAAGCCAAGCCGAAAAGCACAGGAGAGCTGTGAAATGTTTGAGTGGATGCTCTTTCCTGTGGCTCACTGATAGTCTTGTTGCCTTCTGGTCCTAGTGTTTCCTGACGGAAATCGGCGTTTATTCCTAGCCTTGTTTCCTTGCTCATGAGTTTTCTGCTGGGTGGTTTTCACAGTCTCTGATGCTCTCAGTTCAGTTTGCTTTGTAGTATTTACTATTTTGTTTGAAACTTACTGAACCTCTGATTTGTAAGTTAATGGTTTTTCAGTAAACTTAATAACTAATCTCTCCCTCTCTCTCTGTCTCTCTCCCTCCCTCCCTCCCTTTTTGTCCCTCCCTCCCCTTCCCTCATTCTTCTTCTTCTTCTTCTTCTTCTTCTTCTTCTTCTTCTTCTTCTTCTTCTTCTTCTTCTTCTTCTCCTCCTCCTCCTCCTCCTCCTCCTCCTCCTCCTCCTCCTCCTCCTCCTCCTCCTCCTCCTCCTCCTCCTTCTTCTTCTTCTTTTGGTTTTTTGAGAGAGGATGACAGGATTTCTCTGTGCAACAGTCCTGGCTGTACTGGGACTCTGTAGAGCAGGCTGGCCTTGAACTCAGAGATTCACCTGCCTCTGCCTCCCAAGTGCTGGGATTAAAAGCATGTACCACCACACCACCACCTGGCTCCCTCCTTCTCTTTTTTGAGATAGAATCTTGTTATGGAGACCAGGCTGGCCTCGAATTCACATTCTTTCTGCCCCAGCCTGAGTGCCACCATTACCACAATACACCATCATAGATCACTAATAATTTTTTTCATTACATTTTTTGTTTGGTTGATACTGGTAGAGTTTAAACCAGGGCCTCATTCACGCTAAGAACATGCTCTACCATCAAGCAGAGCTATACTTGTAGCCTACAGTGTGTGCTTTCTAAATGCCTTAGAGACAGACTGGATTTTAGGTTTCTTTGAAGGCTATAGTACTTTCCTCCCAAGGAAGCTCATTTGATGATTCAACTCCACACTATGTTTGCATGTATGCATGCATGCGTGTACATGTGCATGTGTGCATGTGTGTGGTAGCACAGATGAAGATATCTACTTCTCTTTTCTACTTTTCATCTATCTTTTTCTGCAGCCCCAGCTCCTGCGGTCTCTCATGCATCTACAGTTAGGGCTCACCTAAGGAGCTCACATGTAGATTTAGGAGCTCCCTGTTTAGGGTATCCTAAGTTCTTATTCTCCCCGTGTCCTTCAGGGTAGAGACTGTCTCCAAAGGAAAGATTATGTAAACAGTGCTCCTTCCAAAGGTTGGGTGCACTCCAGTTTAGCCTCTCTCTCCTGTAGGTTTTTGAAAGTATATTTTTGGTTAAGTTTATTATTGTTATGTTAGATATGTAATTCAATACACAGCACTTTGTCATTATTGGAAGTAGAAATTGATGCCATCTTCGGGGTCTTTGCCTCTTAATCTTTTATATAATGAACACCTTCCTTTTACTGGAAAGAATCACACACATTGTGACATGAATGTGATTCTCATGCCTTGGACATCTGGACTGGGTGTCTGCCTCTTTGTACTTATGTAGAGGTGGTAACTGCAAGGAAAATGGCATCCAAGAAGATTCCGGGGTACACTTTTTTTTAGAGGTGTGTGGTAGTTTGAAAGAAAATGGCCCTCTAAGTGAATGGCACTATTAGGAGGTGTGGCTTTGTTGGAGTAGGTACAGTCTTGTTGGAGGAGAGATGTGTCACTGTGGAGGTGGGCTTTGAAGTCTCATATATGCTCAAGCCACACCAAGCGAGACAGTTCACTTCCTGTTGCCTTTTGATCAAGATGTAAGGACTCTTAGCTCCAGTACCAGGTCTGCCTACATGCTGTCTTGTTCCCTGTCATGATGACAATGAACCAAACCTCTGAACTGTAAGTGAGTCACCACAATTAAAAGTTTTATTTTATAAGAGTTGCTGTAGTCATGGTGTCTGTTCACAACAATGGAAACACTAACTAAGACAGTAGGTAAATGCATGTTTGCACACATGAGCATATAGGCCAGAGGTTAACCTCAGGTGTCATTTCTTGGCTATGAACACCTTATTTTAGAGACAAGGTCTCTCGCTTGGACTGGAACTCAGTGATTTTATGAGGCTCACTGGCTTATAAGTCCTGGCAATCTGTCACTGCCACCCCAGAGCTGGGACTATAGTATATGTCACCATGCTCAGCTTTTTTGTTTTAAATGGTTTTTTTTTCAGGGCAGCACATGCCCTTATGTTTCCATGATAAGCATTTGACCAAATGAACCATCTCCCCAGCTTCTATCTGAGAATTTCCCAAGCATTTGTGGGGAAATATTATCTGGCTAAACACAAGGGATCTTTCATGGCAGAGATCACGTCACCCATACTCAACTACCAGGGCCAAGGAACAAGTTGCAAGGAGCGAAAGGTCAATAGATGTTGACTTGACCTTAATTCCAGCTCATGTGCCTGCTCCTGAAGAGCTCACCAGACGGTATGCTCATAACAACGATAGCAACATTTCATCTGGAAACACAAGCACCTATGACGAATGATTTGGCCTCAATTGAAAACAGCTGTGTGATTGCAATGACCTGCACATTGAAAACAGCACCTAGGACTTGGAGACATAGTCAGGGACAAAAGTTCGTGTCTAACATCTGTAAGGCCCTGTTTATAATCCATACTATGGCATAAACAAAACAAGGTGTATGTCTAATCCAGCTGTGTGGTATTAGGTAAGTCTCATAATTTGGCCCCAGTTTCTCCAGCTTCAAATGGCTGAGGAGGTCTTATATGTGTCAGCAAGATGCTTTGTGGTTCCAAGCTCCATCACTGTTAGGAACTTGAACATGTTTTGCTTTATATAGAGCAAAAGGGTCCTCTCACAGGGTTCCGATTTGAAGGTTGAAGCTGTAGAGTGACCTTGGCCTGAGTTAAGTTCTGTTTACACTACAGTCTTGGCCACACAAAAAGGTATTGGCATAAGGGATTATCAGTTGACCAACTGCAGATCAGCTGGACCTGAGGCTGGGGAAGGGGACTCCTGGATTTCCCTGATGCCCATCATTAGGACAAGAAGAGGTAGCTTTAATCCTTTTTGGAATTAAGGTAGCAGAGAAGTGACAGTGACAATGGAGGACAACAAGCCATCACTTACTATGCATTCTCTGTGCTGCGTACATCACAGACATGATGGAAACAAAAAACGCTGAGTGGGGATCTAAGCACCATGACTCATCAGGCTCTGGATCAGTCTGTCACCTGCCTGCAGTCCCCACATCACACTGAACAGCAACTAGATCCTTCACTCTGAGTGGCCCCTGATTTTGTGTATCCTGCTGTGCACCCATGTCATCAAGAGATCCACCCCAGCTGACTTACCCTAGGGTCTTCCCTGTGCTGCTCTGTCAAGCGCTCATGGTAGAACTCAGTGATGGTTGTCATTTCTTTTCTTTTTTGGCTTTTGTTTTTTTTGAGACAAGGTTTTTCTGTGTGTAGGCCTTGCTGTTCTGGAACTTATTCTTTGGACCAGGCTGGCCTCGAACTCACAGTGATCTGCCTGCCTCTGCCTCCTGAGTGCTGGGATTAAAGTTGTGTGCCACTACTGTCCCACTACACAGTCATTTCTTCTAGGGAAAGAAATTTTGGTTGTCCACCAATTCAGTGGACCAATGTATACAGCATGGCTTCTGGTTAGCCCTGAGCTCAGATCTGCAATCTTTTAGTTCTGTGAACTTGGGAACGTTCCGTTCATGCTCGTAGGAATTGCCTTCTCCCTAGCCATCCCGACTATCTCAGGCCTAGGGATGTTTGGTAGAGGCCACCAGCTTTGCTTTGCTTCTGTCTACAAATATGATGCCCCTTCTCCCTCCCACAGAAACACTTGGAGATGCTTGGAATTTGTGGTCTCTTTGGATAAAACTCCTCAACCCTGGTTTCCATGGTCTTTGGAGCAGCATCTTTCTGTTGCTCAAGGGATCAGGCAGCAGGGATTAACTCATGGAGGGAGCTTGGAGGGTAGTGAACTCATGTCCACACTGGACAGTTCCAAGGGAACGAAGGGCACTTACTATAAGGGAGAATCATAATTCTTGGGTCACCCATGACGATGTTCCCATTGAAGGGGAGGCATTTCAATTACCTACATATGGTGTTGGTCTAATGCAGTATTTGCTGCTCTTCAAGACAAAAATAAATTAAAAAAACTCCTATCAATTTTTAATTAGAAAGACTTCATCGTAACCTCTTATCCCCCTTTGGTCATTTCAAAGGCACAATAAGCTGGAATGGTATAATGGGTTGTTGTTGTTGGAGACAGGCTATGTAGCCCTGCCAGGGTGCCTCTAACTTATGGTCATCCTCCTGCCTCTGCACTCTGAGTGTTGGGGTAACAGGTGTGCAGTGCCACACCCAGCCACTATCCTGCCATTCTTATTTCAGTGAGTTGTTACACAACATTCCTGAGGCCAGGAGTAACTCTTTATATGCACTGATTTTGGAGGGGGGGTTGCAAGGCATAGTTACTTAGTGGGCCTAGCCTTTCCTCATCTGGAAACACTGGTGTAACTTTTTAAGTTGAGGCAGTGTGAAGGGGGACAGAGCAGATTTAGGCTCAGTACTCATCCATGTCAGGTAGATGCTCAGCCAGATTCATGCTACCCTGGCTCCAGTCACCTGGTCACCTGGTGTGCAGACAAGGAGACGGGGCACCCTATGCTCCTCAGCACCTGCCATTCCCCTGGTCATCGATGGGCCAGTCCCAGGTCAAGCTGGGAGTGACCCAAGTGATCAGCAGAGCTCAAGTGGTGAGATGCATGGGTGGAGGGCCTTGGATTCGGCCCTTCCTGTCTATCACTAAGACAACGGCAGAGAGAATCAACGGTTGCTAGGAAGGCTGGAGTACCAGAGCAGAGAGAGAACAGCAAAGGAAGTGGCTCCTTGTGAGGGTTCATCTCCATTGCCAATGTGACTGGAGTTCTGGTTGCCATGGAAACACACCGATGGCTATGTTTATGTTTGGGTAAAGAGTCACCCAAAGAGGGAATCTCTGTGCTGAACTGGGGCGCCACTCTCCCTTGGGCTGAGCATAGGCATTCAACACCCCACTTCCTGTCTGTGACTACAGTGTGACCAGTGTGGCCAGCGGCCCTCACACTCACGCAGCTGTTCCCTCCCCACCACAACAGACTGTGAACTCCAGCTGCGAGCCAAATCGAGTGCTTGCTTGCAGTTCTTAGTTATCGTGAGACAGGGTGTCGTGTTCAAGGCCAGCCTGAATTTGCTATGTTGCCTGGGATAGCCTTGCACTTCTGGGCCTTCCGCCTCTAGCGTGCTGCACGGTAGGCGTGCACCACCACCACACTCAGTTTCCTGTGGAGTGGGGATTGTCAGGACTTTGTGAGTGTTGGTCAAGCAGTCCATAGGGACAAGCAAGGAACTAATGCACCCCTTGTGCCAATCACTCGTGTCACCATTTATGGTGGGCTTTTCAAGGGTTAGGCCCTGCCCAGCACAGTACATATAAGTACTGCATTCAGCCTGCCAGCTCCCACATGGAGCAAATTTTCTGTCATGACAAGTGAACTTCAAGGACAGGAGAGACGAGAGAGAGAGAGAAAACAGAGAGAGAGAGAGGGGGGGGAAAGAGGGGGAGAGAGAGAGAGAGGAGAGAGAGGAAAGAGGAGAGGAAAGAGGAGAGGAAAGAGGAGAGAGAGAACAGAGAGGAGAGAGAGACGAGAGAGACGAGAGAGAGAGAGAGAGAGAGAGAGAGAGAGAGAGAGAGAGAGAGAGAGAGAGAGAGAGAGAGAGAGAGAGAGAGAGAGAGAGGAGAGAGAGAGACAGAGAGAGAGAGAGAGACGAGAGAGACAGAGACAGAGAGAGAGAGAGAGAGAGAGAGAGAGAAGAGAGAGAGACGAGAGAGAGATGAGAGAGAAAGAGAGAGAGAGCCCTGAGAGAGGAACAGGGAGGAATGTGCTGGGAGGGGCGGGGTTAAGGACAAGTTTAATCCATTCCCACGGCAAGGGGCAAAGAGAGCAATGGGCAGGGAGCAGCTTGGTAGTGTGGCCTTTCTTGACCTGTGGGTCATGACCTCCACAGACTGCACATCAGATATTTACAATTCACAACAGCAGCAAAGTTACAGATATGACATAGCAACAAAATAATGTCACGGTTGGGAGGTCACCACAACATGAGGAATTGAATTGAAGGGTGGCAGAGTGAGAGCCGTTGTGTGGGTGCATGCTGGGTGGGTACCTAGGCTCTGGAGCAGCTCGGGCTTCTGTTGTTCACTCCTCATGCCGAGGCAGATGGCAGCCATGCTACACATGTTACACACGTGTGGAGGTCAAAGAAGCACCTTGGGTGTTAGCTGGCTCTGTGTCCAGAAAAGCCACAGTGAGGATTCAGGGAACCATGCCTGTTAACAAGGCCTTGCCCTCTGAAAATGGATTATTTGTCAAAACTGTTCAACAGGTGAACATTTTCCGGTTCTAAGTCTTCATGTTTGGTGTTATTCTACAGTAAACTCAGTCAGTGACTAAGGTTAGGCTCTGCTAACAATGGTTTGAACCCCATTTTTACCTACATAAGAGACAGGCTTATTCTGAAGTCACCCTACTTTCTACAGACCTGCATGGGTTATGGAAGCCCCTGGCTGGGGATATGACTTGGCCACGCTGCTATCTTGGAGCATTTTCTTTTTCAAGTGAAAAAGGAGAAAGGAGAAGTTGAATCTGTATTCTATGACAGGGACAGCCCCACTTGGAAAGCAGGCTGCTGTGTGTCCCTCTGAAGCATCGGCTCAGAATGCTCCTGGAGCAAGTAGAATCCCATTCTTAACCCTCCTCTGATTTTTCCATCAGTCCTCTCCAAATGGAAAGGCATCAGTAATGTGCAGGCCAGGTCCGCTGTGTCCATGGCCACACAGAGGAGTCCTGTCTTAGTAAAGACTCACTGAGTATCACTGGCTGGATACCAAGAATCTGTTGGTTGCTTCACACTTTACCCTCCAGTTGCTGAAGATTAGCTACTTACTGGTTTCCCGAGATTTTGTCGCTGAATCTTAGAGCTATAGAGCTACAAACTACTGAGAGGTAGGGATAGAGGGCTTACACAATGCAGCCTGCTGCCTCTCATCTCCCTGTGCAGCCTCTGACACCACCACCAGGAGACTTGGAGGAAGGAGGGACTGCCACCACCAAGAGGAAGGAACACCTTCCTAGATGGCTATTCTTACCTTGTAAAAGAATAGCGATGAGGTGCAATTCCAAAGAGAAAGCATTTCCTCATCCGGCCCCAGTCATGGCCGATGGTGGAATGTGGCAGCTGCTTCCTGGACCCTTTCCCTATGGTCTAGAAGACCCTCCCTACAGAGAACAGGAGGAAACCCAGACTCTGGGCACAGGAGGGGACTGGTTATGACTGGAGGCACGAACCACTTGGAAGGAAGGTCTCCCCACAGCAATTCCACCCCATTTCCACACTCTTACCCAACACCAGGCTCTTGCACATACGGCTCTTGGGATTCTGGCCAAGTGTTGTTCCCCTATAAATGTCTTATCAGATGGTTTATGAAATTAGGTTTCGTTGCCATATAGCATATTTCCAAACAAACACTGTTTCCAGGGCCGCTAAGGGTGAAGCCTTGAGAGCGCGACTGTATCTCAAGCACATCAAATACTGAGGAAAATAACTTGTAAATGGGCAGGGAGTTGAGTGACTATTATGTAAAAAAGAGGGTTTGGGGAAGAACAGCCCTTCATATTGTAAGGTTGGTGTGTCTCTTGTGTCCACCATGTGCTGTGGGACTAAGAGCACAGTGGAGAACCTGAACTTTGGGTTCTGACAGAGTTAGACAGTAGATAGCCTGCCTGGTCTTTGATTTCAGAAAAAAATTGAAATATCTTAACTGAGTCTCAGCTTCCTCATCAGAAAAAAAAAAAAAAAAAAAAAGATATCTGGGCCGTGGTGGCACACACCTTTGATCCCAGCACTCAGGAGGTAGAGGCAGGTGGAGCTCTGTGAGTTTGAGGCCAGCCTGGTTTACAGAGCGAGTTCTAGGACAGTCAGAGCTACAAAGAGAAACCCTGTCCCCCAAATCAAACAAACAAACAAACAAACAAAACAAACAAGCTAGTTAATGAAGAAGCCACCTGGGTCTCTTAAAAGGATAAAAGAAAAGGAAGGATGGGGGGAGAGGCTTTGTCCAGATGGCCACAGGTCAGCAGAAGTCATGGTAATGGAATTAAGGGTTTGCAAAGGCAGAAATCCCATCATTCCCAGTCAAATGGGGAGATGCGGTCTGCACATAGCAGCCCGATTGCTTGGCAACTCTGTATCCTACTGAGGAGATCTGCAAGGCTGAGGCTGGGCTGCAGGCCACTGGCTAAGTGCTGGGAGGTGGGCTGGGCGGTTTGGCTGCGGCGGGAGGAAGCACTGTGAGAGAGGGTAGGTGCCCTCAGGAGCCGTGAGTGTGGCAGGTGTTTTGCCATCTGAGCAGATTTAGTAACCAGGAAAACAACGATAGGCTGCAGGAATATGTCTAGCAGACACTGTGTCCTGATGGGGAGGGTTGACACAAACCGAGTCACGAGGAACAAATAGTTGCTCAGAAGAGAGAGCTCTAGCAGAAGAAATAGCACAGCACTGTGCCAGGAAGCATGAGGAAACGTGGTCCAGCCAGGGGCCTTCAGAATGGAGCAAGGAAGGGGATGCCTGCAGGCTTGGAGCAATACTGAACGTAGCACCTGCCGGGGTCAATAACAGCCCATCTCCTGTCCTTACAGAGTTTACAATCTATTTGGGGAAGACACCATGAGAAGGGTGATTCTATATGAGCAGGATGTGCCCATTCCTCGTGGGTACCCCTAGGCAGCATCAGCCTTTATTGCAAAGACTGAGGTCAGGGGTATAGGGTGGAGAAGAGAAGGTAAGAATAGGCTTTTCAGATGAGCTGGATGTGGAAGAAAATGGATGTAGTTTGGCAAGACTGGTAAGAAGCTCCTGCCATAGGAATAGCATGCTCTGGTGGTTAGACAGGTGATCAGAGGCATCTTAGTCCAGACACATAATCCCACTGTGTCACCATGCTCTGAGCTCGAGTCATCTAGATGCTTCTACTGGAAAGTCAATTTTTTTTTTTATGGGAAAGGCCTTAGTGGGTGAGAGAGCTTGCTATGCAAGCATGAGGACCTCAGTTTGACTGACACCCACAAATTAACAAAACAAAACAAAAAACCTCTGGGCGCTTCCTCAAGGGCTGTAACCTCCTTCTGCCTCCCATCTCATTCACTCCATCTGCTAGAATTGCAGGTGCTGATTGCCTAGCTTTTTATGTGGGTTCTGGAAAGCCCAGGGTCAGGAGCAGAGGCCATTTGATAATCCATTTTAGGAGATCAATCTTCCAGAGATGTTCTTGGAAATTTCTTGCTTCAGAAAAGCCCTTTGTCCAGGCACCCAGTGACTTTGCTCTTCCCATGTTTCTGGCAAATTTCTACTTTGCATCATCGGGATAAAAGATTTTCATGTTGGATCTTAAGCTGCAAGAAGAATGTATAAAATTCTTGGTCTCAAATTCTCTAGAAAGCTAAGTGGTCCGTGAAATAAACTAACTGGCTACTGAGCCTCCCCTCACTCCCCTGGCTTTGTGGTCCTGCAGGCTGAACCCAAGGTGTTACTCATACCAAGATGTTCTCTACGATGGAGTCATGGAGCCATACCCTGTCCCTCTCGTATGTATCTTCCTAGAACTGAATACTTCATTTGTGTGAACTTAATTTGTAAGATTAAGAGAAAAAAGTGGCTTCAAAAATGAATGTCAAAGCACAAAAGCAACAACTGAATTAAAAACCAGATTATTTAGTTTCTTTTGGAAGGTTTTCGTTTATGAGCAGAGCTGACCAAGTCTTCTAAAAATACGAGTCCAGTGCTGTGAGACAGAAAACAGTCCCTTTGTCTCATTCTTCTTCACGGCTCCTAGGGCCTTGAAACTGCTCCAAATTAGCCACCTCTAGAAAAGTTCCTGTGGATCGAATGTACACAGGTACTGCAGAAACCCACCCAGCGGCACCTGTCACTCAGGAGCGCTTCCTTTGCTCCCTTTCATGGACTTGTACTCTTTGAACTTCTCAACAGGTCCTTGAGCCTCCCTTTGTCCATTGACATCAAAACAACAGGCTCATTTCTGGAGGAGATGAAACACGGCTTTGGTGCTGTAGCCCGCCTTCACGATCTTCCGTGTCTAACACAGAGTTGGCTCTTCGGCTCTGGCAGCAGCTTGACTCTCGGCATATGGACATCACACTCAAAGCTTTCCAACTTCACAAATAAGCCTGCACTCTCTCTCAGAACCAAGCATTGGCCTTCTCTTGGCTTCAAACACCTTGCCAGTGTCCTTCCAGACTGTACCCATAATGAGGACTAATGATTTATTTCCCAAATGGTGACTTTTCTTGACCCTTTCATGTACCTTAGGTATGGTGAGGTACTTTTAGGGTAATACTTCAAAGTAAAAAATGATGCCGGGCAGTGGTGGCACACACCTTTAATCCCAGTACTTGGGAACTCAGGTAGATCTCTGAGTTCAAGGCGGGCTGAGTGTACAGAGTGAGTTCTAGGACAGCCAAGGCTATAGAGAACCCTGTCTTGAAAAAAACAAAAACAAAAACAAATTATTGAAAAAAGGTGTATCACTTCCCCCCAAGAGTCAGGTGACTGAGTCCTATCACCTGGACCTTGAGTGGACAGAGGGACACTACAGGCCACAGCAAATACACTCAGGTTGTTAGTAGGGCTTTACTGAAGTTAAGAAAAGACTTTATGGGGCTGGAGTGATGGCTCAGTGGTTAAGAGCACTGACTGCTTTCCAAAGGACAAGGGTTCAATTTCCAGCACCCACAACTCACAACTTTCTGTAATGCCTGTCCCAGGAGATGCAACATCCTCAGACACACATGAAGGCAAAACACCAGAGTGAGCATGTGTGTGTGCATGCATGTGCGTGCTAGTGCACACACGCACACAGACACACACACAGACACACAGACACACAGACACACACACACAGACACACACACAGACAGACAGACACACATACACACACACACACACACACACACACTCACACACACACACACTCACACACAGATCCCTCAAATGGTGAGCCAGACAGCTCCAAGTATAAAGTGGCAAGGGCTGTTTACACCAGGGTCAGCTGCAGGTGCCATGTCCCTTTCAGGACAGCCTGAGCATCGAAACTTTTACACTGTAAGTACATTGCTGATTCAACAGTACCACATTCATTATTTCTTGCCTGCCCATCTGGATGGGGAGCCTAAGGCATGGTTTAAGTGGCTACTGTGGAAAGCTAATTGAGCCAAAGTGTTAGCGACTCAATCTGGCTACTAACACACGTTCTTGCTTAAATCAAGTCTCATAAGCTGTAGTTTAATAACAAAAGATTTAATAATGTGCCTCAAGACACAGTAGATTATCCTTCCGCTTCTCAGTGGTCTGAGGCATGAAGTAAAATGCCACTGCTCTTAGAGGCATAATCACTTTATTAATACAGATAATACCATTATGATCAGGTCAAAGAGTATAGCATAGCCTACACACACACACACACACACACACACACACACACACACACACTCACACACTCACACACACTCACACACACACTCACACACACTCACTCACACACACTCACACACACACTCACACACACACTCACACACACACTCACACACACACACTCACTCACACACACACTCACACACTCACACACACACACTCACACACTCACACACACACACACATGCGTATGTATGTATGAAATGGAATTATTTAAATTGTATTCCGGCAAGGCGAGTATGCGATCAGACAGTATTTCCTCTGTCTAAACCCTCTTCAGAGGCTGAGAACCAGATTTTCAGCTTTACACACATTTCCAGCAGTGAAACTCAGAGCTTCTCAATGCCATAGTTTGCCTGGGTAGGAATGGTCGCCATTTGTTCTTGAAGTGCACGGAGTTCTGCTCAGCAGTGAGTGGTGAGAATTCAGCCAAGCTCACAGTCACGGCTGCATCTCTGTTTGCTTTCAGCAGGTGCTTTCCGGCAGGTGAGTGGGTACCAAACGCAGGAGAGTGCTGGTCCATGCCTCCCCAGCCCCTCCTTGCCAGTCCCTCTCTGCAAAGGGAGCACGGAGTGGAATATCTACAGAAGACATGCTTTAAGGCTGTCATTAGGACCTACCTTGCTTTCTCCTGGCTGGGGAGATATATGTCCTGTTACTATACTGGTGGTGACATGTCCCCTCAGTCGTTGCCAGCTACTTGTCATTGCTGGACAACAGATCATCCCAGCTGGGAACCTTGCCTCAGCAGGGTTCAGAAGCCATGTTCTGGGGCTGTCTTGACTGACTGGCTACACTTGCAACTCAAGACATCAGTAGGAACACTCAGCAAATCATAAACACTGATTTTTTTCCCCCCCTAACCCAACTCAAACTATGTTAAAAAAGCCACTGTTCCTCCCTCTTCTAGAAAGAGCTCATAATCGAAGTTACTTGACTGTATGCAACATCTTCCTTGATTTTCTTGCTAAGTCATTATTAGTGCTAGTGTCAAAGAAATGTTGGTACCATTTTTTTTTTCAAAATAAGGAACAGAAGATATTTGGGGCTTCCAGACTTTATAAGTCAGATTCTCTAAGCCTGTACAGTCTGCCCAACAAGTTTAGGGAAGCAAAATGCTACTATGTACTCTGAAAGCCTTGCCTGCATTTCCAAAATGTAGTTAAGTTTAAGCCTCTCTCTCTCTCTCTCTCTCTCTCTCTCTCTCTCTCTCTCTCTCTCTCTCCTTCTTTTCCCCATTTCCTTCTTTCTGGGGAGATAACTTGGGATCCTGTACATTTTATGCAAGCACCCTGTGCATGCACATGCACCCAATGGCATGCGTGTGAGGTGTGTGGGTCAGAGAACAACTTGTGCAAGTCTGGTTTCACTTCTACCATGTGGGGCTTGGAGACCTCACTCAGGTGTCAGGCTTGGCAACAAGCAGCTTTACTTGGCTAAGCCCCAAATCGTGGATCTCTTGGCCCCAAATCGATGTTTTCTATTGCTATCGATTCTACCAGATATGTGTATCTATTCTACCACAAATATGTGCTCACTGTCATCTGTCTGTTTTCTGAAAAGGGTGCTAGCCATGAGAGAGTAAAATTTTGTGATTAAGTGTACCTAAATCTGAGGTTAAAGTTGACATTTGTTGTTGTTAATAATAAAAGTATCTGCAAAACAATGAAAATTCCAGAGCTCCCTATCAGTAAGGATTGGAAACAAAAGCATTTGACTGAGCTATGCAGAGGCACTTCCTTCACAGAGGACCACTTTTATTTATCACAATTTACCCAGAAGGCTGATTTGCAGAGCGGCTAGTTCTGCCGTGACACTACAAAAAATGATTTGGTACAGACCATATGGTGAAGGAAACCCTGAGCTTTTCCAAACATAAAACATTCAGGATGCTGTACAAAGCTCCAGGGCAGACGGAACCATTGCCATCTAGTCAAAGGAAGGAACCTGACCACAACCCCCAAGAAAGAGGTCTATCCCAGGCCCCACCAACTCAGCACTGTACAAGAGTGGTGCGCACCACACCTTCCACTGAGTCCTGAGGAGCAGAGGTGACCTGCCATCCACACTCACTTGCCTTCTTCCTCCAGGAGAGTTCAAAGGGTTTCATTGTCTTTGAAGTACCCTTGCCTGACCTGCCACCACCTCACCGCCTCTGCCTTTACCAGTGCCTTGCTTTCACAAACCTTTTCTACTGACACTGCCCAAGGGCATAGTCTCCCCCAACCTCCCCCTCCGTCTCCTCCTCTCCACCCCCTCCATTCTCATGTAGCTCAGGCTAGCCTTGAACTTACGATGTGGTCAAAGATGACCTTGGGCTACCGTTCCTCCTCCCTCCCCAGTTCTCACAGTTGTGGGTGCTAAGGACGGATCCCAGCATTTGAGGAAACCAGGCAAACGCTCTACCTACTGAGCTAGCCACACCCCAGGCGTTCAGTTCCTCTGACCCATCTACTCCGCCCCCTTCCAGGTGAAACCATGACTTTCTGCTTCACTCTAATTGAAATGGTTGACACACTTCGGCGTACTCCAAAGCCGTGTTTTCCCCTTCTCAAGTCTGTGCCACGCATCTTTAAAGTGCAAACCTTGGCTCACATTGTGTCTCTTTGTCCTTCACAACCATTTCATTCATTCATGTGTCATGGTAGCCATGGACTCTGTGACCCGCTTCACATTCACAGAGAAACCTTTCTCTCTGGAGACCTGGACCACTACAGGCATTTCCCAAGTTGTCCTCTGCCTCCAGCCTCTTGGCTCCTCCCTCCTGTTACCTCGTGCTGCTGCTGAGACTGGTCTCATAACACCTCCTCATGGAGTCATTTCTCATTTAAAGTCCCTTCATCGCTCCAGGACTTGCCCTCAAGCACACAGGCAATGCATTGTAGTGGGAAGAGCAGAAATGAGTGACCAAGGACACAGGAGGTCCACTTGCTGCTTTCACCACAAATTAGGTAAAGTGGCCCTCCCCAAATTTCCAGACTTTTTTTTTGCTGCAGCTTCCTTGAGTATAAATATTAATTATGAAATTGGATATTATCATAACATAAAAATAGCCTTCATTTGCTGAAGGCTTATTACATGTGTATGTGTTCACATCTATGGGGGTTCATATGGGAATGCATGTAGAGGCCGGAGGACAACTAAGTGTCATTTCCCCTGGATTTTTGTTTGTTTGTTTTGAGACAGGGTCTCTGATTGGCTTGGAACTCATGGCATAGCTAGACCTACATTGCCCGGGATCTGTCTGTTTCTGCCTCCCTAGCACTGGAATTACAAATGCATGTTACCACATCTGGCATTTCTTCCAAGAGTCCTGTGGGTAGAACCCGGGTTCTCTAAGCACTTTAACAGCTAGGATAACCCCTAGCCCCTACTCTGCCCTCCTTTTTGAGACAGGCTCTTATCATGAAGTCCAAGCTGGCCTTGACTTTCAGTCATCTTGCCTCAGGGATTATAGATATATGCTATCACTACTCATTTCATCTTCATGTTCTACTAATTCCTCCATTAAACTACTTTTACATTTGTTTATTATTTGTGTGTGTGTGCGCGTGCGCTGGTAAGTGCATGCCACAATGCTTGCATGGAGACCAGAAGACAAGCTGTAGGGATGGGTTCTCTCCTACCGTGTGAGTTCAAGGGATTGAATTCAGGTGTCAGGCTTGGTGGCATGTACTCTACCCACTGAGCTCTCTCGCCAGACCCTCCTCCAGTTTTTAATATGGGGAGACTCAGATTCAAGAGCAGCTACCTAGTTCTGGGTCCTTAAAGGACTTGTGTGACATCTTTGGCCTATACAGAGAGCTGTCAATCTATTCCCTTTGTCGTCTGTCATGTGACTCTAACATACCTTTAGTGTCTACATTAAGGTGCCTCCCCCCAGTCCCCCAGCAACTGTAATTCAGATGATCTGGGCATCTAGCTCTGAACCTGCCCTGGTTGTGGCATCTGGAAGGATACTCTGCACACTGAAACGTCTGAAACGACCCCAGCCTGGGTGTCACCTCCTCAGGACTGGTTTCAGATGTGCCCCTTGAGTCTCAGGAGATCAGATCACGTCCACTTTGTGTGATGGGCTTTCTTTTTCTTGTGTGTTACAGACTTTATCTTCCCCAGTGGATCATCGATTCCTTCTGGGTAAGGAACTGGATGGCAAGGTGGTACCCATCCTCGCATGGCTCTTACACCTCGGCTCAGTCTCTGAGCAGATGAGGCTTTGGGAAAAGGCCTGCAGAATATTGAAAGATTTGAGCAAATCATTCACGTTTTGAAGAATTGAGCCCAATCAGCAGTTAGTGTTCTCTCAGGCAAAGCTATGATTACACTGGGAGAGGGAGATAAGGCCAATTAATCTTTTTCTTCTATCAATAAAAAGGCAGAGAGTGAACATGATATGGTTTTAGGCAAAGTACCTAACAGCAGGGGCCAGCAGTGGGAAGGCTACTTAGGTTTGCTATCTTATTGGCCTATTTAAAAAAGATTTGGGGCATTATAAAGAAAATTTGCCTTTGAAGGTATACAGATTTAAAAATTTGTGTATACATGTACACACACACACACACCACACACACACACACACACACACACACACACACACACACACACACAGAGAGAGAGAGAGAGAGAGAGAGAGAGAGAGAGAGAGAAGAGAGAATCTAAACGAGATTTCAGAATGCATTCCCCGAGTATACCCAATGTACATTCTAGCAACTTCCAAATTCACATGCTCAAATGCATAAACAAAAATGCTGAAGACAGTAAGATAATGCAAGTGGGAACTCTGTCAGAGAAAGGTTCCCTGACACTGCAGGAAATGTCACTCTAGGCAGCCAACTGCTACCAGATCCTTAACTCAGAAGGGGCAGGTGGAGGCAGGGCAGGGCAACACTGCCAGGCTTCACACAGTCACCACGGTGGCCAGCTTGCATAAATATTTTCATTACAGACACAATGGTAACTGATGGGCCAAACGACCAGTTCTGAAGAGGGTTTCCCACACAGCTGTGACACTGCAGTCGCTGGGAAACAGCGAGGTGCTTGAGGGAAACTGGGGTAGGACCAGTTTACATGCGACTTGAGAAGTAACATCAGGGTTGATGGCGGGCAAGTGACAGCCTCAGTCACCTGGCATGAGGCCAGTCTGGGAGATACAAAAACTAGAGGAATCGTGGTGAATCTTAACATGTTTATTTAAAAAGAGTTTCAGGTCATCCTGCCAGGAAAATATTCCATCTTCCAAAGGAAGTGGTGATTTTCCTCCATCTTATTTTTCCTTTCACTCCCAGTCTCTAGCTTCGCTGGCTAAGCAGATGTGAACTCCTGTCAAATCAACCCTTTGATGTTCTCAAGATGTCACTAGGTTGGCTCTCGCCAGGAGCCACCCCACTGGTGTGCAGCACGTGGGAAGACTGGAGTTAGGGAACAGAGGCAGCCTCATCTCTTGTACTTGCTCTGTTTATATATTTACATTCCCCACCCAGGCTCAGCTGAGAGGTGAGATGCAGGAGATGGCCCAGCAGCATAAGAACTCCAGTGTGGTGGGCAGAAAGCTAACAGGCCACGAGGAGGCCGATTCATTTGTTTATCTAGAGGGCTATGCTCAGTTTAGCTGGTAGTTTTTAAGTTCTGTGGTTTAGGAAATTTCCCACTCAGTCCCATCAAATCCGCATCCTTCCTCAGTAGATGATAACACTGGACACAGTCAAACATAACACTAGTGTGATAGATTAGAGAAGGCCCAAGAGGGTGAAGAGAATCGCCAAGGAAGCAGAAACAGCAGATGCCACCTATCTGCTAAGTTTCTTTCCTACTTGAAGGGATAGTGTGGGCAAAGTGGCTTTATCCGTGTAACTAGTTTGATGAAGTCAGCTTCTCGGGAGTTAGTCCCGCTCTGTTTCATGACAAGGTCTTTGTGTGCACCTCACCATGCTCCCTCCAGGAGACCTCACTTTAGGTGGCAGACTCCCCAAGAGGACAGCAGACTCTTGGTCAGCCTCACGTCTGACTAAGCATCCTTCTCTAGCCAGCAACACCTACAGCAGCATTTAGGTCTCCAATGTAAAAATGTTTGTTCAATGGAAACCTTGACTTCAGATGTCTGGAGGAAAAGGTTTCCAGCTGCACTTGATGCTGGGGAGTTTTAACAATTTTTTGGTCTCATGACACCGATTTCAATTATCTTGCTCTGTATGAGGCAAATAATATGATCTGAAGTTTGATTCTTTTTATTTTTTTCTCAAGACAGGATTTCTCTGGATGGCTTTGAAGCCTGTCCTGGAACTGGCTCTGTAGACCAGACTGGTCTTGAACTCACAGAGATCCACCTGCCTCTGCCTCCCAAGTGTTTGATTCTGTTTTCAAAACAATACAGTGAAGAAGGCTAATGTTCGCCCTGTCAGAACCTGGAGCATTGCACTTCACTCCTCAAATACCATTTAGGGCCCCTGCCGAAGCTTCCTACTCTAAGCTAAGACCCACTCAGAGAGTTGAGAAAGTTTTATCTAATTATCTCCTTTTCCTACTTTGAATTGGCCTACCATGTACCTTCCCCGGCTTTATCAAAGCGGCTGCTAGCACAAAAGCACATGCACATTTAAGCAGGCTTTAGTTAGCACACTTAAAATTGATCATGCATTTTAGTCTCAGTAACTCGCAATTTCTACACCCTTTGATAATTCACTTTAAAGAGCAAACTGTCTTTAATGACAAGGCTTAAAAGAGGCGACCTTTCTGAGCAAGATATGAAAGCTCAGAAGAGAGAGTTCTTTTAAGGAAACTATGGATTCGAATGACCTTGTGTTCTGAAACTTTTCTCCCATCATTTTTGATGTCTTACCTTTCCTTTCACCCTTAGACAGAAAGCACAACTGCCGCCGTCTCCCCTGGCTGCTGATGCACTTCAATGAGGATGCTGTTAATTGTTAATTCAAGCTCCCACTTCTTTCCTTCTGCACTTTTCTCTGCACACTCTTTTAATGAGGTTGCTCGCCATCATAAGCGCATGCCAGTTCCTGAAGAATCACTGTGAATATGCAGCATTTACACAGTGACCCCAGCACACGAGCCATCCCTTCTAGCCTTCCTACAGACTATGAAGCAAGCCAGTCCTCTGTTCCTTCTATCTTAGATTTCCTCCTCCTCCACTGTATCCCTTGATGGCTGCCCTCTGTGGGGATCTTTGGTGAGTAGGGAGGTTGCAGAATCAGAGGTCAGACTCCCAAAAGGTCCAACTGCAGGGGAAGCAGAAATGGGCTTCTAGGGAACTACGAACCATGTAGGTGACTGAACTGCCAACTTCCCTTGGGCTTGTCCCTTCCCGACTGCTGCAGATTATCTAGCACTCAGACCCAGCCACAGCACCTTCTCTGAGTGTTTCAAATGGCTTATCAGCCACCACCTGTTGACAATTACATGTTGAACCAGCAAAGGGACAGGTGGAGACTGAAGCATGGTAGCCAACGATACCTGGAGATGTAACCAAATTAGGCACTTGTGATGAACAACTGATCCTCCTTCAGATAAAAGAAAGGATGCAATCTTAGATGATTTTTATAATAAGACGCAATGTTTATAATTTATTTCCTAAACACTCGCGTTTTGCCCCAGTAGCCACTCATATACTCAGTGCTCAGCTCAGCGAGGAATTTCAAACACGCGGAAAGCAATTTTCCTTTCTCTTCCTTTATCAGAGATTGTTTACAAAAGCCTAAGTGTCAGCTCCCCGTTCCTATCACATCCAATCAAACTGACCCAAAGTTTTACTGGATTTATTCCCAGACATGCTCGGCGCACTGCAGAAGATTAATGGGATCTGGGTAATGTCAAAGGTTCACCAGTGTTCCTAATTTCATAACCCTTGAATTAAGGAAAAGAAAGAATGACAGGCAAGTTTCCAAAACACCTACTGATATTTACTCATGGAAAACAAATATTCCTGAGTGGGAGTTCAATTTCAGCAAACAAAGCCACTCAGTAAGTATTTTCATTTCAGCCGATAATGACCTTGAAATCCTCTGACCTCAACGTGCTTTTCATGGTCCCGGCAGAAGCGCTTAACATTAACCATACAGCCTTCTCTGTTCCAAGTGCTAAGTCACCACTTGAATGTCAACTGTCCTTGTTGGTTAGGTGGCTTTAATAACAGCTGCTATGCTTTTTTTTTGGGGGGGGGGGTATCCTTGAAGCCTGCGTGATTATTTACAGGACACAAATTTACACTCCCGAGGGAGGGATTGGAGGAGGAGGACATCTGGGAGGCACCAGGAACATGGTGGCTCCACAAAGTTGACTTCGTGCGAGATGCCAGCCTCCTACTGATGGCTACCACAAAACCTGACCTGTCTGGGCTTTGAAAGTGGCTGTAAAATCTGGTTTTCCTTATCTTCCCATGTCTCAGACAAGGAACAGGAAAGGACAACTAATCCTCAGACAGCAAGCGATGGGCAAATTTGGGCATGGGAGAGAGAAAAGAATTTTGGGTAAGTGTAAGTAAACTATCTCTCCTGTCCTTTTACAGTAAACCAGATGATTACAGCCCCTGCCTCTCCCACCCACTCCATTTTTAGAGTGTCTCAAAGGCCCATGCTCATCCCAGGATCACGCAAATGAAGCCAGAGCATCTTTGCAACTGCAACTCAATTTCTTTGGCAAACCAGGCTACCTAATCAGCACAGGACTGGTGTGGGAAAAGCAATCCAGGCTTAAACACCATTCGTAAGAGTGAGCACATTGCAGACAAGACCAATGAACACCAGCCAATGAGACAATCAAAGCAACCACCATAAAGGAGACATCAAGAAAGCAACAGGAAAACCAGAGCTGCCTGCAGTGTTCCCATTCTGTAACCCTGTAGCCCCAGGGGGCAGACTGGAGACTCACATGACAAGCATGACCCAGTGTTTTGACTCTGGATAGCAGTTTCATGCCGAAACTATGATCTGATCTTTGACATGATCTAAGGTATTTTCCTCCAAAGCAGAAACAAATACCATATATATATATACATACACACACACATATATCAGTCATACTTAGCAGATGAGGTGTGATAAAAGGTTGAAAGAAAACAGAATAGTACAAAATGACATTTTAATATATGAACATGAACATGGGAACAGCATTGAAAGGTTAAGAATTTTGATATGACACTACAGTCATGATTCAATCATGCATCAATTTGCAAGACCCTTGTAATACATTACCAAGGCACACCATAGGTGGTTACATCCCTGCCCAATGTAAGCAGTCTTCAGCACACACTCTAATACAAACATGGGGTCAGAAAGAAAGAGATGGAAAAAATAACTTAGGCAGACACAAATAAAGCCAATGCAGTGTATGGATGATACATGTTTTTATGATCTTAATTACACTTAAGCATTAAAAAAGCCACTGATCTCACAGTTCACAGTATCCAAATCTTCAAACCTGCTGGAAGAAGTCCACAATGCAGCCCAGCCAAGCTCACCTGTCACAGTCTCCTATGCAGTTACCTGCAAATCAAAACCCCAAGTTAGGATTGTTTTAGTCTGAGTAGGTCTGTCAAATGTAAAACAGGTTACAATTCTGAAAAAGTTGGAGGTTCAAAAGGGTATTTGCTATCAACGTTTCATCACATATGCCTATAAGCAACTGATCGTATCATCACCAGGCACACAGAATCTTTTGAAAAGTAAATGATTCACAAGCTCATTCCTTTTATTTTGATGCCAAGTACACAGCCCAGCCTGTAACTGCACTTAAAAGTAAAGTGGCCTGGCTGACCTGGACCATCTGCAAACATCTCCCTGGTTGGTGATATCACTGGGAATCTTTAAGAAGGCCTCCTGCATCCCACAGCCCTGCCCACAAGGACACTCCATCTCTGTGAATGTTTAACATCACAAAACCATTGACTTATTCTGGTCTGGAGAACAGTGCCAAACCCCCGGGGGTAAGGGACTTTGAAGATGTGAGCCTCCACAAAGAATTGCGTCATGCTACTGTCTTAAAGGAAGATGGTGTCTCCTTCAGTCCACAGCTGGGCTTCAGGGCCACACCTTGCCTGACTGCCCAGGTGAGGTCCCTACTTGCCACACCCTGAGATTCCCGAATCTGTTCTGATGAATCTTAGCCCTGTGATTAAAGAGGTGGGTGACTTCTCAAAGACAAGCTGTTCATTAAAAATGTCTTGCTTTCAAGACTTATCTTGTGTCTAGACATTTCAGGCTTGCATGTCAAGCTTGAAGACTCCAGGGGTACCGAGTGCAAATTAATGGGAAGGTGTTTTGTTCACAGCTCATACCTTCTGCCTTGGTAGGTGGCCAGCTCTTCTTGAAGGATGGATGCCCTTTTTTGTAGAAAGTTGACCTAGAAAGACATCTTTTGTGAGAAAAGATAAGTGCATATGTCAACACTGCACACACAGTTTGTTAGGATTTTACTTAAACTCAGACGATTCCCTGAATAAAGCTGAGTGGAAGTGAATGTCAATAGTGCATTTTCCTGTATCTCGTCACAGCCTCTCTCCACCAAAAACCCAACCAAGGCCGCAGAACCAACGATAAACTCTCCCAGGGGCCATCTCTATCTGGTGCATTTTATCTTCACGGCTCCCTCTCTCATGATCTTACCACCACTGCCACCTAACACTGTGTTGCTCACTGCTGCCCTTGGCTAGGGCCGCTTCTCACTTTGGAACACTTGATTAAAAGTCTCCTATTTGTTCCGTGGGTGGCTCAATCTTCAGCCCTCCTGTTGCTCCCCAATGGCTCACAGCCACCTAGCCCTGTCCCAAGCCAGCGGCTCTCCTCTGCATCCTGTGCCCTGTGCCTTCTCACACTGCCTTGTGGTTATGTTTGCATGTCTGTTCCCAAACCTAAGGGCTTTCCTGGAGAGGGATGACTGTCTATCTGTGAGTCCCCAGTTTCTTTTACAGGGCTGGGCATGTAGCTGGTATGCCCTAGCTGTTTCATGAGCGAATGAGTGAGTGAAAAGAAAATTACTGCTTTCTGGAAACCTCAAATCCATCCTGGGGATTTCCCTGAGGTTAGAGACAGGGCTTTGGAGTGGGAAGAGCCGGAGCTTTCCCTGGAGTTGGGCCAACTTGAGTTCCATCCCTGGCTTGGCCTCTAAGGCGTTGGGAAGGGTTACTCAGCTCTTGCTGCGTCATCTGTGAAATGGGGTTCATGGCAGCTGCTTCCCATGGTTGTAAGTGTGGTGTGATATGCCTTCTACTAAATGCCCAGATAGACCCCACAGTAGGTACCATCATTGAGTGGAGGGTTGGAGGTTAAGAGAAGCTGTTGCCCGGCATGGCTTCTCCAATGAGATCTCTATAGTACATCTGACTTCTTTGATGTATAAATGTCTATGGGATCAATGACACCTATATATCAGGCATCGATTAAAAAACACCTCATCCAACCACATAAAAAACGGTTTGGGGATGACAGTTTACACTATGGTTGAATGCAATCAAGAGTCAGCAGCATTTGATCTGCTCAGAGTTGTTTACTCTTGCTTCTTTGGTCTGCGCTGAAACCATGGCAACGGCTGGTTCTAAGGCATAGTTATGCAAGAGTACAGCTGGCAGAACCAAAAAACGTGCTTGAAAGAGAGAAAGCACAGGCTGCCCCAATGGGTGTGTATCAAAGCGGTCCCTGGGGTTGCTCATTGCTAATAGAGCCTGCTCTTCATTTTATCCAATTGCTCAAATGACCCATAGGACAATTGATAACTCAGACAGATGCAAGGATCACACTGCTTTAACCTTCCTCCTTCATGCTGCATTGAGATCGATCGGAATTCCAACAACTCTCAAAAAACACAGGCACCTGTGCTTCCAAACTAAATCTGCTCACTCTAAGGCTGCGGCTCCTCCTCCGCGCAGCTGCCACCTCCCAGGCCCTCATGCAGCTGGTAGAGCTCTCTCTGGGTCAGCATCCAGTTCCAGGAGGTTGAAGTGGCTTTTATTACAGTGAAATGATATGAATGATAACACAAGCCATGCAGGTGGGTACCCTGCCCCCTGTGCCTCCAAATTAAGAATTCCCTCTGAGGGCGCCAGGCCCCTGTAGCTGACCCCATGGACACCCCTCCGTGAAGCTGATGGGCAAACCACACCTCTGAGTGCTTTTCACATAAAGAAAAGCTGTGTGTCCTCAGTGCTATGCTCTCTCCACCATCATTGGTTTTTGCAGGCAGAGGCAAGCATGGCAGAACCTGTTAGCAGCCTGTGAAGGCAGCAGGGGGCAGTGGGAAGTGGAGATGGGAAGGACCCTTCACTTCTGCCTTTTTACTGAGGGAAATATAAAAGAATCAGCTACAATTTGCTTCAGGCTGGCATGATGGCTCAGGCCTGGGGTGTCTGAGGTGGGACTGTCAGGAGCTGGAGGCCATCCTGCATTTCCTAGCAAGTTCTAGGCTAGTCTGACCCAAGCAGATGTCACAATCTCAGAGCATCCTTAGCTCTAGGAGTTACCTGGGACTTTAGGGAGGAAATGGTGTCCTCAAGTTCTTGTCGTAGAGATGCTGGCATTAATCCTTTGAATTTTGTTTCATATTCTTGTCGTATGTATGTTATCTAAAATGAAAAAAAACCTTTTATACCCCAGAAATATCTGTTTAGAAAAATATCTATTCACCCTTAAACAATTTATTATCAGAAAGCATATAATAAATGACATAAATGTGAAGAATTATATACACTGATAAGTTACTCAGCCTGAGCACATGATTCTGGCAAAGGTGGTCCCTGGAACACTCTCTTTTCAACCCCGTTTACTGGGGATGGAGAGATGACTCAGCTTGCAGCTTTTACTTTGGACCTGAATTCAGTTCTCGGCACTTATGTGACAACTCACAATTGCCTATAGCTCCAGTTACAGTGGAGCCAATGTCCTCTTCTGGCCTCCACAGACACTAGGCACACACATGGCACATATACATATCATGGAGGCAAAACACTCACACATCAAAAACAAGTAGATACATCTTAAACAAAGATAATCTGCTGACACAACTTTCAGCATCTTAGTAAGTAAATACCATTCCTTTATCCCACTTACAGCATAGGTCACTGTGCCAACCCCCAGGCCTTTCTGCACCAGGATGAAGATTCTGACAGGGACAGACTGTGGTTGGGCACAACTCATAGCATGCCTTTGGTTTGATTGGCAGATTACTAGAGTGCTTGGTAGGATTCATATGGTGATATGGACAGCAACACTAGGGGATCTGCACAGCTGTGTCCCCAAGCCTCTAACATGGGTGTGTGCTATCACTGGACACTTTGGTGGCTATATCTGTCTTTAAGATCTAAAGGGTAAGTGGAGGTAGTGAAAGGGAAATGTTTGGAAAACTTGCATGGATGTCACATCATGAATGTGCCTGTACAAATAGCAGTGGCTCTCTACAGCTATGTCCCTTGTAATGCCACCATTGTGTATTCTAATCTTTGGAAGCTGCTCTCTGATAATCGGGATGAGCAAAGGTGCACCCTGGAGAGGTGCTGGTGGCCCAGCCACCACAGGACCACACGATGGTGCCCTTGAAAGAGTAAGCACTATTGGCGGACACTATCTGGGAGGAAGCTGCTACTTGTCTGGCTTATTGTCACTGGACTTGCCAGAGAGTGCAGGTAGGCAGTGCCTCCTGTCCCCTGTCCCCTGGCAGTGTAGTGGCCTTTCCACTAAGATTACATACAGCCTCCTATCTTGCACGCTGCCCTTCCAGATGTCCGCGTCTTCTAGTTGTCTGCAACATGTCCCTTGTCAGGGACAGCTAAGCTGTATGGAGACATCTCTGACCCAGGAGGTGTAGGTGTGTTCTAGTTTCATTTCTGTTGCTGTGACAACATGTCCAAATTCACAAACAAACAACAAACTAAAACCAAACCAAATACACACACACACACACACACACACACACACACACACACACACACAACTTAGGGTAGAAACGGTTTATCTTAGCTCACAATTCCAGTATCTAGTCCACCGCAAAGGTGGCAGGGACTAAAAAACAAATAGCTAATTACAGCATATCCACAGTCAAGGGTGGGCAGAAAGGCATGCGTGCATGTTCTCTTGCTTGCTTGTGCTCAGATCACTTTCTCTGCTGTTCAAGAACCCATGCTTAGGGACCGGTGCCACTCACAGTGGGCTGCTTCTTTCCACATCAGCTATCTTATGACAGACAGTCCCCCACAGGCCAGCTGAGCTCAGCAATCCTTCTCCGAGAGTCTGTTCTCAGGGGATTCTAAGTTGTGTCAAGTTTAGAAGTAAAGCTAAACACCATGATATATTTGATGTGGAATAAGGAGGGAGATGACCTCCACCTATAACCCACACTGCGACACTGACTGCTGTGATTCTACCCTCCTCTTCCTTTTCCTCCTGACATTCTTTCAGTGTTGCTTGTGGGATAAACTAGCCTTACAACAGATCAAGGAGTAAGACAAGGTAGGAATGATCTCATCAAAGGACTTGGTGGACATACACTTTGATGAAAGAGCAAAACCGGCACATGTAACTTTACTATAAAATACTGGTATTTAATTATATAGTGTAGGTTAGTGGAATGGCTCAGTGAGTAAAGGGTAAAGGTGTTTGCCACAAAGTCTGATGACCTGAGCCAATCCCTAAGACCTCATATGGCAGAGAGAACAGACTTCTGGCAAACTGTCCTCCAATCTCATGGGTGCTGTAGTGTGCCCTGCCCTGCCCCCCATAAATAAAAATTTAACAATGATTAAAATCATTAGTATATAGTATCCTATTATGTCAATGAGTAAATTTGCTAAACACCAAAGCATTTGATGGCTGCTCTGGCTTAAGAACTCCAGAAGGGAATTTCCAGGGCTGTTCTGCTCATTCCCATCTTAGTCTCCATGCTCACTGATTTAAAAAAGCACCAGGTATCTGTACTTCCAAAATTCCTCAACCACAGCTCATCTAGTAAGAGTCTAGCTTCCCTTGGTCCACTGGGATTGTTCATCTTTCCACTTTGCTTCATCTGAGTCCCTCTATCAAAGTCCCATTCGGGAACCCAGAGCATCACAACAATGGCATTTTGTTAGGAAGGATGCTCTCTTGGAAGATGAGTAGAAGTGGGGTGTACATAACATGGTTAACACCTGGTTCCATTGCACCAGCCTGGTCCTCCCCCACGATTCCAGCAAGCATTTGTTTTTATAAAGAACTGTGAAGACAGACTAGAGTTTACTGTTGCACTGAAGCTCAGCTAGGAGGAAGGGGTGAGACAGGAATTCCCTTGACAGCATCTTTCAATGTCCGTCACCACTGGTACCGTCTTAGTCTGGAACACATTCATCTATCACTGCAGTATTTGGGTTTGTTTTTCAAATAGAGTCAAAATTCAGATCCTCTCTGTTATCAAGAAGGCCTTGCACTGTGGCCCTCCCGCCTCTCCCGGTACCTAAGCCTTGCTTCTGAGCACCTGTCCCACTTGCATCCTTCCAGTTTGTGTGGCCCTGTGCTCCCCCCAACACAGGGCCCTTGTGATTCTTCTTCCCCCCTTCTTTCCTTTTACTTTCTATCTTCGATGTTTACATTTTAAAAAAATTAGCTAGTGTAAGCATCCACTTGCCCCTGTTGCCATGGCACACACGTGGAGTTCGGAGGACCACTCAGGAGTTCTTTCTTCCCACCCTTGTTGAGGCAGTCTACAGTGTTGCAGTGCACCCCAGGCTAGCTGGTCTGTGAGCCTCTGGGTGAGCCTGTCTATGTCTCCCATTTCAAGTAGGGGTGCCGAGAGTAAGATGGGCTCCTTTTCTCTTTTTTAGACATGAGTACTGGGGATTGAACTCTGGTCATCAGGCTTGTGTCACTAGTACCTTTTTCCTCCCCCAGAGCTGAAGACCGAACCCAGAGCCTTGTGCTGGCTAGGCAAGCGCTCTACCATTGAGCTAAATCCCCAACCCCAGCCACTCCATTACTCTTCCCACTGAGCCATGTTTGCAGCTCTAGATTCTTTTTTACTTGGTGAGATTTTGCCACTGCATCCATTTATACCTCTGGATCCTGAAGGTTCCTGTTCTAGGCTAATGGCAGGGAAGCTTGTCTTGGGGGCTGGAAGTTCAAGGTGAAGGCTGCATGGCCCAGTGCCTGGTGACGGTACCCCTGCTGATGATATCCCTAAATGTCTTTCCTTGCTGTGTGTACACAGACAGTGAATTCTGGTCTCTTCCTCTTTTTATAACATAGGCCTTCACCCTGACTTAATTAGCTCCCAAAGCTCCCATCTACAAATTCACTGGGGCCTACGGGCTTACCACACGAGCTGGTGTGTGTGTGTGTGTGTGTGCAGGCATTCAGTCCATGTGCACAGGCTGTCTCTGGTCTCTGCCTACAACTTGGGTCTGAAAGTGGGAAGCCATTATTCTATGTGTAGTGACCAAATTTAAGGGAAGGACGTCAGCTTGAAACTCGATCTCTAGTTTTCTACCAACTAGAAACACAGGGGAGGTAGGGGAGGTAGGGGAGGTAGGGGAGGTAGGTAGGGGAGGTAGGGGAGGTAAAGGGAGACGAACTGATGCTTCTACTCACTATGGGATGATTTACCCAGAATGTGTCCTCCTAACACTTGGCTTACGGGAATGTGACTGGTGTGTGAGTCATGGTGAGTAGAAGGAACAGGAGGAGAGGAGAGCTGGGCTCATGGTATATACTGTTCTTTTAAAGAGAGAGGCATGGGTGAGCACAGTGGTGGGTGGGCTTCTCAAGTGTCTGGAAGGGCAGGTTAGGGGACACAGGCAGGAGCAGCACACAGGAAGGGAGGTTAGCTAGCTGCTATTGGGGATAATATAAACAGAAATGCAGAGGATTTTGCCTTTCTATAGCAAAAAAGTTTCTGCATTGGCACTTTAGAGGAGTGAATCTGGAACTTACATGCCTAACTTTCTGGTTTGAAGAATAAAAATGAAAGAAACAGTGGTAAAAGATGATGCAAAAAAAAAAAAATCTTCAGTGCAGTTGAGAAAATGCGCTGCCTTCTAAGAAATGTCATCATTATCGGGGTTAAGGTGTTCTATGTTGCCACAGCAACTGCCAAGGAAGATCCATTTTAGGAAGGGTGCTCTGTCTGTAGCACAGCTTGTATGGATTGAATCTCAAAACTAAAGTGAAAATGTAAAGTAGCCATAATTTTCTTAATAACTTTTAAATATCCATTCACTGCTCTTCAGTACTGTCTTCTCTTGGCTTTGCTTAAAGGCTGTCTCCTAGCCTAAGAGTGTGGCTTGCTGGAATTCCTCCTGTGCCTATGCAGATGGACCAGTTCCCAGCAAGAGGGAAGGAAGTGGTTCCTGGGTGGGCCAGACACCCCCCACTCAGGCAAGTGGGCTGACTAGCTAAGCGATGCTAACATCTATTGTTTAAAAGCTGGCATGGATGAGTTTTGGGAAATGGTGACTTTTTCAGTGTTCTGGTCCCATGGAGAGAATGGTGGCTTCAAAGTAACAAACCCTTTTGGACCGCATGCTTTGATTACTGTTAGATACTCTAAGTTCAGCTTTGGGGGATCCAACGATCCCCAGACATTAAACAGAAAGGAGAGGGCTGCTAAGACTACTTAGAATGCTAACACACTTAGGAAGAATGGGAAAGTAGCAAGATACTCAGAGAGAAAGTGACTAGTAATTGCTCAAGTCTGTTCCTGAACCAAAGACTCAAGTATATAATAAACACTGCCATTGTAATGGGAAATATAACACATGAATACTAAACTTTGGGGCATTTGCATATGAGCTGAACACTTTGCTTCTTGATGGAGGCAGGAAGGCTTAACAGCATCACTGAGAGCTTGTACATAGGTGTGTCATCTACCAGGAGGTGTTTTCAGCACGTTCCCTGATGGATGATAGGGATACTATGGCATCCCACACTCATCAGTCCTCTGGTAACTAGAAGTCATCTTTCCTCCTTTCCATCCCACCCAAGGTGGGGGTGAAGAGTGTGACAGGACCTAAGTCAATCATGATGTCACCAATGACAGATTAAGGCCTGGGCACATGAACCAAGTCCAGGCACCCAATTGCATGAGCATCACAAGACATCTGCTCTCTGGTCTCATCCACTGGTCTTCCCCTAGGGGATGCTGTAAATACAACTGCTGTCTTGCTTGCCACAGGTGAGTGAAAACAGAAAAACACCGAAGCCTCTCCAAGGGAAGAAGAGCTAAGAACCAGAGAGAGAAGCTGGGTCCTTAAAGGACTGTTCCCAAAGTTAGCCTTTTCTGAGATTTCCTAGTTTTGTCAGCCGTGATCGTAACAGTCTAGATTGAAACAATGCAGGACGAGCAAAATATGACCTTGCATTTATGTGCATTGCACCCATTAGACCAAAGGCCTGTGGACCTCAGGTGGCAAGTTCACTAGTGTGGCAGGGTATGTTGCCTGGAATTCCAGCCTGGAGATGCTGAGACAGGATCACCAAGATTTCGAGGTCAGCCTGGCCTGTATACAGAAACCCTGTCTTAACAAATACATAAAAATCAAAAGCTCAAACAAACGCCTCCAAACTGAAACCAAAACAAAACTCTAATCTGCAGACTGAGCTGGCCACCAGCCAGTTTTGTGAATAAAGTTTTACTGGGACACAGGCTATTTCTGAGGGACCATGGTAGATTTAATAGTCATGGCAGGGCTTCTATGGCTCCTAAGTCCTAAAATATTTGCAGCTTGGCTCTTTGTCCAAAGTTGGCTGCTCCCTGAACTCTGTGAATGCCTGGTGACACAGGGTAGAGGCTGTATTAATTTTGCTGATGGCCGAAGCCCTAAGGCTTAGCATGGTGCCTGGCATATGGTGGAAACTCAATAAATATTTGCTGCTCAATGAATCCAAACCTCAGTTCCCACAACTGCTGGTGTTAAGTCGGTCTTTATCTTAAAATGACAGGATCCTCAGAAGGTCTAGAGTAAATTAATCACAAAAGCTTTCCCTAAACACAAAGAGCAGATTCTTTCATCACAGAATTGCAGGTCTTAATCAGCACAGTGGCTATTAATAAGTAGGGCAGTTTCAAAGCTGAGAAAGTTGGAGGCAAACACCCAAGCCTGCAGAGCTGCTGAGATCAAAAGGGATCTTGGCGATTCACGGGAAGGTGGGAGTTAGTTTCATCCACATGCCTTCCTTCCACAGGGCCTTCCTTCACTACTTTTCAGACTTTCTACATTAGTGTGATAGGAAATTACCCAGGCTTCTTTCTTCTGTAACAAAATGCCAGATCTTTTCTGCCTAGGATTCCCCCCTTCTGTTCTCATTTCTCATGCTTCCTTTCCTAATATTATCACTCCCCATGTTTCTTTTTTTGCTTAGATGGATACATACTGTGAGCATGTTCCTCCCTCCAAAAAAGGCTGGCTTGGGTCTTAAAGGCCCAGGCTGTGCAAGGCAGTTCTGTCTGCAGAGGGAACAAGAGGGGACAGCGCGTGGAGCCTGGGAGACACACAATAAAGGACTTGTACCTGGGGAGTCCAGTCTATGTGGCCTGGAGGGCAGAGACCTCTCTGTCTTAGAAGGCCCAGCTCAGAAAGGGCTTGGGGACAGTCAACTTTGGAGGAGGGACAGGGTGACTGTTACTTTTGTTTTCGGGGTCTGAACTCTGTGAGAGTGCTAGTCATTTTTGGTGGAGACTAGATTCTCGTAAAGGCAGCCTCTATTCCTAAGCCCCAAAGCAAATGAAGGGGTAGAGGGAGGAAGGCTCTTCAAGTTCATAACTGACTTTTAGCAAAGGACCCCAAAAAACTTGTGGGCTAGGGCTGGTACCCAGTGTGGCTGAGGGGTCTGTGGAGTCCTATTGATTCTTGGACACGGAAGTGAGGTCAGAGCATTTGAGTCATGGTAAATGTACAAGAGGGTAAGTGGCTGAACGAAATTATGATTGACTCTGTATGTGGGACCTTGACACCGTGATGGACAGTAAGAGTCATGCCAACAGGGTTAGATTTAATGAAGCAGGAAAAAATTCAGCAAGTGAAGGAAAACTCACATTCACAGGTATCTGACATACTCCAGACACTATATTTAGCACCCGACATATACTCTTTTACATATTATAAAAAAACCCCAAAACATTTCAAATCTTTGCATAAAATTGGAAAGATGTTATCCCAGCCAACAAGGGAAAAGCTCAGCACAAGTAACCAACCTCGAGAAGCAGGAAAGAAACTGGACATCTGACCCCACAATGTCCCTCCTACAACTGGGAAGGGGAAGAGAAGACAGGATGCAGCTAGAAGTTTGTTGAAGCTATCTCCCAAGAGGGCTAGCCTGGGATTCCAGGGGTGGCGGCTACAGTGACATAAGAAGGTGAGAAGCTGGGAGAAGTCACCTCTGAGGTCACAGACTAAAAGTCGATAGCTGGCTTTGAGAACAGAAGCAAGAGGAGAGTGAAAGAGGGGCTTACACCCCAGACAGTACCAACTATGGGGACAGGGTGATGGGCATGGAGCTGGCCTGGAAGTAGGTAGAAAAAATAATGTGTGGCTTGCCTTGCTTCATGAGATGCCAGAGTGATGTTCATGAGGAAGCTTGTGAGCGAGGCCATGGGGAAAGACAGAAGGGAAGATCTAACAATTACAAGTCAGAAGAGGAAGTTAAAGCTTTGAGGGTGGACAAGCTCTCTGAATGGGCAAGGACTCAGGGCTCGCCAGAGACTTCCACATTTAGAATGGAAAAAAGAGGGATCAAAAAGAGAACAGGAATGGCTAGGGAGGGGAGATGGGTCTATATGTCTAGAGTGAGGTGCATAGCTTGGGGTCTCATAAAAGAGAAGAGTAGGCAGGTGGTGGATACAGCTGAAAGATCAAAGAGAGGAAGCAAAGCAAAACAAAAACAACCCCCCAAACAAACAAACAAACCAAAACCCCAGGTGACTGTTTATCCCGTGCCTTGAATGCCATCCCAAAGAAGCATATAGCTGGGGCATATAGCTCACAGGCGATCTTGGTGACAATGCTAGAGTAAAGGGAGTCCAAGATGGGGTCAGTCTTGATACATAAATCCATTTCTGCTTTGAGGCAAAACTTACAATAAAAGATTCATGTCCAAATGCTAGTCAACCCTCCTCCAAAATATTTAACTTAGTCAGAGATTTCTGACCTGGTTTGAAGGCATTTTTTCAAAAGAGGCAAACTATGACTGCTCTTTCTTTTCTGCATATTTAAACTCTTGACAGTTATAAATAAGTTAAATCTCTCCCTCAAAGTACCAATTATCTCCTTATGTTTGAGAAGGCATGTCTTGCCAGATATGGTAACCTATACAAAACACAAAACAGGAATACAAAGGCAGCCATTGTCTCTCTGATGCACCCAGGACTTACTTAGGCAGCTCCAATTAACACTAATGAGGATTTTGTGCACGAATCCCCTTACCTCCTGACTAAATGGAACAGAGACCTCACAACCTCACAGCAGAAAACCTCAAAATACCACTGTAAACACTCCCTGACTAAGTGCATGGGTTATTCACCTTCGCACAACAGAGGAAAAGGACTTCCCTTCAATTACAACTTTGGGAGCACGTTTTCAAAAGGCTTCATTTAGGCTTCTTGAAACAGGCATGATCAGGAATTCCTAAGAGGGATAATGCAAAACCCAAGAGGTGATACTCACTTTGGACACGGAAGAATCAATAGACCTTCCAGATGGATAAGGTCACTGGTGAAACCGCTGATGGAGGGAAGAACCGAAACTGTGGAGGAAATAGTGCATGTGTCTCCCGGAACTTAACTTGCTTGCGGGTAGATGGAGGTAGGAGTGGGCAGGTGGGAATGAAGGAGTTAGGATTGTGAGGCTCATGCCCAGGCTTTTGGCCTTGTTCTGAGAAAATGGAGGAACTCATTTCTCTGGGGATGGACATATGCTGATCTCCAATATAGAAACAGAAACCTTATCTTGCTTTTTCTCCTTCAACTGCTGTGTCTAATGTAGAGGGCACCTAGTCCTTCACATGAAGTAAAAACACCATGTTTTCTTCTATCTCCTGATTAAAGATGACTTCCTTGTACACACCAACTAGGACTTGTTGCCATGTCCTGAACTTATCTTTCCAGCTCATGTTCAAGCAATGATGTTCCCTATGCAACTCTTGTGCTATGTTCGTGAGCTTTTCCATGGACTATTCTGTGTCTTTTATGCCTTTCCTACATCTCAAGTAGCTGGAGAACTTTCCATGCTCATGTACTGTATCCTTTGCCATGACGCCTTGGCGTTTGGAGCATCTCACAGCTGACACTACTATAATGAAGATGATTGGCATGCATTGTTTTCCAAATCCTAGGCACCATACTGCATTCTCATGGAGACATTATACCTCACGGAATCTTCCTGAGAACTCCCAAGGATTCAATGAAAGCTATTTACCAAGTAAGAAATAAGCTTACAAAAGTTACTGCTTCATCCAAAGTCAAACAGACACCGAGTACCTGAGCTGGGAATAACTAGGTCTTCTCTACCCTAAAGCCTCTGCTTTTTCTCCATTGTCACATAATATTGTAACGATTGATTTGCATACTCCTTTCTTCTACTAGAAATGTGATTCCCTAAGGGGAAGTTCTCTGTTTAACTGGAGATCAATGGTATTTAAGAAGTAAATAAGATTAAATCATTATTTCTTTGAAGTTTGAAAGAATTATATGGATTGTTTTTGCCAGCACAGAGGCATTTTACTTTCTATAGGCTGGTGTGTACACGAAGTAGAACAGCCCCCAGCATCTGGCCCCTGAACCCCCTGTTCCAGGTGAGATGGGATCTCTCTAAGGAGAGAGTGATGTTTATATTTTCACAAATTAGACCAATTGGTAATGCATACTAACTTGGCTTGATTGACTTAGATGGGAACAATGACTTAGAGTACAAACAGGTACCAGGAACTTAACTTTTTTACAGCCCTGGCTGTCCCGGATCTCACTCTGTAGACCAGGCTGGCCTCGAATACACAGAGAGCTCCCTGCCTATGCCTCCTGAATGCTGGGATTAAGGGTGTGCACCACCCCAGCCCAGCTAGGAATTTACTTTTAAAAAGGTAAAGGTGAGCTGAGAGTGGAGGCCCACCCCTGTATCCCAGTACTGGAAAGCTGGGTCAGAGTGATCATGAGTTTGAGGTCACTACACAGTGAGTGGAAGCTGCCTCAAGAAGCCAAAAAAAAAAAAAAAAAAAAAAAAAGAACATAAAATGTAATGATAAACGTATTGCTTTTTATTTGGACAAAACCATGGAGCCTTAAGCAATCACCCTGGGAGAGGGACACTCTCTGATTACTCTGAGTGACAGGCTTCACCCACTAAGCTTTTTTTTTTTCATGATCATTTCTACTAGTGTGCTCTTTCAGAGATGTCTCTGCATTCTTGCTAAAAGCATTGCCCAGATCTTTTAAAAACACATCAAACTAACACAGGTCAAATGAAGAGCAGGCATATTTTGTTCTTTCAGTTGAAGGTATTTCTTTAATATTAAAGATGGCGTGAAATCTAGAAACATATTTTAATGATGTCTGAATTCACAACAGAGCAAAATGCTCTGGAGCTGCAGTGGAGGCAAGGGCATGGGAGCCTCATTGGGACAGCTTTGTTTTCCCCCTCTTCTCTTGACTTCAATGGCACAAAGGATCCACTATTTAAAACTAGAAAAAGAAAGTTCTAAATACTGTCGCTCTGCATGTTTATCAGCCTGTGTGGCTGGAGTTGGGAACCTGTGACTCTGGATGCCAGAGTGATGCCATCCTTTCTCTTCATCTTGCACATGTATTTTAAACCAACATTAGCAGCACAAACTCTAAGACATGGCAGATAAGGGTAGCATTTTATCTGGTGTTATACTCACTTTCCCCTATGTCAGCTTTGAGAAAACCTTCCCCCTCCCCTCCTTCCTTTTGATGAACTGAAGTCAATTTTATGTCCTCCTAGCCTGAGGAAGAATTTTAAGAAGGCTAAGACAGGTGAGCCAAAGTCCCTGTACCAAAAATGGCTTATGCAATGTTTGTCGTGTCTGGTGATCTTGGAAATATGAACTGTTGTACTGTGAATTTAGTTTAATCTGTACTGTAAATGCCCCTTTAGGCAAAGTACATGTTTGAAGGAATTGTAAATTTTCAAGCTTGTCTGAGGTTTTTCATTTAGTTTACACATGGTATAGCTTGAGTTAGTTTGTGGATCACATATGGTAGCTACATGAAGTGTGGGAGGGGCACAAGGAGGCCAGAGTGACTGGATCAGGATCAGGTGGGAAATATGGCAGGGTGGGCTGGGCTGGCTGGTGTCAGGCATGGAGGCCTGTGAACACATCTCTGGGCTTTGCATTCCAGTCCAGTGGGATCGTAGAGGTGGGTGGGTAGTCTGTTGAGAAATGGCTAGGATGGTGGAGCTGGACAGAGGAGGCCCCACCCTTGGAGTTGGATATTGCATTTCATGGCAGTGTGCCCCTCTTTATCTCCCTCATCAACTAAACTGGTTGAGGAGAACTAGACTGGACTATGCATAGAAAACAAGGGGAAAATTAGATTCTGACTTCAAGGAATCCATAAGTACTACACATCCAGCTCTGGAGAAGCGGTGTAAGTAGAACACAAATTTGGGTGAAGAAATTGGTCTTTGGATCAAGAGTTGCTTAGAAAGTCTGTAGGAAGTCATGACTCTTGAGTAAGAGGATTCTGGGTGAAGGAACAGGCACAATGAGTGTGGCTGGCACAGGACCCCAGGGCTCTCAGCTGAGAGCCTGCCCAGAGACGCCGGATGGAAAGAACCTTGTAGATCTGGCACCCGCTCAGATGAACAAGCTGGACAGTTGGTTTAGAGTAGAAGATGACAGGATGACTTAGGAAGGTCTCTCAGACAGTAGAGGCAGCTGGAAAGATGCCATTCCATCAAACGAAAGGGTTTAGGGATCACAGATGGCAGTGCGGAGAAGGGAGAGATGAACAGAGCTAAGGTGGGATTTAGGTAAAGTACAGAACAAGAAGATAATATGGTTATATGGTGTGAGTGGTGCTGAGGGCAGCGTCCAAGGCAATGTCAAGGCTTCTAGAAGGGCTTTCCTCAAGCCTTCTCACAATGGCAAGAGTCAAAGCCTGGACTGAGCCATCTCTACATCTTTAGCTGGCCTGTTGGTTCTCATCTGTGCTAGTGTGGTGTTTTGTTATTGTGATAAAACACTGACCAAACCAACTTGTGTGGAGGAAATGGTTTATTTCATGATACATTTACAGGTAACAGGGAAGTCAGGGTAGAAACCATGGGTAAACGATACTTATTGGCTTGCTCAGCCTGCTTTCTTATACAACCCAGGACCATCTGCCCAGAAGTGACTCCACTTACAGTGAGTTAGGCCCTCCCACATCAGTCATTAATCAAGAAAATGTCTCAGAGACTTGACTACAGGCCATTTGATGGAGGCATTTTCGCAACTGAGGCTCCTCTTCCCAGATGACTGCAGCTTGTGTCAAGCTGACAAAAGGCTAAGCAGCATTCCATCCTTCCATCCATCCATCCATCCATCCATCCATCCATCCATCCATCCATCCTTCCTTCCATCCATCCATCCATCCATCCATCCATCCATCCATCCTTCCATCCATCCATCCATCCATCCATCCATCCATCCATCCATCCATCCATCATCTTTTTTTTTGTTGTTGTTGTAATAAAAGGTCACAAACTGAGGCAGATTAAACACAAAACTGCTTTTACAGTTCTAGACTCTGCAAGTCCCAGGTCAGGACACCAGCTAGGGGGCACGGTTCTGACTTGCAGGCTGTCTTCTTCCCAGGTCCTCCCAAGTCAGACACAGTAAGATTCATCTCCTGTCATCTTATAAAGGCTCAGATCTCACCATGAAGGTCCCACTTTCATGGCCCAATCCCCCCAAAGGCCCCATTTCCAAATGCTATGTTGCAGATTCAGGATTCAACATATGGAAGTAGGCTTTTGTTTTATTTTGTTTCTTTTTTGGTGGGGTGGGGACACAAAACTTTTCAGCCCACACTATTACCTTAACCTTAACGACATTCAGGTACAGGCTATAGATAGTTCCAGCTCCCTCATCTTCTTTTTCAAGTCCAGCCATACCATACCAAACTACAGAGATGATGCAGGGAAGATGATGCAAGGCCCGGGAACTATGAGCTTAGCACATCTGTAGGAACTTTTGAGGAGGGGAACTCTCTCCCTTGTGCTGATACAACCCTGGGAAAAGAGGCTGGGAAATGAGAGTGGTCATCTTGCACCCCTGACAGAGATGGCTTGTAGAGAAAGAAAGAAAAGAAAGAAGGCAATACAACTAAGAAATGAAGAAACACTGACTCTTAGTCCCAGTTTTTGAACTACTGCCTCAGGCTTCCCTTGAAGCCAACAGGACTTCTCAGTTACATGAGCCAAATTTTTCTCCTTACTATTTAAACCAGTTTGAATTTCAAGCAGTTATTTCTAAAAAAAAAAAACTGTCTGTCTGGGGCCAAGGTTCCCTGCCAAGACCCTAGACTTTCGTACTCTATGGGCTGACCCAACCAATCCTTCAGTGAGCTAGTGAGACTCTCTCAGTGTAATGCTGCTGCTACACCCTGATGTCTGGGCCCCCAAACCAACATCCACATCTGCTACTGCCTTGCCTCTCTCATGGGTCACCTCTGCCACTCAAGGCCTCCCAGGGTTTAGAATTAATGAGCTAGGTTTCCTCCTATGGACTCTGGCTGCCTTCATCTAGACTCTACACACTAAAGTCTTCTGGTACAATTCCAATTCTGGGTATTCCTTGTCACCTGCTTGATGTAGAAAGTAAATAAAAAAAATATAGCACACACTGGAAAATCAGGTACTTAAGCTCAATGACTCTGGTCTATTCAGGGAACATTCTACTGCCTCTGAACAGTATCTTGCAGGACACCTATATATCTGGCAAGCCAATACTGCTTTGCTGGTAATTGATCTGCTAATGACTGGTACCATTTAGGGCCCAGTCATTTCTATACTTGGCGAAGCTTGTGGAAACACCCAGGGAACACCACAGAAAATATGATGATGCAAAGATGAGCAGTTAAAGCTATTTCCCGTGTCTTAACCGATGCAAGCCATCAAAGCATTAATTGTGGGAATAAGGTATATATCTATAAACTTAGGAAATGGGAGCGATTAAAGGGCAGAGCCACTTTAAAGCAAGAGTTGCTCAGACTCCTGAAAACAGAACCAAACTGCTTTGCAAAAGAAATTCTAATAGTTTGCTTTTGTTTCTCCTAAAAAGCAATAATAAATGATGGGAATGTCAATTTATAATTATAGAGAGGCACACTGCACTTTGGGCTTTTGTAACTGAGGCAACATTCTTTTAAAATCATGGTAGTCTGGCAAGGCACACGCAAGGAACTCTGGCTTCTTTGTACTTTTCTCCCCTTTATTTCAGATTTTATATGAATGAAACATGATGACTAATTCTCCTCTTTGGATCCTTCAGGATATTATTTAAGCACAGGCATCTGGTCTAAGGGAAATTTAATGCTAAGTCAGAGGAGGATTTGAAAAATAGTTTACATCTGGTTTTCTACTGCTCATCCCAGGAAGGCTGTAGTGAGGACGGGGAAAGAACACGCTGCTGGCCCCGGGCTCCATGCTGGTGGGGCTGGTTCCTTTGGGGTAATGCACACCATGGCTCACCCTTTTATAAGGGGGAAGGATTAATGCCACCTTCTTTGTAGCAATGTCATGACCTCTATAATGCTTCTTAAATTGAGGACAATGATGGACCCACCAAGCCTTAACACGTGATGTAAATCTGATCTGACAGTACTTAAATCCAGAAGTCCAGAAGGCTAATGGTTGAACAAGCTTGGGAAAATGTCCAGGGAACCAAAGAGAAGCCTGTGAATTACTGAGAGCAACAGCAATGGACAAAGAATGGGTGAGGAATAAAATGGCACTTTCTGAGTTGGTGTCTGTTACAAGGATGGTCATTGCTCTGTACCCTTTGCAGTGTCCTAGAAGGGAAAACCAATCTTATAGCCCTTTTACTTTTACGTCTATCATTTATTATGGGCTTTAAACACATTCCTCGCACAAATGCACACATGCCTACGCTTATTGAGAGGCATCTCATAGACGCTAAAAAGTAGCAGTGACATTTTAGGTGGTCAACAATTTTAGGCATAAGTGTATTTTAAATTTCTCACATTTAGTTAGCTAAAAATGGAGACAGGATTAAGATCACAGCATAAGGCTTGTGTACACAGAATGAATGTAAACTTCTAGAACCCAGAAGAGCAAAATACACAGAGACATGCTATCACAGGAGCCTGGCTGGTGATGCAGCAGCAAAGCTGCTTTGCCCTGTGGAGTGGGGCCGGCCTGTGGCACTCCCCAGGTGCATTCTGAGGGATGCACGCCATTCAAATAAACCAACATCAGTTAAATGGCCACCTTTTGCTTTTTATTTTGTGTTTACTTTGTCAACAAGTCACACCCTGGAAACACCTATGCCTTGTTCTTCGACGAGGTCCCAGGGTGCTTTAAGTATGTTCAGCCGAGCAACACATGTGGGAGCGAGCCTTCTGGGCTAAGCTGGGGACTTTCTACCCACCCAGGGGAACCTTATCACCACAGTGACTTGGACTTCAGCACTTTCCTTTTACATTATGATGTCCTCCACCTGGGAAAGCTCTGTAGTCTTAACCGTTTATATAATTCATAACACAGCCACAGAGTAAGGCAGACAGAACTCTAAAGCTGCCTGCCTCCATGCAGTTTCAGAACCAATACTCCTGGGGTTAACTAATCTGAGGGAGTAGAGGCTCCTTCTGCAGCACAGAGCCCGTTTCCCCATCTGCCCTGTGTGGGGCTGGAGGAGCATCCATTCCTCTGTGTTTGGGACCATCTCATCATTACTGAGTCCCTGTAAGAGTCTGTGCCATCCTTTCACACAAAGGCAGGTTTGGACAGGTTCTTTCTGCTAGGCCGGCACTGTGCCAGCTCTCAAGGGATGCTCTTCTCGGGCCCCCAGGGCTTAGCCTAGCAGCATCTGGCCCTCTTCTGTAGACTGTTCTGATATCCAAGATTACATTTTCCAACCCATTTTCTCCTACAAAACTCTTCAGGGAAGATCTAATGCTTAACCATTTCAAGGGGGTAGATCGTGATACAAGGTCCAACTGAAAAATAAAGGTACTGGTCTCCAATGTTAATAGTATGACCTATAATTCCAGTTTTCAGCAGGGGTCAAGGCAAACATTTTGGGAGAAAAGCAGAAGGCCCTTCCATCTGTTTTCCTTAAAAATCACACGAGGGGGCAAGACTAACTTTATTATTGCATTACAGTACTGACTGGTCTCTTTGCCTTTTCAAAAAGGTACCATGACACCAAGCATCCACACACACGCCTACATGGAAACTGAGATGTTGTGGAAAGGAATTAAACTTAAATCTAGAGTACCAGACTGAGTACCAGTAACACTGGTGTCAGTGGAAGCCTTGGGAGGGGGAACGAGGTCGGTCTGGCTTGGGAATAGGGATGTGCCAATCATCACAGTGGATGAGAGCTGAGGCTAAGAGGGATAACTTGATTCAAACCATGTTAAATTGTCCAAAGAGGTAGATGACATCACCAAGGCAGAGAGGATGAACAGCTAGAAGAAGTGGGGAACAGTGACCAGATGAGCAGGCAAAGGTCACAGCAATAAAGAAATGGGGAAGAGGGGGTCTCCATAGAGAAGAAAACCAGGATATCCCTGTCAAGAGCACAGTGCATGCTCACCTTAGAAGAGTCTCACTCATCTTCTGGAACAGGCTAATGGTGTCTGGCAAATGTTTGAAAGGCACATATCCTTTGAGGGTTACTGATGCTTAAAGAGGATCCAAAACCTTCTGTATTCTGTCCATCTCAAAACGCAGTGGCAGGGTTGTCAACCAAGCACTTTCTAACAGGCAGGGTCACAACCCACCACTGTGTCTTGCTACTTTCTGTTTGTTTTGTAATGGTTGTAATTTTTAAAATTCCTCATAACTGAAATTCCCAGGAGGTTTTCTATTTGTGGCAGGATCTTATACATAACTGTAAACTGTTTCAGCATGATGTGTCACCTGTTTAAAAATTGAATTCCAAAAAAAGTGCCAAGTTTATAACACTTGATGTGCTCTTCAAGCTTCAACTTGACCCCACCTTCTCTCCCTAATTCAGACGTCCCTAAATGTCACAGCTGTGAAGAAGGTGCACTAATGATTGACCACAACAGGGCTGGGTTGCAGCTCAGCATTAAGACCCTTTGAAGCATGCTAGAGTGCCTGGGTTTGCTCTCCAGCACCAAACAGAAAGGACAAAAAAAAAAAAAAAAAAAAAGAGACAAAAACATTTACCCAGCACAGTTCTCACACCTATCGCAGTCAATTTCCAGCAATCATCATTAAAAGGTCAGTTCAGATCTTAAAAATTTGAGCTACTTTAAACATTAATGAAAAGTCAGTGGAACCTACTTCAGAATTATAAATCCGACTGTGGGCCAGGTCACTGGGAATGGAGGTCTGTGTCTTCACTAGCAGAGAAAGTGAGTACACACAGCTGTGTGCTGCAGTGAAGGCCATGGGGACAGATTATGCTCAGTATAATTGCTTGGGAGATGATGTAGTGGGATATTCACTTTGCTCCTTCTGTGGCACTGACCACGCCAATTGGGGGGTGGAGCCAGGGGCGGAGGTGACCTTTGGAACTCCTTGGAACTAGGTCGGAGTAGGGGCTGGGAAATGCTCTCTGGCTGGCAGGTTCTCTGGAGAGCAGAGGATATGGTGGAACTTGCTGGTGTTCATCTGTCTAGCTTGTAAGTTATTTCTCCCTTAATAAACACCTATTCAGCCTATCTGTTTATCCTGATCCTTATTAAACTGCAATAGTTTGACTCATAGTGGCATCTTCTGTGTCTGTATCTAGTTGGTAGGAGCTCCCTACCAACTAGTGGGAGATGATGTGTCCATCTCTTACATAGCTAATATATTTATGAAGCCAATATATTTATGATACACATGTAGACCATGTATGTGTGTTTATTCTTACTATAATATATCCTCTGCTCCCAAAGAAGTCTTACTTCAGTGGAAATGAGAAAATATGCTTACAAGTATTTATAACAAAGATGATGTTTTTAATTCCAAACTGTAGCTATTGAATTCGTTAGGAAGGGGTTCAGAGGTGAAGAGCACTGGCTGCACTTTCTGAGGTCCAGGCTTTGTTTCCTAGCACCCACATGGTGGCTCATAACCGGTTGTAACTCCAGTTCCAGGGGATCCAATGCCCTCTTCTGACCCCCAAGGGCACTGCACACATGTAGTACATAGACATACATGCAGGCAAAAACACTGCTACACAAATAGAAAGAAATAATATATTAGCTTTTATTATTTTATTCTATGTGTATGGATACGTTACCTGCATGTATATCAATGCACTGTGTGTGTGTGTGTGTGTGTGTGGTACCCATGGAGGCATAAGCAGGTGTTGGGTTCAAGGAACTACAGTTATAGATAGTTGTGAGCCACCATGTGGGTGCTGTGAATTATATGTGGGTCCTCAGGAAGAGCAGCAACTACTCTTAAACACTGAGCCATATCTCCAGCCTTAATAAACACAATCTTAAAAATAAAGAAACCTTTAGGAAGGAAACTATTCCAATGAAATATAAACTTGGTGCCACACTATAGGCCTCGACTGTACAAAAATACAAATTGGGATGTAGAATGCAAAGAAAGACAAAAGCCTATCTCTATCTAGGAATAATGTAACTGTTTACTTAGAAAACCTAAGAAACACAGTGAAACTCATTAGACCTATATCAGACTGGTTCTGCTTATATAGCATAGATCTGTTTGTCTGTCTGCCCCTCTTTCTATGTAATATATACATTGCAAAAACTCTGAATACTTCCTGCAAACATAAGCAGTCATCTTGCAGAAAATATAAGGGAAATCAATAAAAGAAAACACACACACACACACACACACACACACACACACACACACACACTCTAAGGCTGGAATAAACAACACAAAATATATCACACATCCATTGGAGGAACAGGTCAGCTGGCCCAAAGCAGACTGAAGAATGGCTCAGGAAATGCAGAGATGTGAAGTGTGAGACAAGAAGACTCTACATGTTAATGTTATCCTAAATTAATTTATACATTCAGTGCAATCCCAGCCAGTCAATCAGTAGGATTCTAAAAAAGAAAAGCTTCAGTCTTAGGACACAATTTACATGAAAGAGGAATACCTGAAAACAATCATGACTATGAAGGGAGGAGCCTTCCCCCACAAGTGAGGTCTGGTGCGTGTTAGTATTACCCTAGCCCTGGTGCCTGTAATAACTGATTTGGTCTACATGTTGACTTTATCCTTTCAGAATAGAGACATGAAGATGACAAGTAAATCAATTCACTGGAGGGTCTAGAGTAAGTGGGAATGTCAGAGTGGGATTGCAATCCAGGCAGGTAATACATACCTGGGATCTGCACCAGATAGATAAGAGAGAAAGGAGAAAATATTTCCAAACAGATTCACATGTATATGCAAAGTATGATTGTTGATAAAGGTGTTGTTGGTTTTCTTTCCTGCCTGTCCCGATGCCGCTTCAGCCCCCAAATGAACACACAGACACTACATTATTAAACTGTTGGCCAATGACTAGGGCTTCTTATTGATTAGCTCTGTCTTAATTATTTACCCATAATTACTAATCTATGTATTTCTACATGGCCTTATCTTACCAGAGAACCCCTGGCACGTCCTATCCACCCCGTCTCCACATGGTGACCCTCTTCTGGTGCCTCTCTGCCTACCTTTCTCAGAATTCTCCTCATCTCCTAGCCCTGCCTATCTTCCTGCTTCTACTGACCATAGGTCAGTGTTTTATTCATCAACCAATAAGAGAAACATATATGCAGAAGGACAACACCCCCCCCCATCATAAAGGTAGCTTTTTCTTACATGTGGGAAGTATGTCTTAGTAAAAAATGATAGTAATAACTCTCTATCCCCTCCCCCCAGACAGGGTTTCTCTGTGCATCCCTGGCTGTCCTGGAACTCACTCTGCAGACCAGCTTGGCCACCTGTATCTGCCTGGGATTAAAGGTGTCTGCCACCATGGCTATTTTGAAATAGCACTAACAAAGTAACATTCCTATATTAGTTTTTATCATTCTTATAACAAATGGCCCAATATTCATCTACTTAAAATGACATGAATTTGTTACCTTAAAGTTCTATAGGTCAGACATCTAAGGGGTTGGTTCCTCTGCTATGGGTGCCACAAAGACAAAAAAATTAAGGTGTCATCCTGCCCAAGGTCTTATTTGGAGCCATTGGAAAGAACTCTTCTCCATGTTCATGTAGGTTTTGGGGCAAATTTAGTTCCTTACAGGGTACCTTTTGGTTCCCCTACAGCTGCATGCATTGCTCATCAGGCTGTCCCTTCCATCTTTAAAGTGCATCTGTGTGTTTGGTTCTTTTCTCTGACCCTTCCTCCTACTGCCTGCTCTTCAGCTCTCCCCATGGCCCGCCCTACTCCCCACTCTTCTGCCGCTGCCACACGAAGTTCTCTGGCCTCAGCAGTCTTGTGTTTGAATTGAACATCCACTTGGATAATCTGGGATAATCTCTTTTTAAGGTTACCTTGATTACACCTATTTAGTCTTCTTTTTTTGTCATACCCACAGATTCCAGAGATAATATAGATCTCCATTGGAAATCATACCCTTATCTATCATAACCCTTATCTCATGGGATATATAGTTAATGGTAAATGAACAAAACAGAACTCTGTACACTTCATTACGTGGGTTGGGATGGCTTTCTTAAGTAAATTTGTAAGCCATCTAGAAAAAGACAATTGATGAGCATTGTGTCACAACCACAGATACTCAGGGGCTCATGAGGATGTGGCAGGAAGATATCAAACTCAAGGCCTGCCTAGGTTACAGAGTAAGTTTTAGGCTAACCTGGGCAAGACCCTTCTCAGACAAACGGAGGGAGGTGAGAATACAGGTTAGTGGCAGAGTGTAGAGCATGCATAAAGACTAGGTTCAACTTCACCACAAAGGCCAAACACGTCATCATCTCCAAACACTAAAACACTGAATACAAAATGAAAAGATAAGCAATTAGGAGCATGTACAATTTACTTAGCTAACAAATCCGTAATATCCAGAATATATCTTAAAAACCTGTGCAGATCAAATGAGAAAAATAGAGGTCATCAGACATCAGCAGTTCACAGAAAGGCAGGTGCTGAACTTCCACTCTCAGCAGCCTTTGTGTCAGAGGTTCGAGACTGACTGGACAGAGAAGAATCAGGGCTCGGAGCACAGTGGAAAGCAGGACTGGCTTGTAGTGGGCTTTGCCAATGTCTAGAGTCGTTGATGAGAAGCTGAACAGATGGTTTAACAGTCTCTCACACACGAAATTGCAGTCTGGGACTTTCTACAGGGGAGTGTTTGGTAAAACCCCTTGCTTTGGGCACATGCCAAAAAGGTTACTCTGTGAGTAGGAGTGACTGGCCTGGAAATCCACCAGCTCTTTCTGCAATGGAGTCTGGTCTCAGATCATCTTAGTCCCTGAAAATGAACTGGAATTATTCCAGACTGCAAATGCTGCTACCTGACTACAAATGTAAATTCTCTCTGGAAGAAATTAACATCATCCTAGGTCTGAAATCATTTCTATAGCATTCCTCAGGAAGTGTCTACATTCAAAACAGCCAGTTCAAAAGAAAGGTGACCAAGATACCAAACAAGCAAACAAACTTGCTTTAGATTATGGCTATCATAGATACATTTTAAAAGAATCAAGATATATGTGCAACAGAATGAGGAACATTATCGTGGACTTTGGTACAAATTAAAAAAGAACCAAGTAGAATTTCTAACTGAAAAATACAGTCAATATTTAAGACTAGCCTAGTAGAAGATTAGATACAGCTAAGGAGAAAATTAGTAACTAGAAACTAGGCAATGAGAAAATATTCAGAATAAATGCAGATACAGAGAACAAGGTTAGAAGGTTTCTCCCCACAACATAAAGACAAATATAAACACGTACACACGTGTACAGGCACATGGACATGCACACACACTTGCTCTCTTTTTCACAATTAATTCAGTGTTATCTTTTGTGTTTGAAATTTTATAATAATTTTTTATTAAGAATTATTCTGATTAAAATATTGTTTTATTTTTAATTATATGTGTGTGTGTGTGTGTGTGTGTGTGCACGCGCATGTGTGTGTGTGTTTATTGAGGGCTATGTGCATGTAAGTGCAGGTGCCCACAGAGGCCAGAAGTATTGGACTTCCCTAAAGCTGGGATTATAGGTGGCTGTAAGCCATCAGACATGGGTGCAGGGCCACTATAAGAGGTAGTATATGCTGGGGCTGGAGAGATGGCTCAGTGGTTAACAGCACTGGCTGCTTCCCCGGAGGACCCAGGCTCAGTTCTCAGCACCCACACGGCAGCTCACAGCTGTCTGTAACTACAGTTCCAGGAGATCCATCCACTAGTGTCTTCTGACTTCTATGGGCACACACACTAAAGACTTAAAAAGGTAGTATAGGCTCTTACCCACTGAGCCTTTCCTCCAGTTCCCATTTCTTCCTGTTTGATTTTTTCGAGACAGGGTCTCGTTATGTACCCTTGTCTGGCCTGGATCTTGCTATGTGACCAGGCTGTCCTTGAACTCATAGAGTTCTGCCTGCCTCTGCCTCCTGAGTGCTAGGATTAAAGGTGTGCGCCACCACTTCAACCCTTTCTGATTTTTAAAAATAGTGATCTTGCATAGATAGCATCTCCCTGGAAATGGTTCATTCACTCTATATGAAGACACTGATCTTTCTTCTACTTCAGCTGGTTTACATACATAAGCATCTGTGCTCTGTCCCGTGTTTGCCAATAATCAACCTCAATCACCTCTGCCTCCCAATGGCTCTTTTTTTTTTTTTTTTTTCAACAGGAAAAGGAGATCTTTTTGGCTGGACTGAAGAGTAAACTAGACTTAGTGGCATATTTGAATGCTGGGCGCTATCTTCTGAAGGTGCCAGCAGGGAAAGTAGTCATTACACATCTCTTTCTTGGACCATGCTGCTTCGCCCCTCCCTTCCTATACCCTCTCTGTGTTTATCTCTCTCTTCACTTCCTCTTTCCAGCTGTTCACTCCATTCCAGGAATTCAGTACTTGGGGGCTGCCGGAGAAGTCTACTGCTCAGGACACAGGCTCTTTTCCTCCTCTTGGGAGACTCCATTCCATTACCAAGGTTGATGCTTCACAATTTTTGTTCATTGATTTTAAAAGGTGATAATTAGAAGCAACTTGGTTTTATTTCTGCTGTCTAGTTTTTAAAGCCTCCATGATTTATTGGTTTGGATAAATCATTTGAGGGGTAAAAGAAAAGATCCCTTTCAAAGTTCTCAAATTAGATATAAACTGTCTTTAAAAATTAACAGAAGGAAGTGAGAAAATATTGTTAATTATTTCATCAGAGGAGCATAAGATGAGCCTCAGCCCAGGCATGTACAGCCGGGCTTTGAGTGCTGTGTTGGAGCCCATATATCCTAGGCTTTCCTCCTGAGCAGCATCCACCTCGTTTGCTGCAAGGACAGAGAGCCACTTCAGCAATGCAGAAAGTGCCCTCCGGACAAAGAGCTGCAATGGTGTGGTGGGCGCCTGGCTGATACTTGCATTTGATATGTCAGCAAAGCACAGCTTTAAAACCATGCAGCGGCACACTGGGGATTCTGCCTCCTCTCTCCTCCCCAGCACAATAAGTCCAGTGAAATTCAGAACAAAGAGACTCCCAAGAGAGCAAGGACCAAACACAGGGCACATTCACACCAGAAGAGAGCTCTCAGTTCGCCTTGACCTTGCTGCGATGTTGTGAACGTTTTAGTGACGGGCTTAGGGACAAGTGTTTGACTGGCCTTGTTACTAATGTCTCCCGACTAACTGCTCTACAAGGAACATGAGGCGATGTGCATTATAATAAAAATACATTGTTCCTGACACGGAGTTCAAGTGTTTGTTTCAGAAAACAGACACACGTAGACAAGCTCCTTGAGAAGAAGACGTGGCCAAAATGCATTTCTATCCTTCATAACAACTCAAGCCCTAGGATGATGCATCATGCCAGCTGTCTGGGAACAAATGTATTTTGTTGGCACAGGAACAAAAGAATCAGTCTGAATTTTGTAAATAAACTGTGGTTATTAAAATTGCTTGAAACAAGCCAGAATAATAACCATTAAACATGAAAAGTCAATAAAAGTCTTTGAATTATATTTCTGTTGCAATTATTATTCCTGTTTTCATTATGTGCTCTGGGAGAAAGCACAGTTTCAAGTTGTTAGTACTTTCAAATAGAGTTCACTGCAGATGGGTTAGCCCACAGCAGTCAAGGCAAGCAAGTCTTAAAATCCATTATGGAAAATGGGGAAATTAAAGGCTTGGAAATCTGTAGAAGACCAATTCTTCCTTTTAACAATTGTCACGATTATTGCTTAATTGATTTTCTGTCTTCTCAGCACTGTCTTCTTTAAGGCTGCCCAGGACTCTGTGGATTTGTTGGCTACCCTTGATGATGACTCAAGTGGTTTAACGATAAGCAATGCTATAAAATAAAAGCTTTGAACACATTGATCTAGGGTCTGCTCTATCCATGTTATTCCCTAGCAGACCACTGAGCACTGTGGGAGGCCAGCAGACTCCTTGGGAAAAACAGGTGTGGCAGTTGTAGGGGTGCAACAAGCGGAAGGACATGAGGCACTGTGGGGACGCCATGCTGGTACCTGAAAGCCACTTAACACTAAAAGCCCAGACTGTCATTGTCTCCAGGATGGAGGAAGGAAGAGCAGAGCAGTCAGTTCATCTTTGGAGACAAGAGGAGCTATCTGGATGTCTTTCACTCTGGCCTTCTCAGCACATTAAAACGAATAGACTTCCTATTCTTGCACATGTACAATGTGTGTATGGGCATGAGTCTGCCATGCGATGTGTGTGTGTGTGTGTGTGTGTGTGTGTGTGTGTGTGTGTGTGTGTGTGTGTGAAATCAGAGGACAACTTCTTGAAGTCACTTTCATTGTGAACGTGAGGGATTGAACTTGGATCATTAGGGTGGGCCACCAAGTGCTTTTTTACCTGCTGACCCATTGGTCCCTGAGAAGATCCTTTATGTTGGCGCCTGCCCATAAAGATGGCTGCATTCCATCTTCACACAAGGACGGAGAGTTCAAAACTGTCCTCGGCTAGTCATAAGACCAAAAGGTCAAAGGTGTGGCTACAGTAGGGTGTTTGGATGTCTTATTCTAAATAACAACAGAAATGGTCTGAGGTGTGGCTACTCCTGATCCTCAAGGCTAGGGAACAAGTTGAATTTAAGGTGTGGTTACTGAACCCTTAGAATAAGCAAGGAAGAAAAGTCTGTTTGCTCCATATACATGTTCCCCTTTTTGGTTAAGGGATATAAGAGTGGCATTTCAGTATTGACTGATCTGCCCTCCTGATTTTGTTCTGTGTCTCTGTCTTTTCTTTTTCATCTATAGCTAGCCTTTCCCTCATCCACACACCTCCACTCAGGTGTGAACTTGCAGCTGTTCTGCTGGTTCCAATTGCAGCTCCACAAAGACAGCTTCCGACACCTTTAAGAGAAACTCCGAAGGGAAAATCTGCCCTACTTTAGAGGTGAGCAGAAAGGAGGGCTGTGTGGATTTAGGTGCTGGCACCTCTCTATCTAGTTTTCCCTGATTCCCAATGCTTTAGGTGCTATAGTCTGGGGAATAGCTAAGGGCCACCAAGGCTGAGAAGCCATGAATGATCTCGCCAAGTGAAACGAACCTGATCACCTCAGAAGAATAGCTGGAGTAGAAAGTCCCTTAGAATATGTTTAGGAGGTTAATCCCCAAGGCCTGTTCAGTGGCTTAGACTCCCTGTAGCAAGTGATGTGTCATGTTAATCTCCCTGCTCTATCTTCCCAACCCTCCCCCTCTGCCCCACACTCCTCTCCTCCCCCTCCTCATTTTCCTTTCTTGTGCTATACTCACTGAGCATTATGTAGGATGGGGCTGGCACAGGGCTAAGTGCTGATACACATCCCTCACACAGTTCCAGCATACAGCCTGGCCCTCAGAGCATAGTCAGTAACCAAGGGAGCTGGATGGGAGAGCCTGAGCCTTCAATGGAGATGAAGCGCTACAAAGCACAGATGGCAGAGGGAAGGGGAAGGGACAGTTGAGACCGCAAAGCTTTCACAGAGAGATTCATATGGCTCATAGGTGTTGAGAAGGTGAAAGTCCTCACAGGGCACAGACTAATAGAGTGTAGGGCACACACCAGTCAAAGATGGTGCCGAGGGGAAGTCCTGAGTTGTTTATAAAAAAAGATGATGGTTGCCTAGATCCAACCAGATGAGGTCACTGCATGAATAGCTTGTGATCACTAGGTAAAGTACAAGGGTGCCTAGGCGTGTGAAAGACTGACCTTTAAAACCATTGGCTGTCTGTTTTCCTGCTCTGTGGTTCTTTCCTTTAAAAGATGCCTGTTATGGGACAATGTGTTCCTGCTTGACTAGACTCCCTGCCATGTATGATTGTCTCTGGGAATCTTGGAGGCTGGGAAATGGGCAGGCAGCATAGCACACTCACCTTTCCTTGGACCCAGCTCAACTTTCCATGGTTGGGCTAAGACCCCAGCAACAGGGGTCATTCTCCTGTGCCTGTGGCATTAAATTCTCCTGGCTTTGCTCTTACCTTCCAATTCCCATTTGAATCAACTTCCTGAGTCCCTTGAGTTGGCCCTGACCATGCTGCTCATGGCCTCTTGGTCCTCATGTTCTTGCTGTGGGCTCATGGCCTCTTGGTCCTCATGTTCTTGCTGTGGGCTCATGGCCTCTTGGTCCTCATGTTCTTGCTGTGGGCTCATGGCCTCTTGGTCCTCATGTTCTTGCTGTGGGCTCATGGCCTCTTGGTCTCATGTTCTTGCTGTGGGCTCATGGCCTCTTGACACTCATGTTCTTGCTGTGGGTCTCTGCCACAGTCCCACTGAGCAGGTGCTCACAGCCCAAGGCTCTTTCTGGAGTTGGTAATTCCTTGTTTCCACTTGCCGTAACTGTAGCAATGTCTACTGTGCACTATCTTCTCATTAAAAGACCTCTGCCAGTTTTGATACATTCCTTTCCTACTCCTGCTTCCACATCTGTGTTCTTCAACATTTTCCTTGTGAGTAAATCTATCTACCCTCTCTGTTCTCTTTGACAACATCTAATTCAAGTGTTTCACCGTTCTCTTACAACTTGCCTGTGAATGTCTGAATGGATCCCTTCTCTACTGTTGCTCACTGATCTTTGCAAAGGATAAACTAGCACTCACTCCCTGTCTGAACGAAGTCCCCATTGCTGACAGTATCCTGACAAAGACTGAACTCCCAAGCACTGTGTCTGGGACTGACCACCGATTGCCCCCTGCCCCCTCGTACTTAGTTAAAGAGCAGATACATAGTAACAAAGATTTTCTTCTTTTCTTTTTTGATGGATAAAATGAATGAGACCAATTTTCTAGCCTTGTTTTCCTCTTTACTGATATTGCCCTCTGGCCAAGACATTACTTAATATCCCCTGACCACTTCAGAGCAGCCCTGCTTCTCAACTCCTTGCATTCTATTCCCTAGCTGGAATGCCTTCCCTCTGTTCATTCAATGCCCAGCCCAGAGGCCCCTTCCCTGCTACAAATAACTAATTACACACACTGCAGCTGCATGTTTTATAGTGTTTAAAGTATTTTTACATACACTGTCTTGTTTTGATGTTCCCAAGAGGCCTGTGGGAAGGTATTACTAACAATTTACCAAAGAGGAAGGGACTTGACTAAGATCACATGACTAGTAGTGACAAGGGCGGATTAAAAACCACAATGCTTTTACAGGTGGATGGCACTAGTTATGAAGCTCCCCCCCCCCATCTCCTGGGTCTTGATGGGGTTTCTGGGACAACCTCAGACCTAAGCTCACAGTGACCATGGAGACTGGCTCTGGCCACCAGATTATCTCTGAAATTAACCAATGTGTTTAGGCCTTATTCATGAAGTTGGGGCTAAAAAGCTATGACAGAAGTGTGAGGGGTGGGTGACTTTTAGAAACTACGCATTTTAAAATAACCATGGGCCACCTGTGTCTGTACACTCTAGACCGGGGCATATCACACATTATTAGGAGCTAAAACAGTGGGCTACAAAAATGCTGCCCAGAAAGCTAGGGGAAGCCGAAGGCGGTGGGGTGGGTGGGAGCCAGGAGCTTTTCACTGCGGGCTGCTGGGAGCTGAGGGGCAGTCCTTTCCTCACCAGCCATGGAAGCAGCTGTTTTACCGGGGATCCAGGGCCAGCCAACCCTTACATAGAGCAATGGGAACCCAATCCTCTCCTACGCACATCCCCACCCCTACTCTCCCTAAGGATGAGCGAGATGTTAGGAAGCATCATGGCTCTTTGTTCTTTCCATGACTTAGACAGAGTCTCAGAGCTTTGGAGAAGAAAAAGCCCAGTCTAACTCCCCGCCTGAAGTCTATGTCAACACCTGGTTCATGGTTTTTCGAGACTGAAAATCTCTACAGCAGGATCTATAACTCATTTATTTTGGTGTCTTCTCATACCTGGCCTGTGAGGACTAAAATGAGGCTTGGATATGACTTAGTGGTTGATCACTTGCCAAAAGAGCATGTATGAGGAGGCACTAGGCTCCATTTTCAGCACCATGTGGGGAGAAAATACAAAGCATTAAGTAGAAAAGAAAAAGTACCTCTTCCACGAAATGGTCAGCACTGTAAGTTATTTATTATGAAGTCCTGAAGTGTTGGTTTTGGAATCACTTATTTAAAATAATTTTTATGAGGAACAAAGTGATCAACGTAATCAAATATGAACAAGGAGAAAGTCCATATATTAATAGAGACCACTAGACTTAATGAAATCTTTCCTTAGCCACTGGCAAAATCAATTAAATCCATGCAAAAGCTAATCCTGTTTTCAGCTTTTAGACCACCAGTCTGAAACGGGGGTTGGGGGGGTGAGGGTGGGGGGATTATTACATATGTTTTAGTACCCACACTGTAAAGGCCAGATTCTGGTTCTGTTTAGTGACAGTGTTAAAAAATACTAAGTAAAAGTTTAGGTTATTGCGTTTTTTTTCCCTTCTTTTATCTACACTATAATTTGCCAGATCAAATCATCTATTCTCCTTGTGAAGTGTAAAACATTTGGTTCCAAAAGTGAATTTTGGTTGCAGCTATAACATTCTGATTTGCACCTGAACTCAGGTGACAGTTGGCATTTGTTCATTCTGTTCTGTGTTACCATGATGGAAATAGCACATGGGGAGGGAGCAGAGCATACCCAGCCTTGCCTGGGTCAGCCACTTCCGGGCCATACATCAGCGGCGGCACAGCCATTCTGCAGGGCTGTGTCCTTCACAAGGGGGCAGTTTGATCAGAGCTCTGATCCCTCACCCTTTCCAGCAGGTCTGGGTTTCTTACCAGATCTTACCCGGCATAGGACATATATAACTCCTAGTGTGGACAAATATAAGGGTGACCACACTTATTACTATTTGGGGATCACAGGAATTACATTTTATAAGATTAATTTAGGAGACTAGTTGTTGCCTCATCCTAGTTCTCTGAGTCTGCACACAAGGACCAGTGATGGAGGTATGTTCCTGCCTGGCTTGCCGAGCTACTGCGCAGGAGATAGATGAACTGATGGCACCGAGGCAATGGTGGGCAGAAAGGGTACCACCCATCAAGACCTGATGAGAAGAAGCCTTTTGTTTTTAATTAAAAACATAACTTTTTAAATGCCTCATTCAGTTTTTGTTTTTGTAAAATCAAAACACAGGAATTTTTTCTTAAATGAAAACCAGAGACAGTTTAAATTTTTTTTTTTCTTTTTTAAAGCAAGTAAGTTATAAAAAGTAGCCTAGGAAATTGTCTTCTGTAATTCTGCCAATTTCAGTTTGATTTTTTTTTAATGCAACTAGTATCAGGATAATAATATTTAGTTGACACGAAAGAGAAGAAAGTTCTAAGTACCTGCTTTGCATTCCCTTCAGTTGTTTGTCTGCGTTACTGTAGCTGCTTTGAGGGCGCTAACAAGGAAAGACATATTATAATGTTGTCAACATTTTAGATATCCCAAGTCCATGTAAATAGAGGCCCCAAGAAACCACTGCCACAGCAGACCTGATCCTTTCTGACTGTTTGTCTTGGAGTCACAAAATGAAAGGGGAACATGAGTCAAATTTGGATAAAAGGTTAAATCAAGTTATAGGTGAATATTATTTATTATTTATTTACTAAGTACAGATTCCGTGCTACTCATTTTTTTTATGTCCTAGGACCTTGTGCAGAGAACCTAACAGCTCATAGTGGCAATGATTAAGACACACTCAGCTTTATCCATGGGTATTTCCTGATGTTTCTTTGGTAAACTGTAGCCTAACAGAAGATATCAGGAATTAGTGTAAGAAGTGTTCTAAAAAGCTATTGTCACTGCAAACATGAAAGCAACTTTGATGATCAAAAAGAAGTCAACAACAAAAAAAGGCTGAAAGTAGTTCCTGAATCCTTCCCTATTGTTCATTTGGGATTTCTTGATTTCCCAACTCTCAACATATTATGGAATTTTCTGTGTGAAGTTTTGCCATGAATTTAAGTGGTGTCAACAAAGTTTTACCTTAAGTCACATTTTACCACAAAATGGAGAAGCTGCAGCCCTCCAGGGAGCCCAGAAAGTTTTCTGTTTTTCAGATGCCTGTTTTTAATTATTTTAGTTACAGGTGTCCTGGATAGAGGATGGTGCTCAGGTGACCTTTTGTGACAATTAGACCCATACCGCTTGGACCTGCCTGCCACCACACTCCCACCTAATGATGCATTTTCATCTGTGGCCAAATCTGTCCTGTGCTCATTTCCTTTGTCCTGCACATTTCTCTGCCTGTAGAAGGTCAATGGGATTAGCTACAGCCACAGGCATCTAGAAGTCCAGGGTTACTTTCTTGCCATCCTTAGTAGCCTATGATTTGGAACTGGCACCAATTTGTTTCTCCCTTTCTTACACTAACTAGATATGAACCTTAAAGTCACCATAGGAAGGTCTAGAATTCAGATGGCGTTGTGTCTGATACACCTCTGCTAGGTGTGGTCCCATGTGTCCATCTGTAAAACAAAGATAGGACTGCTGCCTTTCTATGGCCACAGAGAGGATTAAATGCTTCTTGTACACTGCCTGTCCCCTTGTAGACATTTGGAAAGTATGAGTATTTTTTGTTTTGTAGTCAGAATATTTCCACTGTTTTCAACTGTATGACATGGATACTATATAACACACAATCTATAAATACATGCATATGTATCTGTGGAAACAGAACTATGCATGTGCAATAGATTCTTCAGGGAATACTTCATGGCTTGGCTAGCAGTTACAGGAATCAAGTAAGTTTTTACTTTTCAAGTCCCATATCTTCATATAAAAATGAACTCAGAATAGATCACCTTCTTGAATGTAAATCGTACAGCTGTAAAACTTTCAGGGAACTAAGAGAAAATCTAGAACTTAGTGCTGGGACAAACGTTCTTAGCTTGACATTAAGAACATGATCCCCAAAAGGAAAAGCTAGTCAAATGAACCCAGTTACAAACCTCTCTGTTGGTGAGTCTGTTACAGGCACGCTGAGACAAGCTGTAGAACGTGGGGGAGACATGGCAACTACACGGTGTAGCAACTGTTAGAGTTCAGCACCATTTTGTCCCACTCCCTGTCTTAAGGGCCTCTGTCAGTGTCTCCAGAGATGAACAGAGCATCCATGACCAGACCTGAACCCTTACGGTTTTCAAGAGTCGAAATGAGCGGCCCTGAGAGCCTATACTGAATTTTACCAACACAGCTGAGGTATCCATATCTGGCAACACTCCTGGGGGATGCGTGTAGTGTACTGTGACACCAAGGAAGTGGTGGCAAGACTATACCCAGTGGCTAAGGACAATGAATCACCCAGGATCTCATTAACACTCAATCTCTGTTGGTCCTCTGTTAAAGCTTTTAAAGTGTCAGAATTGCCACTTGCTATAATTCATTAAAACTAAGAGTTGAGTAAAAATAAGCCTGTCATTTGAAAATAAAATAGGTCATTAGCTATTGTCATAGTCAGCTTATTTTATTAAAAGAATGGAAAGAAAGAGGTCATTAAAACTCAAAAGAAAACATGATTTATGCTTGTTAATTAAATAATGTACATTTATTTTATGTGGCTTTATACAATCTGAAGAGAAATTAGAATATATGTTCACTTATTTTTAAATGGGGCATATAAGACACTGTTGGTTGTTTACCCAACATCTATTTCTCTGCTTCTTTGTTTTCTTTCCCTTCCTTGCGTAACTCCACCATTAGCTGATGAGGCCTGACTGGTCATGGCTAGTTGGGGAACTCTTACTCCCCTTGCTCTTGATTGGGCATACTAGGCAGAGAGTATGTGACCTGCCATATGAAAATGGTATGAAAGAGGGCAGAGCCTAAAGAGTTCTTTATTCCTCAGGACAAGAGGAACCAACTACCTTCTGCATCCAGATAGCACAGATATGGGTGGGATATGTGACACTGCTGTAGCCATTTTGGAATTGCTTTGAGAATTAAGCCACCATAGAGTATAGAGCCACCAGAATGTCAGAGATGCTGCTGCAGAGCCTTCACTGCCTCTAGACTCTTGTTCTGTGTAGTAATGCTTGCCCTTGTTTCTGATGACCCAGTGGGGCACTCTGTTCTCACAGCAAGAGAAGCGTAGCTGACACACCAAGGCCGCCACTGAGCTGGAGAAGGAAGGATCAGCCCAGCCAGAGAGGACCTACCTGTTCCTGTGTCTCCAGTTCTTTGTGTTGTAACTTCTTCTCCGCACTTCGCACCTGATTAGAGCGGATTTCTAGTTCATCTTGTAAAGCCTGAAACAGTGTAAGAGAAATACAGCAACATCAAAAATTAGTGTATTTGAAAAAATAGCTTTACCATATGAATTGCTATTACCAAGGCCTCAGATAGTGGTTGATTACTGTTGTTTTAGGTTTTCAGCAACAAGCCCAGGTTTTGCATGCTAGGCCCACATAATCTGTTCTTCAGGAATATCTAGACTAAAAATCTGCAAACGTAGCTGGGTGTGGTGGCACATGACTACAAACCCAGCAATCAGTAGGCTGAGGCAGGAGTTTGAGATGAGCCTAGGCTACATAGCAAGACCCTGTCTCAAAATACCAAAAAGCCAAGGAAAAGAAGTCCTAATGTATAAAATAGACAAATTAGCAAGCGTCAATTATTATTAAAATGTCTCATATTTCTAGCATAGGGCTACAACCATGTAACTAAAGATATTGTTAAAGCAGTCTTATAATCAGACAATGAAGAGTTAGACTCTATAGTACTGTGATATCAAATTATAATTATCAACCCATGGCAAACTGAAAGGAATCCCCACAGCAACTCAAAGGGCAGTGTGGAATTTGAAGAACCTGTAAGACATGGACAGAGGAGACCTTTCAGTTGCCAAGTAACTCAGAAGCAGATTCCAGGTCATTATGGTGAGGGTAGAATCCACAAAAGTCTACAATTATCATCTTGTCAGTTACCATTTTAAGTAAAAAGTAAACTAGAAAAGATGCAGAACACATGAGGATAATCCTGTGCTGTGGAATAATCCTTCTGTATACTGTGAAAATGGTAGCTCTCATTGTTAATAAAAAGTTGATTGGCCAATAGCTTGGCAGGATTTTCAGGGCAGAGAGAACGCTGGGAGGAAGGGTGGAGTCTCGGGAGTTGAGAGCAGGCACAGAGGGCAATGAGATGAACATACCGTGTTGAAAGATGGTACAGTGATGTGGCAGAGGGTAGGCAAAAAATATGGGTTAGTTTAGAATTAAGAGTTAGCTAGTAACCAGCCTGAGCTATCAGCTGAGCATTTGTAATTAATAATAAGTCTTTGGATGGCTATTTGGGAGCAGCTGTCAAGAAACACCACCTACAATCCTGTATCATAGAAATAATACACAAAACAATTACAGTGAACAGAAAACATGGGGTGGTAATAACAACCACGGTAAACAGTCTCAAAATGAACTTCATACAGTCAATATTACTGCATTGCGCTGAGACTGTGATCGGGTCCCTACACATCTTGTGAGAAGAGAAACAAAAAGGCCCTCCTATTTCTCCATACCTACATTATAACGGTGGGGGAGTGAGCAAACAATGAGTGTAATATATATCCTTGGTCAGTGCAAGAGAAAGATATAGCAAAGGAGGGGCTATTCTGGGGAAAAGATGACAATTTTAAAACAGATGGCTCAAGAAGGGTTATTTGAGCAGATATTTGCTTCAGGGAAGAGTGCAGGCCACATGAACAGTCAGGAAGGCTTTCCTTCCAGGCAGACCACACTGCATGTATAAAGGCCTTGGGGAAATCACACAGGTTACCGTGGAGATAGATCAGAGTTGGGAAAACAAGGTATCAGGCTGTGTGGAGTGTCACAGGTGGGTGATGAGGTGTAGTCCATGGAGATGGGAAGCTGCTGGGGAGAAGGGAAATTGCTGGAGGGCTGTGAGCAAGCACCAATTTAGTCACAGTCTCGACAAGGGCAAGGCAGACACAGAGAGGCTGGTCAGGACCGCTCGGTGTACTGGGAAAGAGTGATGGGGATGGTGTCGGGTGGAAGCGGTGAATGAAATGCTGGGCTCCTGGCAGACTCTGAAGGCAGAGGTGACGGCCCTGAGGGGTTAGATGCAGAGTATGAGAAAAGAGGACCTCCAAGGAGTCTGCACAGTCTGCTCTAAGAGAAGGGGCAGGTGTTCTGGGAGAAACCCTGGGACTCAGCCTGGGATATAAGTCTAAAATGCCTATGCATATCCAAGTGCCACAGGTTCAGGCATAACGTCTACGTCGGGGTTCATTAAAATTCAATGCACAAGATAGGGTGGCACCTGCCTGTAATTGTAGCACCCAGGATGCTAGAGCAAGAGAATCATAAGTTCAAGGTTGGCCTGGTAGACATAGTGAGACGCTGGGTTAAAACCAACATTCCAGGACAGCCATGGCTACAAAGGGAAACCCCATCTCAAAAAATGAAACAAAACAAAAAACCCCAAGCAAATCAAAAAACCAAAACAACAAACAACAAAGTAAACTGAAACAGACAGATTTCAATTCAGGGTTAATCTCTTACCACACACACACACACACACACACACACACACACACACACACACACTAATAATGTTCATGGTTTTCTTTCTGATTTTTAAGCACTGTTGGAAGCCTGTTTGAGGGTAGACCTCATGCTAAGAACTTTTAATTTACAGAACAAGATGAGCTTACATGCTTTAGGGGCTCCCAGATATTAAACACTATAAAACTACTATCTGACCACGTCTGGGAATGAGTTTGGAAATCTCAAGTTCTTATCTCTTTTTATACTACTGTGGTCTGTTTCTACAAAGATGGATGCCGTTGTTCCTATTCTTGTCAGTTATGTAGCATTCTTTTGCTCGTGATAGCTCTCAGTAAAAACAGCATGATGATGGTGGAGAGCAATGACCACTGTTGGGGAGAGAATCCATGCCTACATTTCTTTCCAGCTCTCTGCTGCTTGCTAAGTCTTCCCACTGCAGTCAGCGATCGTCTGAAACCCAAATCCAATGATGCTGTCTCCCATGGAAATTTGGAGCCACCCTCCATCACCCCTGAAATGTGGCTTGAGCTCTTCAGTGCAACATAAAAGGGCCTTGGACTACTGGCCTGGAGGAAGCACCTGTGTGTGCGCTTGTGCTGGAACCATCAGTAACAAGCTAAGACAGGGTGAATGGATGTATTTCTCTCATGATTCTTTGTTAAAGAGGAGATCAGGGGCTCTGTGTGCTCAGGTTCACATGGCCAGTAGTGAGGCACTGGGCTGGCATTAATGTTTCTCTAACTTCAAATTTAACACCTGGGCTGTGCTCTGTTGCCTCTTTCTCCTTTGAGCCTAGTTTTTCTTCTCTTTATTCCACCTACTTTGTTCTGAAGCTCAGGGCAGAGCTCACCGGACCCTTCTGGTTCTTCCTCAACTAGTGTTGAGGAGAACTAATGCACACGTACTTGTGAGGTTGCAGATTACTGCAGCTGTGGGTTTCTCATCACTTGGCAATCAGATGGCAGGCTCAGGGCCTGGCCATCTGATTGCCGGGCACAGGTGAGTTCCAAATCACATCTGAAGGGAACTGACTCATAAATGGTGGGGTTCTATTCCCTGAGAATGTCTGTCTTGACCACCAGGGCTTCTGGTAGTCCTCAATACAGCCCACTTAACCAGTGGTAGTTTCGTGTTTTCAATTAGACAATCTATCCATGTCTGTATATCTTGTAATATGCATAGCCACCTCTGTACAGACACACACACACACACACACACACACACACACACACACACACACACACACACACACGCACTTACATAACAGTTATTACAATAATATGCTGTCCCGTGCCTGCCATAGTAAAGTATTTTTTTAGTTTTTGATTTTATTCACAGAGAAATATAAAGTTGTGTATCTCCCTTGTCTTAAACAAAAACCTGTTTCCTTCCTCCTGCTGCCCCCCCCCCTTCACTAGCAGGCTCCACACTCTGCATACTACCCGCTCCTGTCCTCGTCTGGTCTCCTATCCTCACCACTTCCCTGGGTCTCTCTTCACCATCACTTGCTACCTCCAAATGCCAAGGCCAGAAGCCACTTTGTTTCTTTGCTTTGTGACAGTATTTCACACCTACTTTTGTTTTTCTCTTGAATTCAGAGGAACACATTGTCCCAACAAAAGCAAAGGGCTTAGGAAGAAAGCTACTTCAGAAGGAAAGTCAACTATGAGGAAGCCTTGAGTGGGCACATTCATTAGGGGAAGTGGACTCAGATGGTACAGTCATGAGTGGGGGCTTTGGGAGAAAAGAGGGACTGAGATCTCTAGGTTTTGACAATGACAGATGAGGACTGGAAACAGCAAGTCAGAAATGTTGGGGCAGTATGGCTTTACTTACATGCAGATTTTAAGGAGCTAGTGGAACTGTGATATTAATATTTATATCCAACAAATTTATATGTTGAAATCCTAACACCTAAGGCAATGGTACCAGTGTGAACTCCTCAGATGTCAAACAAGGTTCCTTGGACAACAGCATGGCTATAGTCTCGTGTGCTTATATGCCATACTGATTGGGATCAGCACCCCAAGAAAACAGGCTAGTCAAAAACAGCTGCCTCGGAGCCTGGAGTCACACTCTTTACCAGACACCCAGTCAGCAGACGCCTTGATGCTGTAATCTCAGCCTCTGGACTGCAGAGAAGTCAATGTGTGCTCTTTGTAGCACTGTAGCTTGGTTGGTATAGTTGCAGCCCTCTGAGCTGACAGCTTGCAGAGCTGGGTCTGAACAGTGTAGAGAGCTTTACAGAACTCTGAGCAGGGGACACTCTCGGGAAGTGAGTAAACTGAGGAAGATTCTAAAACCTGCACTTTTGATGGCCACAAAGCAGGCCAGGCAGAGATGCGAAGAGGAGGCCAAAGGACCTCGAGAATCCAGAGAGGCAGGAGGCAGTGGAGACGGAAATGAAAGTCAAATGAAAGAACGTTTCCAAGGGAGACACGTTTCCAGGGGAGCAAAATCAGATCTCATCTCATCTCCAGATTCCACATAGTGAGACTATTCAGTCTGCCACATTTTATCATTATTATCAAGACAGAATTCAAATTACACTTGCTTTTCAAAACCTTAAAACTTCCTCATAGTTTAAAAATGAAAAATACTATCTTCTTAAAGTCATGTCTAGAAATGACTTTAATTATCTTTTAAAAATCAGTGTAAAAACTGAAAAGTAACCAAAATATTCTACTTTCTCAATTAAAGTGTAGTGCATGAAAGGAAAATAGTTTCTGTTGGCCACTGTTCCCGGATTTATATTCTAAAATAATTATTATGTTGTTTGAATTGAAACATCAGATTTTGACATAAAGACTGGGAAAATGACCACAACTCAGAATGTATAACCAGTGGTCTTTAAGTTATGGTTTCTTTTTTGAAAACAATTAGATGCAACATCACATGCGCATCTCTCTCTCTCTCTCTCTCTCTCACACACACACACACACACACACTTGTTTATACACTCTCATACATACATACAAATTTTAACTTCTTCCCAAGAAAAGCCCAAGAAATTGAAGAACAGAATGTCCCTTTAGGTAAAAAGTATGAAACCAATCCTGACTTTGAAGCAAATTGTTCCTTCTGTCTCAGTTCTGCGGTATCAACTTGTACCATTTTGGAAAAGCCAGTTTGATGGGAGATGTTATTCTGTAAATATGTTTCTCATACTGGTTAATTAATAAAGCCCTGTTGGCCAATGGGAAAGCAAGATAGGTGGGGCTAGGAGACAAGGAGGAAAGAGGAAGTAGGGAGGAGGAGTCAACATGGAGAGACCGGAGAGGTAGCACACCGGCGCCGCTTGGGCCGATAAGATGAGCCACATGGAAATACTTAGAATAGTAGAAATGGGTTAATTATTAAGACAGAGCTAGCCGGTAAGGAATTAGTAACTGGCCAACAGAATTGTATCAAATACAGAGTCTCAGCATGTTATTTGGGGGCTGGCGTTAACACCAGTTCTTTTTGCCAATTGTATCTGCTTTTGAATGCGTGCAGGTCAGTTTGGCAGAGAGCTGGGGGTTCTTGGCTTTCTGGTATTTTGTGGTAGGAACAAAGGACATGTGGACATGTCCCAGAAGAAAACAGCGAATGACATAATACGTTCTACACACACACACACACACACACATGAGGCTGTCCCATGCTCTAAGTGAGGGGCTAAGAGAAAAAGTGCCACAGCAGAGACACAGCTTCTGTCACTTTAGGGCACGCTTTGTCCCTACGAGTACACAACAAACTTGTATACAATGAAATTTGAGTTTAGTTTTTAATGATAATGGTGTATTTTCCATTTGAAATGCGTAGGATAATTCTTAGAGTTTGTCTTAAGAGTCTGTAAACAGGGGGCTGGAGAGATGCTCAGCGTTTAAGAGCACTGGTTGCTCTTCCAGGGGACCTGGGTTCACTTCTCAGCACCCACATGACACTTAAAACTGTCTGTAACTTCAGTTGTAGGAGACCTGACACCCTCATATGGACATATATGCAGGCAAAATACTAATACATATAAAATAAATATTAAACAAGTCTGTAAACACCCTCCTTTAGTTTTGACGCATTAGACAGAAATGACACCCTGGCTACAAAGGTGGACTAAGGACAACTTTCATTTCAACTTAGTTTCCTGTTTAATGATGTCCACATTCATTTCTACTCCCACTCATTATAAATGGCGCCGATAAGATCTCCTATGAGTAGGCTTTCTTTGACACATAAATTAATACAGAAATGATATTTTTCTTTCTAGCACTGCTAACTTCAGGCTAAGATAAAATACAAGTAAAAGTACTAAAGTTGATTTTCTTCTTTACTTTTATTTTTAATTAAGTAACACCTCAAACAACTGGGACAAAGAAGGCCAAAGCCTGTCACTCACGTAGGGAGACACATATCTAGAGCTACTAAAGATGACATGATGACAGAGTGTACCATTTTTATGGGGTGTTTCCAGTGTTGATAGAGGCTACAATCGCTCCTGCTTTGATTAGTTTTTAATAGGCCATGTCTAGATACAAAAGGAACAAGTCTTGGCCAGCTGAAATTCCACTCAAGATTTCTTCTGAAGTGCTACTTCATTCATAGGATGAATGAATGAACCATTCAGTGGTGAGGAATGGAGGGGCACACAACTGCAGATCTACAGCAAGCAGGGGTTCCTGCAGGGACCACCGACCCATTCCCAGCTCTTGCCATCATTTTTCCTGTCATGGTGACATTCAGGCATTGGTTCCACGCTCCTGCATTCCAAAAAACCATCTTCTGAAAACCTTTCAACGCCAGTCTGCCTTGTGATCTGGTGTGAAGAAAGGGGTTGTTGGGGATTTCAATCCAACACATATGCTACCTTGCACATACATCAAATTTCCTTTTAGGCAAAACTTCAGTGTTGTTGCAATAAGCCATTTGTATGAGAAACAGCATTTGAGTGTGAACCAGCTAGACTTCTGAGTCAACATCAAAACTAAGCCACTATGTACAATGATGGACAATGTGAACAAAAGAAGGGTGTTTTCTTGAAAGAATAAGAAAAGTTTCGTTTTTCCCCTTTCTTTCTCACATCTATTTTCAGTCCTTTAAAATTCCTGAAGGATTTCCTCTAATGTATTTTAAAAAAAGCTAAGTGTTTCCTGGTCTGCACGGAGATTCCAGGAAAAGAAATCATGTTATTCCAAGACTTTGATGATCTAAGGAAGCTGGAATCCCCCAATGCACCTCATTAATGCTCCCTGCCACACAGCTGGCCACCCAACAGCCAGACCTCAAGTCTCTTACAGTAGCCCATGTAGTTCTAGCTGGGAAGTTCACAGCACATCTGCCCTCCCCTCCTTCTTAGTTAGGCTCTCGTGTGAACAAGTTCTTATCTCGGGTGGTAGAAAACCAGGATGAAGTTTAAGAACCACAGCTTGGGAATTTCCAGGAGCATAAGGCAATTTTCCTTCTCTGGCTAGTAGTGTGTTAACCACGCACACTGACACACTGAGTTCAGTCTTGCAGAACCGAGTGCAAATCATTAAAAATGTTAGGGCCTTACATGCCAGCACTCTTTTGCACAAGCCTGGGGAAGGGAGTGGACCCATCAGCCACTCATTGCAATGTCATTTGTTTTTTACAATGTTAACCATTCACACATTCAACCTCAAATCCCCTCATTCAAGATTTTTTTTTTCTCCATGAAACATTTTGAATCTGGATTCAGGAGAGCTCAGGTTTCTCATTAAGTTCTTATGTCCACTACTACTACTGTGACTCTGTCTGCTTCCCCCTCATTTCCAACCGTGCTTCATAGGGGACAACTTTCTCCTCTGATCTTTACAGCCATCTCTGAGACGCTTGGTAAATTGTTATTGACACTATAGTATCGGTTTTGTGCTGGTAATATGAACCGGTAAAGACCAAGTGCCTTTTCATTGAAAATAGTTTTGTGGTTGGGGAAATGGCTCGGTGGGTAGAGGGTTTATTGGGCAAGCATGAGGATCTGACTTTGAATACCTAGAAGCCACATAAAGTCAGGTGAGCATTTTTGTAATTCCAGTGCTCCTGTGGGGAGATGGGAGGTTGAGACAGGAGAATCCCAGGAAGCTCATGGGCCAGCTAGCCTAAGTGTGTGGTACTGAACAGGTGGTCCTACTTCAAAGAGGGCTGAAGGCAGGGACTGATACAGGCTATAGCATGTGCACACACACACTCACATGCATGTGTGTGCATACATTAAGAAAATAATAAAATGATGTTGTGTTCTGATCACCCAGACTGTGCCCTCAAGAGTCAACAGTGAAATCTCTTCTGGTTTTAAGATAACAGTTATCAGTGTCTTTCTTCTCATATTATAAGAGTCAGTCAGCTGTGTTCCATCATGAGTTCACCGGCAGGCTGGTCTTCCTTGCTGCCCAGTTGTTTTATGTATTATATGGGTGGACTATGAGATACCCTGGTAGTGAGTTCAACATTGGTACTCTTCTCCTTTGATGGACACATCTTTCTTTTTGTTTTGGATGGCTGTCCTTTCATTCCTCATATGCTCCCGTTATCAGCTAATTTTCTCCTCTTTAACCTGGTTCTGTTTCCAGTAATTTCTGATGCTTGTTCTCTGTGAGGATAGCTGTGATCTCTCTATTCCCAATGCAGTGCCTTTCCCACACTGTGTGTGTGTGTGTGTGTGTGTGTGTGTGTGTGTGTTTAGTGTTTTGAGAGGAAACATACACAACAATAGAAGGCTTTTTTCCTCCCCTGTGTATGGTTTTCGATGACTGTTGACATGACAACCAAAAGCATTCATATGACCCAGTCCTACTGGTGGTCATTCTATCAATGTGAGGACCAGCAGTACACTCACTGTGAGATGATCAGAGGAACAGCACTAAGGGAGTGGCATTATTTTTATACTTAATCATTAATGTTTCTATGGCTTTGCATACATGCCATTTCAGGTTACAGAGGAAGCTGTTGTAGTGTCGTGGCATATGCTTAGATGAAGAGAAATGCTCAAGGTGGGAAGGCAGAGAGCCTTAGGTGGGCTTGCTTCCCATGCCCCACACTAACACAGGGGATGCAAATCATTTATGCTAGGAAAAGGTTGTTCTTTTTTTTTTTTTAACCTTAGGATTCTGGGATATCTGGAGCCCATACTTATGAGGGAAGAAGTTTAAAACTTTCCATTTAAACCACTTAGAATGAGAGGATTTACAAAGATCCTGTTTAATGTTCAGCTGACACATTGTCAAAAACATTTATCATGCAACCTTTTGAAGTTTCCTCTACTCCTTTCTAGTTATTAAAGCTCAGATTGCAGTTAGTTATCAACAACAAAGCAAACACGTGACAGTGTTTTTATAGTCAACCGTTTGGTTTCTGAACTACTAAGCAGAGTTGAGTTCTTCTGATCAGAAAAATGATTAGTGACCTAGTTTTCATGCTGGAAGCGCCGCCCAGCTCATTTCTAAAATCACTTCTGTATGGACCCAGAAAGAATGCCAGGGACTTGGAAATTTCTTTTCAAGTGTTTTATGATGCTCCAAATTCTAAGACTCTTCAGCTAGGAGAATGTACCACTTTAAGTCAGGGAGGAATTCTTTCAGTGCAAACCAAGAACAGTGACCTACATTATGGAGGCCAGTTCTCTGGCAACGTAATCTCTAATGTAAATTTCTTCAGATTGAGAATACACAAAGTATTTTCCAATAATGTATTAAGAATACATTAAGTTCATATTTTGGATCCAAGAGGGTTATACATTTAAACTATTTTTGTGTATACACAATGTGCTCAACATCATACCGGAGATACAAAGTGGGGCGAGCCTGGTTGCATCTTTTAGGCCGCTGACATTATCATACAAGGTATGTGATAACGACAAAAAGCAGGAGGGCACAGTAAGTGTCTTAAGCGGCCAATTGAGAACAAAAGGAGCAGGAGAGAACAGAGAAAGAAGTTCAAAGACACCACAAGGAAGGAAGCAGATAAACCCAGAATGTGGAACATTCTACAGGACAACTGACCTGCTTTCTGCCAGAAGTCAATGTCATGGCTCAAAAGCAAAGAGAGGCATGCTTTTGATTAAAAAGGACATAAAAGATGAAGATCAAATGCAGTGCTTGCATCTTGCTCAGATTTTGATTCAGACAAGTTGCTCATAAAGTGGCAATCTGAAGTCAATGGGGATGCCTAACTATAAAACAGGCAGTAAATAAGGCCAAAGGACAGCCTAATTTTTCCAGGTGTAACAATGAGACCAGGGACTGTGAGGGCCATGCTCTCTCAGAGGCATTCTGGGGTACAAAGGACAAAATGGTATGTCTGAAGGGCCCTTCAGTGTAGTTTAGCATAAAATGAGAGGAAAAACAAAGCAAATGTGGGGTTTGAGTCAGGGTCTGTAGGTCAGCTGTCCTAGGACTGTCTAAGCAGCTAGCGTAGGCTGGCCTTGAACTCATAACAATCTTTCTACCTGTGCTTCAATGAGGTCAAATCTTGGCAGCTGTTGAAGCTAGGTGCTAGTCTCTCTACTTTTGGTGATGTATACAGCTTTTCATAATAAAGCAGGGAAAATCCTATACACAATAAAAAGACATGGGGTTTTAGTATACACATCAAGGTCTTCAGGAAGAGCTTTGAGGAGTAGCAATAGGTGCAGAGGAGGAAGTACTCATGCAAGGGAAATAATATTGCAAAGGCCAGCAAGGGGAAGACTGAAGTGTGCTGGGCACAGATGGCACAGTTCATGGAGCAGGGGGAGTTGGAGTAGTCCCCAAAGGGAGGCCCAGCAGAGACGACTGGCCCTTCATGCAGTGAGAACAGCTTGAACATTCTGTTCTATCTGCAGCACGAGTTAGCCATTTTATACATAGGCTTCCTCTTCATATATCCTTTCCAAATGACCTTCAACATCCCCCCTCATGAAGCAACCTATCCTATCAGGTCTGCTCTGGTCCTTTGACAGCTCTACCTGATGGATGTATGTTCTGGTTTTATTGTTGTTGCTGTGATACTCTGACAAACAGCCATATAGGGGAGGAAAGGGTTGCTCTGCTTATGGATTCCAGGTTCCAGTCCATCACTGAGGGGAAGTCGAGGCAGAAACTTAAGCAACTAGTCATATCATATCCATAGTGAAGAGAAGAAAGAAATAAATCCATGTAGGTCTCTCTGCTTGCATGTTCAGTTAGCTTTCATCATTCCCATTGTTTAGGGCTCAGCCTAGGGAATGGCACTGCCCAAAGTGGGCTTAGAAAATTAATAATCAAGACAATTCCTCATAGATACATTCAAAGACCAACCTGGTCTAGATAATTCCTCAACCAAGACCTTTTTCCCAGGTCACCCTAGGTCGTGACAAGTGGACATTTAAAAATAGCAGCACATAATCTATTGCTCCTCCCACTGTATTCTGCATGGCAGTGAACAATTTTTCAGGTAACTTTTTCAAAAGTTACTACTTTGGAAAACGAAACTTACTGAGTGAGAGGAGAGCAAATGTGTATATTTATGAGTTCTAATCTGAACATATAAGAATGTTCATGAATACTTATGCTCCTATAATCACACAGAATTGCATTCATGATGAAATTATGAGGCAGCTAATGTTACTTGTAATGATCACTTATGATGAAAATTTGAGAATTTCCAACTTGATTAAATAAGCTACTGTGTTAATAAAGTAGTGTTGGACATATAAGCATTTTTCTCTTCAGCACTGATATTACATAATGAACAAAATGTCTTTCACAAAGAAAAATTTAAAGCTTTAATACTTGTTGACATAAATTTAATCATGGTTGAAAATATACAATGTAAAAGATTCCCTGAGCTGCACTAGAACCAGCTGGAATAAACCCAGCTCATTAGTGTAGGAAGGTGCATGGTATCTTTAAAAAGTCTTTACCTTTTGTTTTCTTGAGATGAGGCACTGATTGGTCTGATTTTAAATTCATGATCCTCCTGCCTCAGCTGGGATTCTTGTGGTCCACTACACTTAGCTCAAAACACATTTTAAAGCAAAAACACAACTGGATGTTAGTAGTGCTGCCAAAGTTTTAAGAATGTAGTTCAAAATTTGTTCAGCCTTAACTTTTGAAAGGCCTTTCTATACTACTAAACTATTATAAAGCTAGTGGGTTTTTAAAACAATATTTTTTATAATTAAATGGCCCCAAACCAAGCATCTAAGACTTAGACAAAATATGGTGCCATTTCTCTTAAAACTGACAAAAACTCATTTTGGTGCCCTGAAGTAGATCTGACCTAGGAAATCTGATTTTAACTAATCTCAGTTTGAAATACACTTATTTATTCTATGTGTACTTGCCATGGTGCATGCATAGGGGTCAGAAGACAACTTGTAGGAATCGGGTCTCCTTCTACCATGTGTATTCTGAGAATCAAAGTTAGGCCATCAGGGTTTGAGCAGACACTCTTACCCACTGAGCCATCTTGCTGGTTCCTCGTTCATTTTTTACAATTATGTTTCCTTGTAATCAATATACTATTAGCACAGCCTGTCAGTCCACCTTCTGAATAGGTACAGCCATTTGGTACACCACTAGTGGATAAAATCTCTGTCTGGACTAATAGCAATTTAAACATATTACATTTTACTTCAGATGATATAAATGATAAGAATTGTAGAGAAACAAACAGAAACCATCAAGAGGAGAATGAAGCTCCCTTATCACTATATTCAGATATAATGGTATTAGTGCAATGCCTTTTTTTCTCCATGTCTTCCCCCTATGCATATGAAGCTGGCATAATGAACCCCAAGAAGTCAGAGTGCTGCACAGACGCCCCTCTGTGGCTCCCACTACTGCCTTAGTCCTGCTCAGTGAAGGCAGCTCTCCTCTTCCCCTTGGCAAAGACTCAGAAAATTGCCTTTATTTTCCAGGTCACTAGTCCTTCAGTCACTTTAAATTGCACACATTGTCTGAATCCATTTAGCTCATTCTCAACAGAAATGTGAATAGCTCCAAGGAGCAACTCACTCTAAGGCCTAACATATCTAAAATATTCCAGACTGCCATTCTGGGACTTATTATTGAGGTACTTTGGGTCCCATTTGTCTTTGACTGGGGTCTGAATTCTGCTGGGAGGCCCTACTGTTGGCCTAACGCAGCCCCTAATCACTAAGATGAGACTGGATGCTTACTGTTTCTTGACCTCAACCCCTAGTTGTATTTTTTAAAATATATTTTTACTTCTTTAAGAATTTCCCAATATATAGTCACCCTCCATCACTCCCCTCAGCTCCTCCCAGATCCACTCCCCCTCTGCTAACTCTTAAAAAGAATAATCCATTGAGTTCATTTTCTGTTGCCCACATAGTCATGGGTGTGGTGCCATCCACTGGAATATGGTTGACCTAACAGGGTCCACTCCCTTAAAGAAAACTGACTTTCTGTCCCCAGGAGTCATCCATTGTCAGTAGCTCCTCAGCTGGCGGGTGGTGGTGGTGGTAGTCAGGAGCCCCTCCACGATCCATGTCCGGTGTTGGCTACTTGATGTTGAGCAGGTCTTGTATGAGCACTCACAGCTTCTGTGAGTTCCTGTCCACAAGACACTCTTTTTCCCTGGTCTTTCTTGGCCTCTGGCATTTACAATCTTTCCAGACTCTCTTCTATGATGATCCCTGAGCCTTGGGGGTGGGGCAGTGACACACATGTATTTCATTCTTCTCTGGGACTCTTCCTCAATATTTGCCTTCACCCTGCTTTCCCAGATGCCTGAACATTGCTGCAGTTCTTTGTCAACTTCTCTTTGCCTACTGGATGACAGTCTCTGCATCCTTCTCACCCTTTTTCCCTTCTGCAGATGAAGGCCATATATCACAACACTCTCCCCGTAATTGAGAGATGGGAATATATGAGCTTCAGGATCTTGCTAGACAGTGAACTACTCCATCTTCTGCAGTAAACACGTCTAACATGATTAATGAATGAAATGTTCATAAATATTTGCACAATTGATATCACAACAATTCTTAAATGTTCAAAATTGTATTCATTGACAAAATTTACACTTGGGTGCATCTCATCAGTCTCTATGGAGAAGGCTATAAGGAATAGCCTTGAGGGAAGCCCCACTCCTACCCCACACCTAGAGCTGAGACCAAGCTAGGGTCCTGTCCTAGGCAATGTCTCTTCCTCTGAGCCACACCCCTCACAGCCTTGAGTAGCTTGATGCTGCTATTCATAAGAATGATGCTGAGCAAACCTGCTGTGTCTTAAAGGTTCCCCACTACCTCCCTTTGCTCCCCAAGCTCTCTCATACACAGTTGCTAAATGCCTTTCCTAAACACAGTCCTACCCTGGCTCCTCTGAGATGGCAATAGTTCTTCTCTACCCACAGAGGGTTTCAAGCTCCCAAGCACCGACAATATCCCTGTTACTCAGTGCATGTTTTAAGAACCAGCGGTGACCTAACAGAGGGCCTCAGGTGACCTGCCAGCACACTGAAATGAGAGAGGAAGTCCTATAAGCACAACCCCTCCCAGCTCTCAGAACTGGATACAAACTTCTGTGATCCAGGAACCTGAATCCCAGCTGGGAGACCTCGGTGCTGGCTGGCCTTGGACAGAAGTACCCAGATAACCAGTGGCAGAACGCCACTCCGGAGTACTGCAGTGATGTTCCACCTCAGATTAAATTGCTCCCCGGAACCATTCACATTTCTGAGAATGAGCTAAATGAATTCAGACTCTGTGTGCGATTTAAAGCGACTGTAGGACTAGAGTCTTGAAAAATCAAGTCACTTTTCTGAGTCTTCGCCAAGGGGCAAGAGAAGAGCTGCCTCCACTGAGCAGGACTGAATTCAGGAGCAGTGGGAGCCACCGAGGGGCGTCTGCATCTCCTAAGATCTTGACTTGGTTTCTAACCAGGACACCAACTGTTGCAACTTCCTCCCTTTTGTCTTCAGCTGCCATGAATCTCAGATGATTGATGGGCATGACCTACTCAACAACTTCTTTAGACTGTATGGCAGACTTGTTTGTTAAACCCCCTCTTGGTTTCATATTCTTGTCCCATGCTTGTTTTACCTTGATCGTCCCACTAATTACTTTCAACTGTGTGGAATCATAGGAATCTCTACATGGGAAATGCTCACTGGAATGCGGGGAGGTAGCGTTGATAGCACTTACACTTGCATTGCAGCAAGGAAGCAACAGGGCCAATGAATGCTTCATTTCTGTGGCTTCACTTGCCTTACATGAACGACACTAGTCCCTGCTTCTTCAGTCCCACCTATCTGTGCATGTGGGACTAAGGGCAGCATAAGACACTTCCACCGCAAACCCAGAGTGTCAATCCGTAGACGCTCGTGTGGGAGACTGACTGAGGATTGTGAAGGATGCAGCCCTTGGGGTGAGGCTCACTCAGCACGAGGTGGAGATGTCTTCGCAATTTACACTGTGCCCGCTGTCCTGACCCCACCTTCCTCTGTGTCCCTATATTTTCTAAACCAGGAATGTTGCCTGGCTGCTCTTCCCCATCATAAGCTGGGGTCAAAGCAGATGCCTTGCACTAAAGACTGAAAATGGAAGGGTTTTGTTTGAGGATTAATTCAAGTCAAGCCATAAAACAAGACAAAGGAAAAATTAAATCTCAAATGGAACGGCAGCTGACTGCTTATAAAAACCACTGCATGAGACAGCATGGGGGGGGGGAGTGAGGGGCGGGCACCTGGAGCTCATCAGCACTGAGTGTGACCTCAGGTCCTTTTAGCTCCATGAACCTGCTTCTGCATGCATGTCAGTGAGGTGTTTGAGAAAATGACCTGCCAACTGGCAGCACTAAATTCAGCTGCCACTTGCTAGCTGCATTTCCTAGATTGTAGAGAGGCAGTTTAAGCCAGGGGAGGCACTGCAACGTGACCAGTAGTGAATATACACTAGTCTGACTGGCTAAGTGTTTGTCACTGTTCCCCTTTTGTTACTTATGTGACTCTGGACAATTCACTTCACGTTTCATGGACATCCACTTGCTGGCTTTAAGCAAGGGGACAACAATAGTAATGATGCCATGAGTTGCCAAGGAGATTATCACAGAAAACCAGGTGTTAACACACACAGGAGCTCAACAGGTACTGTTATCTGATGATCATAGGGCAGTAAGAAGTGGTTGGCCATATTTGTAATTGTGCATTGCCTTTCTCTTGTTAAATATTTATTATTATATTTCTCATGAACAGTGTCCATCTAATTGTATCGTATTGGGCATGAGGACTCTCAAGCCTTTTGGAAATGCATCACAGTGGCAACGAAGCACAACAGGACTAAGAGCCCATCCACAGTGTCTCCATCAAGAACAGGCTCCCCTTTGCTTCATGCATGCTGCCATTACCCATGCCTTGCTCTTCACCATGACCTGAAGACCATGCTCACTGAATATCTGACAACAAAGGATAAGGGTGGACGCAAGACAAGAGAAAACCACACTGCTGTTTTCCCCACAACCAAGATGCTACTGCTCAAGTTAATTTTCACAAGAGCCTGCTTAATGCTGTGTGCCCAGAGCCCTTCCATCTTCCTTCTTCAACAGGGACAATGCCACCATCAACTATTGTGAGATTCTGAACACTGAGAAGCAGCTTCAGCACCACTCTGCATTCATTTAACAGGTACCAGATGGCCTAGGAACTTAACAAAGAAACATCAGAGGCACTGGAAATAAGGGCAACAGGGCAAGGAATGAATGGTTCCTGCTTTCATAGGGCAATTATGACAATTCTTTCATAATTCATGGACATGACATACAGAGGTTGAAGGGTAAGGTGAAAACGAGTCCCCCCTCATCCATTTCTTTTAGGTCCTGGAGGAGACTGAAGTACTCTGTTCTTATGGCTCAGGTAGAGAGCATTCTGGAAATACTGTCCAATATTGCTTATATCTCAGCAAGGAATAGTCTCAAGTACTTTTGAAATATAGCGTATTAAATTTGTCAGCGGGAACAACATCAAACAGGACCAGGGCCTCTGCATCACCATAGCTGTGACCGCCCTCTTCTATTCGACTGGCAAAGCCTGGACAAACATGTAATTTCTGCTGTGCTGTGGGCTTCAGAAGGGTTCTGAGCAACAAAAAAAGCCTTCTGCTTTCTCACCAGCAAATGTAAATAGTGACCAGAATAGTACTAGAAAGAAAGCTGGGCTGGACCTGTCTGGGTTCTGCTCTAATTTTTGCTTTTGCTGAGGAGATGTTAGCAAGTTTGTCATCTGTGTAGCTGAGTGATGAAGGAGATGCTCAGTAGAAAGGGCTGGGTGGGCAAATGGCTATGTGTAGTGTGGCACAGAACCACCATGAAGGCTGACAGTGCCCCAAGTCACCTTGGTCAGAATAAACAGGGGGAAAGCCAGATCATTAAATCCACCTTTCTTTCTTTCTTTCTTTCTTCCTTTCTTTCTTTCTTTCTTTCTTTCTTTCTTTCTTTCTTTCTTTCTTTCTTCCTTCCTTCCTTTCTTTCAATTAGCAGCCACGAGGCACAAAGTAATCGAAAACTCCAAGTCCTGACCATCCAAACCACACTATAATCTCGGCACACCAATTATTTTTACTTTTCTTGTGTGTGTTTCTTCTTTCTGAGTCCAGCAACTGAGTGTTTGGGTAGCTTTACAGAAATGCAAGATATGAAAGCCTCAGGCAGCATGCCTTTCCAGCAGATAGTGGTGGCTGAGAGTGTAGCAGCTATGCAGACAGCTAGAGCTTGCTAATAGAATTAGAATTAGTCTTCTGAAATTGTTGTTTTCATTTTAGGCAAATGCAAGTCCATGTCTGCAAAGGACGCAAATTATATTAACTTTAGAAACAAAAACAGGAAAATCTAAATATAGCTATTTTAGGGAAACCTATACTGTCTGAAGAACAATTTAGAAATTATTCTAGGAGCTAAAGCAAATTGTGCTTCAGACTGGTTCCTAAAAGATGTACTCAGGTGACAGCAAAATTAGGCTATATTCATATAGTTCCTTTTTATTATCTAATTTGCCCCTTCAGAGTTGCTTTTATTGCCAAACCAACAGGCCAGCCATGATTCAGAAGGGGTGATAACCCCGATACAATGTCCTCTTCAAAGTCAATTAATGTATGAGACTAGGAATGGCTTTAGAGTGACAGAATGCCTGACTAAGTTAAGGATGTGCTGTGCTTACAAACCATACTTCATATTCTTGCGGAAGTCCCCCATTCTGATGGCTGCTTCCTTCTCCAGGCATCTAGTACACAGCCGTGATGATGTGAAGACAGGGGTCCTTTGTTTCTTGTCTTAAGAGTGGAATAAGCACATGACAATTTCCTTCCTTCCTTCCTTCCTTCCTTCCTTCCTTCCTTCCTTCCTTCCTTCCTTCTTCCCTCCTTCCACCCCCTCCCTCCCTTTCTCCCTCCTTCCTCCCCCTCCCTTCCTTTTGCCACATTCACCAGGGAGAAGACAAACTGGACCCTGGCATATGCTGTGGGCAGGGTAGCAGAACCTGTTTCAGCCTTGGGCTTCAACCACCTCTCGGCCTGGATCTGTAGTGAGCATGGCAGCTGGTTTGAGGAAAATCTACCTTAATGGTGGATATGTCTTCCCAGGCATGGTTGCCAGTGATAAAAACATTAACTGGAACTGGATCCCAATCCTGCTGATCTTCCATAAATGATTGCTCCGATGACATCCAGAGATGCCACACTGAAGGCCTTTTTTGGGGTTTTGCATCCTGCACTTCCTGAAAACTTCCACTGTAATCAGAATGGTGAGTGAAAAGACTGGAGAAGATGCCGATATCAGAGCTTCAGAGCAATGCTGGGACACGCCTGTGTGCCTTTGGTCATCCAGTGACATGCCTGGTTTCCTAGGGGCATGGGCTAGAATTGGTATCACATCTCAGTCCTTCAAACAAGCCTTGCATCTTAGCAGCTGCGTGAGTCAGAGGCAGTCTTTCATATTTGGTTTGGTTTCCATGTGTCTCAGATCCTTGACCACCCCATATGTGAGCAATATGGTTAAGGGTCATGAAGTTCAAAGGGACCATTGTTGAGGAGCAGCAAATGGACTGCTAATTCCTCTGGAAGCCCCAAGCATGACTATTTTAACTACATTCTCAGAGAGACACCAGTGCCAACAAACATGGTTAAGTCAGGTGAAATGCCACCCACTAGGTACAGGAGCTGGCAGAAGGCAGTTGACTGCAAACATCTCCCTGCTATCCTTGGCTTTGTGTTGTTTCAAAGCCATTGTTTTCTTGCATGTTGACCAATTTACTTTCTTACTTCTCCAAGTCCATCATCAAGGAGCTGGAGAACAACCAAATGGCCTATTTTTCTCTGTGTAAAACAATTTCTTGGCCACCTTTCTAAATAAAGCTCTGACTATGCCTTTTGATTAAATTCTGCAAATGCCTCCCACACTCTCTTCAAACACCAATTGCTCCCCTGGTCCCAGTGCACCCAAAAGGTAGACTTCCTACAAGACCAGTTGTCTATGCTCACCAGGCAGATCCAGGAACAGGCACAGAGGTGGTGGAGGCCACAGCTGGAGCAGGTGCTGCTTCCCAAGAATTTTGACCCTTGAGCCCCAATATGATTCCTTTCTTAGACACACAGATAGCTTAATACATATATAGGCACACTTCTTTATATAAATCCTGTCATCCTGGCAACCATTCTTTTTATATCCTTTGATAATTTAAAATTGATGCATTTAAAAAATATTAAATCAAGTAATCCAATAATGACACAGAGTATCATAGCATGGGAGATTTATATACAAGCAATACTATGAGGGGTTATGGCTCAACTGGTAGACTGATTGATTAGCATGCATGAAGCACTGCATAGCATGGCACAGAATGCATATCCATAATCCTAGCGTCCTGGAGGGAAAAGCGGGTATAGGGTTCAAGGCCAGCCTGAACTACATGAAACCCTGTAAAAAGAGAAAGGTTAGGTGTTGTTCTTTTGCTATAATTATTGCCTATGAAACACAAACACGAGACTCAGTGCCCACGTGGAGTTTATTGAGAGAGGGGAGAGAAAGGGGGGTAGCTGGTGGCCAACCGAAAGCAGGAGAGAGAGAGAGAGAGAGAGAGAGAGAGAGAGAGAGAGAGAGAGAGAGAGAGAGAGAGAGAGGAAGGAGGGAGGGAGGGAGGGAGAGAGGGGGGAGGGAGGGAAGGAGGGAGGGAGGGAGAGAGAGAGAGAACAAGAACAAGAAAGAAAGAGAAAGGAGCAAGAGAGAGAGAAGGAGCCAAAGAGAGAGGCGCACTTGGCATGCTTGCTTTAAAAAGGGAAACTTGCGCATGCGTAACTGAGTCCCCCTGGCAGCCAGGTAAAGCTTGAGCAGTCAGGTAAGTCATGATGTAGATAAGACAAGACCATGAGCATCCCACCCATCATCAGGGGGAGGGGTCAGACTGCTGGTTCCCAACATTAGGAAAGGAAGGATGGGCTCTCATTGGCAACAACAACCTTTTACTTTGGCTGAAGTTTATGGTCCATACAGAGTTTGAGGGGTATGCCTGTCAGGTGGGCCAGGGGAGCTGTTTGCATGGTGGAGAAACTTAGGCTTTAGTCTGTACAGACATGCAGATGATTTATTTGCATAGGGAACAGATGAAGGAATAGGATCAGAGGGAGTAAGAGACCCAAGAGGAGTCCAGGAGAAAAGTTATGAGCAGGAAATGGGTTGAGGTAATGGAACCAACCACATAGAAAGGATTACTTCCTTAAGACAGAAACCCGGTGGTGTGATGGAGGCGGTGAGGGAGCACAGAAGTCAGCTGGGACCTCACGTCAATTTTAAGTCAGCAGGAAAAAATTGTGCTGTGTTCTAGGTACCAAGAGATCAACCACAGAGAGTTGCCCATTCATTTTGGTATCTGAAAGGTTATCGGGGTCAGGGGTTCAGGGTTGTGATTCTTCCCAGTTGTTAGCCTGTTGAGTAGTAGGAACGAATGAATCTGCTAACGGAAAAACGGGACGATACTGTAGAACTCAGAGGCAGAATATATTCTCCTTAGAGACCCTGAAGAAAAGGTGAGCCAGTGAATGTAATCGTAGAAGAAAATTTAATGTTGTGCGTGGATGTGGCAAGTGAAGGGAGGAGAGAGACCCGAGGTGGCAGGAGGATTGAAGGCAACTCAGGGGAGCTGTAGGGATTCATGACTGATGTCATCCCTACCACCATCAGCAGCACAATTTTAACGACAATGGCTACTACTAGCTGCTGCTGCTAACAGTCAAAATATGTAGGAGGAAGTTGCTCACTTCTAAGAATGTGGTTTCATGGTTGGCAGATGAAATGCCAAATCCATTTCTTCATTCAACAAAAATTTACTGAGCGTGTAGTGTTTGCCAAATATCAAGCTGGGAAAGGGGGGGGGAAAGCAAAGAACAAGAAACAAATGTGTGGTGTGAAAGCACAGGGCTAGGCATGGACCTGTTCTTCTAAGAGGCTGAGATGGGAAGGCAGCCAGCGGGGGCTACGCAGAGTCAAGTCAACATTTGCTTTTGGGGAAGAAATGAACGTTGAAAAGAGTATTTAACATTTGTATGCCTCAAATATTATATTACAGTAATTGTATGGTGTGATTTTTCTAGCATTTCTAATACTATTTCTGTTGGAAATGTGTCCAGACTTTGGGAAACGAGGTACACCTGTCTCCCAGCGGCAGTCTAGGTAGGATAACCATCTCCAAGTGTGAGGACAATGACAGATAAGAGAAAGGAGGACCTGAGACTCTGGGGTTTGTATAGAAATGGCCCCGTAGGCTCATGTATCCGAATGCCTGGTCACCATGGAGTGAACTGTTTGAAAGGATTATAAGGATCAGGAGGTGTGGTCTTGTTGAAGGAAGTGTGTCATTGAGGGTGGGCTCTGAGGTTTCAAAAGCCCATTCTAGGTCCAGCCCTCCACCCCCACTCATTCTCTCTCCTTCCCTGTGACCAGGGTGTAGCTCTCAGCTACTTCTCCAGCACTAGGCTTGCCTGCCATGCTCCCTGCATGATACCACCTCTGAAACTGTTAAATGCTTCCTTTTATAACAGCTGCCTTGGTCATGATGTCTCTTCACAGCAATAGGACAGTGACTAAGACAGTATAAAAGAAAAACCCATTGAGAGGCATGATGCTGTAAAAGGTGGAGCTAGAGACCTGTGGGATTGTGAAACTTCACTAGGAAAATACTGGTTATGAGACTCACTGTGTCTGACCTCTAGAAGCTATCTATTATATGCTTATGCTACAACCTTTAAAGAAAAATCGGAATATTGAACCTTAAAATGCCAGGAGTGTTTAAACAGTAGTGCAAACTATCCAAGCCTAGAGACATTCTCAGCTGCCATAAAATTTATATTTACATGTTTTTTTTTAAATTCCTAGAAAAATGCTAACCTTTATGACTGGAATCTCATTGGGGAATGTAATTTACTCAGCCAAAAAAAAGTGTATATTTTAGGAATTTGTAACCACATCACACTTAGGTCTTTGCTATGAATTTAAAATCTGGCCTTGCCCACTGAAGCAGTCTTTCAGTAGCTGTCCTCTGCCTCAGGCAAGCAGCTGGGTGGGCTGCGTAGAGCACTCATAGACTCCCTTTAATCTACCATGATCTCACAGACACAAGCCCAGGGAGGCTCAGGACAGAGAATTACAAAAGGCTCTGGAAACAGAATAAAAATCGGGTTTTGAAACTTCTTTGCTTATTTCCAGAAATGCCATATTATAATCACTGTCCTTACCTTTCCTCTCTCCCTTTGACGATGAGTTTCTCCCCCTGAGATTTTGCATTCTGGTTCTCTCTCTCAGCTGGAAGCTTTAATTGAAAGGCAGACATTTGAAAGTATGTATTTTTATTCAATGTCCCCCACCATCCCAGCCATATTAGAGATGTTATATAATAAATATAAAGCACTGATTTGAATTTTTCTTTCACTTGAATTCTTATTTCTAGACTCTCCCAGTTTGGGAGTTTTAATTTTCCTCGTGTATTATTTTATGGAAAGCTAGCAGACAGATAATTTGTGCTGCAGCGAAGCTGTAGGTGGCTCTAGGTGCAATGCTGACCTCTTGGTCAGGAAGAAATAAAAGCAGGATTGCTGATTGAATAGTCGTGTCTACTGACAATCATTTAAAGTGACAGGCTCACACTCTAAAAAACAAGTGAAACAAAAACTCTTTTCAGCTATACCTTTTTTTCCTGATGTTTTCTCTATTAATTCAAAATTTAATTCTCTTCAACAAACCATATAGAAGCAGGCACAATTATTGTCCAATAATGTGGTATTTGATCACCTCACAGCCTTGTGAACTGTGGTATTTTGCTATCATATTTAACTGGTAGTTGTATTTACTATTTTATAGCCAATAAAGTATTTACTACATTTCTATGGACTATGATCAATGATGAGGTTGAAAAAGGAACTCTTTCTACTCATCCTATTGGTGATACCCTGACCCCTTAAAGAGTAGACAAGTATGCATTCAACTCCATCGACTTATCTGGGGGAAGACTTAGTTTAGCTTTCTCTGGGAGACAGAGCTCAGCAATAGGCTGGACATTTTAGACTTTTAGAAAGTTTACTGAGAAAACACAAGGTATTTTTTTTTTACATAGCTTCCACACTTTTTAAAACCTTGGATAAACATCACAAGAAAGGGAAGGGACAGGCATTCCAATCCTGCAGAGTTTCTGGATGGTTTAGGGACTGAGGGTTGAAAAGGAAGAGATTGAAGTGTTCTTATCTTGAGGTAAAGCCTGAAAGGTTTGGCCACTGCTTTCATCCCAATTTCCTCAGACACTTCCAGGTGATGAACTCAGTGAAAACACTACCAACAATGTGCTCGGCAAAGTCAGAGAAGACACCAGACCTGGGTGAACTTGGCAGTGAGCAGCAAGTGATGTCATCAGCACCTGTGACCCTGTTTCCAGAAGTTCAGAAGCCAGTCAAGGTGAACAAGAAGCCATAGCAATCCAATATATGTCATACTTTAACACAGTCTATCTTTTACCAAATAGGGCTGTTTTGGGGAGGGAAAGGGGGAAATATGCAGGACCTACTAATTACTTGACACTGTTACAATGTCTTAATGCTCACAATTCCCATGAGACAAGCTTAGTCATTATTCTGTGTTGCAAGCAGATTTCCTGGCAGCCTGGACCCACAGTGGCATCAGCCCCAAATAACACACAGAGACACTGTATAAGATATAAAGCTGTTGGCCAATTACTAGCATTTCTTATTGGCTGGCTCTGTCTTAAACATTAACTCATTTTTATCAATCTAAGTGTTTCCACGTGGTCTTATCTTACTGGACAGAGGGTCCAGACCTTTTTCTCAAGTCTCTACATCTTGACTCCCCCTACTAAATCTCCCAGAATCCTCTTTGTCTCTTAGTCCCACCTATCTTGCTTTCCTATTAGCCAACGGGGCTTTATTCATTAACCAATAAGAGAAACACATTTACAGAGTGACACCTCCCATCAATTCTCACTTTGGAGATGGCAACACTGAGACATTAAGTAAACTGCATCAGGACAAATGGATTCTAAGTGGGAGAGCCAGCACTTGAACCCAAGCACTCTGGTTCCAGATTCCATGCCTCTCTTCAGTGCAAAACTAATAAGGTGATCTAAGGATATCCTCTAAAGTGTTGAGAAAGATGAAGGGGCAGAAACAATAAGAAGATTGGGCCTCCCAAACACATCATATCTGTCTAGGCTGACGAAGTGCCCTAAAAGGTGCTTGGTTTCCATGTGCAGCCCACTGTGCCTGTGTTCTTCTGAAAAAAAGAATGCTGCCATATTGATCCTTTTATTTATACATTGATCCTCTAACATCATAGAAATTGTCATTTGAACTAATTGGATTCTCAGAATAATTGGTTTCATCTTAGAAAACAAACTCCTCAGGCTTTTTGCAAATCAATCTTGGCATTAAGTCTTTGTGGAATGTCCACACTGGGGAGCCAGTAAGAGATATTATTATTGATTGGCATTTCCTTCCTTGGGTTTGGCCTTTAAATTAGATGAACCGTCCAGAAAGCTGCCTTTCAAGTCATGACCTCTTTCCTAAATTGGTCGCCAACATTTTGTTTATGAGGAAGAAAAAAGAGGTGGAGGGAGGAGAAGGAGGGGGTGTGGGGAGAGTTGAGGGGGAAGGATCATAAGAAGCCACATAGCCAATTACTGAAGAAGACACTTATTCTTAATATACCAAAGAAATGGCTTGGCTTATTAACCATATCAAAGAACAGTTAAGGCCCAACCCAATAAGTTTGTAAACAGAAGTTTGATGATACTAATTAAAAAACAAATGATGGCCAGTGAGAGAGCTCAGCAGGTAAAGGTGCTTGCTGTCAAGCCTAAGGACCCGTGTTTGATTCCTAAGACCCACACTTGGAAGGAAAGAGCTGATTATTCCAAATTGCTCCCTAGCCTTCAATGTGTGAGGTGTATGTGTACAGAATAGAACATAATAAAAATTTAAAAAATGAAATTAGATACATCAGCTTGGAAAAGAAGGTAAACATTTCACTCAGGAACATTAGTGTTCATGAAAATCTAATAATCAGCTTGAAAGCAATGATAGATTAATTACCAGTGACAAAAATGATTCACTGCATGAGAGCCAGCAGTTCCAGCTGAGCCCTGGTGAGTCTTGTATAAGAAGCCAATTTTATCAGGAGGAATCTGCAGAGACCAGCTATCTGGATGAGGAATTGCAGGCTAACATCGGTTTTGAACTTGGGATGAATCTGCCACTAAGGAATGACAAGAGAATAAGAGATGGAAAAGAGCCATTGTGAAGAGAAGGAAAACTAACGCCTCCTCCTAAGAATGGCGCTGCCTTGTTTGATGAACTAGCCTATTTGTTTTGGCTCCAACTAAACTCAAGAATGTTTCTGCATATTTTACAGTGTAGTTTATAGACATCAAAGGAACAATCTCCCCTTTCATCGTTATTTACACATAAAAATAATGCAATTTGTGGTGCATGTACAATGTAACTTCTTAAAAAGCTCTCGAGTCTAATTTATTAATTGCTTGAGATTTAAAGTTAAACAAGGGTGAGATGCAAATCATCTGTTACCACCAAATCTTGTTTTATTGATGAGATGTTGAGCAGCCGTATGAATATTTATGTATGTGGTTGGAGGGCTTTATGAAAGTCCTGGAGGAAGTGACAGACACATGAAAGCAAAAGGGGTCCAACTCTCTTGAAAAAAGGGGGGTTGTTTCTTTGTCTTTAGTCTACTCTTTTCTCCATGCTTCCAACACGGAGGCCTCCCTGTACCCCACTGCGCACCCCAGCTCTACTCTGCTCCAAAGCTTTCATTTCTGTACAGCGGCTGTGATGGCAGCAGCCTCCTCCTGATCCCCCTGGGATTGACAATTCACTCTTTTAGGGTGGCAAAACTTACTTCGTTGAGTTTTTCCAACATTATGCATTTGGAGAATATGATCAGTGTCAAATACTACACATAATTTGCTTATTTTATTGATTCTCACTTAGTTCTTTAGAACTTTCATAAAAACCCCATCTTTTCATGTTGTATTATGTGTAAAAGCATGAGTTAAAACTGTCAGCTGTTTCTCCTGATTTAGAAAACACACTGATGCAGGATTATTTATGGTAACAGAACTGTTTATTAATGACCTAATTTTCCTAATAGTTTGTCACATTCCAAATCAATATACCTCTATCAATGTATTCTATTTCTTTTTGTGGAAAAGCACACACACATAGCCTATGTATATAGAACACTGCATTTCCTGTTTAAAACCTTATCTATGTATCTTAGCCGAACCCTGTTGGCGTCAAGTATTTGAGCTCTGCAGCAACAAAGATGGTCTGAAACCATGTCCACCAACAGGCAGTGGGCTCTCAGCCCAAGTACTCCAGGGGCTTTCCTCCACATGTCAATCTAGCCCCTATATCTTCTGCAGGGGTGGTCCTGCTGTCCTCAAAGCTGTCCACCCTACCCCTGGAGCCACCTTCATGCTCTATTCGTCAGGTTACCACATTTCCTCTATCCATCTTCTTCTTATCTCCCTCCAAATTCTACTTCCTAGTCCTTCAAGTGAGATGATCTCATCAGATTGCTAGGAAGAAAGGCTTTGATTAGCTTTATGTGTATAGAATGTGAATTATTTCTAGTTAGAAATGCTAACAAATCAAGGATGTCTGTATCTTAGTTTGCAAACCTAATGCTCATGTATTTGGTTGCAAATTTGTGGGGTGAAGGAGGCGTGACAATACCAGTATCTCTGTAAAATTTCTCACTACATTTCATTTACACGTATAAACACGTACAGGAATTAGAGGGCACTTGCATACATATGGAGGACTGAGAACAACTGGCAGGAGTCAGTTCTCTCTTTGAACTCTATAGGTATTGGGGACTGAACTTAGGATGTCCTGGGAGAAATGGACTCAAGTCATCAGGCTTAGCGGCAAGTGTCCTTATCCATGAGCCATCTGACTAGCCTGTCCATTTCCTATAACACCAAAGTTAGGACTGATTAGGGGCAGCTCCCATTACAAAAGTCAATCATAGGTATAAAATGTTTAATAACTGTATTCTGTAAGTCAGTTTAGACTCATTTTCTGAGTGCCCATTACTGTGTAGAGACCAGAAATATGAGGCATGAAACTTAAGAGGATGACTAACACAGTATGACTTTATGATGTGTAGCGTCTCTGAGCGTTGGGCCATAAGAAATGCTGCACAGAGGAGGTGGAGACACTTTTGCTAATATGATGGACATTCTCTATCAGGTGAGGAGGCTGTGGCGGGGAAGAAGATGAGTGCAGGAGCAAGTCACAGGAACAGAACAGATGCTTGTGGGTAGTCAGCTTGACTAGGACAACATAGGCATCGAGAGACCCAAGGAGGCTGCATAGCCTGACAGCCAGGGCTGAGTTTGATTTTGAGGTTTGATAGGTTGGTAACCTTCATTAAGAGGTTAAAATATTATAAGACATAAAATAAATAAGCCTGGCCCCCTAACTATCACTACCCATTTGAGACTCAGTCAGGATGTTTTAAATGTATAAACTTGGCTATCTGCAGTTTTTTACTCACTACATACTGGCAATCTTCCTTCAATGCCACTGGGAGCTGCTTTGTAAATATTTCACTGTACAGACATATTATCATTTGTTTACCAGATTTTTGCTCTAGTAAACCCCAATAGCAATGAATGTACCTGTAAGTACATCTTCTATAAGATGAATTCTTTTCTGTGAGCCCCTGGACCAAAGGCTCTAGGCTGTACTGAGTTGTCCTCCCACTAATGATATATGTAACTCCCAAAGCTTCACCTTCAGTTCTTTTCCAAATTCAAATTTTATGCCAATCTGATGGTAGCTGGACCCTTGAAAGTATACTTTTGATTTCCATTTCTTTTCTCTTGAGTGTGAATGAACACATTGCTCATGCTTGCCAAACACCGATGCTCTTTTGTGAATTCTATCTTCACACCTTTGCTCCTCTGGATCAGGGTTCTTAGCATTTTCCTACTGACTTCTGTGCACTCTCTGCAATGTGGGGATATCACAGTGGTCTAAGAATTTGCTGACGGATGGTGTTTTTCATCCTAGAATAGCACTGAGAGTTTTGGCAGGGGTACCAGCTGAGGAGATGCAGTTTTAAATCAATTACAAATCAAGAAAAGCTCTGAATAGGGTTATGACAGACAGTAAGAAATATGTTTAAGAACTCCGGTGATGGACAAGATAAACTGGGACAAAAACCCCCTCCAAAAACAAAAACAAAAGCAAACAAGGACAAAGATGAACTCCAAGTTTCTAACAGGAAACAAAGACTGAGGGTACCCCTTATAGATGGAAAGGAAGAGCCAATTGGGAGGCTGATAATTCATTTTTGTGGTTTCTGACTTGGAAATAGTAGTAAATCCTCCCCAAGAAGGTGATTTACAGGTTGTGCAAGATGCAGGACCCAACAGGAACCAGGCTGGGGCTTCTGGGAATCATCTCCAGAGAAGTGATAGCTGAAGTCAGAGGAGGTGAGCACACAGCAGAAGCAAAGAGGGGAAGTGAAGCCCAGAAAGTCAAAGTGAGGACACACTCAGAGGAAGAGGAAAAGCATATAATGCAAGAGTAAGCTTAGAGCTCAGGGATTTGCAAGCTGCAGCCAGTACACCAAACCCAGCATGAAGCCTGTTCTTGTAAATAAAGTTAATTGGAACATAGCCATAGCCAGTTTGGATAGATTATCTATCACTGCTTCTTACCATGTGGAAACTGCTGAGCAGTTGTGATAGTGTGCATGGCCTGCAAAGCCTTTTTTTTTTTAACCATCTTACAGAAAGTTTGATAACCCCTGATGAAGAGGGAAAAATAGTTGGGTATAATCAAATGGCATGTGCAACAATAAACAGAAAAACAAACAGAGGAGATGTAATAGGTTGCCTTGCAAAGTTTATGTATTACACTGATTACAAAGGACATTTTAAGAATAGAAAAAATATTCTTTCAAGGTCAGTAAAGAATTGTGCTGGGATTCTGATGGGGATGGCATTGAATCTGTAGATTGCTTGTGGCAAGATTGCCATTTTTATTATGTTTATCCTACCTATCCAAGAGCATGGGAGATCTTTCCATTTTCTGGTATCTTCTTTAATTTCTTTCTTTAAAGACACAAAGTTCTTGCTATATAGGTCTTTCACTTGTTTGGTAAGCATTACCCCAAGATACTTTATGTTGTTTGTGGCTATTGTAAAAGGTGATGTTTCTCTGATTTCTTTCTCAGCCCCTTTGTTGTCTGTATATAGTAGGGCTGCTGATTTTTTTGAGTTTATCTTGTATCCTGCTAGTTTGCTGAAGGTGTTTATCAGAAGTAGGAGTTCCCTGGTAGTTTTTTTGAGTTGCTTATGTAAACTATCATATCATCTGTAAATAGAGAAACTTTGACTTCTTCCTTTCCAATTTGTATCCCCTTGATCTCCTCTTGTTGTCTTATTGCTTTAGCTAGAACTTCAAATACAATGTTGAAGAGATATGGAGAGGTCAGCCTTGTCTTGTTCCTGATTTTAGAGGAATCGCCTTAATGATCCATATCCATGCAACAAAGAGATCTGTTCACCTATGTTCATAGCAGCATTATTTGTAATAGCAAGAACCTGGAAGCAACCTAGATGCCCCTCAACTAAAGAATGGATAAAGGAGATGTGACACATCTACACAATGGAATACTACTCTGCAGAAAAAAACAAAACAAAACAAAACAAAACAATGGAATCTTGAAATTCCCAGGCAAATGGATGGAACTTGAAGAAACCATCCTGAATGAGGTAACCCAGTCACAAAAAGAGGAACATGGTATGTACTCACTCATATATGGATTTTAGACATAGAGCAAAGGATCGCCAGCCTATAATTCACACAGCCAGAAAAACTAGGATACAAGGAGGATTCTAAGAGATTCATACAAGGTCCCTCACAGAAGGGGAAAGGAACAAGATCTCCTGAGCATATTAGGAGTGGGGGGGAAGTGAGTGGAGAGGGAGCTAGGAGAAAGAGAAGAGGAGGAAAGGAAAGCATGTGGGAGTAGGAAGATTAAGCCAGAGGAGGAATAGATGAGAGGAAAAAAAGAGAGCTATCATAAAAGAGGGAGCCATTATAGGTTTGAAGAGAAAACTGACTCTAGAGAAATAAATGTCCAGAGACCTACAAGACTGACCCCAACTAACAATTTGAGCAACAGTGGAAAGGCTACCATAAATGCCCTTCCCTGATAATGGGATTGATGACTAACTTATCCACCATCATAGAGCCCTCATCTAGTAGCTGATGGAAACAGAAGCAGACACCCACAACTAAACACTGAGCCGAACTGGAATCCAGATGCAGAGAGAGAGGACAAGACCAGGCTACAGAAATACACAGAGACAGCTGACCTGAACAAGGAGGAGCTAACGGACCCTCAGACTGATAGCTGGGAAATCCAGCATTGGACCAACTCAGAATCCCCTGAACATGGGTCTCAGTTAGAAGGCCTGGGCAGTCTACGGGACCTCTGACAGTGGAACCAGGATATATCCCTGGTGCACAAAAGGACTTTGGGAGCACATTCCCTATGGAGGGATACTCCCTTAACCTACAGGCTGGAGAGAAGGCCTAGTCCCTACTCCAAATAACTTGACAGATTTTATTGACCCCTCCTGGAAGGCATCACCCTCCCTGTGGAGTGTGTGTGTGTGTGGGAATGGGATAGGAGGGTGATCGGAGGGCATGGGAGGGAGGGAGAGCGAACTGGGATTGATATGTAAAATAAGAAAAAAAATTAAAAAAGAATGGAAAACTAGAGTAAAATGGCTCTTAGGAGTTGCAATGGGCTAGTTTAGTGGGTCTCTCTGGATACATGACCATATACCTCTGTGACAATACGGCTGTGTACCACCATCGTCATGGAGACTGAAACTGGGATACAGTTTCATCAAGAAAGTGAGCGACCTCACAGAACTGCTGAAGCAATGTACCTGGGTCTCAGAACTAGGTCTTACCAATCAGGTTTTTGAAAATAATGATGTGACAGTGTGTACTTATTCACTGTGTACTACTGCAGGACTCCTGACAGCAGAGCACTCGGCTTGCTCCAGTCATGCAGGCTGCCTCCATCCTATCACTGAAGTAAGACCATTTCCTGGATACTGCTGCTGCCTGCAAAGAGACTGAGGTATGGGCAAACAAGAACATAGCGCTGTTCAAGGAACAGATCTGGGGAGACCAGGGACAGAATGACGGTAACTATGAAGAAGTAATATTCTGTCTAATTGCCATATGTCAGTCATCAATGGAGAAAATGCCTCCATCAGACTGCCTGTGGGCAAAGTGGAGCACTTTCTTAATTCGCTATTGATGTGGGGAGGTTCAGCTCAGCGCAGGTGGTGCCACCCCATGGGTAGGTGGTCCTGGATGGTCTAAAAGCCTCATGCATACAACGATGAGCTCTGTGTAAAATACCCTTCCCCTTTAAGACTTAAGTGTTGCCTCTTCTGTGATGTCACAGAGTGAGGAGCCCATGTGAACTGTGTTCCTGTCCTCAGTGACATAATCCTGAGACAGCCCCTCACTCACATCTTGGGGTAGAAACCAGGGTCTGCAGATTCTAGGGAGATTACTGGGTGCTTTTACACAGGGGGTAACTGACAGACAATACACCACTCTCAGAAAGAAACAAAAGTGAACAGTAGACTGCATAAATAAATAGCAAGGAAGAGATTATAAATACCCTCAATAGCAGGCACATCTGTTGGTAAACATGTTAACCACAAGCTTTTCAAAAGAGTTTGTGGCTTTCCAGACTTCAGGAATGTAGAGTAGGACAGGTGGACCCATGATTAGATTATTTTTTTTCATAACCCAGACTGTAAGAGTCTCAAGAATAAGAATTTATTAGGTATGTTTTGGTGGAAGTTTTAAAAGTATGCTGGACAGAGCTGAGTGTTGGTGATGCACGTCTTTAATCCCAGCACTTGGGAGGCAGAAGCAGGAGGATCTCTGTGAGTTTGAGATCTACAGAGCGAGTTCCAGGACAGGCTCCAAAGCTACACAGAGAAACCCCGTCTCAAAAATACAAAAAAAAAAAAAAAAAAAAAAAAAAAAAGAAAGGATGCTGGACAAATGAGTGTTCTTCCCTGGAAAACCAAGTCTCTAATAACTAGTGATATCACTGTAGCCTCAGGTTTAACTTATGGCAGCGAGCTGGCAAATATTTGTGATAACAGATATGGTAAAATAACTCTTATCTTTTAAGAATTATGTGTCATTATGGCATTTTTAAATATGATTTGTCTTTATGGGTTCCCCTCCCCATGAACCTTTACACCCCCAGCAGACTCCTTTCAACTCATATGTCACATGGGAGGAGCCTTATAAAATAGACCTTGCCTCATCAGGCAGAGTCTAATAGAGTACTACCTTGTATGTGTGGACAACGGGACTTCCACGCTCCTGGGAGGTGCCTGCAGAAGGCTGTAGCCAGAGCCAAGTTCCCGAGTGTGTGTTAACATTATCCTGTGAGCTCACAGACGTTCGTGTGAGGAAATGTTAGGGATTGTTCTGTAGGATATTGTGGACACTCCTATGCCCCACCCCCAGCACCACCAGAGCTGGAGTATTGAAAGTTCTTCATTGAGAGGCCAGATGTCCAGGCAGAGGTTCAAAATTAAGAAGAAATGTTGTCACAAGTGCCACTTGCAGACGCAGAAAAGAGCTTTGAAAATAGGGATGCTTTCTCATTTGACTCAAGTTCTTGAGATGAGGTTGGCTGCCAGGAGGCCACCTAGAAATGTGCTGTGTTACCAGAAGGCTTGAGAGGGAAAAGCAACATTTCATAAGCTGGGGCAATTCTCACTGCACTAAGAGCTTATGTAATCTATTTCCAAAGAATAAAATTACAAGCCTCTTTGAGGGATTTTAATATCATTGAGACATAGAAAGAAATTTTGCCCTAGCCTCAAATGGCTTCCTTTGGGACCTGTTCACTCTTTAATTCTTGCCTTTCCTCTGTGTATGTCCTAAGACACAGAAGAAAGTGGCATTTTCTTTGTGCCCTCCTGAATTAGGATTAATAATGCTAAGAATAGAGTTTTCTACCCTACCCAAGAAGACTTGCCTGTTCCCTCAAAAGGAAGATATTCACAGTATCCTAAGTGTCATTTTCCTAGAAGATAAGCAGTGACAGTGTAGCAGTGAGTTTTGACCTTGCTTCAGAGTGAGGGGAAGCAGTGACAAGAACGAGCAAAGGGGGGGAGGGGAGAAGCTCTCAAGTCCCTTCCTGCTTCCCCTCCAGTTCTTGCCTCTGGCAAGTTTTTACTGCATTTCAAAACTCTTTATTCAGTGGACAAAATCTTTCAAGCTGTTTGAAAAATACTTTTGAGTCTTTAAAACACTGCTTTGTATATAGGAAACCAGAGAATAATGGATGAGGCTGTGAGGGACAGTCATTACAAGAATAGGAGAAACATATTCCTGGGAATCAATGGCTTGGCCCTCTCTGCACTCTATAAGCCTGGAGTGATTGTGGCTAATTTTATTACAACATTGTCCAAAAAATAATGGCATGTGGTTAACCAACAACTAGAAAGTACATAGAATGTTTAGCGTTTTTAATAGTTAAGAATGTAATAAGTGTATGAAATTTTTGTAACTTTAATAATTCTGAACTATATTAGAGATAGTTCAAAGGCAATATAATAAGCACAATGATTGACAAAACATATAAATTTTAGCCTCACAACCAAAATTATTGAATAACCCCTATCATATTCTTATGTATACATGTGTGTGGCTATACACATCTATAATTCCTATCATATTCTTATGTGTACATGTGTGTGAATGTACACACATAGATATGCATAAAGACCTAATAATGAGTTCATTTTATTACATGTGGTGTCTTCTTTTAACTGACTTCTCTGTAACAGAAATGTGATCTCTGGTTAACCTTTGGAATCCAAAAGACCACCTTTTTACTGTTCATCAGCATTCATTTCATACCTATTTTTGTTAGAGTTTCTATTGCTGTGATAACCACCATGAAAAAAGCAACATGGGGAGGAAAGGGCTTATTTCAGCTTACAAGCCTTGGGTCACACTCCATCTTTGGGAGACATCGGGGCAGGAACTCAAGGGAGGGGTCTGAAGATAGGAACCCTGATGCAGAGGCGCTGGGGAACACTGCTTACTGGTTTGCTCCCCATGGCTTGCTCCCTAGTTCTGGAGATTGTGGCTTGGCATGGATGCGGAAACTCACTAGGCAATGGGAAGCATGGCACTAGTCAAGCAGTTCTCAAAGGCTTTGGCTTTAAAATCTCATCCCTCTTCATTCTTAAAAAGGAACCATCCCAGGGCCAGCAAGATCACTGGGAACAGGTGCCCTCCACCAGGCCTGATGATACAGTTCAGTCTCTGTAACCCACAGGGTGGAAGGTGAGAAAAGATGTCCTCTGATCTCATACTGTAATGTGGAATCTGAGACTCTCATGTGTGAACTTCCAATGCAGTTACAATAAAATCCCTTGGTCTATTTTGTGCATCGAATGGATCTTTTACTCATGAAGGGCTTTGTAGCACCAGGCATTGATCATTTAAAAAACAGGTATAATGAGTCATATAAATCTTTCAACTAGAGATGCTTCATTCTCTTCCTGCTCCTTTCTTGCCTCTTACAAAGTCACCGATCTCATCAGAAAACTTTAAGCATTGCCAAGCTGTCAAGCTCACAACAGTGATACCAGTTTTCCAAAATTCTAACTTATTGCTTGAAAGGGCAAATTTTATTATTAGCAACAATACAGTCAGTTGTTATCCTTGACATGTCAGGCTCACTTCATTTATTTTCAAGAACATGCCTGTCAGGTACTAGAGTGAATAAACACAGGTTGTCAATCCTTTCAGAACAATAGAGTTCAGCCCACACTTGGTGCAGAACTGCCTTTCCTTAAGACAACCGACTGGCTTCAATAGGTGTCAGAAGGGCTTGATGTGCACTTCGTGTTATGATGAAGAGTGCTGTCTCAGGACCTGGGATTTAATACATAGGCATTTGGTTGCTTCCTCTTTGTTTCAAGCACATGCGTGGAGAAGGAAGAAACCGCAACCAGGATGGTTGCTTTGGACCAGCAGTTTCATCTACCAGTGCCACTGCACAAACACTGAAATGCATGCACAGTGATGCGTCTGTGATAATATGAAAACAGCTGGACCTGAGGGATCAAGGAATGGGGGAGGGGCCACCTCAGAAATGCAGGTGTAGATGAGTGGTTCTCCATTAGGAGACCAAGTTCAGCAAATGGAAAGCTACTGACAGACTTTAAGCTGCAGTCAATATGCTAATATTTGTATTCTAGAACTGTCACTTTATCATCAGTGTGAGGGAACAGAGCTATGGGCAGTAATTAGAAAGGAGAAATTATATGCGGCAGGGTCAGAGAGGATGCGTTCTGAGTGAGAGTACAACAAGTGACAGAGGAATGAGATGTGTATCTAGAGACATGTAGGAGTTGTTCCAAGGACTGACTCATGAGAGATAAAGTCAGGGAAGAATTCCTTCAAGGGGACTCTCACCGGGGTAACTGGGCACACCATGGTGTTTTGATTCTGATATCTGATACTAGAAGAAGAGTAGCTTGGACTTGGGGAGAGCAAGAGAAGAAAATTCAGTCTCGTAAGATGTCTACTTTGAGTCACCCATGGACTGTCTGAGTGGAAATGTTCAATGTGGCTAGAAATGTGGGCTAAAACAGGGTATGGCTGCACATTACTTCAATCCCAGTATGTAAAAGGCTGAGACAGAAGGCTACTTAAGAAGATTCTGGTCAAATTGTCAAAAAGTAAACAGGTTGTAAGTGCAGGGCAGACATCTTAAAGCTGGGAATTCACTTTGTGTGGAAGTTCACATCAAGGGATGAGATTGTCAGGGACAGCACGGACAAGAGGCCTACATGTGGTGTGAAGAAAACTATTACTAAGTGTGAAAGAAGGGAGAGAAGAGGGAAACTAGAAATGGAAATGAGGGATGTGTCAGTTAGATGACCTGGGAAGGTGTTGCTATGGAAACAGAAGCCCTTGGAGTCCAGTTTTTGTACATCAAAACCACAGTCCACAGATGTTCTGAGAACGGGAATATAATTTCTCTGCCCTACTGTTGCAGACACAAATGAGCAAAGGTGACAGTGGTATTTCCACCACTCTCTTCCATCTCTAGGATCTAGCATGAAGGGGACATCCAGGGAAGCTACAAATCTGAGAAGATTGTGAAGACACACAGAGTGGGCCATCTCCAGCTAAAGACTGGATCAAATTGACAAGAGTGCAGGAGCTCTCCATCACTGGCCCCCAGGCACCCTGCACAGGACCAAAGCCTGGGAGTAAACAGCTTGGAATTTGGGGACTGTCATGCAGTATCATTGTGGCAGCTACTGATCAGCACAAGTGACTTGTTAATGTTATAAAGAAATCAATCAGGATTTTAAAATCAGATCACTGACAGTTTCCATCTAAGACCAAATAAGTGAGCAAATAGGAGCAAAACATTTGCAGGTGGGGTGGATATCTAACTACACTGGGTTTTTAGCTCAGTGGGATAGCATGAACCTAGAATTCGTGAGGCCATGAGTTCAATGCCCAACACACACCCAAACCACACAAACCCAAGTAGAAGCCAGGAAAGGTTTACTAACATAAAGACACAAGGTAGCCATGTTGATAAAATACAAACACTATCAAAAGTCTGTGTTCAGTGAGGAAAAGACTCTGGAAGGAACTACAGTGGCTCAATGCCAAGGCCTGCCATGGTCCCCAGGACCTCTTTATGTGATGATTCATTCCCTCCCCACAGATGACTGTGATGGATTTTCCTTGATCACATAATGTGTCATTCTCATTGGGAGCTAGGGTTTACTTCTTTTGACTGATTCAGTACTGGCTTGGTGACTTGTCTTGGCCAGCAGAATGTGGCGGTGGTGATTATGCCTCTTCCTAGTGCAGCTTCTTCACATTTCTGAAGGCCCCTCTGCTAGTCTTTGTCAAGGAGGCTCAGTAACCATCTCAGACATTCCAGCCTCAGGTAAGCTTTCTCTTAAATGAAACCCAAAGATGCACTGGATACAAAAGAGACATTCAGCTGCCCCTTCCCATTTCTTGATCCAAGAACTATAGGCATATAATAAAATTGTTCTAAGTCATCAAGTTGGGGTGTACTTGGGTGGGAATCAGAGATAACCCTTACTTTTAAAATATTACATCCTTCCATTTGTTTTTGGAGGGCATGGTGAACACAGAGAAGCAAGAGAGTCCACTTGGCATGAGACTTCCATGGTGTAGGTTCTGGGGGTGGAAATCAGGTTGCCAGGTTTGGTGTGAGTGCCTTTATCCAGAGACCCATCTCCCATCCCCAAGCATAATCCTCCCTACAAGCTTGACTTTAAATGTAGAAACGAGATAAAGCAATAAATGATAAAGATTTTATTGCTTTCAAATAGTGATGCTATAATTCAAATAAATCAAGAAAATTTATATTTTAGAGAGATGGCTCAGTGGTGAAGAGATTTTTCCCCTTAGGGGACCAGGTTTGATTCCCAGCACCCACATGTGTATGCTCCTGTAATTCCAGTCCTAGGGGGATCTGATGCCCTCCTCTGACCTATGTGGGTACCAGTACAAATGTGCTGCAAGGATACATGTGCACGGAAAACACCCATACACACAAATAAAACAAGAAATTCACCACACACCCACTTTTCAGAGATCTCTAGATGTCAAATTCTGATATGTATATACTTTTGTTGATAGACATTTTTATTTGTTTTTGTGGCAAAGCATCCTGTGACCATCATATGCATACACAGTACAGTCTTCTCTGACAAGGTTTCAGTTTACTTCCTATGGTGAGAGATGGGGAGGAGGCAGAGTGCCTGGCATCGCAGGTGCCTGTCACAGAACAGAATTCAATACTGTGCCCAAGCATCTCTGACTAAAGGAAAGTATGAAACTTTAATCATTGTATTGGGATGAATTCTAGAATTGGGTCAAAGGCTATGCAGGCCTCCTGAGCCACTGTCAAATTATCATCCAAAGTATTTTACCATGCTACAGTACGCACATGGGTGTTCTCAGTGGATTCCGTAGACTGTCTTCTACCTCACATGTTCTCTACAGCACCACTTAGGTACCCACAGAAACCCACAGTTGGCTCAGAGGGCACAGGAACTGGATTTACTAATTGTCTCTAATCTCAGTCCTGAGTTTGAGAGAGCTCAGCTAATCAAGCAGAAAGTGGGGGGAAGCAGGTTTCACAATTAGCATCCTTACTATTTATCCATCATTGACTATGTCTTCAGACAGATGTATTTGGTTCCAGAAAATTGAGCTTCATGCTGACTCTGCCTCTCTCTAATTATCTACATGTGTCCTTGTATCTCTGTCTGGATGTGTAGAACCCTCAGTGTAATTAGGATATAAAATTCTCAGATTTGTTCCATCATTCAGACAGACAGAAGGGTGGAGGAGCAAGGACCTCCACCTGGGCATTTGGTCATTCCATTCATGTTCAGAGATGCACTGTAAGGACACTGAGGGAGGCCTGAAGTGACTAGCTTAGGCTCTCAAGGAAGACAGACTGTGGCTTGAACCTTGCACATCAGTTGTCAGGCAGTCTCGGGTTGAATTGGCTGTCCAATTTCAGCTTTGTCTCCCCACTGCTATGCTCAGGAAATTCTATTCTCAGGAAGACTCCCTTAACTGCTGGGGAAACTGTGGTGGGAGCGGGTGAGGTGGTGGAGAAGGCAGCTGAAGAGCTGCGGGAGGACTAGAGAGAAGCCATGAGAGCAGCCACAAGTGTTCAGGCCACAAAGACTGCCTCCACATACCTAGCAAGCTCAGATGAAATAAACTGAGAGGAATTACTCCAACTTTTGCCCCCCAAGCCCCATTCAGAAGCAGGGCCCTGTGACGAGCAGCAAGATGAGAAAAGGAAGAAAAGCTTCCAGAAGTGAGGGCAAGGAAAAGCAGTCATCACAGGTGCCTGCCTCCTCCCTGAGGGACAGGCAGGCTTCCTGATAGCTGGATACTAAGCTAGGGAGAGGAAGGCTCCTGGAAATGTCTGTGATCAGCAGAGCTAAGTGCTCTGCATTCGGCTGGGGCCAGTGGAAAATTAAAGGGCCATTTCCTTTTTAAAAGAAAGCAGGGCTACCTATTGATTTACCTTTTTTATTTTTAAAGAACTGAGTACTTCATGAATAGATGAACTGGATGTAATTTAGGTTTTAGGTAGATTTAAAAAACATTTGCTAATTTAGTAGTTTCACGTGATTAGTTTCCAAAAAGTTACAGATGGATAAAGAATCATGAAACAGATTAAAAAAAAAAAAAAAAAAAAGTGGTCAGGTCTAAGGGGTGTGATGGTGTGATGGATTGATAAATAAATTGTTTGCTAAAGAACTCAGAGCGCAGTGCTGCTGGATGATTATCACTAATTACTCGTGTGTGTGTGTGTGTGTGTGTGTGTGTGTGTGTGTGTGTGTGTGATGTAGCCAGGGAAAAAGCCAAGGAAATGAATAATAACAAATCAATTATCTTAGCAATTTTGATAGGAAAAAAGCTGTTTATACACTAAATCACAGAGCCCAAACTGAATTGTATTTCAATTATTACTGCATTTCTATTTTTTAATTAATAAGCCCCCCCCAAGTTAGGACTATGCTCTAAAGCTCAGGCTGGCCTTGAACTTAAGATCCCCCTGCTTCAGCAAGTGCTGAGATTACAGGTATGTGTCATTGTGCTTGGCTTTTTAACTATTTCTGTATTTAACTGTATAACTTTAATTTGCTACATACATTTTTTTTAAAAACATGTTTATTTTATGTGCATTGGTGTTGTGCCTGCATGTATGTGCGTGTGAGTGTGTTGGTTCCCTTGGAAATGGAGTTACAGATGGTTGTGAGCTGACATGTGGGTGCTGGGAACTGATCCCTGATCTTCTGGAAGAGCAGCCAGTGCTTTTAACTGCTGAGCCATTTCTCTAGCCCCAGTCCATATGCTTTAAGCATATGCTATGTACATATCAACTCCCATCACCCAAATTCAGTCTGTGATTTGGGGTGGGTCTGAAGTTATGATTAAATGGCTTTTCCCTTTTATCATGCAAATGGTTTAAAACTATAAGACTATTTTAAAATAGTAATTGTGCTAATTACAATTCTTTCAAGGTTATTTTAATCCTTTAAAAATAATGCTAAGGAGCGACTGTTGCTAGGGGTAACCTAACTCATGTTTTCCCCTGCTTATACAATGGGATCCACTTGCTTATTTAAAAATTGGAAATTACCGACCACTTGGTTATTTGGACATAAGTAGAAGAGATATCTACTTAAAACAAAACTTTTATGTAACAAACAGTTTAAACAGACTCCACAGTTCAGTTCATGCAATGGAAACCGTTAACAGGCCAATGGCACCAACTGTAAGTAAAAATGGGTATGTGTAAGCTAAAAGGGCTTGGAAGATAGTTTTAAATGGCCAGATCATGGAAAAAAGTTTTTTCCTTTTTGTCTCGTAACCGATGGGAGGGCAAAAGTCTCACAAATAGAAATAAATAGGCAACAGGTTATTAACCAAATCTCAAGTCTTCACCTGTAAAGTGAGGAGGTTGGTTGTGCTGGTCTCAAAAGGGTTTTCTACCTCTTAAAGCTTTTGATTGTATTCAATACCATCTAGGCTTAGAAGTACATAAATACATGTATATATATATTTTTTTCTTTGCTCTGTATGATTACTGTACATGTTTTAAGTATTGTTATAACAAAGTCACTGAAAATAACCTTTTGCTGGGCGTTCGCTAAACTGATTTGTTCTCCTTTCAGCCATATTTATAAAGGTTTCCTGACAGTGCTCCTCACTGATGAAACACAGCGTGATGCAGACACTTACAATAGCATCCACTACTATGAAGCCGAGGGAAAGGCTGCTTTGAGGTCCAACTGCCTCTCACCTAGAGGATCAGGTCCAGGGAGTTTTCTGTTGCTATTAAGGTGTGACTGGTTCTCTGAAGCCATTTAGAAACAACCAAAGTTCTCAGCAGCAACAATCAACCCTGTGCTGTGTCAAAGCACATCAGATGGCTGGCATTCCATGCCTGGAACAAACGCTATTGCTCATTATTTGAATACATAATGAAAGGAAGAACGGAATGGAAATTGGAATCTGACTTCTGAATGTGCTAGGCAGCAGTCCTGAGCTGGGACACTCATTCTAACTTCAAGAGACAACTCCAAAGTAGTTCTCAAGAGAAAAGACGAGGTATTTTTCAAATATCTGTTCAATATGAATGGGTAGGGGTTGCCAAAAATGACTTTATGCTGGCATGCGATCTCTTGGAGGGAAGTCAGCCTGAGTCACTGGATACATCAAAGGTAGAAAGCCCAGTGAATGGAATTACTGCGGGCTGTGTGAGCAGGCCAGATACCTGTGTTCATCTGCCCACGGCTGTGGTTTCAGCCTCCTTTTAATTACATTAAAGCAGCTGGTACCACTGGTTACTGCAGTCTTTAGATTACCTTGATTGCTTGGTCATTATCTCTAATCAGCTGCTGCTTCTCATCTTCAAACTTTTGTATGACATCCTGGAGCCGCCTCTCTGCAGCAAGCTGCTGTCGACTGCTCTCCTCTTTCAGGGAGGAAATGGTTGTCTGAAGCTCTGCTATGATCTAAAATGAAAACAGCATGCTGTAGCTTCAAATTCTCCACGAGAGGCATCTAGTTTATATGTATTTATGCTTAACAAAGGAATGAATTTGGCAAAACTCTATTCCACAAACTGAACATTTTCAATTAACATATCACTCAGGATAATGCAAGAAATTCCACACAATAAAAGACTACAATAAAACTGTGAATGGTGAACAACTGCTGAACCAAATATATTTGGAAGGCATTTCCACTCTAACATTCCACAATATTTACTCACCAGAAGAAAGAACATCTGTGATCTCAAAAAAATGAAAAGAGTCAGACTGCATTTTACTGAGAAATAAAATTCTTAAGAGTGAGGAAGGCTGGTCTGACTTTGTAAGACTTTGTACAACCACCACCACCACCACCACCACCACCACCACCACCACCACCACCACCATCACCACCACCACCACCACCACCATCACCATTATCACCACCCATCACCATTATCACCACCACCACCACCATCACCACCATCACCATCACCACCATCACCACCACCACCATCACCACCATCACCACCACCACCACCACCACCATCACCACCATCACCACCATCACCACCACCACCACCACCACCATCACCACTACCACCAACACCACCATCACCACCACCACCATCACCACCATCACCACCATCACCACCACCACCATCACCACCATCACCACCACCACCACCACCACCATCACCACTACCACCAACACCACCATCACCACCACCACCATCACCACCATCACCACCACCACCACCACCACCATCACCACCATCACCACCACCACCATCTATCACCATCATCACCATCACCACCATCACCACCACCACTACCACCAGCGCCACCCACAAGCACCACCCTGATTTTTCATGGTCATGCTCATTCTTTATGGTTACCCGATTCCACACAATAAGTTTTGGGAATTAACTAATGTTATGGACTGTGCTGAGATTTAAAGTTCTTTTATTATTTGCTACTGTGACATAAGTATGATTATTACCTCCCTCTTTCAAATTAGCAAACAGAGGCAAAGAGGTTAAACATTTTATATTGTTGAAGATGATGGACAAGAATTGAAGCCCACATTCAGCTTCATTTTCTAATGTGCCAATTCCATTTTTGTTTGGTATCAAAGAGAAGTTCATACTTCCAAATAGGCTGCCTCCTTCCTAAATGCACACTCGTGAAAGTTTATTCTGGCTCGGACAGTGCCCTTCCACAGGGACTTCTGCAGCTCTCTCCACACTCAGGAGTTTGTTCCCTCCAGGGTAGGGTTCTGCCACCTTCTCAAATTAACAACTGATGAGGGACGCAGTGGCCCACTGAGAATGAGTGCATCTCTTCCTTTGCTTTGGACGCAGCCATTTCCTTTCAATCTCAACAGCGAGGATTGTTTTTGAAAGCAGGAAATGGTTGTTTCTCTAATAAAAGAAACAGTACTAGTGCTCACAATACAGCTCTGTGAGAAGGGCTTAGCTGTCTTTCTTGATGTCAGTTTCTCACAAAACAGGAGCACAGCATCAAAAGGCAAAGCACTCAGACCTATATAGACGGCCATAAAAGCCAAGTGCTATAGAAATATTAGTTGTCACAATGGACATGCACAGAATATTATTACGATAAAAATGGAGTGTTCACACTTAGTGCGCAAATTCACTGCAACAAAGTTTAAAATTTAATCAAATGCTAAGATTATCTTGAAGAAATTCATAAAATCAGTATGAGAATATTAAATGGGTCCTCTGCTGGGAGTGGAGAAATTCACTTACTGAGAATAGAATACTGTTCATCTATTTTAAGAATTTTGATTAAATGTTGCTCCTGTGCAATTACTTTTCATAGCACACCTGCCATACACAGTAAAGGTTGAATTCCTATAGTAAATATCAAAAACCAAAGCACAGAAGAACCAGCTCCTAGTCACAGGGCCAGAGAGGGCAGGGAGAGAGTCAGATTCCCTCAACCTAGCATGAAATTGAAGACTGATATGTTTAGGAACACCAGGCCAAACAGTAAACACAGCTTAATATTTCAGGGTCCCCAGCTGAGAAAAACAACTTCAGAGACGCGGGGAGTTTAACTCTGTAGTGTACGTGTAGCTCTCTGCAATTTTATCACATGTGTAGACTTGGGTATCCATCATAGTCATGTAATCTACTTTTAAAGCACAAGGTATTTATTTTACTTTTAAAAACACTGTTATTGTGCAAATCAGTATTGAGTAGAAACAGGAGGATTAGGAGTTCAAGGTCAGTTTAAGCTACTTGGTGAGTTTAAGACTGATTCGGGCTACATGAGACCTTGCTTTGAAAATAAAAGTAAGATTGAGATTAGTATAGCTTAGACTGAATATAAAAATATTTGGAGGTATTTAAAATTATTTTAAGGGCTCAAGATCAGGATATTCCTCATTTTTAGAAGATTCTGGACAATGCATACAATGTAGGTTTTGGAAGGAACTATACATGACATTCTAAGGAAGGGACACTTGTTTTTATGTTTTTTTATGGTGAGGGATAATGAGATTTCTATGGGGGAAAGTAAGATTACATTTGGAAAGCTATTTTTAAAACTTATAAAGGTGACATAAGGGAATGTCAAAACACTATGGCTAGACAAGTAGGTTGGTTAGTAGGTAGGATGACACTGTGTCACCTAAAAAAAGATTTAATGTTCCAAATTAAGAAGTAATTAGAACACCAGGCTAGCAGACATGGTTTAGGTTAGGAACACAACATGAATCTTTACGTCTATTTATGTAGACTTTGGAGTACAAGAAAACATTTTTCCACCTTAGCTGAGTGCATATATCACTAGCACTAAATAATTTCAAGTAATTGATGGGAGATGTCATTCTGTAAATATGTTTCTCATATTGGTTAATGGATAAAGCACTTTTGGCCAATAGGAAAGCAGAATAGGGGGGACTAGGAGACTAGGAGGAGAGAGGAAGAAGTAGGGAGGAGTTTCCAAATGTAGGACCAATAGGGTGGAACTCCGGGCCCTCTCTCCAGTAAGATAAGGCCACGTGGAAATACTAAGATTAATAGAAATGAGTTAATATTTAAGGCAGAGCTAGCCAATAAGAAATACTAGTAACAGGCTAACAGCTTTATATCTAATGTAGCATCTCTGTGTGTTATTTGGGGCTGGCACTTAACAAGTAATGAACTATAATGGTGAATTAAGTAGTTAGACATCATGGTAAATAAAAAATATCATCACCAGGAAAAAATAAATCAACATAGTTCAGCCTTTTCATAAGCACTAGTAAAAAGTTTTTGGAAAAAAAAAGAAATTGCTTATATCTAATAATAATTGGGAACCTCCAGTTTGTGTAGAATCATAACTAAAGATTATAAAGTAAAATGTCACTAAATGTTTACCCTGCACTTATTTCATAGTAAGGAGTGAATTAGGACATTTTCATGTAGACATGGAAAAATTAACCATGAAAGCAATAATGGTTTCTAATGATTGTTAAGCAATGTAACTTCGTGTATTTATTAGGATCTTACTTAAAGTCTTTACAAAATTTAAAATAGAGATTAAGTTTCACCTTTTAGTTCTATTTTTTTTTTCAGACTGTGGTACAGTTTTAGACTTGTAAAATTCTTCCTCTAAGTTCAATAGCCAACAAAAACCGTACCTAGAAAAGACAGGAAGGCACTGGGTTCCTCACAAAATACAGGAAGGAAGAGCCTGTTGCTACCCTCAGCATGGTCCCTGGACACAGTAGGGGCATGTGGCATACTTCATGGGCATTAATATGCACCACGAAGAAGAAGCTGGCCAGGGTAGTGCCTAGGGTTGATTGGCAGTGGGTGGGTCTGCTGGCAGCTGGTCTTCTTCAGTATTTTAGCAAAATGATACTACCTTGTTTTGGCAAATGGAGAGTAGAGAACTGAGCTGAGTTTAGAGACTATGTTAAAACTGAGAAGGCAAGTTAATAGCTAATATTCAGACAAAAATAACAAATATGCTTGGTGATATTTTATGACCTAATAAAGCTTTCCTGAAGACGAGAAAAGTAAAGCAGCCAGCCAATATGTCTTACCTCTACCTCAGACTGAAAGGGGGATCTGGTCTCCAGGAACCCTCAGATTGAATCCCACTGCACTGCTCTCCACCAAATCTCAGATTACCTAGACTGCTCCTGTCTTCTCCCACCTTATATGCCTCTCTAGTGCTGGGATTAAAGGCATGCCATCTCAGGTGCTGGGATCAAAAGTGTGAGCTCTGTTTCTCTTTTAGACTGAGTCACTCTCATGTAGTCCAGGGTGGCCTTGAACTAACAGAAATCCATCTGCCTCTGTCACCTGAGTGCTTGGGTTAAAAGTGTGGCCAGCACTGCCTGTCCTCTATGGCTAACCAGCGGCTTACGTATGTGACTGACTAGTAGCTTATTGTGTGTGTGTCTAACTAGTGGCTTTAGCTCTGCACTCTGATCTTCAGGCAAAGTCATATGTTTATTAGATCATAAACAAAATACACCACAAACATGTGACTGAACTAGCTGGAGATCATGCATCCCTGGCTGCTATGGTGAGGGCTGTATAGGCTCACAATGGGGACAGTTGTTGAGTGTGCCCGGGCTTAAGTGCACATGGTCTTCTGGGTCCAAAGCTTGATCAGATTTTAAGATCAAATAACTCCCGTGATAGGAAGAAAAGATGCAGATATTTTCCCAATTTAAACTGCTGTTCGCTTGAGTGCCAATGAACCCATCACTCAATTATTCACATTAGTACTGTTCTTGAGAGGAAGATTTTTAAACCCTGATGAACACAGTGGAGCAGCTTTGCTTCTGGTACTTTCACCAGCTTGATGAGATATGCAGCAGAGACTCCAGTAAACTTGCATCTGGAAGCATAAACAGCCCACATCTCATTTTTTTTAAAGGTTCATTTAAAAATAATCTGTTTCTCAGCAGTGACTGGCACTGTAACTGATGTCTTCAAATGCCAGTTCATGGCTATAAATACTTGCTGCATCAGACATGGGTAGACTATTATCAGTGTAAGGCTGTCTTCCACTTGACATCCTATGTATTTTTTTTTTTTTTTGGCATTGCATCCCTCTTTAGCTTATAAAATGATTACAGTGCATGATAGTCACAGGTTATTTCCCATGCCCTTCTCCTTGATGTCGTGAAGAAAAATAGTAAGCTTGTATGTTTCCAAATTTTGTGGAGAAATTTCATCAGTTCTTAAACACCCCAAAGCACAGTGTCTGATGAAAAATTATTCTTTCTTGTAGACTTTTTCCTTGGCTCCTTTCTTCCTTTTCCTGTTGCAATGTTCATACACCTGAGGTTGCTAACAGTTACTAAATGTACAATCAAGGCAGTGTGTGCTTTGGACATTAGTTTTATTTACTATTTAAAACCATCTCAAAGGGTAAGTACTGATTTCCTATTTGACTAATGGGGAAACTAAATTCCAAAGGTGGCAGGCAAACTTGCTCAAGGTCACACAAGTGGTAGGACTGGTTGGTATTTCGACCCAGGTCTGTGGCTTTCTTATATGCTACCACTTAATTTGCTTTAATACTTAACCTACACTTTCCTGTAGGTAAACCCAAGGCTCCTGTTTACAGCCTTGTTAGCTACACATTCTCATTAGTCAGCTTCTATCTCACTGTCTGTATCCTCCATTTCAAATAAAGCAAAAATAAGCACTATGCCAAGTTGCAATTTTTCATGTTTCTGTTTAAACTTTCATTTGGGAGTGTTAAGATTTCTTTCAGCTGGTTATAAGCATTGTTTTCAGCAGATTAACAAGGACATCTCTCCCCGAAGGGCTGGAATAATGGCAACCAAGCCACAATCATCTCTCACATAAACACATATGACTATTCAATTAAACAAAGACTTCTGGCTTTCCTAATGGCATGAGAATTACACATCATGTTCATTTTAGAAATAATTACAGAATTGACATCTCCTGCTAACTAAATTCAAAGTTCTGCTGTATTGGGAAGGTAAAGCTTTGGGCCAGGCGGGCATGTCAAAGGTCAGGATTGCCACTTTGAAGTCAGCCCCAGGCTGAGCCCTGGCTTAGTCACTTGCTAACTCCTATGATCTCATCTCTCTGATCTCAGATTTCTGCATCTACTGCTGAGCTACAGTCCCAGCCCTTAACGCTCCGTTTTCTCAACTGGAAAAATGCGGGCGAGGAGGAAGACCAAAGGAAGTCACTAGGCTTGTGCCCGGAGAGCTTGGGTACTATCATCTGCTCTGTTGTTCCTATTATCAGGCAACTCATAAAATGGAACATGCATTTCAGTTTACATGCCATTGTACATAGGCCATGATACTAAAGGCAACTTAAAGTCATTAGACATGAACACTATAAAACTAAATGGCTTAGTTATCCATCTACAAAATGAAGGTAAATAGTGTTTTCTTGTTCTAGCACAACTTACTGAACTCCCTAACTGAAGCCATTGGAAAACAGGACAACCCATTGCCCTTCTAGCAGAGGCAGCATTTAACTGTTAGCCTTCCTTACAGTAAAACCTTTGGAGTCAACAACACACAAGTGATGGGTGCAGGGATTCTTTTCCCACCCTCTAAAAGGAGCCAAAGTTGAGCTGACAATTAACCTAGAATTGTCTGTCATTTTGAATTAGTAACTAGCTCATGGGTGCAACAAATTAGAATATTGAAAAGAAAAAAAGCACAGATGTTATCAACCTGCTTACATCACAAATGTAGGTGTGTATCCCCTGCCTTGTGAAATGTCTTTCAGCCCGGGCTTGTTCAAGTGTGCCAGCTGGTTTTACAACATTTTACACTCTCTTCTGTTCTCTTCTTCTCCTCTCTCCTCTCCTCTCCTCTCCTCTCCTCTCCTCTCCTCTCCTCTCCTCTCCTCTCCTCTCCTCTGCTCTCTTCTTTCTCTCCTTTCTTTCTTCCCTGTGTGTGTGTGTGTGTGTGTGTGTGTGTGTGTGTGTGTGTGTGTGAACATGAAGCTGTGTGTGTTGGTTCAAATAGCTCAATATGCACAATTGTTTCTGATTTTAATAAGATGAAGATATTAAAATCATTTTATTTATCTATCAATCAAAATATAACATGAACCCCCTGTGAAAGCCTGACAAGAATTTTATTTAACTCTGAAGTATAAAGGTTAGCTATGTTGGTTTCATTTCTGCTTTTTGTTTGGGATTTACTGTTTTGTTGTGTCTTTAACCTATGCTTACCTGGGAAGATTTGGCAAGCTTCTGAGTGTATTCCTTCTCGATCTGCTTCAGCCTGCTGTTGGCCTGCAAAACACACGTACACGAACACACACACAGTGACCTGTGAGCTTGGTATCTCTTCCACATGCCTATCACCAGGCAGCTGGGATGCCTGCCAGCTGCACCGCCCTTCTGGGCAGCCAGAAAACCACAGGGCTTGTCTTTGATCTGACGCCAACTATTCATCACTGAAGAAGCAAGCAAAAGAGAGAGAGAGAGAGAGAGAGAGAGAGAGAGAGAGAGAGAGAGAGAGAGAGAGAGAGAGACTCTCCTGCCAATTATTAGACAAACATAAGACTTCTGTAGATAGAAAGAAAGGGGGAAAGGAGAGACAGAAATAGACATAGCAAGTGTGACGGCTCAGAGGTAAAGGAAGGGGGAGAATGAAGAAACAGGAAGGGAAAGGAAGACAGATGGGGCAGAGAGCTGGGGGAGGAGGAAAGGAAGGAAGGTGGTAAGTTGAATACTCTTTTGCTTTAGTTTAAAAAGAAAAATAGGTGCTTTCAGACAAAGGCAGATGTGAAAAGTTCAGACCACTAAGCAGAGTTGAGCCCCTACTTGGCTGAACACACAAGAGGAATCTTTTGAAGTGACAAATATATCTAAATCAAACAGTTTTCCATCCTAGAACTAGGGTAGCTTTCCCAGAATAAGTCCACATTGCTTAGAGCATGATTACCCTCCCGCCACTCAATTCTTGGTCCTTTAGATGTGACCCTCCTTCTGTTCTCTGGAAGTGTTGGGATCTTCACTCTCAGTGCTTAAAAAGATTCCAGTGACACGCCCTGTCAACCACACAGGCCCCTCATTTCTCAGAATGGGCTTTAGCCATATCCTTGTCTGCTTGTTCATCTGCCTGCCACTCTGTTTTGTCACCTTTTCTCACTGTTGCTATTTTCCATATCTGTCTTTGATGTTTTTTATTAATAATATAATTTAAAAATTTTACATGTTGATCCCAGTTTCCTCTCCCTCCCTCCCACCCACTTACCCTCTTTCCCCCATCACAGGCACCCTGACTACCCTCCCCTCCCACCACCCCCATTCCACATGTAGGGCTATGCCTGTTCTTGATTTTTTCCTTAAAGTTTCTTCAGCTTTTCCTTTAAGATGTCCTATGGGATTTGAAACAACTGCAGGTGTAGTTGAATTTTTAAGGGTTCTGTGTTGTTCTATAAAACATCATTATGGACTCCCATTTTACAAATGAGGAAACTGAGGCACAAAGTTTTAATAACCTTTCCAGCACTGTATAGATTAGAAAACGATTGAACTGAGACTTAACACCTGCCCCCAACACACACACACACACACACACACACACACACACACACACACACACACACCGAGTACACGGTAGAACAGGGGCTCCTCACTCCTCTGCAAGAGCACACAGCATTTGCTGTTGTTAGGATTCAGGCATTATGCTGGCCTGCCCTGTCACCTGGCAGAATGCACTCAGGCAGTTCCCTGGCCAGCCCAGGGTCCTATGGCTGCTACATCACTATGAATTCTTCATGCAGGTGCAAAGGTCCTTCTAAGAGGAAAACAGCACCCACTTCCACTCTTTCCTGCTGTTCCTCTGAAGGAGCAGACAGGACCTTTGCTCTCTTCTCTCCCCTCCCCACTCCCTCTCCTTTTCTTTCCTTTCTTCCCCCTCTTCCTTCCCTTTCCCCCAATAAAACTTCCCACTCGAGCACTGCCTGCCTGCTGTATTTATCTCTCACCCACCACTGAATCCGTCAAGGTCCCCCTCACACCCCGTATTATAACAGCTGAATTCTCCCGAGGTTATCTAACATCTGAAGATGTATCCATCTACCCATCTGTCAAGCATGTATCCATTTGTCAAGCACTATCTAAGTGACTCTCCATTTAAAGGACTTTTTATACACCAGTGAGTATTTTGGTTCCTGTCTTTCTCCGTAGAAACTTTCTTCATGTCTGTTATCTTTGGTGTCTTTTTTTCTTAGAACCTCTATAGCTTACCGGAAGCAGTTTGGATATACACGCATTTCTGGTTGGAGAGACATCCCCATGGTCCTGGCTTCCTCTGAGGCCATCTCCCACTGGATTTCTTGCTGGACATTTGCATAGAGTGTATTCTCTAATATACCACTTACATCCTACAGATGGATGCCATGCCTTAGAAGGGCACCTGGGTGTTGAGGACACACAGTATACAAAACCATCTTTATTTTAACCTCAACTGTACCCAACTTACCTTTCTCATTCCATCTCTTTAGAGAGTCCCAGAGGTGGGGGTGGGACTGGTAATGTGATTAGCCAGGCTGTCACTTCTGAGTCATGTTACTTCCTTATTCAAACTTTGAACCCATTTTCCATTTGTCACCCTATCCCTGCTCAGACCCCTGCAATTCCTGAAGTCTTCCCAAACTTGGACAACAGAAAAGATTCTGCTGCTTTTAAAGGCATTCTCCAAGCCTTCTTTTTCCTGAAGGCTGTTTGTACTTTTGGTATGCCAAGACCAGTTTTGATCCAGCCCTTTCTCCAATACTAAAAACTTGTTGACTGTTATGTGTCCTGTTGTTTCTTTTCCTGTCTTTATAAAAGAATTATTTTACTAAAATGCAGACATCTGGGTTGCATTCCAAAGTTCTGATTTCATTCAAGTTATTATAGCAGCAGCAGTAATTACATGCATGCGCGCGCGCACACACACACACACACACACACACACACACACACACACACACCAAACTTTGTAGTTATTTTAACACTCAGCTGAAAGTGTAAGGCACAGTCCATGCCCTTTTCTTTCTTCCTTTTATAGTGCTGGGGATCCAACCTAATTCTAAATGGGACATCTATGTCATGTCCCCACTCCCAAGAACCAGGGATGGTTTAAGGGGAGGGTGCAGAAAGTTTGTAAAAGCCAAAAGAGGCGGATGACCAGAGTAAAACTGTTTTCTGGACACAATTTGGCAGTAGAACATCTGAACTCACAGTGTCTTGTCAGAATGCACAAGACCTACACAAGATCAAGCCAGACAAAATCAGAGCATGGAGTGGGGAGGTCTCACCGCTAGATGAGGAGCTATTGGTAATTGATGGCCGAGAGAGGGAGAATCCATTTTCTTTGGGGATGAGGCCCTTGAATGGTTATCCATGCTCCACTAACAACCCTAAACCCATGCACTCATTGGTAGCACCGAGAGAATAACTGAAATGGGGAGGGATTAGTGGTAAGGAGAAAGAGAGGAAGCACTACATGGGAAGAAATGAAAGGCAGACTTGATTACAACACATTACATACATGTATGACATTCTCAAACAATGAAAAAAAAAAGGTTTACATTAAAAACAAACCCAAAGTCATCCCTAGGGCTTTGTGTATCTTGTTCCATGGAGCGGTATCACCAATCTTTTATTACTTTGATAGAACCTCCTCAGGGAGTGGAGGTAAATGGTAAGTTTTTTTCTACTATGTTTAAGGGCAGCAAATGATTTCTTGATATGGATATCATAATGAAATGATGAAGCAACCCAGACCAGGTTCTTTTCAATCACAGCATGGAGGCTGTGGTGATACTCATCGTGAGATCCTAGAAAGCTAGCAAAGTACTTGGTGCGAAGTGTTTGCTCAAGGAACACATAGAAATACAGTGCCCAGCCTTTTCCTGTGTAATCTCCTGAGACCTCACTTTTGAAGCAATACTTTCAGGACCACATGTTTCTTGGACTCAAGTTCAAAACAATTCTTTATAGTTTATACCACAAATCTCCACATCTGTAATCCCACTGAGTACACAGTCTGGTTTTGTTTCTTAAAGAGCAGCAAGGGCATTGACTACTGTTATTAGTCTAGAAAGTGGTCAGACTGCATCCCAGGAACTCTCCATTACAGAACTAGGGCCACTTTGGACCTCTTGAGGTTTATTGGTTTTGGTTTGTATTCTGCTAATGTTACTTATCACTAAATGCTTGATGAAGTATTTGCTGCTTTAAAAATAAACACTTACAGAGCTATTCCCATGCACCAGACACTGTTCTAAGTGCTTTAAAAATGTTTGCCCACTAGAGAACCTAAAAATTAATGCAGAGTCGTAAAGACCAATGTCCTTTTCAGAGGCCCTGGTCAGTGCATGAAAGGCTGCCTCAGTTGCAGGGCCTCTGCTGGACCTGTGGCTAGCTGGCCCAATAGATCAGACAAGGGCCTTTACTGATAAATACCCAAATGCATCCATCAAGTCTAGGGCTACAGAATTACACAAAACACACAAGAATCTCTCTTTACTTCCATGCAGCTTCTGTGAAAGTGAAAAATGCATTTTTAAAAGTGATGTTTTAGATGGCATGACTGTCAATGAGAAAGATAAAGTAGGGGAGAGGGGCAGGGGGATGAAAAGTAGAGGGAGGCTTGTAACAAAAAAACACACACACACACACACACACACACACACACACACACACACACACGTTCTTGAAGACTTCCTAGATAGGGTCTTTGAGCAAACACCTGCAGGAGATTAGGAAGCCATGGGCAATTCCAAGTGCAAGGGGCACAGAATAGCAAGGCCAGCACAGGGGACTAAACCAAATCAGTAAGCAAAGACTGAGCTGAGCTCTGAGGCAGGAAAGGGCTAGAGTCCACACGGCATTACCTGTGGTTGTAGGGAACTTGGCTTTTAATACTTATAACATAGGAAGTTACTGCAGTAGTGGTTTTTGTATAAGAGAAAATGTAATTTGTTTTAAGTAGTAATGATCACTCAAGATCTTATTGGGGGCAAAACTAAAACAAAGAAGCCTCTCAGAGTGCATCTACAAAGAATACAGGTTGGGAAAGGGGTGATGAGACACAGGTAGGCTAAGGAAGAAGCTATTGGATATATTACTCGGTAGAAAGAGATGGTACAAGAATGACTTCAGGGGCTGGAGAAATGGGTTCAGTGGGTTGCACACTGGATGCACATGTGTGAGGACCTGAGTTCAGCTCCCTAGACCCCATAGAAAGCTGGTGTAATAGTTAAATTTGGGCACTCCTACAGAAAATGGGAAGGGGGTACAGGAGAATCCCTGGAAGTTAATAGGCCAACTAGCTTCTTGTATACTGTGGCCAACAAGAAAAGACTAGCAAACAAGGTGAAGGTAAGGGCTGACACCCAAAGTTGTCCTCTGACCTCCTCCACATGCACACCATGGTGTGAGCACACAATACCCATATATACCAACATGCATTCCATTCATGCACACAAAATTAAAAAAAAAACCACTTTTTTTGGTCCAAAGTAACTAGAAAATGAGGTTATCATTACTAGATATGGGAAAAGCCATTGATGGAACAGATTTTTGGGGGAAAAATCAAGTGAGAAGTTTTGGTAACATTAAGCTGAGATGTGTGTTAGACATCCATAGTTGAGGGGAATGTTTGAGCTTTGAATCTTGAGTTTGTGGGAGATGTGTAGGTTGGAAGGATAAAGCAAGAACTTGCTAATATGCACTTGGTATATCAAATCATGCTGCCACACGAGCTTGCAAGACACATGCAAAAAAAGAACAGGCCTAAGCATGTTCAACTCTGGGACTGCAGACATCCAGAAGCTAGCCAAGGAGGAGAAACACAAACAGAAGAAACAGCCAAAGAGATAAGCAACTAGGAGAACAGGGAATCATGAAACTGAGTGGATGAAGTAGGATGAGGTCTAGGCTTGGCTGTCAGAGGCTGCAGGAGGTCATGGCTAGTGGGACTGAGAAATGGTCACCTAGAATTGGCATCATGGTGGTTACTGCTGAAAAGAAAATTTTGGTATAGTGCAAGGGACAAAAACTGGATCAAAAGGGGTTCAAGAAAATGTAGGAGGTGGCACTGGTGTAGAATCTAAATACTTGGTTCAAAATTTTATTCTAAAAAGGAAAGAAATGGGAAGGAGGTACAACAGTAGGTAAGGAGAGTGCTGATTTACCTTCCATAGAATCAGGAAAGTCATGTGTCTACAGACAGATGGAGTGATCATCAGCATTAGAGAAGAAAATGGTACAGATAATGTTACAAATTTTCTGGAGATGTATCTTTGAATAAAGGGATGTGTTATATGCTTATTACTTATTTATAGGCTGAATTTATATTATATTATTTATATGCTGAAGCTCCAACTCTCTTAAGTGATTACAGTTGGAAATAGAGCCTTTAAAAAGGTATTAAGGTGAAACGAGGCTGTAGAGCAGGGTCATTACAAGGAGAGAACAGATGGAATATCTCCTCTAATGCCTCTCCCCACCTTCCCAGAATAAAGGGCAGGTAAGGATGCAGTGAGCAGAAAGCTGTACAAGTCAGAGGGGTTTCACCAAAAAGGAGCCCTGGACCCACCTTGGTCTTGAACTTCCAAACTCCAGAACTATGAGGGAATTATGATACGTAGCTTGTGAGAGCTTGTGCTGATGCCATAGAATAGCTCAGATCCTGCCTGGGAGGAGACAGCCTTTGCTAGGAGTGCAGGGAAATGATCCCCAGAACAGTGGTGAGAGATTCTGTCTGCTTCTGTTTTCTCCATGGAGCAGGAGGGAAGGTGTGTTGGCTGGATGTGAGAATGATACAGGAGACCATTGGGAGATGTGAACAGGGAAGGGAAACAAAGGAGGTAAACTGTCTACCCTCCTTTGACTGATTTGGTTCTTTGCTTTTCATCATCAGCTTTGTGGTTTCCCTCATATAAATCTGGTACATATTTTCTTATATTTATACTTAAGTGTTTAATGTTGGAGACTGGCTCTGTAAATGCTGTTATGTTGTCAGTTTAAAATTCCATTTGCTCATTGTCATAGCCAGGAAAGCAGCTGACTTTCATAATATTAATCTTTGCATCCTGAGACCTTCCTATATGTGCTTATTAATCATAGGACTTTGTTAGTTCTTTTGGATTCTACACGAAGACTATGACTTTAAACCCAAAATACCAGCTCTTCCTCATCTGTGCAACTTTCTTTTGTCTGATTTCATCATCCAAAAATAACCACCAATATGATGTTGAGGAGTGTTGTGAGGAGATACCTTAACATTGTTCCTTGTCATAAAGAGAGAGGTTAAGTCATAAGTGAAATATTACCCATGGGACTTTGGTAGATGCTCTTTCTCAAGTTGAAGTTTTGCTTCAGCCCTACTGTAATACTTCAGGCTCACTAGAGGAGGAGAGCTGATGAGGTATGCATATATTATGCAAATGGAAGTCCAGCACCCTTGTAATAAGACTGCAGTTCTGTCTGCTCCACACGAAACATAATGAGCTATCCCCCCCCCCCCCCAACAAAAGGAAGCATCAACTGTCTCTGTGTCTGAACTTCACCCAGCTGTGGTTCTGGGAAGCTCTCCTTCATATTGAAAATAAAAAACAAACACAAGTGTAGACTGGAAAGGAAGGAATTTATCATTTTTTTATATTGTTGGTTGGTTTATATGTATATTTGTTTTCATTATATATGTACATATATATGCATGTATTTTACATCTTGTGACTTTTTTTAACATTTTATTCATTTAATTTCTTTCTGATTGACTAGTTTTTATAACTGTACAATGTTAACCACTGTGTTTTAACCTCTATTTCACCTCCATGAATGTCCTCCACTATTGTACACCAAAATCTACATTTGCATATCTAAAATGGTCCCCCTGTTACCTCTCATACCTTAAACCCACACTCCAGCCATCTCTTACTACACGTAATCATTTCTCCTTTCTGCATCACCTCTTCATTCCACTGCTTAAATATTGGTACTATCTACTCTTAAAAACAAGTCTATGTAGCACACTTCCAACCAGGATCCCAATGCCATTGTCTCTGAAACCTAACAGGATTACAGGTTACAGGATTTCTTAGTGCTATGCAAACCCAGTATTGCCAATAAATAAATGGATCACTACTCTAACAACCCTCCCTTCTCCCCCAGAGAGCTTCAAGAAATGCAATGTCAAGCAGAGTCCCTTTAGAGGAATCACAGAAAATGAGACAAAAACCACACAATGGTGGAAAAAGGAGGAATTTAAAATAGGAAGACACATCCAGTCTATAAACAAAACACAACCAAGAAACATGAAGAATGTGAGATATCAACCCATTATATCCTACCCTATAGCAGAAACCCAAACCACCCAGATAGGTGAAAGAACCTGGGAAGGAATTCAGAATCTTACCTACATTTTTTAAATTCACATTTTTATTTATTTTTTGTAGAGTGTGTCTGCATGTGTGTGTGGTCTCTGTTGGTTTACACAGGCCATATGAGCATGTGGATGTCAGAAGGTAACTTTGGGGACTCGTTCTCTCCTTCTACTGTATGGCTTCTGGGTATCAAATTCAGGTCTTCAGTCTAGGTAGCGAGCACTTTACTCACAGAGTGATATTATAGACTTTTGAGAGGATTGGTTATCACAAAGAATATTCATATAGGCAAGTGATTGAATTAAGGGATTCTATGTGAGATTTCGAAAAGTAGTTTCTAAAGGAAACAGTAAATTAGAGAAAAAAGAACAAATTACAGAGGACACATTCATCAAGAAAATTGAAGCACTAAAACAAAACCAAACAAGAGATTTTGGGAATTAAGGAGACAATCAGATATTTTATCAAAGAACATTTAATAGAATAGCTAATGACCAGCAGTCCTAGGTAGTCACATGGCTCTCTGCATACTGCTAAGAGCCCAGGAGCTGCCCCACCCACAACGCTGGATGCTTTAGTAATGGCACAGAGTTTAGTGATCCTTAGTTCACACTTGAAGGGCAGAGAAGCAGATTCTGATGCTACTGAAGGATGGCAGCACAGTAATGGGGCAGATACATCCACCAGCAAGAGGCAAAAGCTACCAGGCAGATAAGCAACACCTCTTCCTAGCACTTCTTGTTGGGCCACACACCTAAAGGAGCTGGTCATCCAGGGAGGGTCTTCCCTCCTTAGCTAATCATCTTTCCTGAAGATGCCCCAATAGACCCCCCAAATTCCCCCAGAGGCATGCCTCTTGGCTTCTGATCCCTCTAGTTCATAACTGAGATGAACCATCACACACAAGTTTGCGGATTTTTCTCATGAGTGGATGTTGAAAGCCCTCAATATGATTTATATGATTTTCTTCTTTAGTTTGGATTGTAGTAATTTTTAAATATTGAGTCAGCCATCACAACCTGAAATAAATCTCATTTGGTCATGGTGTTTGTTTTTGAACATTTTGTATTTGATTTGTTACTTTTATTTAAATTTAGGAATTCTGCTCCTGAGAAATAATGTCCTGAGAGGTAATATCCTGTCATTTTCTTGTAGAGTCTTTGTACAGTTTTGTTATCAGGATCATACTGATCAGGCAGAATGTATAAGGAAATAGTCCCCATCTTTCTAACATTACAAAAATTCTATAGAGGAGCAGAATAACTTCTTCCTCTCATGTTGGTAGAATTCATCATTACATATGTCTGGTTTGAAGAGGATGACCATTACTTGCTGAGCCCTCATTTTTGAGAGCTCCTCTCAAGAGTGTAATCATGCTTGGTACTGGAAACAGACAGTTACCAGGGGCTGGTGAAGTCATAGATTGTAGGAAAATGTACAACTGCCACTTTACTAAACCAATACAATTCCTAACTCCATTCTAAACATTTGTCCTCATACCCACAGATAAGAGTAGTTCTCATCCTCATCAAGGAAACTTCTCTTTGCAACAGACAGAGACCACTATAGAAACCCACAACTGGCCAGGTGGTGGTGGTGCACACCTTTAATCCCAGCATTCGGGAGGCAGAGGCAGGTGCATTTCTGTGAGTTTGAGGCCAGCCTGGGCTACAGAGTAAATGCCAGGATAGGTTCCAAAGCTAGACAGATAAACCCTGTCTCAGAAAAAAAAACCCAAAACAAACAGCACACACACACACACACACACACACACACACACACACACACACACACACACACACACCCACAACTGATCAAAACGAAGAGCTGTGGTGCCTAGTCCAAACTACTAATCCACACATAATGAGACTCTACCCAGGGCTTGCAGTTCTTTGTAAAAAAGAGGCAGAAAGATTATAAAAGCCAGAGAAACAATTTCGATGTGAGATGGTGTTTCCTAGAATGTCACAGAAGCAACATCAAAAAAGTCTCACATGGCTGCCTAAACATGACTTGAAGAAGAGCCTAATGGGCATGCCAATGTGGACGGAGGAAAGTTCAGGAGGCCTCAACCTTAGACAAAGAACTATAGGCATCTACGGAATGAGGAAATCACAAGGAATAATTTTCCTCAGGCTAAGGCATATCAATTGCTTATCAAATAGCAAATGGTCAGCCCTGAAAACGTGCACACAAGTAACATACAGACTGATTAGGTTCTATTTTTATATTTAGTTGCACACACACACACATACACCCACATCAATAATTAAAGAACAAAAGGCCATGATTTGAAAGAGAACAAGGGGGTGGGTGGTGCACGGGAGGGCGAGAAAGGAGGAAAGGGAAGGGAGAAATTTGGCCATATTATAATCTGAAAAAATTATCAAAAGAGCTATAGGGCTCCGATAGGCCTATTTGATTTTATATGAGGTTCTCTTCTCTCTCTCCTCCCCCCCTCATTCTTCTTCCTTCTTTTCTTTCTTTTCTTTTTTTTTTTTTTTTTACAGCAGTGGAGAGAGAAGGTAGAACCTCTTCCAAATGTTAAGCTACTTAAATATCATCCCTTTTTTTTTTTCTTTTTCCTTTTTTTAGATACAGGGTCTCATGTAGCCCAGACTGGCCTTGAGCTTCTGAGATATCCATAGATGACCTTGAACTCGTGATCCTCCTGAGTACTAGGATTACAGGCATGCACCACTATACTTGGCTTTCAAATAGCAATTTTTAAAAACATTCTAAAACTATCCAATTCAAGGATGCACTAATTTGATTGATGATGAGGAGTGGCATAGGAAAGCACTGTCTTTGTTCTCCATAATTAAACCATTATGTTTGCATAAGAGTAGAAACTTTGCAGTAAAACCTACTAAACTTCACAATGCACAACAATCAAAGCTGAGCTGAGGTGTGTCAGGCATGTTTATTGGTGTTCCATGGTATGATACATACAAAATGCACATGTTCAATGTTCAGAACCAAGGCTCAGTAAAATAGTTCCATGCAACCCAGCAACACACACAAACACATAAAACAAAGAAACACATGTAAACACATGCAGCAGAGTAAAAGCTGCTCGAAGCACACCAGTACATTACGTGCTTGAATTTGAATGAACTTTTTTTGTGTGTTTTGAAACCTTTTACTGTTGGCATTTTTTTTATGACTCTTTCATTCAGTCTTATGACCCCATATAGAGTCACAGCTCACAGTCTAAGAAGCTATGGTTTAGAGTATGCTGCAAGAGTGGTTCAGGTTATTCATTATAGCCAGTTGATTGATGGTTTTGTGAAGTTCAATTATATCCTGATTTTCCTGTGTGCTGGATATTTCTGTTACTTGCAGCGGGTGTTGAAGTCTCAAAATATAATATGAATTCATTTATTCCTCCTCACAGTTGCACAGATGTTTCTTCACTTATTTTAACAATCTACTTTAGACACATACATATTGAAGATTGTTCTGCATTCTTTGAGGACTTACTATTTTAAAATTATATAATACCTCCATCTCTGATAACTTTCCTTGCTCTGAAGAATACTAAAAACTTAATGGGTCACCCACATTCATAACATTGGTGTTGTGACCTGGATCTGAGGACCTGAGTGCAAGAGAACTGGTCCTGTCCTTTGCTGTAGGCTGCATTGGATGAGCTAGCCAAAGCAGTGCTGGAGAGCTCACCTGGGGAGGGGTGATGAGCTTTAAGCTCGCAGACTGACCAACCCAGCTATCACCCAGGCCCAGAACCAGGGCTATGGGCTGGCCCACTCCAACATCTACTTTGTGTATGAACTGTTGGAGCTGTTGAATGTGATGAACCTACAGATCCAAAACAACAGGATCTCCATGACACAGGACAACAGAGTATCCAAAGAGGAGCCCCAGTGAGAGCCCCTTATTGGTGGCATAGCTGCAGCCGGGGGTCTGAAGCCAGACCAATGACTTTTGGTAATAAACACTTGCAAGTAAAGATGAACGGCTGGAAGGGTAAACTATGTGACTCAACAGGCCACACTACAACTTCTATAGCAAGATTCCCCTCTTTCTCTCTTTTGCTTATTTGTTCATTTTATTACTTTGTTATGTTTGTTTTTTCTTTAAAATTTGGGTTTTTTTGGGGGGGGATGCAAGAGCAGAGAGCAGATTTGAGGAGATGGGGAGATCAGTGGGATCAGATTGCATGATATGAAATACATAAATAATCAATGAAAGTTAAAAAATTAAAGTGAAAAAATAATCTTAATGGAACTTTCTTCTGATTAGATTTGGATGGATCTTCCTCCACTGTTTTGCTTTTAGAGAATTATATTCAAAGCAAGTTTCTTATAGACAGCAAGCATAAAATTGGATTTTATTTTTGGCCCCATGGATAATTTCTGCCTTTTAATTGGTATATTTAGGTCATTAACATTCTAAGTGACTAGTGATATATTTGGGCATATTTGATATTTTTCTATGACTCCTTTATTCATATTCTTTTCTTTCATTCATTTTATGTCTTATGGTTTTAACTGAGCATCTTATGTGATTCAATGTTTTCCCCCTTTTTAGCATATAAATACTATAAATATAATTGTTTTAGTGGTTGCCCTAGAGCAGTTGTTCTCAAACTGCTCAATGCTATGACCTTTTAACATAGTTCCTCATGTTGTGGTGACCTCTAACTATAAAGTTATTTTCATTGCTACTTCATTGCTGTAATTTGCTAGTTATGAATCATAATACAAATATCTGTGTTTTTTGATTGCTTTTAGGTGGCCCCAGTGAAAGGGTCATTTGACCCCAAAGGAGTCATGGTCCACAGTTTGAGAACCACTGCCCTATTCAAATACTAATTCATAGGTAGTGAATGCCATACAACAAAATAATTCCAACCTTTTCTGCCTGTCCCTTTAAAAAGCAATTGCCATTTATTTTATATGCAAATAGGGTTGCATAAGTATATGACTGAGTACCTATAGGTATTACTATTTTGAATCTGTTGAGAACACCTGTTAAAAGATGAGCATGATGACATAAATATTTAATTCCAACACTTGGAAGGATAAGGTAAGAGAGCTACCATAAGTTCAAGGCTAACCTGGGTGGGCTACATAGTGAAATTGTCTCAAGGAAACAACAAAAAAATCTTTTAAGAGTGATTTCATGCATTCACCCAATAACACTCGTTCTTTGAATAGATCCAAGCCTATGATCTATGGTTTTCCTTCTTCATAGAGACCATGCCTTCCCATCTACAGAAAAGGTTCCATTGTAAGAAGCAGCATGTTTCATCAATTTCTGTCTCAGAAACAATTTCTCTTTAACTTTCAAGACAAAGAATTTCAGATTTCTGGGGAATTCTTCTGTCAACACCTTTTACTCTAAATATTCTAAACTAGTTTTTTTCATGCTTGAATGGTTTCTTAGACAGTAGATGCACTTACTATTTCTGGTCTTCATAGATAAGGCATTTTGCACCTGCTCGCATCTTTAAAACATTGAGAACTTGTTAGGATATTCTAGCAGGGGAGCTCAGCTATTCATATTCAGTTGATAAAACAATGGTCTTCTTCTATTAGAGGTCATGCTCTTTGAACAATTATTCAGCTTCTGGAGGATGCAAATGGACCAATGAGAGAAGGCAGAGGGCATTTTCATAGGTTGCCAGATCAGTCAAACAACCCTGCTGATCAATGTAACATTTTGCAGTCAGATCACCTTCATATCCTAAAACTCACTTTTGGTTTCTTGAATTTTTAATGCCTACTATAGTTAGTGTTTTGCACTTATCCTAACTAATGTCCCATGAGCTTCCTGAACTGTGGCTCTGTATCCAATATAATTTTAAGAAAATTCATAGTCATTATTTCCTCTAGTACCTCTTCACCTCTTCCTTTCACCTTTTTTTTTTTTTAAATAGTCCTCCTATGCAAAGTTAGGCCGTTTGTAACGTTCCAAATTTTTTGGGTATTATGTTTTCTTTTCTCTATATTCTTAGATATTTCTTTCGAGAGATCTTCACTAATTTTTCAGTGTGCTAATGAACCTATCAAAGGCACTCTTCCTTTCTTTCTGAAACAGGGTTTTACCTTCTAAGTACAGCTTGGTTTCAAACTCAATGTTACTGCTGTCGCCTCCTGAGTGCTGGGATCACAGGGACACACTATCATGTCCAGTTCAGTTTGTGTGTTCTATCACTAGTGTTTTTTTCTTTTCTTAGAATTTCAACCATTTTGTTTATAATGACCATCTCTTCATATACTGCCTATTAGAATTGTTAATATATTAATAATAACTATTTTGTTATTGATCTGATTAATTTCAATCTTACTGTAATATCTGAATCTGGCTCCAGCATTTAATGTTTCTTCAAACTATCATTTTTGGTTTTGATTTTTCTTTTTCCTTTGTCTTTGGTTATACTTTCATATTTTTTCTTGATAACCAGATGCTGTATGTTAGATATAGGTTTCTTCAGTAAAAGTCCTTTTATAGGGGCTGGAAAGATGGCTCAGTGTTTAAGAGCACATACTGCTCTTGCAGATAACCTAAATTCAGTTCCCAGCACCAACACTGGAGAGCTCAGAAACTAATAACTCCAGTTTTAGGAAGACCCACACCTAAAAACAATAAAAATAAATCTCTTAAAAAGTCCTTTACAACATGGTATAGGGCTGGGGTGGGAGAGGTCCCTGTTGTCAATTGAATGGTGGCCAGGAATGAAGGTCAAGGATGATAAGGAGAAACTCTGTGTGCAATGAGAGCTGGAGCAGGCTGCATTTGACAACTCATATTGACAGCTGAAGACCTTCTATTGGAGTGGGCTGTGGAAAGCTCCAGGTGGAGATTGCCATAGTAATTGCAGTTGCAGAGGTAATGAGAACGGCATATGGACAACTGGAAACTGTTTTAAACCCCAGGGTGAAATCTTCTGTGGCCCTACCAATGGGATGGCTTGGTATTTGGTTTTTCTACCACTGCACAGGCATGGAGGGACATGCACTCCAGATCTGGTGGGGAACCCTTTTGGCAGGCTTCGATCTCTCCATCTAGACTTGACAGCTCATTCTTGATTTGTTCTAGTCTTTGCTTCATTTGAATGCATACAAATCCCACCAATCAGGGCCCAGTAAGCTCTACATGAAGGTGCACACCAGTTTTTTGTTTTTTGTTGTTTCTTGTTTTGGTAGTCTGGTTCCCTGTTGCAGTTTAGTCTATAGCTGGCTCTGCTTGGTTCCTGGCTCCAAGACACCCTTGCTTTCTTCAGGGAAAGCCTGAAGATTTCAGTCAGGTTTCCTGGACAGCTAGTGGGATAGGGAAGAGAAGGACGATGACTGTGGTGGTCCTCAAGGCATGAAGGAGGCAGATCACACCCAGCCATTCACCCAGACCTGTAGCTCCAGCTGCAGATCAATCTGCTATTGTTTGGCCAATCAAAGCTCTCATTATTTGTTTTCCTTTTACTGCAAAGCCACTTCAGTTTGGAGGAGGACAAGAGAAGGACCTGGACGGAGACGGGAGAACCTACTGTCTCATTGTGATTAGGTTAGTCTTCTAGTGAGCCCAACTGGTTTCTCTCAGCTCCTCCCCCTCTTAGCTCATACAGGATGGCTGGAGGGAGCTAGAGTTACGCACTTCCCTTTTCCCACACAGAGGTATTGTACTTTAAAAAGCATCTTAGGAGAGAAAGACTCCACGTGTCAGAGTTCACATGGAAGGGATTTTTACTAGGGGAAAGGGGAGGGGAGGGGAGAGACCAGCCTCTAGGGACAGGAGCAGCAGGAAAGGAAAGAGAGGTTGAGGCTAGGGAGAGATAATAGAGAAACAGAGAAAAGGGAGAGGGGTGGGGTGGGCAGGGTCCTTTTAAAAGGGAATGTAGTGAATGTGCACAGGTGGTGCTCTTAGTGGCTGCAGCTGAGGACATACCCTGTTAGATGCCAAGGGCTGGCCAGTACAGATGCTGGGTACTAACAGAGGTCAGAATGGGCTAAGTGTTGACCACTCCCTTTTCTCTAGGTTCCTCAGGCTCTGTAAGATCTGCAGTAGGCCAGGCTCTGGTGAAAGCCTCTGATGAAGGCAGGCCTGATTAAGGGTGACAGAATGCCCTTCTGTATGAGAAGGGCCACTTTCCCCTTTCTTGTGAGGAGCCTAGATGGATTTCCCTCTGGCAGTCACTGAGAGAGCCTGGTGAAGCTTCTGGGGTAAATCCACCAGTGCTTTGCCTCCCAGACTTCCCCAGACCAAGTCTCCATCACTCACCAGTCACAGTTCAGGGTTCCTACTGATACTGGCTCCTGCAGAGCTTTCTCTGAGCAAGATTAGCTCTGATAAGCTGTGATTCCCCAGGACTGCCCTCCAAACTCTAGGTCAGGAACTGTCTCTCTGAGCTCACTTTTGATACAGAAATGAAGATTGATGATTCTTCAGTTTGTCTAGGTCTGAACTCATTAGACGGAGTGGTACCTGCAACTGCCTTCTATGCCTGAGAAGCGACTGCAAATAGACTAAATAATGGCATTTCTAATAGCTAAATTACCTCCAGAGAGACAAAGGGGCAAGTTTAATGGACAGTCTTAATAATCTCAGAGACATCGTCATATTCTCTTAATTATTATATTACAGGTGGGGGAATAATGCTAAAAATGTTGAAGATACCATGGCTAGAAATACTGCCAATCTGAAAAAGAAACCCCCAGACCACAAGTTCAGAAGATCATTGAACAAAATACAAGATAAACAGAAAACCACATGAAGGCATAGCATAGTAACATTGTGAAGAACAAGAAATAAAGCTATTACCTTACACGCAGCCAGAGAAAACAGACAGGCACATTAAAAGGATAATAATGACTGAGTTCTCATTTAAGCCATACAAGTCAGAGAGCAAGGAAAGCTGGAAGGGCTCATTCATCTACAATGGCACACACAGTGGAGATGACCTTTCAAGCTGAAACTGCAAAACTGAGAACTCATCACTTGTGGAATATGATACACAAAAGGTTGAAGGGCTGGGGAGATGGTTCAGTGGATAAGAGCACGTGTTCGCAAACATGAGGACCTATATAAAATCAAGGCTTGGCGTTTGGAGACAGGTGATTCCCAATAGCTTGCTATTGAGCCAGTCTATCCAAAATGGTGAACTTCTGGATCGGTGTGACACCCTTCAGAAGCAATAAGGCAGAGCATGACAGAGGAAGACCTATGTGAACATGGGTACATATATCTGCACATGCATGTGTACCCTCTACACACACACACACACACACACACACACACACACACACACACACACACACACCCTCATTCTTAGATCATACAAAGACATTAAGCAGAAGCCTGCATGAACCAAAAGGAACAAATTGCACTGGCTATAGCAAGTACATGTGTGAATAACAAAACACTCTTATTTTAAAATCTCCCCAAATACAGACTGAATGTTAGCTGCACATTGTAAACAGGAGGATGACTTAGGGAGTGGGAGCATGCAGGTACTAAGGAACTCCTCCCCCAAACACACACATGGCCTAATAGTAGGTAAATGATGGCTGTGATTAACTACAATAAGGAACTGTATGGGTTAAGTATTAAACATTTTAATCTATTCAGTGGTGGAGCAATCCTAAATAAGCTTCAAAAGCTTCAAAAATACACAAAGACTGACAGAATCAAGAGAAAGAATAGGCAAATTCACAAGTCATAACCAAAGAAAATTCTTTTTTTAAAAATTATTTATTTATTTTTATTTTGCATGCATTCATATTTTGCCTGCATGTATATCTGTATGAGGGTGTTGGGTCCCCTGAAACTGGAGTTACAGGCAGTTATGAGCTACCATGTGGGTGCTAGGAATTGAGCTCAGGTCCTCTGGAAGAGCAGCCAATGTTGTTAACTGTTGAGCTATCTCTCCAGAACTAATACATTGCTCTTAGAAACTGATGTAAGTAGACTGAGTAGTGGTGGGGCTGTACATGATCTAAAATTTACTATCAACCAACTAGATCACAATCAACAGACCATGTCTTCGGCCATAATGAGCTGCAATAAACTCAAAGGCCACTGACTTCATATAGAGCACCTTCTCTGACACAAAGACATTATTCATATATTCACAGAAATGCATCTGATACTCCCCAGGTATTTGAAGAGTAAAAACACAGGTAAGGTAAGCCAAAGAATTTAAAAAGTAAATTAGACAAATGTTTTGAAATGAGGGGCAATGGAAGCATGTATCTGTGGACTGCAGCTAATTCAGTACTTAGAAAGAAAATTTAACTTGAATTAATTTATTAGTAAAGAAAGAATATCTAAAACCGGAGACATAAGCCTTCCCTGAGGAAGCTTGAAAGAAACAGTAAATTAGATACAAAGCAAATAAAACCAATAAAACAGAAGGGCAGAAGTTAATGAAACAGAAAAAAAGATAAAAATCAATAAAATGAAAAGCTTGTGATTTAAGAACAGAGTTGATAAATCTATTGATACATGGATCAGAAAAAAGATAAAATTTGCCAATATCAGATGAGAGAAAAGGGGAACTATCAGATTCTATGAATAAAAAGAATATAAACATAAAATATTCATAAATGAGACAAACTAGATGATTTTCTTAAATGACATAAATTATAAATTATCAAAAATAACTCCAGTAAAATAATACACTAGCCAAGAGCCCTGCATATATATATGTATATATATATATATATATATGCATATATATACATATATATATATATATATATATATATATATATATATATATATATATGAACACATGTACACAAAAACTACATCCAAGTCCAAGTGGTTTTTACTAACAGGACATCAAACATTGAAGGGAGAAATGATAAGAATACATTCAGATTCTTGTGGAAAATAAGGTGAGCAGAAACTACATCATAACCGACTGAGGCGTACACTGCTTCCACAATACAGATTCCACTTGTCTTCATACTACTGAAAAACCCCAGCATCATTTCCCTTCTTTCCTTTCTTTAAGACAGGGTCTCTAAAGTAGCCCCATTTAGCCTGGGGCCATGCTATGTAGGCCAGGTGGGCCCAGAACTCACAGAGAACTTGCCTCTGTCTCTAAAGTGTTGAACACATGCTCAATCACCATTCCTGATTCCCTTCCTCTCATCCCAGGAGCATCTTCATCTACACTGACTTACGAGCTTTCCTCCTCCACACATGCTAACTACAGTGTACACACACACAAGTATGGTCTTTTTGAAATCTGGATACACACCTGAGAACTGGACTAGTTTCATAAACATTTCCTCCAGTTCCTCCTCCTCTGTGCTGGGCACACTGTATTACTTTTACAGAAGTAAAAGAATGCATTTGGGAAGGAGACAGACAAGTGAGTAACTAAAATGATGTATGGTGAGAGGAAGGAGATGTGCAAAGGGTGTTAGGGAAAGTCAGAAAATGCTTCACAGAGAAGGCTTTGTTACAAAGATGAATTCTAAAGGATAATGATGATGTCATGGCAGCAGCACAGAACAACACTAATTTTTCCTTTTATGGGTACATAGTCTGGATGCTTTCTACAGATTGACAGACAGACAGCAAACCTCCTCCAAAGCTATGACATAGGTTTGCATACCTCACTGAGACCTAGAGATGGTTTAGAAAACGTGTTCAAGGTTATATGTGAGGCATGAACACAGAAAACACACATGATGAGAGATGCCATTCTGTAAATATGTTTCTCGTATTGGCTAATGAATAAAGCACTGTTGGCCAATAGGAAAGCAAGATAGGTGGGACTAGGAGGACAGGAAGTAGTAGGGAGGAGTCAGCACAGAGAGACTGGAGAGAGCAGAACGCTGGCTCCTCTCTCTGGTAAGATGAGACCACGTGGAAATACATAGATTAATAGAAATAGCTGATAAACAAGTAACTGGCCAACAGCTTTATATCAAATAGAGCGTCTCTGTGTATTACTGGGGGCTGGCGTGGTGGTGGGCCCTGGGCCAGCAGAAAAAAACCTACTCGTAACATATGGCGCCGCAATGGCTAATAACATATGGCTATTAAGAACTTCCTTTTAAAATTTAACAAAAGCATAAAAAAGGGTTTTAGAAACAAAAGAACAAAGACAAGCAAGGCTTCTTGCTAACAGCATTTTTTCTGGGTTGGACTCTGTTTTGTGAGAGACAAGCCAAGATTTGCATGGTTCCTTTAAGGGAGGTTTCCTGACTCAGCATAAGCGGCAAAAAACCTCAAGGCTTTTAAAGAGCTCTGCTAACACTTCATTGGTGTGTATGAGAGCTGGCAATGGCAGTGACCACATCTCCAAGTCGGCAGCATGCTATGAATGGCAGTGTAGATCAAGGCAGTGAGCACAGTTCTGGGTTCTGGCTGTAAAATAGCCACTGCCATCTTGGATAGATCATGGCTGAAACAACTGTGGCTTTCATTTTAGCAATGTTGTTGTTTACCAGATAAAAGACTCATGGCCAGAAAATGATGAAGATTTATAGTAAAGACAGATTCAGATTAAGAAAAACTGATAAAGGTTTACAGTGTGTTTTAAAATATACATAGGCTTGGGAGAGAAAAAGAAACAGGATACAATGGTTTGAAAAAAAAAAAAAGGAGTATCTGGGTGTGGTGGCACACGCCTTTAATTCCAGCACTTGGGAGACAGAGGCAAGCAGATCTCTGTGATTTCAAAGTAAAACTGGTATGCAGAGTTAATTCCAGGACAGATAAAAGTTACACAGAGAAGCCCTGTCTCAAAAAATGAAAAAAATAGAAGTAGAAGAGAGTAATAAAAAAGCCACATAAAGATGGAAAGCACAGAGAAACTTTGTGTACTATATGCTGTTCTGTTATCTTTAAATTGTTTGATTGCTGAGGAAATAGCAACAACTGTTAAAACAAATGCTGCTGGATTAATTCAATTTATATATTTTAAAAATGCTTTGACTCCAAAATTTATGTCTAAGGACAAGTTACTGTGGAAAAGGATTTCTATTTTTGTTTCCATAGAAAATGAAAAGCTGTGGATTCCTTCCAGACTTATGTGGTTTGATCAAGCAAGACTTCCTGAAACAGCATCTCAGGTGATCCTACATTCAAAACAGTTGGGACAAGCCAGCCTTGCAGACTACAGCCAGGATGTCTTCATCTTCTTAGACTTCCCCATGACAGTGCCTCCCCCCCCCCAAGTAGGAAGTACTTTAGAAAGAACGAAGCCCAAACTCCCAAATATTGTTTATAAATGTTTGTTTTCATTTAAAGGGGGTTGGTTATAAATAGTTAATGACCACAACCAATCTCTTTTTAAAGGTAAAAAGGGGATTATGGTATAGATATGAATACTTTGTTTTAAAATGGATTTTCATTTATTGATACAATTTAAGGTCAATTTTGTGGTGTATTTATTTCTCCTCTTGTTTAGGTATTGTGTTTATATAGCTCATTTAGAAATGTAATGTATAGATTAGTATAGATTATAGTTACCTATGATAGTCAAAACTTAGAGTTAAGTTAGTTAGGTTTTCAAGATGTATTTAAGAATAAATAAAGAATAAAATGGTTTAGGGTTTTTCTTAACAGTAAGGCACAACTGCTCCTGAAAACACCACCTGTGTCAGAAAAGAAGATGGACCTTGAAGAAATGCGGTTATGGAGTTTGCTCTCAATATGGCAAGACTAGCCATTTGAGCAGGATATGCTCTTGTCTGGACATCATGCTGTATAAACTGGACATGCAGGACTCCAGGAAAATGACTGCTGATAAAAGATGGACATTGCTACAGGATTCCTGCTTCATGGAAGAGTCTGCCAGACAGTCTGCAGGACACAGAGAAAAGTGACTGACAAACTGCCAATACAGGTGGACAGTTTAAAGTTTCCTGCTTTGATGAGGAGTCTGCCAGACACACTGTGGCCTATATGCTGCAGATGGAACATTACAGAAGAACTTAGGGTGACTGAGACTGACCAGGCAGTGAGTTGTCTCTGTCATTTCTAGTGTTTATATATTATTCTTCTGTGGTCTTTGAAGGAGTTGAAGATAGATAGTTATGGTTATAGTTTTCCTTAGTTAGACTTAAAGATAAGTTACATATAAAACTTTAGACTCACAAAGATAGGATAGATAATAAAATATTTTCTTTAAATCTTGCTAAATGTTAATAGACTGAACATTGTTAACTGGTTCTTATTTAATAACTGTTTTGTTATATATTTTTGCTATGTTAATGTTAAAACCCTTTTAATTTTAGACAGAAAAGAGGAGATGATGGGAGATGTCATTCTTTAAATATGTTTCTTGTATTGGCTAATGAATAAAGGACTGTTGGCCAATAGGAAAGCAAGATAAGCGGGATGAGGAGACTAGGAAGAGAAACGAAGTGGTAGGGAGTTCCAAGATGGAAGAAGGAGAAATCAGAATGCTGGCCCCTCTCTCCGGTAAGATGAGACCACGTGGAAATACTTAGATTAAAAGAAATGGGTTAATAATTAAGATAGAAATAGCCGATAAGAAACTAGTAAGTGGGTAACAGCATTATATCAAATACAGGGTCTTTGTGTGTTATTTGGGGCAGGTGAGGCGGTAGGACTCTACCAGCAGAAAAACCTACTCATAACATACACAAAATATTGTAATGTTTTAAAAAAAACAATATACTATCTTTTAATACAAATATTTGGGGTTTATAAATTGCAATGCAAGATAGTTTTTTTTTAAAAATGTGAATGCATTCATGGCACACATCTTTAATCCTAACACTCCTGAGGCAGAGGCAGGCAGATCTCTGTGAGTTTGAGGTCAGCTTGGTCTATAGAGTGAGTTCTAGGACAACCAGTTACATAAAAACCCTGATTTGGAAAACAAACAAACAAACAAACAAAAAAACAACAAAAAACCCCAACAAGAAACAAAAAAACCTCACCCCCATAAATAAACAAACAAGCCACCCCGCCCCCAAAATGTGAATACATGTTTATTGTAGGCAACTAAGAAAAAATCTGCATGGTAAACAAGCCTCCCACTATTCATTCTGCAGTCAGCAGTGTGGGTGTTCCGTGATTTTCCTGTGCTGTTCCGCACGTTCCAGGACATGCTGATGTTCTAATCCTCCTAACTTTGAAGCCTTCACAAACTCACATATAAGAATGCCACAGTAAGCTATAGTGTAATCAAAGGAGTCAAGTTGAGGCTTTTAACCATAACTTTGGCCTTGGGCTCCTGGTACAAAAGGCTACTAGACATTGGCTTTCCCACCCTGTGTCTCCAACTTCCTCCCCAAACCTCAGAATAGAAAGAGGTTTCCAGGCTGGGAAAAATGGGTGCAGCCTAGTTTCTGTGGATCTATTCTTGAGAGAAGGCTAAGGCCACATGGTCACCCTGGAGAGAAGCCTGGGAGAGGAGGAAAAACCAGAAACCCCATGTCGGGAAGGGCTCCTCTAAGAACAGATGGGGCTTGTGTCCTTATGTGATAGGCAGCCAGAGGCTGTTGGTCTCAATCTGTAGTGACACTGGCATGGGTGTTAACTTCATGGGCAGACAGAGGTTTTCTGGTAGTGTTTCAGCAGGCCAGTAAGATGGCTAGACACAGCTCACTTCTCTTCCCAAGCAGGAAGAGCACTCAGATTCTGGGTGTCAGAGAGCTGGATGGCCATAGCAAAGAGAATTATGGCTCTGCAGGCTTTCAAAGATGAAAGGCTAGCAGGGCTGGGAGCTGGCAGCCTGAGGTTGGCTGGGATGTCCAGTTCACAGTGAATGCCTGGTGTCCAGTGATACCTGGGATCAGAGGCACCAACCCATTCAACACATTGGTGCCAGGGCTGCTTGGACTTACCTGCTACCCCAGGGATGCATGGGAGGAACTGAGCTTCAAGAGGGCTCAGGGTAAGTGTTAAGTTTCTGCCACCATACAGCCAAGTAGTGACTCAACAGAAACTGAATTTGCAGAAAGGCTTTAACATCTGAGTGGATGTCCTGAGATCTGCAATAGGGATATCACTACTAAGAGTTAATGGTATTGGTGTTTGGCTCAGATCCTAAAATGTCATCATGTCTCTCCTTCTTGAAGAGACATAAATGGAAGCAGTGGTAGCAATGGAGAGACAAAAGCTACTTTATTACAGGCTGTGAGGGTGCCCAATACCCTTGATGTGGTAAGTGGGTAGGAATGAGAGGCCGTGCCTCTGAGGTTGGGACTCCTTCCTCCCAGCCTGAATTAACTAGCATCTGACCATCCTTTGGTCAACTACAGGGCTCAGGAAACCTGAAGCAACAGCAAGCTGGCTTAGGTTAAGGGGAGGCAAGAGACAGATGAGCCTCGCCCAGTCATCTCATCCTATGCAGCATGGAAGAGTGATACACAGGCAGGTATGACCAGGTGGTACCTTTATAGGGACTAGTTGTTGCCACCATAAGTGGATAAAGGGACAGAAGAAAGGTACTACATAGGACAGTAGACCATTTTGATCAATTTCCTCCAGATTTAAACATTTGGTCATTCCTTAAGATACAGGAAGTAAACAAAACTTATAGGGTTCAGGAAACCAACAATTCACAAGTCTTAGAAAGTTCCTACAACTTAAAAGAGTCAAAAGGCTCTTCCCCATGATTATGTAAGCAGTAAAAAGTGCTGTGTGTGAGAAGAATCCTTAACCTATTGTACTGACTGCAAGTGGTCCATGGAACTCAGAGCTATAGCTCTTATACGCTGTCACTCATGTTGGAGTGGGCTTCTCACTGATAGCCGTCTTTGAGTCCTCCATGTTTCTGTAAGTAATCCTTCACTCATTGTCCTGCAGTAACCCCAATCCAATAAGCCCACTGGTTCACTAGACTAGACTTGGGATTGTTTCTTTGATCTGTTGTCTATGCTCTATCTGGGGTGAATAGATGTTAATGCTCCTCCAGGCTAAGTCATATAACAACAGTTTAATATAAAAAACACTTTTTAAAAGTTATATTTTAATATAAATAAAATTTGACTAAATTAGTTAAAACACAAAAGCTACACACACACACACACACACACACACACACACACACACACACACACACACTTCATGGAGCTACTAGGCTTCCTCAAACAATATAAATGAATTTTAAAAAGCTGTATTTAAATAGTTCATGCAATGAAAATTTATTTGTTTACTTTGTAAAATAACCATAATGCTTTGCATTAATCAAACACTAATTTTTGAAATAGACATTGAAAACAGGTTTAATCCATCACTGACTTGCTTATACTAATTTGCACATGGTGGTTTTCCTCAAGATCAGTTACTTAACTGATTAGCAGTAGACATGATTTATGGGATCACGTTATCACTTTTAAAGAACCGTCTTGAAACTGGTAATTGAGACAGTTGTAGAAAGTGAAAAAAAAAGTTGAATTCCTACTGTATGTCAGACAAAGATACAAATAAAAATAGAGCAAAGTTCCCACGGATAAAGCTTAAGACTTTTAAATATCACGTTGAGTCAAGGATAAGTTCTCAGATATAATAATTAGAATAAAAGGTACTTGAATTACAGAATGTCATCTTTTTCTGTCCTTAGAGTTAAGTCCCCATTTGAGAAATGGTAAGCTAGTCTAAATACCATTTTCCCATCCTCAATTCTGATTTCTTTCCAGGAACTGAACTGTCTTTTGCCTGCATTCAGAAACTGGCAACTAGGCTCTAAGAGCCCCTGTTCACTCATTTTGCAGGAATAGAATCGATGGAGAAGCCTTATCCTTTGTCAAAGAAGAGAGAAAGTAAGGGTTTTGGAAAGGGTTATGGTATTATCAATACCACTCTCAATTCAACGTTTATTCAATAAATATTAACAATCCACTCTCAGAAGAACCATTCCTGAATATCGCCCTACTCTTGAACATAACAATTAGTACTTGATGTATTTTTTGACTACACAGAGTTAGTGACTGTGTCGGTATACATACTAAATAATACAATGTGCATTTCATGGTAGACAGCCTAAAGAATAACACGGGAGGGACATTGTTCACTGAAGACTAACCACCAAAGCTCACATTTACGTGCCTAATACCCACACATGATCACACAAGATTTATGTGTATTTCCTCTCTCCACTGATTGAAAAAGAAGGCAAACTGTGAAACAAGCTTATGGAAACAGTTAAAGAATTAAGATTTAATCATATTTCAAAGCTCACCCTCAGAGAAGCTCACTGAAGTAAAGGCCACAGAAACTGAAACTCATTTATTAGTTGGGCAGAAATACAAACACTAAGAATAAGGGGCAGGGAGAGGAAGCTTTAGTTTGCTATAGGGAAGAAGTAGCTAGTCTCTGATGTGCAAAAAAGAATTTATCATCAAAGACATAATGGGAATGGGGCCAATTAATTTTAAGAATCTCTACCTCCTGTAATGTCTTTACATGTCTTTGACAGTTATACTCGACACCAAATTCTAATGATTTGACAAATGTCCATAGAAGATGACTACATAGTTAGTTAATCTCAATAGACACATGGCTAGGGAAACTGATCAGTTGATAATGTGCCTGCTGTGCAAGCACGAGGACCTGAGTTTGGATCGCTAGCATCCATGGAAAAACCCAGGTATGATGGCTTGTGCCTGTGACACTAGTGCTGAGATGGTGGAGACAAGAGGATCCCAGAAATCTGGTCAAGTGGTAAGCTCCAGGGACAGTGAGATACCCTGCCTCAAAAAGCGGTAATGTCTAAAGATACCTGTTGTTGACCTCTGGTGTCCACATGCATGTGTGAGCAAATACATACACACACACACACACACACACACACACACACACACACACACACACAAGAGACATTATGTGGTGTAGCTGTTTTCAGTAGTAGAATATTTTCCTTCAAGTTTAGAGTTCAAAATTTAAAATGGTTCAACAATCAAGTGGCAGCAATTCAATTACTGACCAGATAAACTATGTCAAGTTAACACTGAATCAAGGGTCTTATATATCCCAATCTGGCATGTTCAAAAATTCCATGATTTACTTGTTGTAAAAAAAAAAATCCTCTACGTTTGGCTATTTGTATAAAAAGGAATTGCAATGAATAGTAGACATCTGTGAGATAATATACTTATAAATCACTGATAAATTTAAAGTCATTTCAAGATAACTTGTTAATTCCAATATTCATTTAGAGAGATGCTTGACAACAATGAATAAGATGCCCATTCAAATCGTACCCCACTCAGTCTGCAAGTCAAAGGTGTGGCCAGCTGATGTTACTCTGTAGTTAATTTCCCATCACCCCACCCAGACCCTCAAAGCTACTCCAATCATCTTTTCCATACATCCTAGTTGCTTTGATTGACTATACTAACAACCGCTGCCAAATGGTAAAGCAGTCAAGCATGGTGGGTAACAGTACTGGCTTTGAAGTTCAACCAACCTGGGTGGTGTGACCACGGGCAAATTATATAACGTTCTGGGCATTATTCTAGTTTGTACAGATAAACTGGACAATAATGATTGAATATGGTTGAGGTTTAGCAATGCTGGAATGGTACAAGTTCTAGATGGCAAGGGATCTGAGAGTGGTGAGTCGGCACTGGAACGAGGACCAAGTCCAGGTCTTTAGGCGTGAGAAAATGGAAAAAGTAAAAGGCTAGGCAGGAGTGATCAAAAGGAGAATTTGACAGACTGAGATTTAGAGGTGAATGGCTGAGTAATGTTAGCTCCAAGGCATGCTGGCATTTGCATGGATAAATTTAGTCAAAGCAAGACAGAGCTTACTCTAGTGTAGATAAGCTTTCAAAGCTGGAGGTCAGCCTGTTAGAAAAGAAGGCTGACTACTAAAGGCAAACTTAGGCTTGATTCCAGTTCTCCTTTCCAGTTCATGCTTCCACTCTAGTCCCCCCAAACGACTCTGTCTCCACTTCTTTACTGGGGACACAATTTTCTTCCTGAGCTGTCTCTAGGGCTGGGGCACTATGCTCCTTTCCACAATGCTAGTCAGTTATTTTAAACTTGTAAATATATACAATAATCTAATTCATGTACACAAAGTAGAGTGGCATTATCTAATGTTATGAGATATGGTAAAGGACCCTCCTAGGGCTGAGATGACCCAGTTGACAAAACACTTGCCATTCATTATGAAGCCCCTAGTAGTCAGGTCCCCAGAACATAAGGAAAAGGTCATGCAGGCATAATGATTGCCTATAATCTCGGCAGTAGCTAGATTAGCTGAACTGGTAAAATTTGGGTTCACTGAGACTCTGCCTCGGTCCATACGTGAGACCCGTTTTGACTGCGTTTTTTCACTTAGCACATTTCCAAAGACTATTTTTGTTAGGACATTGGTCACTATGACATTTCATTGTCAAATTCACTTTGTTCATATAGCATACTTTATCCATTTTGCAGTAAATGGACACGATGGTTCATTTTAATTGTCACCTTGGATTTGAAGTACCCAGGAGCTACTAAAGAGGAATACTTATCCAAAATGTGGGCAGTATGTTCCAAAGGCAGGTGCCTTGGACAGAAGACAGAAGTAGGAAGAAGTTTACTTTGCTTCCTGGACATTACGTGGTGGACAGCTCCACTCCACCAAACCCTTCCATCATGTTCTATCTCACCACAAATAATGAAGCTAACCAACATGGCTCAGGCCTTAGAATTAGAGATGTGTTAAAACTTCCTTCTTTAAGCTATGTTTTAAAACTGTATTTTGTCAAGATGATCAGAAACTAAGACAGAACATTTCTGTTTTCACTTTTGACAATAACAAATAGTGCTTGCTACTCTAAAATTCTTATAGATGCTTCTTCGAGAAATATTTTTTCATATTTATGGGTATTGTCTTAGTTTTTTCCTACTCCTGTGATAAATTATTCTGATAAAAGCCACTTAAATTCAGGTTTTCCATGGAAGAGAAGGTGAAGCATCATGAAGTTGGAGCAGCATATAACTCCTCTAGTCAAAACAGATGACCATTTCTTCTGAGGCTTGTTTCTCCTTCTCCACTGCCTGCAAAACCTTTGCAGTCCCCTGAATATGTTTCATGCCTTGAATTTTCTGTCTAATTTTTAACAAACTTATTATCTTTCTGTTCTCTGGTGAGATCCCAATTGTCTCTTACAGGTCATTTAGACACCATCTCCTCCAGGAAGTCACAGTTTAGGTTAAGTTAAATTTTCCTATCAGTCAGTATACATAAACACTTTATTTCTCATTTTATTATATTCAGACTATGTATAACTAGACTGAGAATTCCCTAAGGGCAGGGAAAATTTAAATAGGAAATTCCCAGAGTTTCAGATGTAGTAGAATTCAAATTCAAATTTTTCTTCAATGAAAAAGGAGGACTGTAATCACACTATCTTCCTCATTCCATGGTTGCCTTAATAAAAGCAGCAGAAGCTGAAGCAACCATACGGTTAGGGAAACAAAAAGGAGTCTCCCTTTTCCCGGCCTGTAGGAGGAGCTGGTAACTTAAATCCTAGGAAAGAGATGAGAAAGTTTGCTAATTTGAAAAAGTTTGCATGATTTGAGAATGCAAAGTCAACATGGGAAATGAAGACACCAGACAAGCAAAGTTCTTGACATGTGTGCCCTCAAAGAGGTAAATTTAGTTTTAGAAGAAGAATTAGAAGCAGGGATTGGGGATGATCAAGGATTCAAATAAACTAAGCTAAAAATAAGTAACCATAGCCGGGCGTTGGTGGCGCACACCTTTAATCTCAGTACTCTGGAGGAAAAGGCAGGTGGATCTGGGTGAGTTCGAGGCCAGCCTGGTCTAAAGAGCTAGTTCCAGGACAGCCTCCAAAGCAATACAGAGAAACTCTGTCTCGAAAAACAAAAACAAAACAAAAGATAAGAAACCATTTCAAATCCATCATGTATTTATGCTGGGAACTGGGGTCAGAGCCAGAGTAGATGGTAAGACTAAGGAAGATGGGATCATGACTACAAGAGCTCCTCAGGGCTGGTGTGGCCAAGGCCTTGTAGGTGCTAAATGTACAGGCTACATCTCCACACTTTAAGGGAAGTTATCCTCAGAACCAACCAGCCTGAGCCTCCCTGGCTTCAGTGTTGGCCTGTTCTATGCAGTTCCAGAACTCCTTAAAATATTCTTCCCCTAGATTCTTTCATTTCTTTTCTTGGTGAGAAGAATTTAATTTCCAACCACATGTGTTTAGATCCCTCAAAGAGACCTACTTTTGTTTTTATAGTGATGCTCTCAGATTTGGGAGGCATCAGTGTCATCTAAAGATCCTCCCCAAAGCTTGTCAGAGAACTTGAGGCTTGCAAATAAATGGTCGTCTGCTGACTTCTCCAAACTGGCAGGGTTCTTCCTTTAGGCCTTGGCGGTAACTTATGCTGCTCAGCCTTCTTCTGTCTTAGTCTAACATGTCCCTTGGAGGTGTACCTGACATATACAGACACCAAGTGGCCCTTTATTTCCTTTCAGAACAAAATCAGCACCACTGGCTGTCAGATCCATGCCAAATTATACTTTATTTTGATTCCATTTGGACTGAGGGTGTGGTCTTAATCTTCATATGATTTTCTGGTGGGGATTTGTTTAAGTCTAATATTGGGATAATTTATTACAGCATTAGTGCAAATCTTCTAGATTTCAGAAGAGACAAAGATTAATAAAAGGATGACAGCAAAAGGTTACAAAATAAAACAAGGACCCACAATCTTGAGAAATAATTTTGTAAAGTTTATATATTTGTTCCCAGACATTTTCACAGGGTTACAATGAAGAAAGAAAAAACAATGCTTAAAAAAAATGATGATGGAGTTAACAGAGTAAAATGCTATTGAGTTTCTGAACCTATGAATCAGAATCGTGAAGCTTCTTGGTTCAGAAAATGATATGAAATGTTTCTTAACTGTGTATGATGATCACCCAAGCAGGGGACCACTGCTCTACTAACTGTGCCTACACTGAGACCACTTTTCTAAACAGCAGTATAAGAACAATAGTTTGCATAAAGCTTGTGACTTCTGCCTGTCGGCTTTGCTATATCATCTCACTGTACGATGATTCTTCCCTGAAAAAGCCCATTCACTTGATCCAGGTTCTCCTAAACAAGAGACTAGCATCAATTTTGATAGCCCTGCCAGAGTTTCTGTGATGGCACAGACACATTAACCATCAAGACCTAATCACCACTGCTCTAAGAGTTTAAACTGATCTGCTTAAACAGTTATATGTGGTAAGAAGCGAGCTGATCAGTTCAAAGGAGTCAGGGAGCATAGGCACAGCAGTATTTAACTACCCCTCCCTCACAAATCCCAACACTAGTGGCATGGGACACACTGGTTAATAATAAAAGCAAATAAAATCTAAAGGTAAACTTTCCACTGAAACCAGCACTCTCAGCATGTAATTACTCATTTAATTTGCATCATGCAGTTCTATTAAGAACTAAGTTCTCTACAAAAATGGAAAGTCATTTTGGGATTTGATCCTCATTCATTTTCAACCAAATATCCAAATTCATTCCCAAATCACACAAAACTGCAACAGTTTCACCTAAATCAGTTTTGTACGAGCTAAACATTCCTCCTACACTCAGATGTGATGCGGAACTGCTTTGATCTTTATTCCCAAATTTATTGCTCTGTGTAATCCATGACAAAATGTAATGTGATTTACTGTATCTCTCTATGACAGCCCAGCAGCTGACAGAAGTTAATAATTTAGCATAAGAAAAAAAAAAAACCCTCCTGGCACCAAAGTATACAGATCATAATGGGGGATCTTTAGTGTCAGTTTACAATGATGCCTATACAAGCCGATCCTAAGAACTTCAAAAACAATTCTTTTTTTAATGTTCTTAATGAAGGAGATTTTTATTCCTTAAACATGCTTTGTAGCTGCAAGCAAGTCATTTTGGAACATTTTGCTTTTGTTCTCATTAAAACAATGTGGGACCAGTCAGAGGCTGATGTCCCTTCACAAAGAAAAATACTAATTTCCTCCATTTAATTTCAGCTAAATAAAGGATCATGAAACATGGGAATCAAGACAATTCTTTACAGAGGATATTTGCATCCATTTTCTCCTACAGAAGTAAATGAGATGACTGGCACTGTATACACAGCTCTGAGGATGGAATGGGGGGGAAGACCAGACTCATCTGAGCAGTCACTAAGTCCCTAGCTACAGTCTTGCTGACAATGGCTCTCCATGAGGAACTTACAATCAAAACCGGAAACATCAGGCCAGATGGCCCTTAGGTCTCTTTTAACTTGACATTTCTCTGATCTTTAAGATCTTTTGGTGATTCTAGCAGTTTTCTCCTTATTTTTTAAAGTCCATTTTCTTTAACATGTTTTGAGTTGTTTATTTTTATTTTGTGTGTGAGAATGCTTGTCTGCATGTATGTAATATGCATCACATGTGAGCCTGGTGCCTGTGGGATCAGCAGAGGGTACTTCTCCTGACACTGAAGTTAGATAGTTGGGAGCCACCCGGTGTGCTATGAACTAAATTCTGGTCCTCTGCAAGAGCAATACATGCTCTTAACCATTGAGCCATCTCTCCAGCCCATTTCCTTTTTCTAAGAAGAGAAATTCAGGTCTATAATGGCATGTGAAAATGCACAAAATTAATAAATGAAAAATTTTAAATTCACCCCCCAAAACAGAGCTAATATTGCATACAGTAGGGGCAGGAATATAAATTTAATGGGTCCAGTAGAGGAAGCTCACCACCCTACTAAACCAGTCTCTGGCCTTCTAAGGCAAGTCTCTCAGACAACCTAACTTGCTGCATTAGAGATGTAAATCATCCATTTTTATTCTGATTTTTGAACTCCAAGTGAAAAGATTTAGTAAGCATGTTCTTATTGGGCCCCTACTGCATACTTCTAATCAGTGGATCACTAAGCTGCCTCTGCCTTAGCACCTCCCATCCCCAGAAGCTCCTGGAGAACAGGCCTGGGGGAAAACCACAGGGTTTCTTTTTTATTCTGATTCTCAGCCAGGGTTTGGAAACTCTTCTAAAATAGCTCTGAATTGTGCTTATAGTCTGTTCAGGATTGAGATTTTGGAGTGGTCTGGTGCTGATGATGGCAAATCTTATCTACATGTCTTACCAACTTGACTTTTAACGAAACAGTCAGAAAATATAATTTTTTACCTTCATCAAAGGAATTTTCCACTCTAGATGCCTTTAAAAAAAAACTCGTTACCAATTCCTGCAAGAACTTGTACTTTTATCTCACAGATTCTGTCTCTGCGTCATTCTTTTTTTTCTTTTTTGCCCTAAAGGCAACAGGTGGAAAAGCTCAACTGAATCTGACTTGCAAACAGTCTGGAATACAGACACATTTTCCCCTTCTATTTTTCATAATTTACGTGCTGAAGAGGCAGGAACTGTTAAAATTCACTTGATTGGCCAAAGCTATGTTTCACCCTAAATAGATCCCAATGATGGTCTCTTCAAGTAGATTTTAAAAGTGGCCATGATAATTAGTAGTTCACTTCCCTGTTACTCTTTCACTTGATGTGAAGAGAAAATGTTTTCTAAGCATGGCTGCCACAGTGTCTCACTGCCAACAGAGGATATTTGTAAGTACCTGCTAATAAAATAGACTTCCCCGTGACAGTTCTGACACAGAGCTTCAAATTCCAGCATGGGGAGCTGGGCTTGGGAGCTAATAATGACCCCAACTTTACCCCACTTACCTCATTACTGTTTTAGCTAGTCTCCCACTTACCTCTGGCATTAAGGCCAACAACTTGGGGCTTATGCTAAACAAGGAGTCTTGGGCAAAGGAATTTGGATTTTATCATGGACATAGTGGGATGTTAGAAGTTGGTGAGCAGGGAATAAAACAAACAATGGATGGGAAGATGACTTCTTGGAACCGTGGAGAATAGGACAGAAAAGAGAACAGGTAACTGTGGTGGGGGTCAAAAGGAACTGCAGCCAATGGCCAGGACTCTGTTTGAAGTCCCAAAACATCATCATTTGGAGGAAAGATGACAGTAAAGTGGGGTAGTACACCAGCATCCGGATGAGTGCATTCTCCCACAGTGATTCTCATGGGCAGAGCTTTAGTTCTGGGTTCCCTGTCTAAGTACCAGATGGAAGGAGAGGTACAAGAGATCTGAGAACAAGAAGAGCCATCTATGTTCCTCAGAAAGTGAGGATTGGTCTTGCACACAAGACCAATCTCACAAATTGTCTTGCTTTTTCTTCCATTTTCAACTATCACCTGCAAAATTTCCTTAAGACAACATGGCTTGGTAGTTCTGAGCATTCATTCACAGAGCCATGCAGGTGTCACCATCATCTGGATCTCTTCTTCATCACCCTGAAGGAAATCACCTACCACGACCTAGGGCATTCCTCATGACTCCAGCTGCCAGAAACTTCCTCTCTACTTCCTATTGCTGTGTGTTTGTCTGTCCACAGAATGTCATATAAAGAGGATATGTGATATGTGATTTTTCATGTCTAGTTTATTTCATTTCCACTACAATTTCAAGGTTTATCCACATACTTCATAGCACACACCAGCATTTTGTTCCTTTGTGTATCAAAATACTGTTTCACCACATGGGTATACACATTTTTGTGTTCCCATCAGAACATGGATATCTGGGTTGTTTCTGCTCTTTACTTTTATGACTCATTGATGGGAGATGTCATTCTGTAAAAATATTTCTCTTATTGGTTAATGAATAAAGCAGTGCTGGCCAATAGGAAAGCAAGATAGGTGAGACTAGGAGGCAAGGAGAATTTGGGAAGAGGGAGGAGGAGATTCAACATGTAGGACTGAGAGAGCAGAACTCCGGATCCTCTCTCTGGTAAGACAAGACTGATGGGAGATGTTATTCTGTAAATACATTTCTCATACTGATTAACGAATAAAGCACTGCTGGCCAATAGGAAAGCAAGATAGGCGGGGCTAGGAGACTAGGAAGAAAGAGGAATGAGTAAGGAGGAGTCAGCATGGAGAGCCTAAAGAGAACAGCATGCCGGCCCGTTGCTCCCCAGTAAGATGACCACGTGCAAATACTTAGAATAGTAGAAATGGGTTAATCATTAAGACAGAGCTAGTCGATAAGAAACTAGTAACTGGCCAACAAAATTATATCAAATACAGAGTCTCAGCGTGTTATTGGGGGCTGGCGTGGGATCAGACTGGCGATGGGAAAAACCTACTCCTAACACAAGACCATGTGGAAATACTTAGATTAATAGAAATGGGTTAATATTTAAGTCAGAGCTAGCCAATAAGAAACACTAGTAACAGGCCAACAGCATTATATCCAATATAGCATCTCTGTATGTTATTTGGGGCTGGTGCAGCTGTGAGACCAGGCTGGCGGGAAAACAACTTGGAAAAAAAATGGCGCCCTATATGGGGCACAAGAACTTCACTTAAAACTTGACAAAAGCTTAAAAGGGGGTTTTAGAAACAAAAGAACAGAGACAAACAAGGCTTTTTGGTAGCACTATTTTTCTCGGTTGGACTCTGTTTTGCTAGAGACAAGCAGAAATTTGCATGGCTCCTTTAAGGTAGGTTTCCTGACTCAGCATAGCAGAAAAAAACTGTGCAGCTTTTAAGAAGCACTGCTAACAATTCAATGGTGTATATGACCAGCTGGTTAAAAATGAAAGATAAAAAGAGAGTAGCTGGGGCATTGGTGGCCCATGCCTTTAATTCCAGCACTCATAATAACTCACGCTGCTGTGAGCCTGACTATATTCATTTTTGGGTAGACTTGTCTTCAGTGAGTCAAAGTGTTGAGTCCTACGGTACGTCTTTAACTGGAAGGTATTAGCATCTTAAGGTCTTCACATCTCTTGTCCCACACTGACCTTATTATAGCAACCTGTGGGTCATAACCTCTTTGGAGGGAGGGGGAAAATGACCCTTTTATGGGTCATTCATAATATCATAATTTACATTGCAATTCATAACAGTAGCAAAATTACAGTTATGAACTAGCAAAGAAAATAACTTTATGGTTGGGTGTCAGCACAACATGGAGAGCCACTGCATCGACCATCTGTATCCCAGTGCGTGTGGACCACTGCATAGATCATCTATATCCCAGTACATATGGGCACTTGTCTATAGACCATCTGTATCCCAGTGCATGTGGGCACTTGTCTATAGACTATCTGTATCCCAGTCCTTATGGACCACTGCATAGACCATCTGTATCCCAGTCCTTATGGACCACTGCATAGACCAGCTGCATCCCAGTCCTTATGGACCACTGCATAGACCAGCTGCATCCCAGTCCTTATGGACCACTGCATAGACCAGCTGCATCCCAGTGCATGTGAGCACTTATCTATTTGGATCTGTGTCTCATAGTGACTGTGGAGACTGAGCATCTCTGGATGTACTCCTTGTTGCAGTTGATTTTCCTAATGAGAAATCTACTTGGACTCTCTGATAATTTTTAAGTTAGATTATCTATGCTGTTGTTGCCTTTTTTAGTTGTAAAGTTCAGCATATGTCAGACTTTTATTAGACAGAAAGTTTTTAAGTGTTGTCTCTGTTTTGTGAGCGGTTTCATTTTCTTTATGGCACTGGGTCTCTGAAGCATGGAGGTTTTAACTTTTGGTGAAGTCCTATTTATTTTCTCTTCCAATGCTTTTGTAATTATTGAAATATCTAAATAACTCTTGCTTTGTTCAAGGTAATGAAGATTTATAGTATATTTATTTAAAAAATTTATAATTTTAAACAAGTGTGCCAAGATACTGACAAATTCTGTTTTAAGTTGGAAATGTTTTGATGTATCTATCATTTTAAAGGATAGATTTTGCTGAATGCAGGGTCCTGGTTAACATCTGATGAGAATTTGTCTTTTATTCTGTTTTAGTTTTTTGGAAGTACTAGAGATTGATTGATTGTGCATGCTGGCAAGAGTGTGATCACTGTACCATGTCCCACCCTTCTTACTGTGGGGCAGCATGCCACTAAGTTGCTCAGGTTGGTACCAGACTGTGATCCTCCTGCCCCAGCCTCCTGATAGCTGGGGTTATAGTCCTGTACCAGCAGGCTAAACTGTCTCCCATCTCTTCAGAAAATGCCTTTGATTTCTTTGAACATAAGAGTAGGCTCCTCAGGGACAAGCCCCACTGATTCCAATGTTTCTTGACCCAAGTTCCCACTTGATGTGTTACATGCCTCATAACTGACGGAAAACTGGTTATTTTAAATATAACATTGTCACTCTGGAAATTGTGTTTTTCTCCCCTTCACTAGAATTATTTGTTGTTGCTGGGGATTTATTCTGTGTTATTATTTATTTAGAGACAGTTTTGAACTAATACTGTAATGTCTATTTCCTTTGTCTTACATAGCAACTGAAAATCTATGCTTCGCTGAAATGTTCAGGTATTGGGCATCGTCACAATGCCTGACTTTATAGTCATTCCTAAGTTTGATCTGTGTAGCAGATCATACTTTTGAAAGATGACCATATACTCTTCCCTCTACATGGTATCAATGTCCCATAAAGAGTTCTCATTTCTTGAGTCTGGGTAGAACAAAACTATGTTTAAAAGAGTGTGAGAAACAATGCAGTTTTATTTCAAGGCTAGTTTTAAAAAGGTGACATAGATTCTATATGAAGTTTGTGAATAATGAGCCAACATGGGAGATACTGAACTATCCAGAAAGCTACAAGGAGGGGCCACATTAAGGTAGAGGTGCCAGGAGTCCAGCTATATATAGTTTCCTTGCTCAAATACCAGCAATACAGGTAAAGATGTTGAGATAACCTGAGTTACAGCTAATTTCTGAGCACAACCATGACTTATCACAAATCAGTTTCAAACCCACTCCCAAAGGCCAAGCCCACAGTAATGGCAAATCGTGAATATTATTATTTTGTGATTCTGTTATGCATTTGACAAAAGAAACAGCAAATGAAGAGTTGAAGATTGTAGTAGAGGTGTATCTTGGTGTAATATCACCACTTTTCTTCCCTACCATGTATCTTTTGATCATTCTATGTGGCCCTGGATGTCCTTAAACTTACAGCAATTCTCCTGCCTCTGCCTCCCAAGTGTTGTGATTACAGGCATACACCACCACATCCTCCTTATGCATAATTTTAAGTAGAAAGAAGTGTTAAGTAAGTGGTTAGAACAAAAGTGTCTCATATGAAGCTAAGACAGGTGGAAAATGATCTTGCATCTAGCAAGCTAGTCCTTCCTCCCAATATTTGAGGGATTATGTTCTTTGCCTGAAATATAATTTACTGCACTATTGAACCAAACACCACATGGTATCATAAAAAGTGACAACTCTGTGAACACTATAATCTCTAAGAGGACCATTTCTTAAGGATAATTTCCAGGTCATCCATATGACCAGTTTTGTAGCTATGCTCCCTGACTATTCTTGGGCAATGTTGACTGAGTTCAATGTCTTATGTTTTGCTTAGTTTCCTAAAGAAAAGAGCACATTTATGAAACACTGAAAGTGTTGGTAAGTCTGAATTTCCACACAATGAAATTTAATAAAGTTAAATACTATTACAGATTATCTACTATACACTAGATGCAAGTAAATCCACAAGGATATATATGCTCTGATTTCCCTGCTTGTGTACTCAGCAGAGATGAAAGAGGCACAGACCCAAGGCTCCTGCAGAAGAATATGCACCTTTATGAACCACTCAGTGGCTTCATAGAGTGCTAGATTAATTACCTAACACTTCTAAAAATGTGTCTTATCTGGTCTATCTAAGCCAAAATATGTGTTAGCTTAAGTAAATAGAAGAGGGCTTTGGATTCTGTTTCAGAAAATAAATGACTCCATGTTCATGATACTTTTGTATTCCAAGTCTCAGAAGTTTGCTTTGTTTGAGGCTGGGACTCCAACCCAGGGCCTCACACATGCTAACCACATGTTGCACAGTGCACTGAGACAGCCCAGCCCCAAAGCTTAAACCAAATGGGTGTTCAAATAGTCTTCCATGTTAATATAGGTAAATAAATTTATTCATTCAGCACATATGTTTGGATCACTGAGACATGAGGAAATCATATTTGTTTTTGCTTAATATATTGAATTTAATTTTTCTACTAAGTATATGCTTGATGACATCATCTAAAAATCCCTTATCTGAGATCAATTTCTAATTACAAGGCGCTACAGTTTGGGCTAAGTGAAAAAAAAAATACTGGTGTTTTACAAATAATTTAAAAATAAACACATATAAAGAAATTATATGATTTATAATTAAAATTGGATGACACTTGAGAATGAAGTTAATATTAAGAGTTCAGAGTGAAAATGGCTAGAGATATAGCTCAGTTAGTAGACTGCCTGACATGCACAAATCCTGGGTTCAATGCCCAGAACAGCATAAATGAGGCATGGTGGTAGACACTTGCATGCTAGTGCTCAGAAGGTAGACTAAGGAGGATCAGAAGTTTAAGAGCATCTTAGGATACATACTGAGTTTAATGGGAGTCATGAGGCCTCTCATCAAAAAAAGACATTGGGTAGGGGGATCTAGGGAGAGCTCCATAGGTAAAATGTTTTACTCACAAGCTTGAGAACCTGTGTTTGATACCCAGATCACATATTAAAAAAATACCTAGGTATTATGCACATATATTCTCAGCACATGAAGTGGGAGATAGGCGGACTCCTTGGCCATCCAGCATAGCTCTAGGTCAATGAGAGACTCTTTCTAAAAAAAATTCAGAAGATGCCTGAAGAAAAACACATAAGGCTATTCTCTTGCCTCTGTGTGTGCACATGTGGGTGCATACACACATGCATGTGTGCATACACATACATGCACACACACTACATTGAAAAGTAGTTATTAAAACTAGGACCTACAGCCATCTTAAATAGGAGCTATATCTTTAAACTCTATTAATAGAGTTGTAGTAAATGCTATTATGCAACATGAGGCCCCGGTCCATTTAGCAAATGACAGGTCCTATACTCTTCCATCCTTTAAGAGGGGCAGTTAAAAATTCTCATCAACATTATCACTTTAATGTGTTTTACACTGTTTCACTATTTCTACCACTAGAATAAAAAAACATCCAGCAATAGTCTAGAGCTCTATGAACTCTGGTGATATTAGGGGCTGCCCTTGCCCATGGAGATGAATTTTTGAAATCAGTCAAGTAGAAAGCAGCTGTCGGCAGCATAAAGCAGGGGAAGGTGAAGCAGCTTGAGAATTATGACAGGAGGAAGAACTGAGGTGACCACAGAAGTCACATTTGTTACAGGGAATCCCATACATTGTACTAAACTATTGACTGTGGGTTGACGACTTTAGCATGCTTTGTTTGAAAGAACAGGGCTAGCATGTAAAGCATGTCAGGAAAAATATCTTTTAGAATTGTAAACTCTGACATGCATATAGAGATAACATGGAAAATGACACGTGGGAAATTTTATTCCTGGAAAACAGCTGATAAATGTACTTCCTTTTACCTAGATTAAAATGATCTCTTTGAAATTCATCCAAACAGTATCTTGTTGAAAAAATAATCTGAATTAATTAAGACATGATGTCAGAGAATCTGATTTTGATTTGCCTAAAATCAAAACTGAACTCCTTGAGTAGAGGCAGGCTCTTTCTCTGTATCACACCAGTTTGCTCTCCCAAATGTTTTGAGCAGCTATGCATTATTTTCAGAATTTTCAGCTGCATATTTTGTTCAAAAGAAGTAAAATGTTTTACTGTTTTTTTGCTATAGAGTATTACTCTTGTGAAATCAAAACTGTAGAATTATTCTTTTGGAAATGTTTTCAGTCTCATTTTAGGGAGAACATTGAAGATGTATCCAGCTGTCTATTCAACAACTTTTATCATATGCTAGACACCATTCTTGAGCAATTAATAATAAACGTAGAAAATAGTTATAACAGGCAAATATAAGAGTTGAGAAATGTAGCCAGACAAGGTGGGGAACACCTTTAATCCCAGCACCGAGGACAGTCTTGGTCTACATAGAAAGATCATTTCCAAATAAAAACATTCATATAATTGAGAAACACATGGAATGAAAAAGCAGACTATCATAATACAAGGGTCAACTGAGATGAAGATGAAGACTAAGCATCCCATTTAGTTTAGAGATGGTCTGTTGGTTAGACCAGTGTTTCTGTGTACTGAAATGACTAGAACCTCAGTGCTTTCAAGGAGGGAAAGTGGCCTGTGTGATTTAGTAGTAGATTTGTGTTGGCCCAATAACATGGTCTCTTGTGCTTGCTTCCACTTTTTCAATGAGATTGAGGTCATTATCTCAGAATAGGAATACAAATACAACATGTTTGAGAAGTAGAAAAGGGTGTGCAATTGTTTCAGCTAGTATCGAAATGAACCTATTTCTCTGGTGGATAGTCCATTTCAGCTTTTTGGCTTTGAGCTTGATTGAGCACAGTTCACATGTCTTCTCTTGAATCATGCTCAGCTGCTTAGATATTGTGGTATAGAAACATGAGTATTTGGTTTAACTAAGGTTAGGGTCTTGCTAACAATAAAGAGTAGAGGGGCAAATAAGTTCAATACACATCATGAGGGTGACTATAGTGATGGATCATGGGATCTAAACTTGGAAGTAGAGAAAAGGTAAGTGATAAAAGTGAAAAAACAGTTAATGGGTTGTGTTCCCCACAGGGCAGAAACTTGGTGGTATGAAGATGATAATAGGATGGGTAGAAATAGTAGAATGCCTGAAACCAAGACTTAAAGTGTCCAGTTCTAGGAATTTTCAAGGACTCTAGAGCACAGCCACACAGGGGGTTGATGCTAAGGAATAATGGTGGTTATGTTCTTTTAGCACCACATTCATCCCATGCAAGTTACAGCCGCAGAAGTCTTACTAACAAGTGTGTGAAATAACACCAAGATTTCATTGGTCTCATTTACTTAGGAGAAAAGAATTTAATTGCTGTTCTTTCTCAGTCTCCTACTTTAAAATGAAAACCAAATTAGGAGATGTGCATTTTTCTATACTTCCTTTTTGTTCTACAGCTCTTACTTGAAGTACTTTACTACCAAAATACATGTAAAGTCACTCTGATTTTCTTTTCCTTGTGAATACATAGCTTTCTGTCATTTGTTTTAAATCATAACCATGTGTATCAAAAGAAATTTTATTTGTTGAAACTATCTTAATCTTTCTTGATTTTGATTTTTTCTACTCTCTGGAACATTTAAATGTTTAAAAAAATGTATTTTTTTCTAATAGATGATTCAAAGTTAAGAAAAAGAATAGAAATGATTTATACCCATTACCAAAACAGATCCAAATAGCCCAGAGAAAAACTTTCCACAGCTATCAAAAGCAACAGTCTAATGAGGCAGACAAGGACAGCTAAGCAATCAGTCACCCCATTTCCAAGTGAAGGCTTTATTGAACTATTTTTGGTCCCTGATATGTATTATCTCCACCAAAACCCAACTGGATTAAAATGAAATATTAAAATGGAACAAAAAAACAGTTATTTATGGGGAAAAAGCAACCTTTCAAACAAACATCTCTAATCCATCAAAGACAATAATAAGATACTCAACAGCTTTCCGAAGGCAGTGAATTGCAGGCAGAGCTACTTAAGCTGACAGGGATTTCTACAGATGTCAGAGAGATATTTAAAAAAAGAGCATGCACTACAAAACAAGTGCATTTCTTCAGAATTCATAGGGAATAGAGTCTTGTTTCAAAAATTGCTAGGATTGAAAATCAAAGCAAACATTTTTCTAAAGCTATGGAATACAGACTTTATTCACAGAGAAGGCAAACTCAAAGTGTAAACTAAAACATAAAGCAAAAATCTAGAACAAAATATTATTTTAAATAAAGATGAAACTAGTTCGTGGGTGAGTATTTCCATGAGCCCAGGTGGTCTACAACACATTACAGACGCATCTTGGCTCTCATATACAGAGATGTTCATGAAATTTGATGTTTTGTCTCTGGATATGGATCTCTAAGTGCTAGAGAAGAGGATCTCATAGATCAAGAGGATCTTAGTCCAGGGTGATCAAAAAGAGCTGAAAGATCAATCCAGGAGGAAATGAAGTCGGGTGGGGGTAGGATGGTATGTAAAAGGCACTACAAAAACTGTTGGGGTGTAACCCCAATCACAGCCTGGTTCGGGAATAAGAATGTGGTAACAAGAACATAAAGTACTCGTCTAGCCAAAGGAGCGTCTAGCCTTTGCTAATGGCAATCTATTGGAGCTAACAGATGCCTGGATAAGTTGGGTAATGGCATGGAACACTGTCAATTCCTCACACAGGTTTCTAGAGGAAAGATACTGAATTAGCCTCTTGTAGCTGCTTGTATCTGAACAAACTACTTAAGGCCCCTAAGCCTCAGTATCTACAACCAGTTTGAGAGTGTAATAACTTCAAAGGGTTGTGAGACTCAAGGGGACAACACACAAAGGTGCCTGACATATGTATGCACACAATAGATTCCATGAGGCCAGTAGATTCAGGTTATGATTTGTCAGTTGTTTCCATTTAAATCATTTTGTGAGAATTTCCATAAACAAACTGAGTACAAAGTGGAGTTCCTCGGTTATCTGACCTTAAAAATGCAGTGATTCATTTGTTGACACTGTCAACTTCTAAAAAGAAAACATGTATGAAATATCTTGTACCGAAGTTATTGACCAAATTGTTGGGGTGGAAATGACAAGGGGATAGGATCAATAAAAAAGTATTTGCAAACTTATACTCAGATGAGAAATCCCTTTATCTACCAAATAAGCCTTTTCTCAAAATAGAACAGGATGAGAAAGCATGAAAAATTAAAGTTTGACAAGATGGTAGTCACGGAAGAGACAGGCAGGATCTTGTTAGGGAAGTCTCCTGTCTAGGGCTGTGAGCTGAGGACAGACAGGCTCTGTGAGAGCCCACACTCCTCTCTGAACATGGGTTTAATGTCAAGAAGCCATGTAAGCATGATTTCCTCAGGGAAGCCTTTCGAGGCTTCAAAACCTATCCGTCTGCTCTGGTCTGTTCTCATGGAGTCCTCTGTTTCCCTTCTCAGTAGGGTCATCATGCATATTGTCACCATGTTTTTAACAGACTAGTTAAAGACACAGGCTCTGCTGGCAAACTGAGATTTAACCTGGGCTCTTTTTAGAGCACATCTAAGCCCCTAAAGAAGGGATAAAGACATTGACCTTATGGGGTTGATGTGAGGAGATGAGGCAAGTCTTACAAAACATTGGACATTCATTAAATGTGACCCATTTTCACTAGGAGTCAGTGAGGGCAATTGGACCTAAGAGTTTAGTATCAAACACAATGGAAAACACAGGATGGTGTTCCCTAAAGCTCCATGGGCTATGTTCCTTGTCAGACACTTAGCTGAACTGCACACTCATCTAGCTAACCATCTTAGAAAGTGACTGTGATCCACTTCCTAGGGGCAGACTTGATTTGCAGAGTTCAATCTGCACAAACTTCACTTTTTATATTTCAGTCCAATAAGCTGAATTCTCCCAACAGCACTATTTAAATCTCATTTATCACAGTATATTTTCTGTATTCTAACCTGCTAATCTTTTGTTTGTTTTCTTTTTAATTTTCTGATCTTCAAAAATGTCTTACTGAATTACAGTTCTTTATAAACATGAGATACAAATCCTTTGCCAGACACACATTTTATGTTTTTTCTCAGCCTGTTACCTTGTTTTTCCCACTCCCAATTTTGAGGGTATCATTGCCTTTGTTACAAAGTGCCTAGCCCTTAATGGCTAACCCATCTCTATAGCCCTTCTGAGCATTTTTCAAAAATAATTAATTTTGCTGAAGTCTTCTCCATCCTCTTTTCTTTTCATGCTTCATGTGTTATAAATACAAAGAAATGTTCCCCTGAACCCAAGATCACTAACATGCTTTTTTGTATTTTTTCCTACATGTGTGTACTGTGTATAGGACCGTGGTTCATTTTAAATTGACCTCTGCCTAAGTTGTGATAAAGGTTAAGGCTCTTTGACCCAGTATTGTATATATGTTTGTAGAAAAACTATCCTTTCGTCCATTATTTTCAGAGTCTCAGGACTCGACTCTGTTTCATTGATATATTTACCTTTATTCCAATGCCACATTCTTGATGATTACAGGTATGTATGTAGGTAGTTACAGTGTCAGGAAGTATGATCCCTCAAATTTGTGCCTTTAAAAAAATGATAAATGCTCAAATGAAATTTAAAGCAGTTTGTGTTTGTGTGTGTGTGTGTGTGTGTGTGTGTGTGTGTGTGTATTAGATTAGACCCTTGCTACTATAGGAATCAACATGGGAAAAATACCAATCTATCTAATCTAGAATTTGATTTTTTTCAATTATTTAGGTCTTCTTTAATTTATTATCAGGAAAGTTTTGTAGTTGCCAATGTATAGATATTATAAATATCTTATTGTGAAGATATTGCAAATTTGTGATGCCACTGTAAATAATGATAATTACTTTAAAAATCTATCTTCAAATCATTCACTGCTAATGCACAAAGTGTAAGGGATGTTATGTATTGATAAACTACTGTAATGATCTTGTAAATTTACTTATTAGTTCAGATGGATATTTTTAAATTCTTATTTCATATTAGATATTTTACCTATGAATAAAAAGATCTCTTCTTCCTTTCTCATTTGTGTGCATTTCTTTTTCTTGCCTTATTAGATTGTTTAGGTTCTCAAGTATAAATGTGAAATAACAATGGAGGGTGAATATCTCTGCCTTGTTGCTGATTTGGAAGCAAATAATATATAGTTTTATTACCACCAAGTAAAACTTTAATTTTAGAATTTTCTTTTTCAAGTGGTCTGTTCTCCACTTTCTCGTTGGGTGGGTGCTGTATTTCATATAATGGGTATCATGCTATTTTGAAATAACATGATCTTAAATTAATATGGTTTATCATATTAACTAATTTTAAATATTGAACCAACTTTGCATTCCTGGTCTGCTATCCTTCTATCTTAATTGCTTTTCTATTGCCATGAAGACACAGCATGACCAAGGTAACTTATAGAAGAAAATGTTTATTGGCACTTATGGTTCCATGACCATCACAGCAACAGGCAGGCAGGAATGGCACTGGAGCAGTATCTGGGTGCTTACATTTTATCTGCAAGTTGGGGTGGACTTTTAAAGCCTTAAAGCTCACCCAGTGATACATCTCCATCAATTAGGTCACACCTCATAATCCTTCCCAAACAGTTCTACCAACTGGGGACCAAGCCATAGGACTGATTCAGACCCCTTGAACATGGGTGTCAATTTAGGAAGACTGGGCAGTCTATGGGGCCTCTGGGGTAATGGATCAGCATTCATCCCTAGTACATAAATGGACTTTGGGAGCCCATTCCACATAGAAGGATACTCTCTTACCCTAGACACACAGTGGAGGGCTTAGGCCCTGCTCTAAATGATATGACAGACTTTGAAGATCCCACATGGAAGGCCTCATCCTACCTGGGGAGCAGAAAGGGGATAGGATAATGGACCAATTGGGGAAGGAGAGGAGGGGGAGAGGGAAGGGAGAGGGAACTGGAGTTGCCATGTAAAAAAAGCTTGCTTCTAATTTAAATAAAAAAGAATATTGTTGTGAACATAGAAGTAGTAAAGTGCATGTATTTAATTTCCTAAATAGTATAAGCTTAGAGATTGTTTAAAAACACAAAAATCAAGAGAATAGTTACTTATTAGTTAAAATATGTAGACAGTCCACATATACATCAATGTTCTTTGTTTCATTTGGTGGACAATGAAGCCAAAAATTTCAAGCACAAAATCATTTGAGTAAAACCAATGTACTCTCTGCTGTAAAATATTACAAATCACTTGTTGAAATGTGATGTCAAAATGTGAGGCTAAAAGGACTAAGAGAACTATTACAAAATGGCCTCCGGAGTAACTTCATTCTTTCCTTTGTCAAAAATGAAAGCTAAGTCTGGAATCCTTTTATTATGATGCTAACCTTGTTCATATGATTTAGAAAACTGTGATCTCTCTAGTAACTTCTTCAAAAATGGTGCTATTTCTCGCTCCTGAGCAGTGAGGATTAGGTAGATTTCTCTTTCTGTTTTCTTTTCATTATAATTTTGTCTGTTTGTTTTTTGAGACAGGGTCTCTGTATGTAGTCCTGTCCTGAAACTTTCTATGTTGACCAAGCTGGCCTTGAACTCACACAGATCTGCCTGCTTCTGCCTCCTGGATGCTGAGATTGAAGGCATACGCCAACATCAGATAGGTCTCTAATCACCTGACAAATCTGAGTTACTGTTTTAATTTTTGTGGTATCACAGGATATTTGAAAACAAACACCAATCTCAAAATCTGGATTCTTGACTAAAGTGCTGTCCAATTCCTTGATCATCTAAGCATATTTATTAGATATAACAGGGAAACTAAAATATGTCAAAACAGTACTCTGGAAATTTTTAAATGTCTTATTTTCAGTTTATAACCTAATGAAGGTAGATAACACAAGATTCCTAAGACTCTGCCAGTTGTAGCCTTACTCTGGGTAAGGTCTATATCCAATTTGAGTAAGACATGATGGAAGGAGCTATTATCTCCTTGGCTATATTTTATCAGAGATAAGCTAGTTGTATTTTTAAATTGCATTAAAATTCATTTTGATCCTTTAGGTGTTGATTAATAACTTATTTTGTTGTGTCCTCATGTTTTATCATAATAACTTGCTAATGTAGTTAGCACTTATTACATGCTTCACTTGTATATAAAGTAACCTGGTCAAATTAGTGATATGGCAATTAATAAAGAATTCAGAGAATCAGACATTATTTAGACACAGAATGGAAGATGCAACTGCACATTCTTTTTCCTTCAGCAGAGGTGACACTAAATAAAAAGTTCCATTCACTGCTTTGTACAACTTTGTCATATAACTGATTTAAATATTGTTCAATTTTTAATTTTTTATTAAATATAGCAAAGCTTTCACTGTACAAGCCCAAAAGCTGTATTTTTTAAAGAGTCAAATTAGGTTTTCAATAGTTGATAAAAGTTGAGAAAAGATAAGCTGTGGGACACTGAGCACTTCTGTCTTCTCTTTATCCCCTCCCTCAACTCCCTCCTCTGGATATAGTTGTCAGGCACAAAGTGTGAGTCAAAAAAAGTCTCAAGTGTTACAACTATAAGACACACCTCTATTTTGTTATTCCTTTCTTCTCGAGGTTAACATGGGACCATCTTGTGACAAAGGTATTGGGACAGCATCTCTATCTAGTCCTCGTTAGGGTGAGGATGAAATTACCTACAGCAGGGAAAAATGCTACATAACAAGGTCTTAGGTCTTTTGTATAATAGCAGAGATGTAAGTTTTTCAAAATTCTTCATCTTCTTCCTGGCGTTATCATTGTGTGCAAATGTGCGTTGCATGCATCTGTATATATGTGTATGCATGATGTGTATTATGTGCATGTGCATATTACGTGTGTGGGGGTATACATGTGTACAAGTGGCGTCTGAGAACAACTTGTAGGAGTTAGTTTCCTCCTTCCACAGGGTGGGTTCTGGGGATTGAACAAAATTGATAAACTTGGTATTAGTTTCCCTTACCTGCTGGACCATCTCACTGGCCTAGGAATTTAATTTTGTTGAAGTAAGTACTATTTGCTTATTAAGTTTTTTAATAAAACACAATTTCACATCCCTTATATCTTCTAAAATCACTGTTTTTAGAACAGTTAAGGCCAAGGCCATGCCCATCTTGCTTCCCCACCACTACATAAACAAACAAACAAATGCTCTTCAGTGAGGTCTTTGAGAAAGCTAAATACCTGGTCCTCTTTGGGAAACCTCCTTGCATATTTTGCTCCAAAGTTTCCAAGTCCAGGAATTAGAACTGCTATCTTCTAAAAATCTGTTGTCCCGACTCTTATATCAAGTGTACACTCTCTTTACAAATGACACTGGGAAGTGTAGATTTAAAAACACAAATAATTTGAAAGGAGACACTGAACTGTGACTGCCACTGAAACACCAGCCAGCTGGGAGAGTTTTTCCAGCTTTGTCACAGGGGCAATTACCATGGACTCAAGTTTTTCCAGCTTTGTCACAGGGGCCATTACATGGACTCAGGCTACATCCTTTTTGAGACAGGGTTTCTCTGTGTTGTTTTGGAGGCTGTTCTGAACTTGCTCTGTAGACCAGGCTGGCTTCGAACTCACAGAGATCCGCCTGCCTTTGCCTCCTGAGTGCTGGGACTAAAGGCCTGTGCCTCAGGCTACATCTTAAGCTGGCAGAAGAGCCCAACAATCAACAAGATGCTGATTTTCATATGCAAACTCCAAGGGTGAAGGAGTAAAAAGGTCTTGCCATAAAGTGCCTGGAAATCTGAGGCCAGGTAAGGTGGGAAAGATTCAGATTCACTGAAAGGAGGCTCTGTGAGCCCATTCTGTGGAAAAATGAAACCTAAGTTGCAGCAGGGATGCTTGGATGTCAGAGATGCCAGTAAAATGGTCATCTACCAAGGAATCTGGATCAAGAGAGACCACATGTGTGGCACGCAAGAGAACCAGAGGGACAGGGATACCTGGTGTCCCTGTCATGAGCCATAGATTTCAGACATGGAGCTGGAGGGTTTAGTTTGGTTTGCCCTGATAGGTTCTGTTTTGCTTTGATCTGATGTTTTGTTATTCTCCATTCCTATTTTTTAGAATGGGAAAGTTTACTTTGTGCAATTTATTATTGGAAGTATATGACTTGAATATTTTATATGGATGCACATTAAGAGATCACCTTGAGCATCAAAATGTAAATTTAAGCCTTTATTCTTGTAAAAAGTATTGTATTTTAAATTATGTGTATATATATATATACATATATATATATATGTGTGTGTGTGTGTGTGTGTGTGTGTGTGTGTGTGTGTGTGAGTATGTGCATGGGAAATATCTGGGAAGTCAGATTTCCCTGGAATTGGGGTTATAATCAATTGTAAACCACGTGATATGGTGCTGGGAACCAAATTTGGGTCCTCTGCAAGATCTGTGCATGTCCTTAAGCACCGAACCATCTCTCCAGGCCCTCAGTTTTAGGCCTCGGACACTGCCAGAACTGCTATGATTTTGGGAATTCTCATAAATGAGGTGAATACATTTTTCATTATGAAATAGCCATTTGTCTTTGAGTACAAGGAATGGAAGGTTATGGTTAAAGCATGATGTGTTGGGAGTCAACCTAAGAAGGCATAGACTTGTGATGGTCAGTCATCAGTGCCAACTTCACCGGCATGTCTTTTAGGGAATTTACAGATAGGTTAAAATGAGGAGGGACAACCCACCTTGAGTGAGGGTGACATCATCCCCACTGGCTGATTTTCTGGACCAAATACAAAGAGGAAAAGGAGGAAGACATGAATGATGACATTCATCTTTTGCTAATTTATGACTGCAGACACCACAGAACCTGTGGCCTCACACTTGTGCCCCCCGATCCTTTTGCTTGATGGACTATAAACTGGGATAAAATAAATCATCCTTCCATTTGATTTCTTCTGTCAAGAATTTTGTCACATCAGTGAGAAAGCCTCCAATACCACATCTTAAAACAGAAAATAACTTTCCACAGAACAATGACAATCTCCTCCTTTGGGTAATTGTATTATGCACAAATAAGCCGTTAATGCTAAGAGAAGCTTGATGTCAAGGATATAGGAAATACTTGTACCATTTTTAGAACTTTACAGTAAGTAAAAACAAACTTTTTAAAAAGTTAAATTTCCTTCAATAGTCTTTACAGGTTTTCATAAACAACTATTCTTTTGCAGTCTCTCAATTAGTTCTAGGCTCATCTGTTCCCATTTTATTCTGTGACGTCTCAGCAAACACCTATAATCTAGTGCCATTCAGATGCTGCACGTTGAAGCCCCTGTCTCCCTGAAGTCCCAGCATCACCAGAGGCTCCCTCTGATTCCCAGATCCTACTCTGATGGACAGTTTTCTTGTACATTATGTAGTTTTGAGTTCTTTTATTTTTTATATTCACTAGAATAAGAAAAGCTCCCACTAATCAATGACAAAGTCATTTATCTTTTGCAATCTTTCTCAGCAATGAATCAAGTATATAGTAATTGCTGTTAAAATATATGTTGACTCATTCACCATAAGTTGCCATGAAAATAGATGTTTGAAAGTTCACATCATCTATTTATGACATCTCTAGGCTGTTTTACATGAAATACAATTCTGAATGGACCACTAGTTATCATCTAAACATGGTATAACACTGAATGGACCACTAGTTATCATCTAGACATGGTATAACACTGACTGGACCACTAGTTATCATCTAGACATGGTATAACACTGACTGGACCACTAGTTATCATCTAGACATGGTATAACACTGACTGGACCACTAGTTATCATCTAGACATGTACAAAACTGAATGGACCACTAGTTATCATCTAGATATAGTATAACACTGAATGGACCACTAGTTATCATCTACACATGATATAACACTGGATGGACCACTAGTTATCATCTAGACGTGGTATAACACTGAATGGACCACTAGTTATCTAGACATGAAAATTTGATCACTTCTTGTTTCTCAGCAAGTCTCTAACATGTATATTTCCTTCAATTTAATAAAATAGTTGGGACTGAAAAACACCTTAGGTGGTGGCATCTTGCTTTGCCAGTGAACTTGAGAGTGAGTCAGCCCCTCCTGTTCCTTATGAGGGGTCACATCTGCACACCTGAAGCCACACCCCTAGGATGTGGCCACCACTGCAATTTCATTGGCATAGCAAAATGTCACTTCAACCTTATCCATATTATACAGAATTATAATTTTGAGAAATATAGTCCAAACATACAAATCCTTAAAATCCTCATTTAAAACTCTGCTAAAATGTCTCATCCCAAAATATGAAAAATGGTAACATATGCAACTGTCACAAGTCAGATTCAAAGATGCTGATATTTTATGAGATATTTTCCATGACCCTGGGTTGTTTCCTTGGAGTATTCTGAGGATGTCTATTGATTTGTTAAAAATCATGATGTGGAAACAAATGTATTTTCTTTGCCAAGGAAATACCATAGATGAATATTAAATATAGTCCTGCTAGCCAAAATTCACATCTGTACACAATTAAAATACAACTCTTCTTTTTTCAATAATGATCTTTAATACCTTCTGAAACACACACAAAGAAGTCATACAATACTGTCCACTTAAGTGAGTTACTATTTGTAAGTACAGTGCTACGACTATGCACTCACTGGATTAGTGTAGTATGCACTGTGGGGCATGGGTGCCATGTATGTGAATATTAGTAAATCTTATTGGAATTTTGTGTGTGTGGAGGGATAGATAAAGCATTTCAACACTACACAGGTTTTTAAAAAGGAATATAAAGTTCAAAAAAATACTCTAGTACAATGAACTACCAACTAATTTTGTACAATACACCCTGATCACACTCATTTCCCATTCCTCCCAGGTTCACCCACTTTTGTGCCCCTCTAAAAAAAAAAAGAAACACAAACTCCAAATTGTGTCATCTATATACTCACTGGAGCATGGTTAAACTCCCAGTGTTTAACCCCTCAAAGAAAACTGAGTCCATCCCCCATTCCCACACTCCACTCCCTAACCCTACCTGCCTCCAGAAGTCATCAACTGTGATGCACTACACTTCAGCATCTTTATCATAGTTTTAAGGACTCTCTTCAACAGCTTCCTACTGGGACACATTCTTTTTTGGAGTAGGGGAAGGGGTTGTCACAGAAGCCTTCCACATCTCTCATTCTCAGAGTTTGCAGTCATTGATATCATTGCAACATGGGCTATAGATATCAACCTGACCAAGATCAGCAGAATAGGTCCTAGCCACCAGCTTGGCCTGGAGCACAGATATCCACACAGCCTCCAGCAGCAATCATGGGCATCAGCATTACCTGCTGAAGTAGCATGGACCATGGGTACCAGCATGGCTTCCAGCCAAGCACAGACCATGGACATCAATATGGTCCCCAGCAGGAAGTGGTAGTAATTCAGATCATGAACATCAGTGTAGTCCCAAGATGGACACACATCATGGCCTCCAGTGGTAGCTTGGATCATGGACATCAGCAACCTCTGGCAGGCAGCATGGACATCAGCACACCCTCTGGCAGCAACACAGTCCAGGAAGTCTTTCTGAGGAGACAATCCAGGAACCATTCTTCATCTCAGACATCTTGTTTTTGTTCAGAGATAGGGTGATCGTGCAGTTGGGTGGCATGCTGGGGACAGAACTTGCTGGAGCTCCAGGCTGCTGAATACCATCCTGTCCTTGGTTCCCTCCCAGCACCCCAGGGATGACCATCAGGCTTGCATCCCCCCAGAAGAGTGATCAGCATGAGCAGCATGGCAGGCGGTGGCGGAATCTTCAGCAGCAGCAGTAGCAGAGGCTCCCCTGCAGGTGGAGTGGCAGGCGCTGGCCTAGTGGACAGCAACCAAACTTGAGGCCAGCGCCCGCTGGTCCCCAGCCTTCACGGCCACAGTGTCTCTACTTGCATTTTTGTTCATCGTTCTTGCCGCTCCCTTCAGCCATCATGAAACCACTTTTAAAAAGCATCTTCCCATGAGACCTGCCTTATTTTAGTCGTTCCAGAGATATTGTGTGCTCTGCAGGCTCATCGTCTGCTGCTGCGTCTCCATCTATGGGTCTCTCAAGATTCCTCTGAGAGGCTCAGCAGGTGCTGGTGGTTGCTGCCATCTTGAGTTGAGTATTTTTTACAATATTTTCATTTTTTAAAATTTTCATATTTCAAAGAAACAGTGAGTCTTTAATACTTAATAACTGAGTTGGGGGAAGAATAGAAAAGAACAATTAAAGAGATACCTTAATAGAGGGAGCCATTATAGGTTTAAAGAGAAATTTGGTACTAGGGAAATGTACATAGATCCACAAAGATGACCCCAACTATGAATCTAAGCTATAGTGAAGAGGCTGTCTTAAATGCCCTTCCCTGATAATGAGATTGATAACTACCTTATATGCCCTTCCCTAATAATGAGATTGATGACTACCTTATACGCCATCCTAGAGCCTTCATCCAGTAGCTGATGGAAACAGAAGCAGAGATCCACAGCTAAGCACTGAGCCAAATTCCTGGAATCCAGATGCAGAGAGGGAGGAGTGATAAACAAAGGGGTCAAGACCATGCTGGGGAAATCCATAGAAACAGCTGACCTGAGCAAGGGGGGAGCTCATGGACCCCAGACTCAGCATAGGACGGAACCAGGCCCCCTGCATGTGGGTGTCAGTTAGGAGGTCTGGGCAATCTATGGGGTCCCTGGTAATGGCATTTATACCTAGTGTATGAATGGACTTTGGGAGTCCATTCCCCATAGAGGAATATTCTATCAGTATAGACACATGGGAGAGGGCCCAGGCCCTGCCCCAAATGATGTGACAAATTTTGATGATTCCCCATAGAAGGCTTCACCCTTTCTATGGAGCAGAAGAGGGAAGGGATAGGGGTCAATGGGCCATGGGAGAATGGGAGGGAGAGGGAACTGGGATTGATATATAAAATAAGAATGTTTCTAATTTAAGTAAAAAAGGAAGAAAATAACTTAATTTGTAACTTAAATACAGGGGGTTTAAAGTGTCATGCTTTCTACGTTCTTTTCATATATAGTACTGTCATTTTTAAATTCACATATATATTAGTCACTTTATATATTGCAGGAATAAAATACCTGAAAAAAGAGCTTAAGGAAGGAGGGTTTGTGTCAGCTCATGGTTCAAAGGTACAGCCAGCCATAGTGAAGTCATGAGCATGGGGGCATGAGGTGGGAGCTGATGAATATTTGGGTTAATCATACCTTCTTTTAATTCAGTTCAGGACCCCAACCTATGAAACAGTATTGCCCACATTTAGGCTGTCTCCTTACCTCAGTTAACTCAGTCTAGAAATCTTCCAGACATGTTCAAAGATTTGTTCCCAAGGGATCATAAATCTCATCAACATGACAACCAACATGATGTACAATGACTTAGAAAACGTATTTCAAGAAGAAACAGATCAATTTCCAGATGCATGTAGCCTACTGCGATTAAACCAAGAGGATGATGCGTAAATGTAGTTCTTAATTGGTGTAAGTAATAAAAACCTGGAGTCAAATATAAAGGAAAGTGCTGAGAGATCAGAGAGAAGGAGCAAGCCATGACCACGCCTTACCTCCTTATCATCCCAGCAGACAAGAGAATGAGTTCCTGCTTCTCTGTTTACATCCTGTTTCCACCCAGCTATCTCACTTCCTGTCTGTCTGTACAGACCTCAAGACCTCTATGGTTAGCTAGTGGCAAGCTCCATTCTCTGACCTTCAGACAGGCTTTATTTGTACAAGCAAGGTATCCCCGCACTGAGGTGCTACAGCAAGTGAAGCAGTAAAAAAGTTTCTCAGCTAAAACCAGACCAGTCCAAGACGGCTTCTCTGCTGAATTCTACCAGACTTTAAAGAGGTTCACATAGAAAATTATTAAATATTCCATTATAAAAAGAAAGGCAGTAGTACTAGCAAATTTGTTTTATGAAGTTAGTATTATCCTGATACCCAACTGGATAAAAGCACAACAAAAAGGAAAATATTAGGACAATCTCCTAGATGAACATGGATATAAAAATTCCAAATAAAATACTTGCAAAATGGGCTGGAGATGGCTCAGTGATTAAGAGCACATATTGTTATTGCAGGGGACCTGAGGTTCAGTTCAATCATCTATATGTAGTGGCTAACAATCACTTGTAACTCCAATTTATGGGTCTTTAACACTTGTAACTTCTGTGAGGACCTGCAATCATGTGATGGGAGATGTTATTCTGTATATATGTTTCTCATACTGGTTAATAAAGCCCTGTGGCCAATAGGAAACAAGATAGGCGAGGCTAGGAGACCAGAAGAAGGAAAGAGGAAGTGAGTGGGGAGGAGTCGAGATGTAGCCCTGGGAAGAAGCAGGACGCCCGCCGCCGCTCCCCGATAAGACAACCAAGTGGAAATACTTAGATAAGTAGAAATGGCTTAATAATTAAGGCAGAGCTAGCCCATAAACAGTAATGGTAATTGGCAAACAGGACTGTATCAAATATAGAGTCTCCTGCGTGTTATTGGTGGACGGCACGCCAGACCAGCGGCGGGGGGGTGGGGGGTGTGGGGGGGGGCTGGCCAGAAAACAACAAGCTACAGATGACGCTCAATGTGGCTATAAGAACTTTCACTTAAAACTAATAAGAGCTTAAGAAATGTTTTTAGAAACAAAGGAACAGAGACTAGCAAGACTTCTTGGTAGCAGCATTTTCTCGGTTGGATTTGTTTTGCTGTAGACAGAGATTTGCCCGGCTCCTTTAAGGGAGGTTTCCAAAATTAGCATAAGCGGCAAAAAACCGCCTTGCTTTTAAAGAGCTCTGCTAACAATTCATTGGTGTGTAGGAGAGCTGCAATGAAGGTTTATACTGTGTTTTAAAAAATACGCTGGCTTGGGAGAGAAAAGGAAACAGAATACAATCGTTTAAAAAGAAAAAAAGGAATTAAATGGATGGCTATGGTGGCGCACACCATTAATCCCAGCACTAGGGAGACAGATGCAAGCAGATCTCTGTGATTTCAAAGCAAACCTGGTATGCAGTGAATTCCAGGACAGAAAAAAGTTACACAGAGAAACCCTGTCTCAAAATATGTAAAAATAGAAGTAGAATAAATAGAGTAATAAAAAAGCCACGTAAAAATGGAAAGCACAGAGAAATTTTGGATACTATACACGATTGTGTTGTCTTTAAATTATTTGATTGCTGAGAAAATAACTACTGATAAAAGGAATGCTGCTGGATTAATTCAATTTATATATTTTAAGAATGATTTGACTCCAAAATTTAAGCCTAAGGACAAGTTACTGGGGAAAAGGATTTCTATTTTTGTTTCCACAGAAAATGAAAAGCTATGGATTCTTTCCAGACTTATATGGTTTGATCAAGCCAGACCCCCTGAAACAGCTCCCCAAGTGATCCAACATTCAAAGCAGTTGAGACAAAGCCTTGCAGACTACAGCCAAGATTTCTGCATCTTCTTAGGATTCCCCATGACAGCGCCCTCTACCAGCAGGAAGTAGTTTGGAAAGAACGACGCCCAAATTCCCAAAAATTGTTTATAAATGTTTGTTTTCATTTAAATGGGCTTAGTTATAAGTGGCTATTAACCACAAACAATCTTTTTAAAGGTAAAAAGGGAATTATGGTATAGATATGAATACTTTGCTTTGGAATGGATTTTCTTTTATTGATACAATTTAAGGTCAATTTTGTGATATGTATATTTCTCCTCTTGTTTAGATATTGTGTTTATATAGATCATTGAAAAATGTAATGCATAATTTAATACAGATTAGAGAATTACCTATGATAGTCAAAACTTAGAGTTAACTTAGTTAGGATTTTTAGATATATAGAGATGTATTTGAAATGGATGGACATTCTTCAAACCTTTCAAAGACCTACAGAATATGGCATTTAAAATGGTTTAGGGTTTTTCTTGACAGGGAAGCACAACTGCTCCTGGTAACACCACCTGCATCAAAAAGGAAGATGGACATTGAAGAAACTCGTTATGAAGTTTGCGTCTAATATGGCAAGACTGGCCATTTGGACAAGGTACTGCTCTTATCTAGACTGTTTGACTTTATGTTGTAAAAACTGGACATGCAGGACCCACAAAAAGGTGACTGCTGATGCAAGATGGACATTGCTACAGGATTCCTGCTTCATGGAAGAGGCTGCCAGACAGCATGACAGTCTACAGGACACAGAAAAGTTTCCTGCCTTGTTGAGGAGTCTGGAGACACACTATGGCCTATGGGCTGAAGATGGAACATTACAGAAGAACTTTGGGTGACTGACCAGGCAATGAGTTGGCCTAGAAACTCTAGAGTCTAGAAACTCTGTCATTTCTAGAGTTTACATATTATCCTTCTGTGGTCTTTGAAGGAATTGAAGACAGATAGTTTTGGTTATAGTTTTCCTTAGTTAGGATTAAAGATAAGTTACATATAGGACTTTAGACTCACAAAGATAGGATAGATGATATTTTCTTTAAGTCTTACAAAATGTTAATGGACTAAATATTGTTAACTGTGATTCTTATTTGATAACTGTTGTATGGTATATTTTGCTATGTTAAGGTTAAACCCCTTCTTTTACTTTAGACAGAAAAGAGGAGATGATGGGAGATGTTATTCTGTATATATGTTCCTCATACTGGTTAATAAAGCTCCGTGGCCAATAGAAAACTAGATAGGCAGGGCTAGGAGACTAGAAGGAGGAAAGAGGAAGTAGTAGGGAGGGGTCGAGATGTAGCCCGGGAAGAAGCAGGACGCCTGCCGCGGCTCCCTGATAAGACGACCTCGTGGAAATACTTAGATAAGTAGAAATGGGTTAATAATTAAGACAGAGCTAGCCCATTAACAATAATGGTAATTGGCCAATAGGATTGTATCAAATACAGAGTCTCAGAATGTTATTTGGGGCTGGTATGGCTGTGGGCCCAGGCTGGCGGGCTGGCGGGCTGGCAGAAACATACACGCTACAATCATGTTTTCATGTCCATTTCCATACATACACATCTGCAAAAATCTTTAAAAAAATAGAATACTTGCCAATATAATCCAACTACAAATTAAAAAATAGCAGTCACCATATCCAAATACTTTTCACTCCAGGGATGCAAGGATTTCAACATATGCAAATCAATGAATATAATGCATCACATTAGTAAACTGAAGGACTGAAATCACATGATATCCTAAATATATTCAGAAAATGCCTTTATGTACATAGAAGAAACCAGATATAGAAAAAAAAAAATCTCAGCATAGTAAAGGTTATACACGACAAAGCAATAGCCAACATTATGCTAAATGGAAAAAATGTCTAAGCATTTCCCCTTCAAGACTTAAATGTTTATTTTCTCCACTTCTGTTCAATACAGTCTTTGAAGTCTTAGCTAGAGAATAAGTAAAGAAAAAGGATGAAAAGGATCACAAATAGAAAATAAGTCATTAATTTCCAGATGAGGTGATTCTATAACTAAGTGACCCTGAAGACTCCACCAGAATAATTAGAATGATAAACATTTTCAGCAAAGGAAGGCTACAAACATAACATCAATATACAGAAAGTAGTTGCTTTTTTATATACTGAACATGCTAAGAAAGCAATAAGGAAAATAATCCACTCACAATACCTTAAAAAGTACCTAAGAATAATATAAACAAGAAAATAAGATGTCTATACTGGAAATTTTAGCACACCGAAAAAAGTAATTGAAGAAGATACTAAAAGAACCAAAGGCCTCCTAGGGGGAGACAATGCCCCAGCTAGATAACTTAAGCCGCCAAGTAAAATCTCCAATGCCAGAAATGGGTTATATCTTATTGAGTCATTGACCAATTGGGTCCCATAGACACCTCCACAGATAACATTACAGGCTATCGTAAAGGCTACTAATTACCCTGCACAACTTGATAGTAAGGTCCTATACCAAAGACACCACGTCCTTATGTTATTGAACATGGAGAAACTGAGCTAGTACCCAATTAGAAGCTTCACCCCTACTGACTAGCACTCATTGTTTTTGTGCCACTGGAGGAGAAATGCAAGTATCAATATCACCCACATACAAACCTTGCTACCCCAAGCAACTTGTCTTCAAAATATACTAGTGCAATAGTGGCACAAATATTATGGGAGTAACTAGCCACTTTTTAAGCTGGATTTAAGGCTCGATCCATGAGATGGAACCTTAAAATACTAAGTGGCCAAGAACCTTAGCCTAGATAGGTTATGAATCTACAGGAAAAAAATATATTATTGTTCTACTAAGAGAACAAAGTGATAAAATGTCTCCTGATAGTATACTGCCATACCATAGATAAAGTGTCACTCAACCCTCATGAGAGAGACTTCTTGAAGCAGAGAGTAATTCTCTAGAGATCCACATCTGGACAGTGTAGAGAGTGAAGGACTTGGAACACTCAGTTCTAAGTAGGATATCTTTACCAAACCTCTGTCCTCAAGGCTCAGGATCTATATGGAACATATTGTATGAAGTAAAAGTGGTAGATAGCACCGAGAAAACAGTATCTTCAGACACAACAGAACTTATACACATATGAATTCACAGAGATAGTATAACATGCATAAAACCTGCACAAGTTCAAGCTAGAATAAAGCCCAGAGGAGTCCACAAAATGGACTCCCATGTTTTCTGTTGGGTTGGCATTTTTGTTTGTGTGTGTGTGTGTGTGTGTGTGTGTGTGTGTGTGCGTGCGTGCCTGCCTGCTAGGGAGGTTTTGTTTTGCTATTTTTTGTCTTTTTTTTTTTTGTTTCGATTTTTATTTGAGAGAGAAAGAACATGATGTTGGATTGGTAGGGATATAGGGTCAATCTGGAAGGAGTTGAAGGAAGAGAAAGAATATGGTCAAAATATATTATATGAAAAATGTATATTGTGTCTTTTTTTCCTCTCCTTTTCCTGCTGTTCCCCTGGTGCAGACAAGATTTTTTCTGTCTCCCTCTTCTGTCCTCTCTCTGTCTCTGTGTCTCTTTACCTTTTTTCTTCCCTCCCCCACCTTTCCCTGTCTAATAAAACTTTTCTAAAAAAAGAAAAATATATATGGTATGACAAAATTTTAAATAAAAAGTCCTCCTATACTCACAGACTGGAAGTAATATAGTAAAAATTACTATCACCACAAGAAGTACATTATCATACTTACATATCTTTATTATTTTTGCTTGTTTTTACCATATAGATCTTCTGGTTATACACCAAAACAAAGTAAACCCCAAAACTATAGCAGTTATTACAGGATCATGCTCTCTACAGAATCATTAATAATTGCTAAAAGGTAGAAACAAATCAAATGTCCATCAAGATGTAAAGATAAACAAAATGTGGTATATCCACTCAATGAAATTTTTTTTTGATCTTACAAAAAATTAAATTGTGACACAGGCTGGTAAGTGAAATAAAAAAGTTACAAAAGATATCTACTAAGTGATTCCCTGTACCAGATATTTAGAGTGGTCAAGTATACAGAAACAGAATTAGAGAGGTAGTTAGTAAGGGCTGGGGGAGAATTAAGGGGAAGTTACTATTTGACAGATACTATTTTGGTTTTGTGAGTTTAGAAGTGTTCTGGTGATGAAAAATGATGACAACTGTACAACTTAAATGTATTTAATGCTACTATATTATATAAAAAAAATTAAAATGGTAAGTTTTATGTCACATATAATTAAATATAATATAATATTAATGAATTTAATTAAAATGAGAAAGGTAGAAAGAAGAAATGGGAATATGCAAATGTTTTCCCATATAGCCATGAAATTGTGGCAACTTTGTTTTGGGCAATGTGGTTTTGTAAAATTTTAAGTAATGAGTAAATATAATTAGCTCATAACCTATAATTTCTAGAAAATTCTGGTCAATTCCATCTGTTCCCCCAACTTTGAGACACCATTCTAGATGTTTCCAAAGCCATTCAGTCCAGTAAAGTTAGATGATGACTTTAATTTCAGTTAAATGTAATGGTAGTTATTTCTAATATTAAGCCCTCTCCTCCACTAAAATTAATCTCCTTGATGGGAAGTGATGTGTTCATATCACCAGTGTCTAAATTTAGGTTATAATGAGTATTAGATTTTGTTTTGTTATTTAATCTTCACCTCGGACATGGAGTTATCTCTCTGTGTCTCTTACCTTTATCTCTCTGGGGACAGATGGTCCTGTGTCCCTCAGGGGTCTCATACTGTCACCTTGTTCAGCTGTGGAGGCATTATAATTCTTTTCTTTTACTCCTATTATTTTCAGAGCCTTTCTTTGCCCAGAAGATGGGAGGGCAAAGTTTAGAGAGCCCCACATCTCCTGCAGCCCCACAGGATGAGGGGATGAGAACCCCATATGCAGGATGCAGGACAGCAAAGCCACAGTGCCTATCTTTGATGCCTCTGCTCTGACAGGTGACTTGGGCCCATGGGTTCTACTACTGAGAAACCCTTTATGTCCCAGAGAAGGGTGAGGAGGGACAGTGACATCACAATTGCATTGCTTGTTTTTAGATAATAGCTGGTGAGACTTTAGAATTTAAGTGCCCCCACATTGTTTTCTTCATGATTTTGATCTGGAAGTGGATAGATCAAAACTTAGACTAGTGCTTAGACTATAAGGATGGTAGCTTCTAAACAATCCCGTTCAGTTCACAAAGCTCTTATAATACAAACATGTAGAAATATAGAAAATACAATTCAAAATCACCCACCGGGTCAGCCAACCATACTATAAGCTGCATACTTCTTTCCACATTTTCATGTGTGTGGGTCTCTCTGTGGGCTACTTCTCCACCTTTATGTATCATCGTTATTCTAACTTCAAAACACACCCAGAATCTGAACACCTCCTGATATACTATGGAGTCAGCCACAGTTACCTGTTACCTGGATGACCAAAGTAGCTTCTTGCCTGGTATCCTACTTTGCTCTCCAACAGCTAGGCTTTCCCTTCAAGGGAAAGGGATTCTGGACGTTTGGGACTACAATGTTGTAGGACCAGGTGGGACAGAAACTTCTGTTTACATGTGGTGCCCAAACATTTGGCAGGCATTTCCACTTAAAGCCTGAGAAAAGCTTAAACAGGGATTCTAAACACAAAAGAACGTGGCTTCTTGGTAGAAGCATTTTCTCAGGTGGGCTGTTTCCTAGAAGCAAGCAGAGCTGAGGCTCATTTAAGAGAAGCTTCCTGACTCAGCATCATTGGCAAAAGTCACCAGGCTCCTTTAAGAGAAGCCTTGCTACCAAACAGTTCCATGGTGTTTATTAGCAGCCTGCAGCATGCTCTTGGTGGTGATGTAGACCTAGAAACTCCTCAGTTTTGGAAATAAATATGGGCCTGTCGCCTCCACTATGAAGCTAGACTCAAGGAAGGGAGCAGAGTCAGCTGCCAAAGACACAGTTTTAACCATTGCCATGCTGTTGAGCAGAATAGAGTCATGTGGTCAGAAGAAGACAGGCAGATTCCTCTTTTAAATGATAATATTTTTATTTAAATTTGAAACAAGCTTGTTTTACATGTCAATTCCTCCCCTCCTCCCCTGTTCCTCCTCCAAGCCCCATCCCATCCCCTAGGGACAGATTCAGAGGGAAAAAAATTTACTATGTAAGCCAACAGGGCCATGCTTTTCCATCCTCCTCTACCTCCTCAATGATACCTTCTCCCTGTCTTTTAGTACTGTGTAAGCCAACAGGGCCATGCTTTTCCCGTTTTCTCACTAGCTGGAGAACAGTGTCAATGGAGGCAGCAACCTTTAACACTTGTATGGAATCACTACACTGATGAGTGAGATGCACTAAGATACTAGGTTCTTAGTGATCTTGTACAACAGTTTCCCCTAAAGCAGTCACCCTAATAACTCCAAATTGTTATCTGAGAAATAAAACCCGCTTTTTAGTTTCCCACTGTATTTTAGGGTCCTTTTTCTTTTTTTAATTTCTTTTTTATTTTTTAAATAAAAGCTGTGCTCACTCTAATACAGAGGGAACTTCCAGAAGCCATGCGAGTATACAGCAGGTGACAACTAGCATTCAACAGGCTGAACTACCAGATGGGTGACTCTGTTGGGGAACTCCCACCTGGCCAAGACTGTGAGGTCACTGACTGTTAATGACTATTTGTAATTTTTCTCATATGCCAGCTATGGGTATTCCCCCACTGCTTCTGTGTTTATCTCATGAAAATATTCCATCTACTCAGCACACATATAGCTGTGGATAGTCAGGAAGATGACTTCTGCTTAAACTATATAATGCTTATGAATGGAAATAATATTAGGCTATTTTATTTACTCAGACTGACATAGGAAAGTAGTAGTATTCTCAGTCACAAAGACAGCTAATTTTAGACTTCAGAGCAAATTAAAAGCAAACTGGTTGCCCCAGGAGGCAATATCTAGTTGCCCATAGAGACAAACACAGGAGGTCAATTTCCCAGGTGTTCATTAATGATTCAAGGTCAGAGCATGAAGCAATTTTGGTAGACATAATTTTCTCAGCAATGGACTTTCTGCACTTACTCGCCAACCTCAAGGTTCAGTCAACTAACTGTTTATTGTTTAAGTTCTGAATTTCTATATCACTTTCTGTCTGGAAACCCTAACCACTTAGAGCCATGTGCTTGCTTTACTCACTGCCCAGTCAGTGTAACTTCCCTATCCTAAAAGAAAATGTGTAATCAATTTGGCTTTGCTTCTTGTTGTTTATTCAAGAAAAGATTTGTGACCCTAAAAGATGTAATTCATATTTTCCCAGAGGTTTTGTCTGTGAAAAGAAGCAGGGAATATGTGGGGGTATTAAGAGAGAAGTGTGATAGAGAGAGAAGTATGAGAGACGGAAAGGGAAGAGCTCTGTGGCTGTATGTAAAGTGATGTAACTGTGTAGAGATGTAACTGTGTAGAGATGTAACTGTGTAGAGATGTAACTGTGTAGAGATGTAACTGTGTAGAGATGTAACTGTGTAGAGATGTAACTGTGTAGAGATGTAACTGTGTAGAGATGTAACTGTGTAGGAGATGTAACTGTAGTGTAGAGATGTAACTGTGTAGAGATGTAACTGTGTAGAGATGTAACTGTGTAGAGATGTAACTGTGTAGAGATGTAACTGTAGAGAGATGTAACTGAGTACAGATGTAACTGTGTAGAGATGTAACTGTGTAGAGATGTAATTGTGTAGAGATGTAACTGTGTAGAGATGTAACTATGTAGAGATGTAACTGTAGAGATGTAACTGTGTAGAGATGTAACTGTGTAGAGATGTAACTGTGTAGAGATGTAACTGTAGAGATGTAGAGATGTAACTGTGTAGAGATGTAACTGTGTAGAGATGTAACTGTAGAGAGATGTAACTGTGTAGAGATGTAACTGTAGAGATGTAACTGTAGAGATGTAACTGTGTAGAGATGTAACTGTGTAGAGATGTAACTGTGTAGAGATGTAACTGTGTAGAGATGTAACTGTAGAGATGTAACTGTGTAGAGATGTAACTGTGTAGAGATGTAACTGTAGAGAGATGTAACTGTGTAGAGATGTAACTGTAGAGAGATGTAGCTGTGTAGAGATGTAACTGTGTAGAGATGTAACTGTGTAGAGATGTAACTGTGTAGAGATGTAACTGTGTAGAGATGTAACTGTAGAGATGTAACTGTGTAGAGATGTAACTGTGTAGAGATGTAACTGTAGAGAGATGTAACTGAGTACAGATGTAACTGTGTAGAGATGTAACTGTGTAGAGATGTAACTGTGTAGAGGTGTAACTGTGTAGAGGTGTAACTATAGAGGTGTAACTGTGTAGAGGTGTAACTTTGTAGAGATGTAACTGTGTAGAGATCTAACTGTGTAGAGATGTAACTGTGTGGAGATGTAACTGTGTAGAGATGTAACTGTAGAGATGTAACTGTGTAGAGATGTAACTGTGTAGAGATGTAACTGTGTAGAGATGTAACTGTGTAGAGATGTAACTGTAGAGATGTAACTGTGTAGAGATGTAACTGAGTACAGATGTAACTGTGTAGAGATGTAACTGTAGAGAGATGTAACTGTGTAGAGAGACTGTCAAGAAAGATTATTTAAGATGAAGTAAAAGAGAAGGTTACATCAGGAAAGTGTGTGCTTGTTCCTTTTTTCTTAAGTTACCATCACAAAGTGTGCGTTTCTTTATTTACCTGCAGAAAAAGTCTAGCCTCTGAGGCATTATTTTCACTACCCTGGGCGCAGACCTGGGAGCTGATCTTCCAGGTTGCAACAGAACCATACAAAACCATATAAAACTTTACTCTTTCAAGTTACCAACACAGTAAGTTACACTAACGGTGTTTCTGATGTCAAACCATGTGATTGTAGGATATAATGGTCTAAAAATTCTGTCTGCTGACTTTTAAAAATATTTGTTAGTGAGATAATTTCTATACATATATTTTTTGAAGTGCTGACTACCAATGTTATATTAGCCAATGAACAGATCACTGGTCAAAAAGATGGGCAATTATGGTAGTTTGAAAGGAAATGGCCCCCACAGGGTGTGGCATTCTTAGAAGGTGTGGCCTTGTGGAGTAGGTGTGGTTTTGTTGGGAGAGTGTGCCACTGTGGAGGCAGGCTTTGAGGTCTCCTGTGTGTTCAAGATACTATCCAGTATCTCAAACCACTTCTGTCTGCCTGCAAGATGTAGGACTCTCAGCTACTTCTCCAGCACCATGTCTACCTGCACTCCTCCATGTCCCACCATAATGATAATGGACTGAACCTCTGAACTGTAAGTGAGCCACCGCAATTAATGCTTTCCTTTATAAGATTGTCATGGTCATGGCTTCTTTTCACAGCAATAGAAACCCAAATTAAGACAGTCTTCATGCCAACAGCATAAAAATAAGAGATACACAATTATAGCACTAAACTTAAACATTTATAAACATCAAAAACCTTGCATTCCTGAGACACAAATTCAATAGCAGCTCTTTCAATTCAATTACTAATATTTGAAGATAACAGATGAACTTTAAGTTCTCAAGTCACACCAAATTTTTTTGCTGCACTAACCTAAAAGATTTTTTACTAATTTTACATATTAAGTTTTTCATTATGAGCATCCAAAAAGAGAAAATGAGTTTTAATGAATGGCAGAATTCTCATTTTTTATGGTTTTATTAGCTAATTAGGAAGCTGGGTTGGAGAATGATGGGGATTCTTTGATCCATACATTTCAAGTGCTTATTTTAAAATTAAACAGCTTCATCTGTTCAGACAATCTTTTGTTTTGTTTTTTGAGATAAGAACTCATGTGTGCCAGACTGACATGGATGACTATATAGACAAGGATGAACTTGGATTCCTGGTCCTCTGGCCTACACCTCCCATATGCTGAGACTACTGATTTATCCCCGTGGGTTTCTAGAAAATAAGTGTTCTTTAACATCTTGCAGAGGCAGTAGGAAGGAGAGAAGAAGATTAGGATCATGCAAGCCCTGTGGAAAGAAGCAGCTGTTCTACTCCATCTCAGACTTGCCATTAGCACTGATCTGGGCAGTCCTATCAGGGAAGATGGACCCTCCACAGCATGAATAGTCAAGCAATTGGAGTTCTTTTTATATTGTAGGCACTAACCCTCTACCAGATGTAAAATTAATTGTTGAAGACCTTTTCCCATTCTGTAAGCTGCCTCTGTGCTTGAATGATAGTTTCCTTTACATGCATAAAACTTTTAGCTTCATAAAGTCTCATTTATTAATTGTTGGTCTTAGTGCCTGTGTTATATATGTCCTGTGAGAAGAAAGTCTCTTCCTGTGCCAGTGAGTTCTTAAGCCTATTCTCTACATTTTTGCCTATCAGATTCTGAATATATGGTCTTATGTTGAGGTCCTTGACCCATTTGGAGTTGAATTTTGTGTAGGGGGACAGATACATATCTATATTCATTCTTTTTCATGCAGCTATCCAGTTTGACAAGTACCATTTATTTAAGATACTATACTTATTCCAGTGAGGACTTTTTGGCTTCCAGTGGAGGAAAAAAATCTTTTGTTATGTACAGATCTTTAATTCTATTCCATTAACCAACCTACCTGTTTTTATGCCTATAACTCTGTGGCATAACTTGAAACCTGGAATAGTGATACCTCCTGTGGTTACAATATTTTATTAATCAGGGTTGTTTTAAATATTATGTTTTTTGTTTTGGTGTGTGTGTGTGTGTGTGTGTGTGTGTGTGTGTGTGTGTTTTCATGTGAAGTTTATGATTTTTTACAATTTCTGTGTGGAACTGTGTTGGGATTTTTATAGATATTGTATTGACTCTGCGGACTGCTTTTGGTAGGCTGGCCATTTTCATAGTATCAATCCTACTTATCCATGAACATGGGAGATCCTTCTATCTTCTAATGTCTCATTCAGTGTTGTAAAGTTTTTATTACGTAGGTCATTTGCTTGCTTGGTTAGAGTTGCTCTAAGATACTTTCTTTGAGCCTATTATGAAAGGTATTATTTCTTTGATTTCTTCTTAGTATGTTTATTATTTGTATATATGCACAAATTAAAGAAACTCTTCTCTTTTAGTTTATTAAACAAACACCCAGACATGATTTCAGTATTGATTTAGGGAACTTCCTATGGGACAGGTGCTTCCCAGGGACTGGATAATGTAGGAGAGGACTTAGAGGACTGATGCTTTAAAAAGATAGAAAGGAAGAGGAAATAAACACAATTATAAGACAAATATATTTTCTCTTGTTACAGAGGTGATACGAAGACAATTTAGTTGAAATATTTGATTTGATATCCCATCAAAAATTTTTACATTTTGGTAAGGCAGAATAGTACTTCCCCCACACAGAGGAGGATTACTATGGAGATCATCCACATACACACATCAAAGTTCTAAACTTTGGGAGCTGGAGATATGGCTTAGCAAATAATGCATTTACCGCACGTGTATCAAGACCTAAATATGGATCCCTAGAACTCAGTAAAAACTGGTAAGGATGGTACCTGCCTGTAATCCCAGCATGCAGGATGTGGAGACAGGAAATCCCTAGAGCAAACTGACTAGCTAGACTAGAGAAAGCAGAGAGCACTGAGCATGGTGACAGAGGTTACCTCAAAATACAAGGTGGAGAGCAATCTAGGAAGTCACCAGACCTCAACTTCTGCCTTCTAAACGTAGTTACATGTGTGTAAATATGCACTTACCCTCACACATGTAGCCCCACAATATGAGTATACATACACACATGCATACACACACACACACACACACACACACACACACACACACACACACACACCAAGCCTCACCATAAGCAAATACTGATTGATTTTTTTTTGTATCCAAGTTCTGCATCATTTTTAGGCTTTCCAAGTTGGCATTGTGTAGTTTTTTCTTTGCAGATTCTTATTATGCTAAGAGGTGCCACTTAGCCCAATACAGCTGTCTACAGTTCACAGATCCAAAGGAAAACAACAACTTTAAATTCACCATTTGGAGGATATAATAAAGATTAAATTGGATGTTATTTGTCAATCAATTTATATAAATCTCAATATTTAGTTGAAAATTTAAGAATATGAAGCTCTGTATGTTTTAATCAAAGGAAAAAGTCAGGGAAAAGATCAAAGAAAGAAGAGAATTGAAATTAGAAATCCTTTTAAAGCTAAATGACAATGTCTTCATAAGTTAATATTAATCCTTTAATTATAAATTTGAAAAGTCTGAGTAGTTCTGACCTTAGCTTTGAGTAATTACGCCATATTCTGCATTTCTTAAATTTGAAAAAGATGTTGAATTGTTGCTCAAAATCTTTTAATGACTTTAGGCTGGCAGATTTCCAAAATAATCCTTCAGATATCACTTAAAATTGTGGACTGAGAACCTAGGCTGGCAAATGCATGTCTAATTCATAAAAGCTTTTCACTTTGCATACTCAGAAAATGATTTGACAATCTAGTTTAGAATATCAAAATGTTAAGTTTAAAACAATTATTCATAGGTGAGAATTACAAAGGGCAAGATAGACATGCTATAACATTCATGTACCATAGAGCTAAAAGGCACTTACTGGGAATATTTGCCACAATAATAAGATTAACAGTAAAAGTAAAAGGAGTTTATATAGGTTCATGAAGAAAATAGAACCCTAACGGAAGAGGAACTGGCGAAGGACACCAACAGATAATTTACAGAAAATGAAAAAAGTCCATCACACATTTAGTATAAACATTCAATCTCTTGATAATAACCACTTTTCACAAAAATACTGAAAATTAAAGGAAACTATAAAAAATGCCCAGGGCATATTAAAGAACAGCAAACATCTCTATGCGAAAACATAGGGTAATCTAAGCTTTCAGAAATGCAGCTGGACCTCACATCTCCTTGGGAATTTAATTGAAGAAAAAGAAAAATGGGAAGAGTTGATAAAAGCTGATATCATATTAAAAAATTTAAAAGCCCAAATATATCAGAATAGAACAACATAAATTATGCTGTTAATAAATAAAATAGCACAAAAACATGAAACTACAGTTTTAAAGAATTCCGAGTGACACTGAAATATCTTCTGCATAACTTTTAGAAAAGGGAGAGACAAAACTACTTATCATGCTCTCAGGCAGCTAATTGAAAATTGGTATCTCACACAGACATTAATCTGTTCTCATGGTTTTATCTGAGGGTGGCAGTCTGACTACAGGAGCTTCCCATGATAATTTCTTATATTTTCTAAACATCCTTTATCTAAAAGATGGTTGTTTTGCAATGCTCCACAGCTTGTTTTTCTAACAGACATGAAACTTTTTTACTATCAGCACACAGCAATGCTCTAACTTTTCAAAGCTTCATATAACCATGCACTTTATTTCAATTTGGTTTGAAAAGAATTTTAGATAGAAGTGCAAAGGCAGCTTTCACTTTGCAAATGTCAATCATGTGTTCTCTTGGATTCTCTACTTCACGGACTTGACCTTGTGGAGGTTCTTTGTGTTTCCCCTAACTCAAGACCACTGAAGATGCCATGCTGGTCCGAATCACTGCTGACAGTCAGTCAGGTAGGATCCGGATGTAGGGTTTTCTAACCATAATACTGTGCTACTGAAGGGACCCAGGCCTACATGCAAGATTCTACTTAGAGTGCTTATTAGTCTAGTATTATCTTCTTCTCTTTGAACCTATGTTTACGCTTCATAATAAGACCTTGATTCTGACTAGGTTTTGAGCTGCTAGCAAATATTTTAACTTTCAGGTGTAACTACATATTAAGTTGTACATGATATATTCGTATGTGTCTGGGGGGGTGGGGATTCATACCACATGCGAGTGCTTAGAAGAGAACAATATTGGATGCCTTGTTTTTATCAGTCTGTCTTACTCCCTTTAGACAGTGCCTCTCACTGAACCTAAGTTTGCCCTTATGGTTTGGCAGCCTAACCAACGAGGCCCAGCTCATCCATCTGTCTCTACCCTAATGTTAGAGTCATAGGTATACATGGCTATACCACTTTTTTCCCATAGAGATGCTGAGGAATTGAACTCAGGTTCTCACATTTGTGCAAGCACTCTTACCACTGAATCATCTTTCCTAGCACTATAGTAAGTTTTCTAATTGGGTGAGAAGAATTATTCAACTTTGCAGAATAATTAGCAACTAAACTTTCAGCTTATTGATACTGATTTAAACTTTCACAGAAGAAACTAAAATGTTTATTAATTTGTAGAGAAAATCATATCTAAAGTAAGCTTTATGTTTAATTCATTTTAAGTAATATGGAAGAAATTATATGACACAAATGAATATTTGAATACAAAGAAATTTTGCCCTATTCAAATTATCTATAACGGATTAAAATAAAATTTGAATGAAATATAATTTATTTATCCACACTGTCATATACCAGGGCTATACTGAATTCTTTGATTCACTCACATAACATTTAATGAATGTCTTTTGTGTGAAGCCCTATATTTGATCCTGGAGCTTTAAAAAATAATATTCACAGGCATGCTTTTGACTTAGTCCAGGCATCTCTGCAGCTGAAATTGCTAAAGTCTTGTTGGTAGTAGTTAAGTAAAATGTTTATCAATATGAAATACAAATAACTCAGTATCAAGAACCTAGTTCTTGGATTTCATTAGATAGACTTCATGGTTGATACACTCTACCAACTCTTCAAAACCCAAACAGTACCCTGAGTATCCTGCTCTTCTCTATTTCTTCAGACTGCTCTTTTCTTTGCTCACATTCCCCTGCAATCGAGTTAACCTCTTCTGTGCCTTTCTTTCATGCCACCTAATACGACTGTGCTTATTTCTGCCTTCCTGACTTGCATTTTCAGTCCATTTTAGGAGCCCCACCCTTCCACGCTCATACCGCCCCACTCCCTCCTGTGGATGGGAGCACAGTCCCACATTCCCTCTGTGTTTCCATCGACCCTACCTCCACACTTCATGAAAATGAGCTGGAAAGACATTATGAAAGGTGGTTAGGTAGGTGAGCCTGGAGGTGAAGAATGCAGTGAAGGCTCCTCCTCCAAGGGCAGCAGGAATAAGGGAAGGCTAGGTATTAGAACTGCAGAACATCATGAGCAGCAGGAGGTAGGTGTCGGAACCTGGAAGCAGGAGAGAGTGGCATACCCCAGAAGAGACTGATATCCCATGGTTCTTGTAGCCAAGGGTTGACATGGGGTTTCCCTCAGCTGTGTACCTTCTGCTGTCAGCAGACATGCCATCAGTCATCTTCTGTCAGTCTCCAGAGTAGACTGCCTCTCATAGTCCCTTCTCTCCTGCTTCAAAATGTGAGAGGTGTAAAAAAAGACAGACTGCTGTGACTCCTGCTGGCTTTACTGTCATTTTCCTGGTTAACAGAGGGCTCCCGCATCTGCATGGCTTCACTCCGCTTTGGCAAATGCGGTTTATGTCTACACTGTGATTTTTAGCATGCTGTCCAAGGTCATCACTGACTTCTCAGTTTCAAATCTGATGACCCCTCCTCAACCCTCATCCTTCTTGACTTTCTGTTACATTCTTGACAGTCCACTTTCCAAAGACCCTGTGTCATGAAAATAAATTCTGTACATGGTTCTCCTAACTCAGTGACCCTTTTGCGACGATTACCTCCCAACCTCTGCAATGTCTATGCCCCCCATTGTCTGTCTGCTTCTCCGTCTTCCTTGTTCCTCTTCCAAAGCCACAACTTCTACACCTGTATCTTCCAGGTGCACCAGGAAACCAGAAACATCCTTTTAACAGCAGTGAACATGTTCAGGAGCACTCTCAACCCAGTACATTGCTAACTGAACTCACATGCTTCCTCCCCAGCCCTGAGACTTCATGTTTACAAATGATTATGGGGCCTTTTACAAGACTCACCAGTGCCCTCTCTGCAATGATTCTCAAGCTTTGTTATCACTGAGATGCTTTGCTACCTCCTATGCACCTCTCCCAAGCCCTCACGAGTCTGTCTCTTGAACTAGACCAGTTCCCATCAACTCTCTACAACTATGCCACCAAAAGGATGCTGACAGATGATTTTCCTCATGATCCCCACACTTAACTCCCCAGCATCTCTAGTGGCTTCTTGTCACTTACTCAAAGCCATGGAGACCCCAAGCTCCCTGAGCCATAGTCTAGCCTTATCACCCACTCCTCTTGGATCATCCTGTGCATTCTGTACTTGGCTTTGTTTTCTCTTATATTTGTTTTTCTTGTGAATTGGAATGCCATGCTCCATATCTACTAGCCAAAAATTCCTCAGTTCACTTCGCATCTAATTTAAATAGCATTCTTCTTAATTTTCCTTGATTTCAATAGAAAATATTTCTTCTAATTTTGCATTTTCACTTAGAGTAGTTATATTCATACATCTACATGTGTTTTTGTCTTATTTCTATTATTTCATTATCTTCTAAGATTATCTTTTTGAGGATAACATCCACTGCCCTTTTCTCTTGCTCAAAGTCACCCACCAGCATCCTCTCTACAGTCTGCAGCATCAGCAGTCTGCTATCTGAGCAAGGGTGCTTCCTAATTCTCAATCCTAATTCTGATCCTGGTGAACCAGCATCAGAACATTGCTATTTCCTGCTCCCATGCTTGCTGTCTTCCACTCTCTCATCCCCCACATATAAACTAACAGTAAATCCTGTCAGCTCTACCTTTTAAACACACCCCTGTAAATTTTTAAAAGAAAATCACAGCTGTTGCTATACTGCCCAGACCTAAGATTGCTCTATTTTAATTATCACAGTCCTTCATGCCTGGTCTCTCTCTTGTGCCCTACAGCTAGTCCATTTTCTTCATGGAAGGATCCCACTTTAGAGGGTCAAGGCACAACCACTACCCTGTTCAAGCATGGCTGCCTCCTCTACCCACAGTCTTGGTCATTTGTCACATTACGACAACCTCCGGACCTGGGCTGGGGCCCTGAGTCGTTTTCTCTTGATTCTCCTTGGTCATCATCTGCAGCCTCTTTAATGCCCATATTGGTTTTCTAAGAGGCCAGGCACACTTTCAGATCTTCAGATCACCCTTACTACTTAATGGTGAGTACAAAGCTACCCTGATAAGGGCAAAGTATGTTAAAAATCTGCCTTCTGTGTGAATTGTGGCACTAAGGCCACATCCTAGGCTCATATTGTAAAATCTGTGCAGTAATGTCTAGAGTGATTGCATGTACTCTTTCAGGGCTCAACAGTGCTTGAAAAGGAAAAGGAAAAGAGAAGTAGAAGCCAAACAAAATTAGATAATTCTTAAATTACCCTTTCCAAGTTCTAGTCCAAATATCCAGACTGGCATTAATTAAAGAGCTCAAAGAACAATTTACAACTGATATGATTAACAGCAATTCTCTTTCAGAACCTGATTAAATATTCAAGCTTAAAAAGGAACATTCTAGATTATAACTTGAATGTAATCCAAGCCAAATGAGTAAATATCATATTGATATTTATTTAAGTAACATAATATTTAAATGAATTTAATTCTTCTAAAATATCAACCTAGGAGAGTACATCATCATTTTTGTTAGTGTTATTAAGGAGAAATTATAAAGACTAGAAACAACTATTAGACAACAACCCAGGGAAAATGTATAACTCATTCTAAACCTAAGAAAATTCAGAGCCACAGCCCAAATATTTCTATACCACGTGGTTGTCACAATGACAACACTACTCTATCACTGCATTTAATTACTATGAAGGGAGCCCCTTCCATAGAGGCAAGGGGAGAGTTAGGTAGTTGCTGAAAGCAATTTAGCAGTGCATTGCACAGAGGGAGATGCTCAAGCTACTCGTCCAAGTCTGGAGAGTAGATCCATGCCCACCACCTTTCAGATATGGCACAGCAGAGCAAGGACAGTGGGCTGTAAATCTGCATGTCTACAGTCCAAGCGAAGACCCCCACAGCTCCTCACCTTCTCCAGGGTCATCTCGGTCTCGGCGGCATGCGTCTTCTTCAGCTCCATTTTCATCCTCTCCGATTCAGCCTTCAGCTTGTTGATGGCGGTCTCGTGGTCCCTCGCAGCCCTCTGCTTTTCTTCCTCCCGAAGAAGACCAAGTTCTACCAGCTGCTGTTTCCGCTGAGAGTTCACATTAATCAGTTCCTCTCTCAACTTATGAACCTGGGTCTCCATGTCAGTAATAATCTAGGAGAAACAGGCAGAAGACACAGATTAGAGAAGTCACAAGGGAGCAACTACACAAGGCCAATAGATACATATGTTAAAAATTCATTGGTCCAATAGATACATATGTTAAAAGTTCATTGGTCCAATAGATACATATGTTAAAAGATCATTGGTCCTTCATGTGCTCACCCAGGACCTTTTTGCTTTGCTTTGCTTTGTTTTGTTTTGTTTTGTTTTGTTTTGTTTTGTTTTGTTTTGTTTTGTTTGAGACAGGGTTTCTCTGTGTAGCCCTGGCTGAACTGGAATTAGCTCTGTAGAGCAGGCTGGCCTTGAACTCAAAGAGATCTACTGCTTCTGCTTCCCGTGTCCTGGGACCCACCCAGGAACTTCATTGCTCTCTGTCCTTCATTACTCCACTCTTCCCCCTCACCTCAGAGGAAAATGCCATGTGGACAAAGAACATTTTCTTACAGTTTCTTTAAATACCATCACAATGCCTACTTCTACTTGTTCATAATACCTATGTTGTTGGGATCTTATGAGTATTCTTCTGAAACTAGATTTTTTCAAATATTCAACAACAAGTTCTTGGAATTCATCTAATGTCTTTGTGCTCTTTTTTTGTATCATTGTGTTTAGCTTTTGTTTTGTTATGACCTTACTTCTTTTTTCTTAGTTTCTTTTGTATTCCTTCTTCCAATTTCTTATTTGTAATATCTAAACTCATTTTTTTAATCCTTTCTTTTCTGACTTATAAATCTGAAGTCGTGTTCCATCTGTTTATTTTAGGTATATGAGATTTTTATTATCATTAGAGTCCAATACACATTGAATTTTATTCTTTTCTTTGACTTGTGAACCATTCAAATGGACTCTCCTTAGCTCTAAAATTCATGGAATATGTTTCCTAAGGTGGCCCTAATAAAGTGCCATAGACTGGGTGCTTTAGAACCACACTAATGTGGAGCCAGAGAGAAGACTCAGCAGTTAAGAGCACTTTACTGCTCTCGCAGGAAATGCAGATATGGTTTCCAGCAAACAGCTTACAACCATTCATGACTCTAGTTAGAAGGGGGAATCCAGCTTCATCCTCTGACCTCTGTGGGCAGCAGGCCTACACACAGTGTGCACACATACATGCAGGCAAAACACTCATGCATGTAAAATAAATAACTCTTTAAAATACAGGAGGAATATATTCTCTCACAGTTCTGGAGGGTAGAAACCTCCAAACCAAGTGCTGTCGGAGTTGCTTGCTTCTGGGACTCTGAAGAGCTCATTCTACTCATCTCTCTGAGACGCTAGTGTCTGCTGTCCACACTTGGTATTTCTTGCTGTGTAGACACAGCAGTCCAGCCTCTTCTCTTCTCCACATGGCTGGGGCTCTTCTCTCTCTGTGCCTCTGTGAGTCTCTGTTTCATAAGGATACTGACCACACTGGGGTCAGGAGTATAGAATGTACTATACCTCCTACCACTAAAAAATGAGATTATTTAATGGCAAGCTATGTTGTCAGAGTTTTGAAAGTTTCATGAAAGATGGCTAAGACATTAGTCTAAACTTTCTGCATATGTCAAGTGCCACATTCATAAATGTCCATTGAATCAAATATTTATGCTGAAGTCTATCATTTGCTGATACATGCAAGTGCAAGCTCTCAGCTAATAATGCACATTAAAACCTCTCACCGTGCTGACAAATTTGCCTGGTCTTCTTTGTTAAGTTTCCATGTACAGATTTTGAGATTATAAGGGACATATCTTGTTCATTGGCCTCTTGCTATCAAACAATGATTCTCATATGCTGCTATTATGAAATAATTGCCCTCCTTACCTCCAGCAGGAGTTCTGCAATAACCTCAATTTTGCCTAGGGTTAATGACATGAACAGTAGCTCTGCAGGTGAGGACATTGTTTGGTATATTTTATTTAATATTTTATTTTAAAGCATTCTGAATCTTCAATTTTTAGATGTATGTGTTATAAACAGCATACTGCTTTTTTCAATTGTCTTTTTAAATCTTACCAATATTTGTCTTTTAGTATAGCATTTTTCCAATTAGTTTCCATATACTTAAATATTTGAATTTAAAAGAATACGTTTGTGCTCTTTGTACTCCTTTTGTACTTTTCATATCTCCTCCTTCTGTCTAGATAAGCATACTCTTTCCCTCCATCACCTTTCTGTCTCCCCGCACCTGGAAGTCATGTGCTGCACTTCCCACCCTGGTCCCTCACACTGCACTCAGTAAATACCCTCCACCATGTTGTAAGTTCTTTTAGAGGATTTGCCATCAACCCTTGCAGTGATTTAAGTTTACTGGTCTGAGAGCCTCTTTGTTGGTTGAGTTGAAGTACCAGCTGTTAACCCTTTGAAGGGACTTTGGTTCATCTTTGCCCATTTTCTAGGTCTGCTCTTTGTTTCCACTGTTCCTCGGGTTCTTTATTTTCCCCAAGTGTCCACATGCCTTGTTATTTTGATCAGGCTTATTACCTTCTAAGTCTCTGTGGAATCTTTGATAAGTACTGCAAAGTTTTCAGCGAACTCAGCTCTTCTGTCTCCATGCCATAGACCCTAGATCATCTTTCTTCTCACAATACCACCTAAAAACTTTAATTTTTCCTGTTCTTTCATGTTTCCTAATGCCTTTCATATTCCTCAAGCACCTGTCTCTACTGTGCTGTTTTCTTCTGCCTCTGACATGTTGTCAGGCCCACCCAGGTCCTAAGACTCAGGTGTTGTACTCTTGTTTTTTGTTTTACTCTTTGTCAAGTATGCTCGGAAACATTACGTTCTCTTTCACCAAATTACATCCATGTACGTTTTCCTTAATCAGGACATGACTACTTCTGTCTAGAGATGACATGCCAAGCAGCTAAGTCTTGTAGACTTGTCCCATTATTCACAACTTCTGTTTCTTGGCACGTTATCTGTGGGGACAAAGTGGGTGTCTACCAATCATGTCATACTAGCATCTCTAGATAACTTTAAGAAGTCTTTCCTCAGTTTCCCCTGATTATTCTGCTAATGGGAACATAGGCAGTGATCATTGTGAGAACTGCCTTGTATCTCTGAACTGTTCAGGTGTAGGCACTCACTCACTGTCAAAGACTAAAACATAATTCCTCTTTTTCTTTTTGGACACGTCCACATATAACATAGACTAAACTTGAGCTCACTGTGTAGCCAAAGGCTGGCCTTGAACTCCTAATCTTCTTGCCTCTGCCTTTCAAGAGTGTGTACTCAGACATGAACCAGCACTCCTGGCATAAAATGGAGTATTACTGCTTCTGGTTCGTTGATGTCCAGCTAAACTATACACCCTGGACATGGCCCCTTGGTATACCAGCATGCGGATGGCCTAAGAGATCCCCTACCCCAAAGAGGCCCAAACTTTCATGAATGGTCCCTGTGTTTCGTGAAAGTAGGAAACAAAACAAAACAAATACCACACCAAAAATTTATCCATTTCAAAAATACCTTCAAAGTGAGAGCTTCCTTTAGTCTTTTGCTATAGATGTCTATTTTCATTCAGTGTTTGGTGTCTATCATAATTAATACAAACAGCTCATGGATACAACAAAAAGTTCTTTTTAAAAAGTATACAGCATTTTTAGTGCTTTGCAAAGTGAAAGTTGACTGTGGTGATATCTTGCTTGTACAAATAAAACCTGTCTGAAGGTCAGAGAATGGAGCTTGCCATTAGCTAACCATAGAGGTCTGGAGGGCTGTACAGCAGACAGGAAGTGAGCTAGCTGGGCAGAAACAGAATATAAGCAGGGAGAAAGAGGAACTCCCTCTGTTGTGGGCTGATACAATAAGGAGTAAAGTGTGGCAGTGGCTTGCCCCTTCTCTCTGATCTCTCAGCATTTCCCTCCATATCTGACTCTGGGTTTTTATTACTTAGACCAATTAAGAACTCCATTTACATTTTGGCATCCAATGTGGGGCCCAAACCCAGTACCTTGAGTTTAAGAGTCTCATGCTGGCCTACTGACCCTGCTCCTTTCTCAATCCATTATGTTTGAAAGCGTTTGATGATAACAGAAGGCTGAGGTGATAGTGTCCCCCTTTTTTAATTCTGTCTCTAAAAATGTCAACTTGAAATCACCTCAGAAGCATGTATAGGAAGCCTTCACATAAAAATCCAGTTCTCATGAATGTGTACTAGAAAACATAAGTCTTTTTCCTTCTGAAAATATATAGCATGTTTTATATATATATATATATATATATATATATATATATATATATATATATACACTTGGCATATCAACAGATAGTAACATCAATTGTTTTTGAAAATAGTCCCTTTTTTTGTCCCTTGTTTTATGATTCCTCCAATCTTAATAATTAAAATAATAATTAAATTGAGAATGGATGAGACTCTAAGACTGGACAGGCAAACAGAAACACTAGACATGCTTCTAGAGACAAAACTTTAAAAGCTCCCTGATCTCCAGGTGACAGAGCAGAACAGGCTGTCCTGCTCAGTCAACACCATGGAACCCCCAGGAAGCATGGCTGCAGAGCTCCAGATCAAAAGCTACCTTTAAAGCAACAAAACAAACTCCAAGAAGCTGCCAAGTGGAATAAAAGCACTCCAACATAAAAACTGTGGGTGAGCGGAAAAATACGGCAGGTTGCTGATGTGAGCCCTTTTGGCAAGTGCCTCTTCAGTTGCCAGGAGACAATCAACTCATCAATTTGTCTTACTGACAATTGATAATCACATGATAAATTTGTGTCAAAGATATTTTGCTTTAGGGTACATTGCCAAAGTTATTTGCACAACAGATACAATAATGCATCCCTCCTCCATCAAATTGCACTAGAGAAACAGCTAATCCACTTCCGGTATGAGCCACAGTGTGCATGCGCACAATTCACTCGGCACCTTCCGGGTACTGCACTGCACTGTGCATTCTATTAGCTGACTTGGTATGTGATGCTGAATTAGAGAAAGGAGTATTTAATTGCTGGCAGTATGGGCACACACACTGTCTTAAGTTTAATGGATTTTCAAAAAGAAAATCTGTCCTGAAAATGCATCAACCAGTTGCAAAAGAAATGAAATGGTAAGTGAGAACTTAAGGGTGAGGGCTTCACTCATGGCACACAGCACGTACTGATAACTAGATTGACTCGAGAACCAACGTCAGTCAGAAATGGGTGCTTTTGTATCACCTTATAATAAGTTATAAAACTTCACCTATGTGACTGATATAAAGGTACTGAATTACTAAAAATGTCACAGTCAGAGAATGGCGAGATGGCTCAGTGGTTAAGAGTACTAGCATAGGATCCATTTTAGTTCTTAGAACCCACATGGTGGTTCACAACCTTCTGTACTGCAGCACTAGGGTATCTTTTGGCTTCTGCAGGTACTAGAAAAAAATGAGATACACATAAACATACACAGGCAAAACAAATCATTTCAAAACTTCGCAGGTCATTGAAGATTGTGTCTATAAGAAACACTACAAGAACAACTGTTTTCAAATTGACTTTCAATCAATAGTTAAAAACACCACGAGTTTCCTTTGAAAGCTAGTGACAGCAAAGCCACTTGAAGGCAAGAAGGACAGAGGGAGACTGCTTAGTTACCATCCTGATTTCAGCCAGTTTCATAACTGAGGTATTCTGAGAGGCCCTCAAGAAGTGAAACAAATAAATCATGAATGAGATTTTTTGGATGTTTCTTTGTTCATAGAAAAATTGAAACACACAACAGAAAAAGGAAAACAAAACAGATCCCACCCAGGTTGAATTTCGTGTGCTGAAAGCAGGGAAAGGAGCAGGGAGGACACCAGGACAAGGCACCAGGGATGGAGTGGGGTCGCCTCATAATGTGACTCCAGAGCAGGGGCCACAGCTGCCGAACACAGCTGTCGGGTACACAGCTGTCGGGTGCGGCCAGGAATCTGGGACTGGAAATGGCTGCAGAGCAAGTGCTTTCTGTTCTCAGCTGAAACAAATACCAGCTCCCCTCCAAAGACAAACTAACAATGGAAATTCAGAGAAACGACGAAAAAAGCACCATGAACAAGTTAGTCTCCCTGTGCTCTGTAATCATCAGGATAAGTATAAAACAAAAGACATACAAAGGAGCCCAGGACAGTCACCAAGACAATGTCCACAGGCAGATAACGCGGGGAACCAAGGCAGCTGAAGCACAGGAGATGCAACCGGTTAAACATAGAAGGGAACTTAAGAAAGCACCCACATTACAGCCCAGTAAACCAGACAATGATGACTAATGAATGAGATGGTTACAGTTACGGAAGGGAAACAAAGAGAATCTAATATATGCTAATCAGGGTTTGAGGAAGAGGAACCTTGATGACAGGAACCTTTTAGATGACAGGAGGATTCTTTAAAAGTGAAAAGTAGGGCTCAGTCCATCTGCTGAACAGGGGAGAAGCGAAGGATGGGGAATGGCTGCATTGTTCTAGCATGCTTTCCAGAAGAGGTAGGGTGCTACGTGCCTAGCCACACAAGCAGAATATACTGCAAAGTCTCACTCATATGTGAGATCTAAACCTAGAAATGACTCCAATACATAGTGCTTGCAGGAGACAAACATAGAAGACTACTGAACCTTGCCAAGGCAGGGTAAGACAGCCTTTCTACCTCCCTGCCTTTTTTGTGGTCTGTCAGGTACTCTGGGTCCTAACCAAAACTGGCTGTACCAATGCTGCTGTGAGACCTTGGGTGACTGTCTAGGTAGCATGCTATTTCTGTCCTTGCTGCACCATTTGGAAGTTGCCCATCCACACTTCCCACCAACCCTAGTATTGTTATTTTCTTTCTCAGGTCTTTGATGAGGTTGAAGATTAAACTATCACAACTATTATTCTCTCTTCCTAGTTAGATATATTAGGTACTAGACTTAAGCTTTCCAGCTTAGGACAACTCTATTGTAAACCCCATTTTGACTTCACCCTAAGACTAGATAGGTCTTAAGTTTGTATGTTCTCGATTTTCCTTTTCTTAGAGCACACTTGTTATTCACTGTATATAGTATTTTGTATATAGTTTTGTATCAAGTCTAAATCTTTTCTTTAGACTAAAAGGGGAATTGTAGTGAGATATTCACTTTGTCCGCTGCTTCTGTGGCACAGACCACGCCCATTGGGGGTGGAGACAGGGGCGGAAGTTACTTGGTTACACGGAGGAACTAAGTCTGAGGAGGGGGTTCCAGGAGCTCCCTCTTGCTTGCAGCACAGGGACAGGAGAACATCGGGAGGCATCCTTGGGGCCAGGAACCTGCTGGTGTTCATCTGTCTATGTTGTGAGTTATTTCTCCCTGAATAAACATCTATTCAGCTTATCTGTTTCTCCTGATCCGTATTAAACACAGCAGGAAGATCTGACTGCTATGGGATTATAGGCAATGAGAATATAAGGGCAACTATGTGTGTTAACTTACTTCAGTAGAGTATCATCTTACTACCCATACATATTCTTCAACAACGTATGCTTGTCTTAGCTAGACTTGATGATATGTTTTAAAATGAAGTGAAGGGGACAAAGGGGGCTTGAAGGAATGAAGAAGGAAATAGTATGGATAAGCACTTAAAAAACTTCACCAAGACATTTTCCTAAATTTTAATTTCATTCTATAAATAGTACATTGACATATTTTAAGAATCCATTCCGATCCCTCATTCTAGATTTGTTTTTATTGGAACCTTTAAAATATTCTTGACTTTCAAAGCAGGCTTAGCAATCTGAAAGAAAGGCATCACTACCAACTCAGTATTGAAGGAGAGAATGAAGCAGAAGGCTCGCACCACCTGATTTCAGGACTTCTTACAAAGTTACAGCGGATGTGGCAGAGACAGCATAGAATCTGCAAGGACCACGTGTACAGATGGATGAAGAGCATACAGCCCAGAAAGACTCACACAAACTGCCAGCAGTTCTTAAAAGCCCAGAAGGCTAGTCAATGAAAACTTAAGACTTATGGTTCTGGGACAATTAGATAAACATTAAAAAAAAATCAACCAAGATACAACCACCACTTTTATCATAAAAATTAATTAGAAATAAATGGACTGTGGACACGAAGGTAAACACAAATGCTCAGAAGGGCTGGGGCACAGATCACTGGCCACTGCTCAGCATTACAGAGCCCTGGACTATCTTTAGTGCTACAAAAAGAAGTACAAAAAATAAAAACATAAAAACTTATGGAAGAAAAACATAAGAGGATATGTATTAGGCCTTGAGCACTTGTTATTAGATATATCAGCATAATCAATGAAATAAACTGATACAAGGGATGGCATTTCAAAAATTTAAATGGCTGCCTCATAAAAGGTATGTTAAAAGCATGACAAGATAATCCACAGAATGAAGGAAAACGCAAAGCAGAGGACAGAACAAATGGAATGGAACTATGGGAAGAAAGGTTACACCCAACCCCTCACATGAAAGTTCATCATGTAAATGTACTTAGATATATTTATGAAATTAAAGCATTGACCTTCCAAAAATTGGTGGCACCGGAGGGCTACCCTCTACAACACTGCACCTGAATTAGTTTACAAATGACCAAATAATTATTGAGAGCAAAGAAAAAAATATATAGCTGCCCATACACTTTAGAGTTAAAAGCACTCACTTAAACTCAGGGTTCAAGATAAAATTGAAAGGGAATGTGAAGAAGCTAGACGTGATTTGTGGAAGGACACTGGTCTACCTCACAGTGGTACTGCTTTAGACAGGAAGGAAAGGGTGGGGACAGCAGGTCAGGGGTGAGTGGAAAGTATTTTACTATATCTATTTTTGTAGCTTACTAATTCTGATTGATGTTGCTTATTTCCTAACCCAAATAAATCCACAGCATTTAAGTAGGTTGTTTATAAATGACTGATAGTGTTCCCTACTAAATCTTGGAAGATGAAGCTTTAATCAGGGAAATTAGTCTTGTGTGTGTTATTTATTTAAAATGCCAATTATTAATAAAATAATATAGGCCAGTTGATTAATAAATTAGTTAAGGAGATCAAGTTCTTGTAATATTAATCAACAAAACAAAAGGAAGACACAAACAAGCAATGTTAGAGATAAAAATAAAGCCATGACAAATTCACCCTAAAAAACATACTAATAACTGAAATTAAATTAAGAAGATCATGATATAGAGCCATCAGAGTTGAAAAATAATAAAACACTATACCAATAATTGGTGATCTGAGATGAACACATTTCTTAGAACATACAAAATACTCCAAAGCAACACAGAGAAACCCTGCCTCAAAATACCAAAAAATCCCTCTAAAACCAAAAAACCCTCAAAACAAACAAAAATCAAAATTAGAAACTAAAAGCTAAGCAAATTTAATAAAAAATAAAATAATACCTACACATCTTTCCACAAATAAAACACTGAGCTCATATATTTTCATAGGTGAGTTCTAAAATTTCCTGATGGGGGATATCCTTCCGTATGCATGTTCCTCTTATTGGCTGGTGAATAAAACATTGATTGGCTAGGTCACAGGCAGGAAGTATAAGGGTGGCTAATCGACCAGGATAATTCTGGGTAGAAGAAAGGGAGAGAAGAGCCACCAGAGACGTCATGTAGCTGCCAATGAGCAAGAGGGCTGGTCACCACTGGTAAGCCAAGACAAAGTGGGGATTCATACATTAATAGAAATGGGAGAGAGCTAGCCACATAAGAAGCCTGAGTCATTGGTCAAACAGTTTAGAGTTAATATAAGCCTCTGTGTATTTATTTAAAGGGCAGTAGGTTCAAGCTGAACAAAAACTTTGTCTATATTATCTCTTTTGAATGAACATATAAATCTACCAGTTATAAACTCAGAAAACAGAGAAAAGCAAAATTATTCACAAATTTATTTGAATGCCAGCACAATATTAGTAAAAGATGATAGGGACAGTAAGAGAAGTAGAGTTATCAAGCAAGCTCACTTATAATACAGGGATAAAAAAGCCATAAATAAATTACAGGTAAACAAAGCCTACACTGTATAAAAAATAAATATGTAGCCATTGAGTTTGGAGAATGCAAAGACAATTTGACACTGAAAAATTTAGAACTGCCAATAACAAAGTTTAAATGAAAAGAAAAAATGCTTGAGCTATAAAAATTTACAAAAACAAAACAAAACAACAACAACAACAAAACCCCCAGAAGTTGTGAATCACCCTAATCACCCTATAATCATTAAGTACATAGAAATGGTAATCAAAATATTTCCAATATCAAGCCCAAATGGCTCTACTGGATAGTTCCACTAAATATTTAAGAAAATAAAAGTAACTCAGAATGTATGTTCTTAACCAGCTAATGGGTACTTACTCAAACTTTAGCAAACTTCATTCACTGGTTTTTTTGGTGTGTGTGTGTGTGTGTGTGTGTGTGTGTGTGTGTGTGTGTGAGTGAAACTTTGTCTTTTTAAAACCAAGAAGGAGCAGTCTGCAAAGATGGATTTCCAATGAAAAGCACAAAGTGGGGCATGGGGAGAAGTATGCTCAAAGAATATATTATAGCTCATGGACATGGCCTTATGTAATTCAATATAATAAAAATTAAATCCAATAAAAATTCTTAGGATTAAACACATGAAAAGACTTACACAACTCTAAAAGCGTAAGTGTAAGATCCCATGGAAGCCACTAGGATGATCTAAATAACTGTGAGCTAATACCACAGTGAAGCAAAGCCACCAGGTCACTCCCGATGGAACCACAGCACCAAGTCCAATTAAAACATAAAAAAAAAGAAGCTTTTGAGATGGGTGACGAGAAACATGTGAGCAGGAAATGGGAAGACCATGAATTTGAAGCCAGCCTGAGCTATAAAAGAAAACACTGTCTCAAAAAGAAAGGAACACTAGGTGTAGTGGAACATATCTAAAATCCCAACACTTAGGCAGCAGAGGCAGGAGAGCCTGAATTATGTAGCAAGATCCTGCTTTCAAAACCGGGAACTACAGCTTAGTGGCCTGAGTCACTTGCTAGCATTTGCAAGGTTTAAAGTTGCATCTCCAGCACCTATAGTGCCTCCAAAACAAGAAAAACAAAATACAATTAAGGTTCTAATGATACCTATTAGACACGCAGACTTAACAATGTTGTAATTAACAGAGTATAGGATTATTAGAGTAGGAAAGACTGACTGACTGATGAGCAGGGCTGAGAGCCACAAATCTCTGACATTGGGTAGGAGCCAGCACAGCAAGAGAGAGAGAGAGGGGGGGGGAAAGGGAGGGGAGGAGGGAGGGAGGGGGAAGGGGGGAGGGAGGGAGAGAAGCTACTCTAAGAATGTGTTGAGAAAAAAGTTATCAACATAGGAAAAATAAAATCAGATCCATATCTTATAAGGGACAAAAATCAATTATCTCAAATATTTCCTAACCACACATCTGACAGAAGGTTAATACCTAAAAAATTAATACAAACAGAATTCAGAAACTAAATAACAAGAAATTGAACAACCTTAGTCAATAAATGGGCTAATAAAGTGGGCAGTTCTCAAACGATGAAATGAAATTAGCCAATAAGCAGATGAAAAGTGCTCAGTCTCACCAGACACCAGAGGAATGTAAATCAATATCAATATCAATGTGTGTCTGTCTCACAAACACACGCTGAGAAGTCTGTGGACAAAAGGGAATTCGTATATACTTGCTGGCAGGAATGTAGATTGGTCCAGCACTATGGAAGTCAATAGGAGGTTCTCAGAACATTGAAGTGTATCTATCTACTGACTGGGTTTCATCCAAAGCAGTCCAAGCCAGCACATTAGATATTTGCACATCAACATCTGTTGCTGAATTATTCACAATAGCAAAGGGACAGAATCTACCTAGGCACTGGTCAATGGAGGAATTGATGAATACAATGCAGTGTATCTATCTACACAGTGATATTTTACTCAAACAAAACGCAGTCATGACAGTGGCAAGGAAATGGATGCAACTGGAGATCATCGCGTTAAATGAAGTAGTCCATCGTAGACAAACGTTCCATACTTTCTCTCATTTATGGATCCTAGATTTTGCACAAATGCACAAAATTGTGTATGTTTATACATGACATGAATGTAGAATCAGGACTGTCCAGGGGAATGAAGGGGACTGATGGATGAGTAGAAGGGGTGATTAGGAGGGTTTGGAGAGAATAGTCTCAAAATATATTATATACTTTCATGAAAATGTCCTCATGAAACAAAGTATATGCTAATAAAATTCTCTCCATGCATAAGTCCTTTCTGTCATTTATGCATAAGGCGGAACTACTGTCTACTATACTGTATACTATGTAACAAAGTTGCATGTTCTGAGTAGGTAAGTGGTAAATTGGTGGCAATTACATCTCAAGCTGTTATTTTAAAAAAATAATGAGATTAGAGACCAAATATGAAAAAGAGGATGGGTCAATGAGTTTAATTTACAGAAAGATTTCTTAAACATCACCCAAAGGTCACTGACTTGACAAGGCTTACAAATTAGGCTACAACATGGTTAAGAATACTTCTCAAGAGATCCAAAAAGATAATGGAAAACATCTCAAAAGGAAGAGGAAATTGGGAACATATGCAATAAATAAAAAACAAGTTACAGAATTGCTAAAGTAAGGCAGCAAATAAAAGATAAACGGCACCAATATAAAAATGAGCAATATACATGAATGCTTACCTGAGGAAAAGCAAAATTCTAAGGACAAGCTTATGAAAGGGTGCCCAACTTCATTACCCATTAGAAACAGAAGAAGTATCAGTTTAGTATTATTTTACAATCATTATATTTGCAAAAGATAACAAGTCTAACAGTGCCGCTGGGCACTGGTGGCGCACACCTTTAATCCCAGCACTCGAGAGGCAAAGGCAGGCGGATCTCTGTGAGTTAGAGGCCAGATTGGTCTATAGAGCAAGTCCCAGAAACAGGGTCCAAAGCAAATACAGAGAAACCCTGTCTCAAAAAAACAAAAACAATCAAACAAGTCTAACAATGAATGCTAAAGGGTGTCTTCATTCAATGGCTATGTTAATAGAATATTGATTTGTGTTTTTAAAACTTCATTGTAAATTTGGCAGTACCTACAAAAGTTAAACATTTTCATGAACTATACCTCAGTAACTGGCTGAGAATCTCTTACATATGTGCATCAGGAAAAAGACCATGACTGCATATAGCAACCTTTTTTTAAACTATAACTAATCATATCCCAAATGTTCATCACAGCTAACTGATTCCTCTTCATACCATGAGGAATTGTATTCAACAAAAACAACTGTGCAGAATTATAGACAAGAAAATGGGTGGATTTCTTAAATTTCTGCTTGAAATTTGAAAGCTGCAAATCAGGTTTCCTAATATAAACAATTATTTTCATAAAGTTCAAAAACAAGTAAAAAATGTTCTCAAGAATATCTCTGAGGCAGAAAAAAGGATTGCAATAAAGGATGGCAAATACAAGTAAAGGTATGAACGATAATGACAGAAATGTTAAGTCTGGGAAACAAAGAAAATAACTAGTATTTTAAATTATAATATAATAATTTCAACAAACTATCTTTTAATAACAGATGAGAATATTTTATGATCGTTGTTCTTTCTGTTGAAGATATTACATATTCAGTAATGTCTCTGAATTTCATACTACTCTTTATTCTTTATTTTTGATCAGTATTATATAGCTAATTAAAATACTTTCCTTAGAACATACTAATAGTTCTATTACCCTTTAATTATTTATAGATAATATTGATGCCACCAAGTTTATTTTAGACAATGTAAAACTGATGATAATGAGTGATGGGAGATGTTATTCTGTAAATATGTTTCTCATACTGGTTAATAAAGCTCTGTGGCCAATGAGATAGCAAGATAGGCGGGGCTAGGAGACAAGGAGGAAAGAGGAAGCAGTAGGGAGGAGTCAAGATGTAGCATGGAGGAAGCAGGACGCCAGCCGCCGATAAGAAGACCACGTGGAAATACTTAGATAAGTAGAAATGGGTTAATAATTAAGACAGAGCTAGCCCATAAACAGTAATGGTAACTGGCCAACAGGATTGTATCAAATACAGAGTCTCTGAGTGTTATTTGGGGCTGGCGCGGCTGTGGGCCCAGACTGGCGGGCTGGCGGAAACATACATGCTACAAATGAGTACTTGTTTTTCATTATGCAAGATACAATAAATATGCACATTTGGATTTAAGGTAAGAAGTTCAAACACAATCATTATTTTAACTTATAATCCTTTACTCTTCTAACATAATTTTATAAATATCACATGAAATATAATACTTTTTCTTCTTTGTAAACCATTCTCATAGAAATGTTAGCACAAAAGGACAATGCAACCTTATAAGAAAATACAGCTTTCATTCACCAAAGCAAAAAGTATCAGAAATAATGACTTGTAAATTTTTTCCTACCACAGTCAAGTCTCTAATGAAGTATCAATCAGTTCTGTTCCAAAGATGGACAACTGGTATGTAATGAACACAGTGTAAAGTATCAATCAGTTCTGTTATGAAAATGGACAATTGGTATTTAATGTACACTGTTGATAAGTAGAGTAGCATAGCCAGACAATGCAGATGGATTAAAAAGAGACAAGAGAATCATGCAAAGACAGGTACAAGTGTTTAACTTTAGAATAGTGTGAGGGACAAGTGTTCATAGAATAAAAAAAAATCTTATTTTGTTAAGTCTAGATCTTTCCAGATTTTTGATATTTAGGTAATCTAGTTAGCCTCTTTGTGCACCTACCTGTCCATCTAAACAGGACAAACTCACTGGATCCCATTTTAAGGAGCTGGACCATCCAAACAAATGGGCCTTCAGACCCATTTCTGAGGATGGGTGTTCTAGTTTAAAGAAGATTAAGGATGAGGAATTCTCAGAGGGGATTGGTCCCAGCTCCTGCTCTCTTCCTCACCAGCAATTTCCTCCCCCAGTGAAAATGCAGAGGGCCTGATTGCATTTTCCTAAGAGCTTGCTGTTCTTTGGCTGCTTAGAATTACTACACGGTTAAAATTTGCAAGTAGCACAGTATGGCAGCAGACAGCACTGGAACAGGTATAGCACCATAAATTGCTTCATCCAGCCTTCTGAGAGTACACATACACAAGAATGCAATACAATGTTTCTTACATAAATGATGGAGTACAGAGAAGAGGTTGCCTTCCAGCCTTTGTGAGATAAAGGAAAAAGCAGTAACTACTACTCACATCTTCACTGTTCAACGGCTCTAAATATTGCAGCCACTTTTTCCAACAGGGTTTCTCTGTGTAATAGCACTGGCTGTCATGGAACTCACTCTATAGACCAGGCTGGTCTCAGAGAGCTGTGTGTCTCTGCCTTCTGTGGTGATAAGTTATTTATGATTTATTAAAGCTTGCCTGCAGAATCAGAAAGCAAAGCCAACCTCTAGCTACACAGATCAGGAAGTGGTGGTACACACCTTTAATCCCAGGATTTGGTATTAATAAGGGGTAGATGAATCTCTGTTAGCTCAAGGCTACATGGACTACATGAAATTGATCCAGTCCTAAAAGAAACAGCTCACACAAAGATGATCTCAGCACCTGGGACCACAGGCCTTTAATCCTAGTATTAGGGAGGTATATAAGGAAGGAGTGGAGTCTCAGAGCTGGCATTCAGTATCAGGATTAGTCTCTAGCCATGTTACAGAGAGCCCAGTAGTCTGAGTGAATCTGAGGGGCAGTGAAATTGGGAGCAGTTTGAGGATCGCCCCTTTGGCCTGAGCTGAGGTAGAGGTAAGAGCCAGTGGCTGGATGCTTTGCTTTTCTGATGTTCAGCTTGAAGCTTGAACCCCATTATCAGTCTCTGGGTCATTTATTTATTGTGTTACCAACTCCTGCTGTGATTAAAGGTTTGTGCCACCATGGCCCTGCTCAGGGATGAAATCCAAGTGGTGAGTTAAGACTTGAAAAAATGATCAGGTGTCGGGCAGTATGGCACATGCCTTTAATCCCAGTACTCAGGAGACAGAGACAGGGGGATCTCTGTGAGTTCGAGGTCAGTCTGGTCTATAGAGCGAGTGCCAGGACAGGCTCCAAAGCTACACAGAGAAAAAAAAGGTCAGGGTTCAGGGTCTTACCATGACAACCCTGTGGTTAAAGTGCCTTTGGAGGTTTTGTTTTGATGTTTTCACCTTTCATTTGTTTGGCCCTTTTATTTTACCTCATACAGAAAAGACTAGAGCAGTGGTTCTGTACGCATGAATGAGAATTAACTCATGTCAGTATTATACTGCAAAAGCCATTGTATATTACCTAATGTAATATTTGAACACTCCGCTAATATTCCAGAATCATAAAATAACTCAAGGTACTTATTATAAGTGGACATCCTTTGTCTTGTTCCCGACTTTAGTGTAAATGTGGGTTTATGGTAAATTGCCTGTATTATGCTGAACTATGTCCCTTGTGTCCCTGGACTCTCCAGAACACTTAATGTGAAGAGGTGTTCTGTACAGGTCTCTGTAGATGTCAGGCAGGCATGAAAGTGAACCCTCAAGAGGTGAGAATAAAAACTCATCTCAGATTGATTTTACTAACCAGGATCAAGACTTTGGGGAGTCTGGTCTCAGGTACTTTATCACCAAAAAGTTTACACACAGTATAATTTGGAAAAAGTTTCCTGGTATAATATAATATGTGTTGTACAAAGAAGAGTAATTATATCAAAACTTGACATTTCTTCCAAGAAGATGGGTTCTAGAGATAGGCTCACTGGACTGGCTTAAGGGTCTAAGAAGGGTCTGCTCTCATCTTGGTCATATAGATAGCATGGAGGTCATTAGCCACCTCTGCTCCTGGTTGTGGAAGCGTGGTGGAGCCCTGCTATACAATAATGTATGGGTTATTTAGACTATTAGTAGCTTCCTGGCTTGTAAGAGTCATTTAAATTGCTAGCCACCTCCAGCCCTTGTTCTAGGAGCTAGATATAGCCTGGGCCATCTGACAATGCAGACCATTGTGCTATTAATTACCTCCAATGTCCAGCTTTCTCCATGCAGATTTTACATCTTTCCCATTGGAAAGACAATCCTGCATGCTTAGCATTCCTGGTCTTCCTGGAGATCTTTGGGCACAAGGACCATTGGGCTGTGTTCCCAACACTTGGATTTTTTCAAAGGCACATTTTGTATTTAATAAGATGATCATGTGGTTTTGGCATTTTTTTGATATTATTTCAAACTAAGTCCTGAAAACTTATTTTATAGCTGAGGTATTTTTTATTTGAGTTTCTAAAAAAAAAGCTCCTGTTTGTATATTATTGTTTTTCAGGAACTAAAGCATTGGAAGTTTGTCCCAGGTGCCACAGGAAAGACAGGCAGTAGATAATGATAGGAAAAGAAACATTAAAGAATGCAAGAAAAGTGTGGGCAAGACACTGGGTGATCGCATTCCTAGGGCAGCATATTTTCTATTTTTAACATGCTGCAAATAAAATTTTCTGGAATGATAATACCTGTGGTTCTATCAAGTGAAAAATATTTTTAAGTCTGTAAAGGACTAAGAGGTGTTTTAAAAAAAATGGAGCCAGCAGCCATTTAGCCATTTAAAGCTGAAGTAGTTTAGCTTTAAAATAATTTTTAAATTGCTGAAATTCGGCACACATGCTAGAGGTATCTAAAGTGCCCTGGAGGGTTTAGACTCTCATTTTTATGTTTCCAGTCCTAGCAATTAAAAATAAAACCATGATCCCACCTTGTGTTTCAGTTAAATATCAATGCACTCTGCAACTTGTAAAGATGGGGAAAGCTTAAATTTCCACTAAATCCCCTTTAAAAAGCATATTTCTGTAAAGAATTGTATGCATGAGATTATAATGCTGTACTGTTGTTCTTGATGATGCTATTAAATTACATGATGAATGAGAAGACAGAGCTTACCACAGAGGAAAGGTTAAAATATCTTAACTTAGCTACAATTTTAGGACAATTAATATACTGCTTTAGAACACACTTACCAATGTTAATGCAAAGGAAGAAATGCCATTTTACTTGCAAAGGAAAAAGTACTCTCTCTATATCTGTATATATAGAGAGTTTTTTTTAATGAAATGAAAAAGGGGAAATGGGGTGAAAATACAAAAAAAAAGGTTCCTCATTAATCTATATTGATATCTGGAGGGAGATAAACCTTCATTAGGAATAGAATACATGTGCCACATGAGCAGCAAACATGCCTGCATTTGTTCTCTGTAATGACAATGCTAAAGATCCGTAACTATTGTTCAAACTTCTTGTCTTATTGAAAGGAACGTTCTAATCATTAACTGAAAAAAAATAGATCTTGAGGAAAATGAGTTTAAAAATCCATACCAATGTGTTTTCCCCCTTCCTTTCATGTGTGTGTGTGTGTGTGTGTGTGTGTGTGTGTGTGTGTGTGTGTGTGTGCACGCACGCGTTTGTGTTCACATGTCTATAGCACGTATGTGAAAATGCATGTGGAATTCCAATGTAGAAGTCAGAATGTTTCCTGACTGTTCTCCTACCTTACTCTTTTGAGATGTGGTCTCATGATTGACCCAGAGTTTGCCAATGCATCTAGCTGAGCCAGCCAGCTGGCTCTAGGCATCCCTTGTCTCCATTTTTTGAAGCTGAAGTCATGGATGAGATACCACCCTAACTTGCAGAGAAGCCATACAGGTTGTTTGGACCTAACCCCAGTCCTTTTGCTTGCACTGCTTTAACCTACGAACTGTTTTCCCACCCAAAAAGGGATAACAGAAGAGGCATCTGCTTGCTTTAGAAATTTGTTCACCTGAATTGATTTTGTAGGAATAATTAAGTCTACAAATAAATGATGCAAATAATAGGAGCCAAATGTAAATGCACACTATATATATATTTTAGACTTAAATAGTACTATATAACTGAAAAGATTTCACTTGAAAAGGATGACTCTAAAATCAATCTATCTTCGAAAAGCACTTTCAATAATTTCATCTTGAAAGTAAGAAATATACATTAAAACTTTCACATAGACATGCTATCCACAACTGGAGTAATGTCACAATGACGAGAAGACGTGTGTGTTTGAAAAATGGAGTTCCAGCCTCTAAAACACTTAGCACTATTTCCTTGATAGTGTTTCCAGGAATTCCAAGCAATGCAGTTAGCTTTCAAAATACAAATTCCAGGTGGAATTCTTCTTCACTACAAACTTCCTTCTATAGCGAATGACATTCAAGTAACTGGGAATCAGATATTCAGCGTTCTCCTTACTTCACCCCTTCCCAGGAAAGCAAGTCCTGCTGAACTGTGGTTTCTGCTACTTCAGTATCAGACCCTCTTTTTTTTTTTTTTTTAACACTGTCTGTATGAGGCCCACTGTCCTGCATGTTTTGGAAAACATTAGTTACCTGTTAACATTGTAACAGCATAAAGCAACACTTAACTAAATAGAAGAACCTCATTAAGCGAGCCAGTCAGGCTGACTGTGAAGGATAACGGCCCACCAACTCCTTCAGTCAGAGCCACAGCACTTCTCTCACATTCCTGCCCGTTCTGTACCACTTGTCAAAGTCAGGCAGAAGCCTATACAGACGAAGTTTTAAGTTGGTACCACTTAAAAATCAGAATTTCATTTTGAGAACATTTTTTTTAAGTGAACAACAGAAAACAGAGGTTGATCTTATCTAAAGGAATAATCTAGAAGTAACAATATTACTTTGTCCCTTGTCTTTCTAAGCACTAGATTATGTAGACCTAATTTATATTCCTGTTTCCACCAGTATAAAACAATGTATTTCTCAGTAGATCTGTTTCTAAAAATGTTGAAAAAAAAAGCTTAAGATAAATATTCAGACTAAGGAAATCCATTCTGGTGCCATATAGCAGCATCTAGTCCAGGAACTTTCACCTCAGCAAGCAGGAGCATCTCCCTGAGCTCTCGTGTCTAAAGCATCCTGGCTACTCCTGCATCGGCAACTAAACTTGCTGCAGTGGCTTGAACATTGTTATGTGATCTTGTAATTTGCTGCATTTCTTTATCTACTTCTAACATGTATCTAATACAAAAAGAAATTAAGTGGTGAAGTCAAAGTAAATGACTAGCAAAAGACAGTAACTAATTTCAACATAGTATCTGTCCCTGCTATACATAGGAAGTAAAAAATTTTAATTAGGCTTTTCATCTTAAAACTTCTTTCAATTTTATTGATGTTTTTAGTTTATTTTTAACTCAGCTCTTATAAGAATGAACATTCAAGGGCTTTTCTTAAATATCCCCAAGCATATATTCAAAAGGTACATTTCTATAATAAAACTGGCACATAAACATTAGAATTGTGATATACATGACTTGATCACACATTTCACAATGAGACAGTACAAAATAAAGGTTTTAAGAGAATTTAGAGAATTTCAACTGCCATTTTAAGAATACCTTTTACTAGGTAATAGTAACATCTTTCCAACATTATATTCTTAATTCTGAGAAAACTAGTTTTGTATATTTGTGCATCTCAGATACCAGCATTTAAAATGAAGGAACAAAGGCTAACTAGATCAGTATAGTGGAGACCAATAGACTTGCAGACAAGATAAGTGTGTTCAGAGTGGTATGGGCCATATTTGCAAATCCACAGAAACACTGAACTTAAAGATGAACACCAATGGAAATAACAATTGTGTGCTGTGACATTTTTCACACTAAAATTTTCATTAAATATTAACAAACATATGCTCTGTTTTACAATTGGCACGTCTCACACATTGCAGTGTGAGCTTGTCTCAAATCATTCTGTAATTAGAAGGCTCTGTGTGTGGCTACCTTTAGTCTCTAACAAGTTTCTAATGTCTGTCAGAATATATGGCACATGCTATACTTACCCAGTGTGCAGAGCAAAGACATCTGATGAAAAAAAATCTGACATAATTTTGTGTCTTCTTAACCAAATGACAAAAGATTCCTTTCATCTATTCTCTCTCATTTAATCTTGAGAACAAGCCTGTTCTCCTCATCCACTGCTGATTATACCCTCAAACCCATACTGCTAAAGGCTGTGCCTTCAAGCAGGCTTACAGCTACCAACTGTGGTCACAGCCTTGCTGACCTCAGCTACAGGACAAGACTGTTACCTCCATCTGTGAAACATACTTGCTTAATGATCTGGGATCTAGAATTCTGGCATGAGGAACTCTCTTAACTAAGACTACTACTCCCAATCAATTTCATGTTTAGATTCTCAACCGACTATAAATACTGCCCCTTTGTTTGTTTTAGCTATTTGGACTCTTGAAGTTTTCTTCCAGATTTCTTGGTCTGAATTAGTTTTTCCTAACTCATCTAATTTGGTTTCTGACCCACCAACTGATTCTCTGATGATTACTGATCCAGTCATGCCTAGGTACTAAGGCTGTAGTCTCAACCTTTTAAAAGTCTTAAAGTACTGGCACTATTGGATTCATTCTCAGGCCATTTATTGAGCCATTTATCCCCAAGCAAAACTAAGTTAGTGACAGAAATGAAAATAACTACCTGCAAAGTGTTGAAACAGAAATGTACGTTGCCATGGAAACAGAGCTGTATTTGTGACCTAACTTTTATTCTATGTAGTTCCAAAGCCAAGAAGTAGCCAACAAGGAATCAACTAAGAATGTGATCAAAGAAATCAGAAAGTATGTATTACTTTATTTGGTAAGAATTGTATCATGGGTTCTTTCTGGTCTGCTTTTTGTTTCTTAGGTAAGAAATGCCATAGATGTAGGTAGATACTAATTTCATATGTCATAACGAAATAATTTTCCTAGTTCTGCATGTTCACAATTGAAAATACATAACAAAGTAGATGCTGTTAACAAAAATTATAACCACAGTACAAACAATATCACCTAACTAAATACCTTTCTTTTTACTTGTTTTAGAAAACCATTATATTAGAGTACATTTACATATATTGTAAATACTTCAAAACTTTATAAGCAACTTCTTGTAACCTAACAAACATGTAGGTTATTAAAAACAATATAAAAAGAGGCTTAAAAAGATGTGTTGCCATGTGTGGTGGTACACACCTTTAATCCTAGCATTTGGGAGGCAGAGGCAGGTGGATCTCTGAGTTTGAGGCCAGCCTGATCTATGGAGTGAGGTCCAGGATAGCCAGGGCTACACAAAACAAAACAGATGCAGCTATGGTATGTGTTTTAGTCCTGGAACCTGGTTGACTTCACAGCCTACTCCATCTCACAGCACCACCTTTCAGCCAGCTGCAGCTGTGTCTTAGATACAAAGATACAGAATCAAGTGATTAAGAAACTAAAAAATCTTTTACTGAAACTTAGTGGCCATGATTGTTTTTTTTTAATAAACTATTGCTAGCAAAATCAATAAAATTGATTAAACTAACATGTCAACACTAAAGAAATGCTAAGGAAATCTAAAGTAATGTCATTGGGTAGAAGTGCATGCTGGGTTCTTCCAGATGGAATTGTTTCCTATGCACTGGCAAATCCTCTCGGAAACAATGTTGCTTTGTTAAGGAATGCGATTCTGCTTCTTTCCCCAGATTTTATTGCATCATGAAATTGCATTTTAACAGGATGCTGAAGATTTATTACGAAAGATTGGCGAATCCATCTCCTATTGATTTACAGTGACAGTTCTGTTTTCCACGTGGTTCTCATTCCCTAGAGTGTTCTTATTTATCTTTTCTTAACTCACTACCGATGAAGACATCTGTATCATGGCAATCATCAAATATCCTTTCTATCTTGGTGTCCTTTCTATGCTTGTAGACTATTAATTACTTGGTATCATAAAAAGCATCAATCATTGTCAAAATACCTGTGATCACCACTGTGGAGATCACAAGATTTTTCTCAGAGCCTTAACTGTCATATGATTAATTCTTAAAAAATATTTCTTTATCTTCCTTATCCTAAAACATATACCTTTATTATATCAACAATAAAATAATGTATTAGCTGCTCTTATAAAACAATAGTAAATGATTGTCCCCAAAGATGCTTCACAAGATGCAGGTAAGCTGCATTTCAAACACAAGCTACAACTCAGAAGAGTTAAGGCCTTCCAAACTTCTCTACTAATATTCACTGAGTCAAATAGCTAGCAATATCCAAACCTGAGTATCACCTAAGAACAGCAGATACAAACAGAAAAAGAATAATGCAGTCATTGAATACCTAAAAGTTTATGAATTGTTTCACTTAAATACTTTTTTAAAAAATACACAAAAGAAAAACAAAGTACAGACATAAAATGACTATTTTTTATGATTTCTTTTCTCCAACCCACCTACCATAAATTGCCTTCTAAATTGCTTGCTTTAATCCTGTTGGTAACTATCAATGTCTTTTCAGTCTTTGTGAATTATTAATTTAATCATTGCTTCTTGATTTCCTACCAAAAGACATTCAATTTATAAAGGCCTGCTCTTCACCATTTTCAAAAAAATTGCATCACCATTTAAATTCCTTTATTGGTTATCTTTATCATTTAATCCTCACTCTGTACATGAGTATATTAGTACCCTGTAACTTTGGCCTGGTTTATGCACTTAACAATTTTTAAATTAAATTTATTTGACTGTGTGTGTGTGTGTGTGTGTGTGTGTGTGTGTGTGTGTGTGTGTTTATGCACATGTGGGTAAAGATAGTGGAGGTCAGAAGACAAATTGCGGGAGTCATTTCTATCATTCCACTATGTGGGTCCTGAGATATGGATTCAAGCTGTCAGGATTGGTGGAGGTGCCTTTAATATCAGAGTCATCTTGCCAGCTCATACATGTTTTTTCATGATCTACATATTTTTTTACTTTTGTCATCCATACTTATATTAACTACATATTAATATAATGAACATATTTTCTATAAATTCAAAAGGCCAATTAAAACACATAGATATAGTCATTATTTGAAACAGGTCTAGATTATAGTGTCCCAAAAAAAGCATAGGTCACAAAGGCAAGAATGAACAAATAGGATTCCTCAAACTGAAAACAGATTTCTGAAAGTAAAAAAGAAAATTGCTAGAGATAATGGCTACAAAATGGGATAAAATGTATAAATCTTATGCTTGATAAGGAGCTAATAAACAATAGAGGGGGGCCATGCAACACAAAAGCAGAACCCCTGATGGGAGATGTTATTCTGTATATATGTTTCTGTATATACTGGTTAATAAAGCACTGTGGCCAATGAGATAGCAAGATAGGCGGGGCTAGGAGACAAGGAGGAAAGAGGAAGTAGGGAGGAGTCGAGATGTAGACCTGAAAGAAAGAAGATGCCGGCTGCGGCTCCCGGATAAGATAACCACGTGGAAATACTTAGATAAGTAGAAATGGGTTAATAATTAAGGCAGAGCTAGCCCATTAACAATAATAGTCTTTGGCTAACAGGATTGTATCAAATACAGAGTCTCTGAATGTTATTTGGGGCTCACGTGGTGGCGGGACCATGGCGGCAGGACCGGGAGGCGGGGGGGGGGGGGGGGGACGTGCCTTAACATAATGGTGTCAGAAGTGGAACTGAGAACTTTCACTTAAACCTTAACAAAAGCTTAAAAAATAGTTTTTAGAAACAAAGGAACAGAGACTAGCAAGACTTCTTAGTAGCACGGCTCCTTTAAGGGAGGTTTCCAAAATTAGCATAAGCGGCAAAAAACTGCCTTGTTTTTAAAGAGCTCTGCTAACAATTCATTGGTGTGTACGAGAGCTGCAATGAAGGTTTACACTGTGTTTTAAAAAAAAAAAATACGCTGGCTTTGGAGAGAAAAAGAAACAGGATACAATGGTTTAAAAAATAAAAAAGAAATAGAATGGATGGATGTGGTGGCGCACACCATTAATCCCAGTACTTGGGAGACAGAGGCGAGCAGATCTCTATGATTTCAAAATAAACCTGGTATACAGAGGAAATTCCAGGACAGATAAAAATTACACAGAGAAACCCTGTCTCAAAATATGTAAAAATAGAAATAGAATAAATAGAATAAAAAAGCCACGTAAAGATGGAAAACAGAGAAATTTTGGATACTATATGCGCTTCTGTTGTCTTTAAATTATTTGATTGCTGAGAAAATAAATACTGATAAAAGAAATGCTGCTGGATTAATTCAATTTATATATTTTAAAAAAGCTTTGACTCAAAAATTTAAGTTTAAGGACAAGTTACTGGGGAAAAGGATTTCTATTTTTTGTTTCCACAGAAAATGAAAAGCTATGGATTCTTTCCAGACTTATGTGGTTTGAACAAGCCAGACCCCCTGAAACAGTGCCCCAGATGATCCGACATTCAAAGAAGTTGAGACAAAGCCTTGCAGACTACAGCCAAGATTTCTGCATCTTCTTAGGATCCCCATGACAGCGCCCTCTATCAGCAGGAAGTAGTTTGGAAAGAACGACGTCCAAATTCCCAAATATTGTTTATAAATGTTTGTTTACATTTAAATTAGCTTGGTTATAAATGGTTAATGACCACAAACAATCTTTTTAAAGGTAAAAAGGGAATTATCGTATAGATATGAATACTTTGCTTTGAAATGGATTTTCTTTTATTGATACAATTTAAGGTCAATTTTGTGATATGTATATTTCTCCTCTTGTTTAGGTATTGTGTTTATATAGCTCATTGGAAAATGTAATGTATAATTTAGTACAGATTATAGAGAGTTACCTATGATAGTTAAAACTTGGAGTTAGTTAGGATTTCTAGATATGCAGAGATGTATTTGAGATGAATAGGCATTCTTCAAACCTTTCAAAGACCTACAGAATATGGCATTTAAAATGGTTTAGGGATTTTCTTGAGAGTGAGGCACAACTGCTCCTGGCAACACCACCTACAGAAGAAAGGAAGATGGACATCGAAGAAACACATTATGGAGTTTGCTTCCATCATGGCAAGACTAGCCATATGGACAAGATACTGTTCTTGTCTGGACTCTTTGACTTTATGCTGTAGAAACTGGACATGCAGGACCCACAAAAAGGTGACTGCTGATGCAAGATGGACATTGCTACAGGATTCCTGCTTCATGGAAAAGGCAGCCAGACAGTCTACAGGACACAAAGAAAAATGACTGACAAACTGCCATTACAGGTGGACAGTTTAAAGTTTCCTGCCTTGTTGAGGAGTCTGGACACACACTATGGCCTATGGGCTGAAGATGGAACTTTACAGAAGAACTTCGGGTGATTGACCAGGCAATGAGTTGTCTCTGTCATTTCTAGAGTTTATATATTATCCTTCTGTGGTCTTTGAAGGAGTTGAAGACAGATAGTTATGGTTATAGTTTTCCTTAGTAAGGATTAAAGATAAGTTACATATAGGACTTTAGACTCACAATGATAGGATAGATGATAGTTTCTTAAAGTCTTAAAAAATGTTAATGGACTAAATATTGTTTACTGTGATTCTTATTTGATAACTGTTGTATGGTACATTTTGCTATGTTAAGGTTAAACCCTTTCTTTTACTTTAGACAGAAAAGAGGAGATGATGGGAGATGTGATTCTGTATATATGTTTCTCATACTGGTTAATAAAGCACTGTGGCCAATGAGATAGCAAGATAGGCGGGGCTAGGAGGCAAGGAGGAAAGAAGAAATAGTAGGGAGGAGTCGAGATGTAGACCTGAAAGAAAGAAGATGCCAGCCGAGGCTCCCAGATAAGATAACCACGTGGAAATACTTAGATAAGTAGAAATGGGTTAATAATTAAGGCAGAGCTAGCCCATTAACAATGATAGTCATTGGCCAACAGGATTGTATCAAATACAGAGTCTCTGAGTGTTATTTGGGGCTGGTGCAACTGTGGGCCCAGACTGGCAGCAGGCGGGATGGAGCCAGCGGGAAGGAAAAACCTCCCATAACACCCCTCAATTAACTTGATTAACTACTGTACAAGAACCGGAATGAACATTTCTCAAAGGTAGACAAAAATGGCCAATAGATGCCAGCATCCCAAATTATTTCAGAAATCTAAACTAAAATCACCATGCTAGGAGGGAAGGTGGCTCAGTGCATAAGAACACATGTGCCACAAATCTGAAAACCTGAGCTCAATTGCCAGATCACCTGGAGGAGGAAAAGAACTTACAAAAGTTGTCTTTGGACCTTCCCACACAACTGCTCATGCAAGCCCTTCCACACCCCATACTATAGCAAAAACTTGAAATCACAATGACATATCCAGAGAAAGAGAGTTCTCCTATGATCCAGTAATCCCACATCTGGGTATATTCCCAAAGAGACTGGGAACTGGGACTCAGAGGTGCCTGCATAACTATGCTTGTTACATGTTATAGCAAGACATGAAAAACCACTAGGAGCAGATAAAGTGTATTTCTCTATGTCTACATGACTTAAAAGACCCTGTACACTGTGTCTACATGACTTACAAGACCCCACACACTGTGTCTACATGACTTACAAGACCCCTCACACTGTGTCTACGTGACTTACAAGACCCCTCACACTGTGTCTACGTGACTTACAAGACCCCTCACACTGTGTCTACATGGCTTAATGGCACAGTTACACTTAATGGCACAGGCAACTGGAGGACACTAATCATGCTAAATAAAATAAGCCAGACAAAGTAATACATTATGTGAAATCTAAAAGAAATTGATAGTTGTCTGAGGCTAGTTTGGGGGAGGAATACATGAAAACATTGGTTATTGGGTAGAGTTTTAAGTTATAAAAGATGATCAAATTCAGGCAACAAATATAATTCATGTGCCTCTAACCACACTACCCTGTGGATTTGAAATTACTAATCCAGCAGATCTCACATGTTCTTTCCACAAGAACAACAGGGGAAAACATAACTACAAGATGTTGGAGTACTAAGTAGCCTATGGATTAACAGTACAGTATCATTTCACAGTGAGAATAAAAAAAAATCAAGTTATACACCTTACATATACACAATTATTTGTCAATAGTCACTCATTAAAACCAAGAAAGATATAATACACAGCAGTTTTTAAGTCTTTTTTTAGTAACCATCAACTAATTTAGTAAACTTCTAAGAACTTCTAAGAAGTTCACCTTAAGTCTAAGAAGACACCTTAAGTAAATGAAACTGAGAAGTATGAGACAAAGCCAGTCACAGAAACAAAACCACTTGGGAAAACATTCGTCAACTGGGAAGAGCTTTCATAACTCTCATGGGGAGGGGCAGAAGTTGACAGACCTGTATTTAAAGCTGAGGGATAAAACAGTCTGTGACAGCTCCACCTAACTGGTGGAATGTGGCTTCAGTGAGTTGACCATCTATCTACAATAGGTTTGACTCGGACACTATAAAATGGCAAAAACCAGTTAGAGATGAGACTACTAATACTCTCCCAAAGGAATCATCCCAATTTTACATGCAGTTAATACAGAAAAAGAAAAACAAACAATAAAATCCAGAAGGCTCTTCCCTAAAAAAAAAAAAAATAATAATGTAAAAACAATCCAAGGAAGCCATGGATTCTGATGGAGAGTCTATGATCTCAAAATAAGCCTTCCTCATTCTTAGACTTGAAAGAATTTTAACACAGCTACCCCCAACTCTAGAATTTTCAGTTCCCTCTCAGGAAAAGACTGTTGTCATGGCTGTCAACCTGTGGGTTGCAGGGGTCACCTAAGGCCATCATAACAGTAGCAACATTACAGTTATGAAGTAGCAACAAAAACAATTTTATAGTTGGTGTCACCACAGCATGAGGAGCTGCATTAAGGGGTCACAGCATTCAAAGGGTGAGAACCACTGATTTAGGAGATGAAGAGAAGCTCTTTTTAAACAGCAAATCAGTCATTTGCCATATCATCTGTGGCAAACTGAGTAACAACCTCCCGTCCCCAAGGTTGTCATTTGATGTTATAATTCTCCACCCCTGTAACTGTGATAGTGTATATAGTTTAACTAGAAGGGCATTAGAAGTTAATTTAAAATCCAGAGAGGCTGGCGGGTCTGATGGCATACAGCAGGCAGGCACATCCCCACGAATTCAAGGCTAACCTGGTATATATAATGAATTTCAGGCTAGTGTTATCCCATTTCAAAAGAACAAATAAAATTATAACTACTCCGGAGATGAGAGGTTTTTCTGGACTGTGCACAGGGGCTCAATATCATCACAAGGCTCTGTAACAGAGTTGGCGTGAAGTCAAGTGACAGTGAAGATGCTGGGACAACGGACACAGAAGGAAGAATGGGGACATGATGTGGAGATAGTCTATCTATGTCTACATATACCTATACAGAGAGAGAGAGAGAGAGAGAGAGAGAGAGAGAGAGAGAGAGAGAGAGACAGAGACAGAGACACAGAGACAGAGAGACAGAGAGATTCCTAGTTGAGTCAGGTGTTGCATAGGTAGACAGAGCTCCTCAGATGACACTGGTTATTAACTACAAACTCAGTTCCAGTGTGAGACATTACTCCTTGATTATTGGTCAGGGAGGTCCCTAGGGCCCTCAAAACAACACACATTACTACCATTGCCCTTGATGGCCCATCTTACCTGAATGGCAAGACCCTACTGTTGAAGACACAATAGATTTTGGTTGAAGGACACATAAAAAGCAAGCTGCACAGATCTGAAATCTTCCTCCATAATGACTAGCTTCCACAGTACTAGAAAGCACTATGAAGCCATCAGGAGAGAAGTCATGAATGGTCTTCCACTCAGAGATGTATCCTGGATGCTACAATATGGGTCTACAGAGCAAGGTGTTTCCACTGGTTTAATAGGATGACTGCTGTGCGGGTAACCAATCACTTTGTGATGGACTTGGAGCCTGTTCCAACAGAAGGGAACCTACACCAAATACTTAAGCCTGGTTAAGAGCCCATGACTGGGGAGATACTTGGTCCTTATGAATATTTTTATATAAACAGATCAGACTTTCAGACTTGGGCAGTGGTTGATGCAGATTCACAACTGATGGAAGGAAGAGCTGAAAATTGGTGACTGTGGAGTGCTTAGCCCCCAGAGAGGACATTTATGTCAGCCCCTCCAAGGTTTAAGGAACTTCACAGGAGAGGGGGCAGAAATGTAAGAGCTGGAGTGGTGCTGTGAAAAGCTGTCCTCTTGACACAAACTCACAGCAATTATGTGTACTTGCATAAGACCTGCACAAGATTAAGGCAGGCACCATTCCTTGATGGACTGGGGAGGGCTCTTGAGAGGACCTCTAGCTCAGGAGAGAATGTAGTTGATGGTTGCTGGGGGAAAAGTCATTTTTCCTCTGGGATGTGATTACTAGTAGCTTGCCTAAGCTTTGGTGGGTGGCTGCTACTTCCATATGCATATAAAAAGCATTATTTTGACTCAGTAGGTTTGAAAGAGAAAAGAAAGGAAGGGATGAAGGGAGGATGAGAGGGAGGAGACAACAAATTGAGAGCCTCTGGGAGAGAAGGAGGGAAGAAGAAAAAAGGAAGGAGGGAGGGAAGGGCAGAGGGAGGGAAGGAAAGAGGGAGGGAAGGAGGAAGAAAGTAAGGGAGGGAGGGAGGAAGGAAGAAGGAGATAGGACATATTGAAAGCCTCTGGGAGGGAAGAAGAGAAGAAAGAAGGAAGGAGGGAAGATGGGAGGGAGGAAGGAAGAAGGAAAGGAAGGAAGGAAGGAAGGAAGGAAGGAAGGAAGGAAGGAAGGAAGGAGGAGATAGGACATATTGAGAGCCTTTGGGAGGGAAGAAGAGAAGAAGGAAGGAAGGAAAGAGGAGATAGAACATGTTGAGAGTCTCTGGGGAGAGGTGGGTGGATATGACAAGATGCATTGTATATGTGAATGCAGTTATTAAAGAATAAATAATACTTTAAAAATAATTTTTAAAGATTTCTGAGCAGCAAAACAAAGACAATTTATAAAAACACCAGTGGAGGATGGGAGCAAATAAAATTTTGAAGAGAAGAGGATCATAAAGCCTAAGTCTGACTAAGAGGGTTACATAGATTTACCAAGAGGCTAGAAAAAGACAACAAATGCCACTCCACAACAACAAACCTAGATGGTGAAGAATGAACCTGTCCCAGCTGGGGCTGAACCTTGCTCAGGCACTTAGGTTGGTGGAATGCTGAAGGCAATTAGTTTGTTGGATTTATTTTGGGGAGATTTGTGTTTTTATGCTGTTGTTGAGTATGTTTTATTTTTATTATATACCTATTATGAGTAATGCAAAATGTTGATTTTTGAATACTGATTCATTTTACAGTCAGTCATCTTGATGAATTATCAATAGGCTTGGGACTGTCAAACCATTATTTATGTTTCCTATAAATAATGATAGTTTTATTCCTTACTTTTCAACCCTTGTATCATCTGTTTTCTTTTATCCCTTACTATAGCAGAGATAGAGATTTCTTTAAAATGTCAGTACTGAGTATCATCAGTATTGCTTCTGGAATTTCCTCATTTACAATGCTCATGAAGTAAAGAAATCGGACTTATTAAAACATGAAGGATTGAGTTACCACTCATAGATTTTTTTTAAAAGAATAGCTAGGATCATTAGATAGTTCAGGGTCATGGCCTAAAGATACTAGAATAAGATATGAGTTTAGTTTATTATTTAGCATCACACTGTTAACAATGGAAGTGAAAACTCTAATTACACAGTATTGGCAAAGAAAGTTGGACAGAGAGTAGCATGTGACACAACCCACTACTTCCAATGGAAAGTGCCAATAATTGTCCAAAGACATCAAATCAAGACTCAGAGATATCTGTATATTTTCAACAACATAAATAAATAAAAGCTAAACTAAGCAAAAAGCAGTTAGAGAAAGTCTCTTCTGTAAATTAGACTGGGGATGGAAGGATTCTGATCACAAACTCAACTTGGTATTGTACTGGTTGAGAGAACATAATAGTAGGTTGGAGACTGGAGAGATGGCTCAGCTCTAGACACTGGCTGTTCATGCAGAGGACCTCACAACCATCCAAAACTCGAGTTCCAGGAGTCCAACGCCCTCATATGACCTCTGTGAGCACCAGGAACCCACATGACGAACAGACATACATTTAGGCAAAACACCCATACACTTAAAAAATAAAAATTATAGAAGAATGAATCAATGTTTTTTAAAAACAGAAAAATTAAATTGGATAAAAGGAAGCTACTTCCTGGAGGCAGATGAGGGGCTGAAAACATCTTGCAGTAGTTCAACTCAAAGTGTATGACCTGTCCTTCCTGGACAGTGGTATCAAACTTCTGCTGAAGACCTTGCTCAGGGGCCTGTGGTCTCTTTGACAGTCTGTACAGCCTGATTTTGGCCTCTGAGTTAGAGTCAAACACTGCAAAAGGGCAATGAGTAACCTTCCACAAGCTGCTCTGAGTCCATGGCACCTTCATACCTCTGTCCATGATGTGGAGACAATATATATCAAGTGCTCATAGCTGCTTAATTACCTTAACTTTTCTAATTCAAGTAATAAAATCTTCTGATAACTCATAATACACTCCCTGCTAATAAAAGAGCAGTATTTAGCAATTGCAAAATGAACTCAATCTTAAACAGGGACATTTATGATTACAGTAAAAACAACAAAAACAGGACTAGGAAATGAAAAGCCCCGGCAGCTCAGAGCAATGGAACTTTGTTAGGGCTGATGTATTCTCCCCTTTGTGCCATTTTATGAGGACAGAGACAGCCAAGCTCACACATTAACTTCAGAGGCAAAGCAGAGAAAAGGCTGTGTGTGGGGGAGTGCACATATGCATGCGTACAAGCATGTGTGTATGTTTTCCCTTTGGCCATCAGACGTAGCTTCAAACAACCGTCTTATTATTTTACCCCATGAAAGTTAATTTATTGCCTGGAGAAGAGTTAAAGGAGTTCTTGAAGATGATCTCAGACTATGTTCCCTTTGCCAAATAACTATCCCTAATTATAACATCATACCCATTGGACACGGATAAAAAGAACAAGCGACGGTTCTGTGGTACAGCCGTTCCCCATGACACAGTTGCCACATTTGTCCTCCTGTGGCAACACTTCAGTGTATGAGAGTATTATTTCTACACACTGAGTTTAGTTTATGCAGCAGAGATGCTTCTAAGTCCCCAAGATAAAACCACATCAATGTCCATGATCACAAGAACACCACAAAATTAATGACATACTTCATACCAGACCCCATTTTAAAGATATGAGTGTAAACTATTGAGAAAAACCTAAAGCCATGTAGATGTGCCAGTCTAACATCTAGGAATCATAGCAGAATTTGCTTCTTGTGTGACCTTTGTGACCTTCAGCATGGGGGACTTTTGTTCCTATTATAGGCAGGACAACCTCTGCCAGGAGAAATTATATGGATGTACAATAATTTTATACTTGTTGAAAACATTAAAGGAAGAAAAGTATATTCTTTGATTGGAAGAATGTATCACAAGAACAGAGCAGTGCCCAGAGAGTAGTCTCTGCCAGAAGACAGAATGCCTATTGCTCCCCTTTTAAAATGGCATTACTTTCCTTTTCCATGGCTCAGAGAACTTTATTTTATAGCTATGCTACTTGACTTTTCACCCTTCATGATAAAGTGTATCTTAATATTTTTTGCATTTTACCTATTAATGACTAAACTAAGGATGTCCTCAATATAGTCGGATGGAATTTTTTTTTAAAATTTTATCTTATTCCGAAATGGTAGTCAGTATGCTAAATTTATTGTTATTTGGGGATTTAATAAAATCTACATATTTTAAAATTCTGAGGGTTTACAAATTATAATACATAAAGAAGCAAAGCTCAGTCCTAAAATAATTCCTTCAGAATGCTTTAGTTCATAGCTTTGGGTCCACACATTCACTGAATAAGCATCACTACTTAGGCCAGGTCCCCAGGAGGAGCCCATGGTGTGACACAGATGAGCGGTAGCCCTCTTCTGGAAGATACAGCCATGTAAGTAGCACCATCCTAGCAGTTAAGGATTTGCTTTGTCTCCCATCAGAGAGACAGGCACAGTGAGCATGGCACACTGCAATCCAGCAAAGAACCATGGCCAAAGCCCCCCCAAAGAGCTGTGGCTTCTCCAGGAGCACAGCAAGCTTGTCACTGCATCTCCTACACCATACCTGAACTGATAGGCTGCCCCTCTGAGCAAAGCCACCCTGGATTTGCTATTGCTCTTACTGACTGTGAATCTGCCTTTAGTAAGAGAGTCATCTGAAAGTGTTTGCTGAGGCCACTGTCCACACAGGAGTCTTTTGAGTAAAGTAAAGGGTAAACAGAAGTAGGGGAAAATGCTGAGGTCCCCTCTAAGATTATTTGAGAAGTAGGCAAACATCTTACCACATACACAAGTACAAACATTAAAGTGCTACAACACTTGCATCTGCTATGCTGGAGAAAATGCATGATGCCGGGAAGGTAAACCACAGGGCCAGGTCATGCAGCATAGTATGGGTTGTGTTAAGAAATTTGGAGGTTATTTTAGATACAGGTAACAGGAGCGTTTTACTTGAAAGTTCTCTAATCCAACTTTATATTCACAAAGATCCTTTTGCTGCTGTGAAAAGATCAAGAAAGTAAGACAATCTGGAGATAAACGTGAAGGTTTAGACTAGGGCAATGTATAGAAGTAAATGGATAGGATGCCCCTATGTAAGTCTGAATCTGTAACACTTACCAGTCAGTGGATTAAAAGAAGGGAGAAAAACATCAAGAAAGACCCCAAGGCCAGCTTCAGCATGAGCATACAGCCATGCTTCCGTACAGACAAGGTGAAGGTAAGGAGTGAAGGCTTTACCTCTGGACAGGAGGTGTGGACTGGAAGATGTCTATGAGCAAGCTAAGAGAGGATGCAAAAGAAGCTGAGTGCCAAAGGGGACAAGCAGAATGCCAAGGGTTGAAAGAGATTTGAAATGAGAGATGGGCAATTGGAGGTTTTAGCATATAGCTGTTCCTTAAGATCAATGAAATGCTGGTGACCACTGACTTGTAGCACGAGAAAAATGTGAAGGGCTTGGATTCCAGCATTGAATGATGGAGAAACTAGGCAAAGAAAAACAAAAGATGAAAAGGAGGAAGGAGCAGGAAGGCTGGGCTTTAGCAGAAGGCTCAGGCTTCAGTGGGTAGGGTAGTTAGTGGTGCGGCCGCGGAGGAAACCTAGGCTCAGAAGAAGGCAGTGCAAGGGATGCAGTTGCAGTCACTGGAACCTGGTACTGAAGGGGCTGAGGGCAAAGCAGTGAGGTTGCACCATGAGAACTCTACACCAGTGAACACGGTGTGACTGCAGAGTGTGAGTTCAGTAAAAATGCATCCACTGGGAAATCTGCATGGAAGTGTTACATTCCATTCTTTATTCTAAGGGGAGAAGGGGAAACAGAAATGAAGCCATTCTAGAATCTGTGGCAGCCCACTGACTGGTCATCTATACAAGTTTTCCTAAAGGTTTATGTCCTGCTAATTTAACATTACATATCAAGAATTTGTTCAAACTGTGGTTTATAGTTTAATTTATAGTTAAAAATGGAGTTTCTATTTTGAGACCAAGGAAAACACTACAGAATTATTAACTACATAGCATCACATGGAATCACATCTTCTAAGCGAACGGAAAAAAACACTTTTTATCCTAGGAAATAGATTGCAAATTACTAATACAACTTAGGTACACATTATCTTGAGAAAATTTGTTAATGAATTATTAAAAGAATTTATCCCAAGTGACCACTAGAACATTAAAACATAATCAGTTTTGACTTTAAAGTTCATTTGAATCTACATTCTACAGTTGTAATTATCCTAAATTACTCACTTAGTTACTTAGCTGTTTGGCTCAAGGTACTATTTATTTATTATTCAGTAGTATATGGAACAATAACAATGTTAGAAGCTGCTTTCACAAGTGGCTTCTTTTCCAGATCAATAATCAGATAAGGAGAACTATTTAATGCAGAGTAAGTGTTTTAAATTTGTTTTCCCTTTAAACATAGCTTGAGTTAATAGATTTACTTCATTAGCCTGAAATATGCCTGCACACATTAACACTGCAAGAAGACTGCAGTAACAGGGAGGCTCAGCCTGCAAATCCTTCTTGTCAAATCTAAGAGATTCCAATCAGCCAAACACCTCGCTAATAGTCATGGGACTGCTGTTTTAATTAGCTGCTGATATTTTTGACTAAGAATCTCAGATGATGAAACTGTTTTTCCTTGTATTGAACCAGCTTGGCCCAGACTAGCCTGTCCCGCAGTGACATGTATGTTGAATACAAATCAGACAGCACAGCTTTAAATCTGTGTTGCAGCTCTCATTTCCAATTCGAGAACTGTACCATAATCATAAGCTTCTGGTGGATGAAAGGGAATCAGCTCTCTGAATATTAGCTAATGCCACATTTGCAAGTCCTGAAGAGATCTGTGCTGTTAAAAAAATAGATCATTTCGCGTGAACCTATATATATGAATTGCTTTGTACTGCTCAGCTGATAGAAGCAATGCCTGTGCTGGGATTAAACCCTTTTCATCATAAAACCTCATCTGGTTCCGAGTCCAAGTCCATCAAACCTTTTTCCTTTAAAGTCCCGCCTTTGATTCTGCATCAATTTATTCAAACCGCAGCTGGGTGGCTGAAAACGAAAGGACAGCATCATTTAAACCAACCATGTTCCCAACTTGAAAGAAGGGCTATAATTAAAAAAATGGGCATAAAAGAATGGAAATGGGATAATATTTTTTAATGGTAGTTCAAAGGCCGACAGATGTCAAAGCCTTTGAAGATGTCAGTACACTGAGCAAGAAGTTGCCATAAAAGAGCTCGCCTAAGAGGTGAAGCGGCTTTTTAATGGCTACAGAAACCCTTGCAGACACATCCTTGTGTTTTTAATTTGTCAGAGCTTCTGCAGTATTTTCAGATTAATGACACATGATGATAACTGCATAGCAGACATATTTTTATACTTGGTTAAATGAATAGTTTATTTCACATTCTTTTACAACTAGATAAGAATAAGGACACTTTGCTCTAGGAAGTCCCAAACTCTTCTGATTGCTTCACATATTTATGCTAATTTTGTGGGACTGGCTCAATTCAGAGTGGCTATTGCTGCCAGCTTTTGTTCTTTAACAGTCGGCTTGTTTGTAACATTACAGTTCACATGTGGTGGTTAGGATGTGTTCCACTACAGCCTCGTTCTTTTCATGCACTCAGAACAATATGTGCCTGAATAATTAATTTGTGCACCAAGTCATGTCAAAGCAAATTAATGTTTAAAAGCATTCCAGAGCACAATCTAAACAAGCACGGACTGCCACACGGTTCAGAGGAGACAGCGGTGCACAGGAGGAAACCCTGCAGCTGCGACTACAATTTGACATTGCTGCCTACTCGAAAAGAAAGAGCTGTGATGCTGAGAGTAAGATGCTGGTGAGGATGCACTAATGTTCGGGGAGGAGGGGTTCAAGCATCCGGATACACATCTAAAGAGTTCTGACAGGTCAATTTGATTAGTGCTCTAAAACTGCCCTCAAAATATTTTTGAAGGTTAACCACAACTCTCTAGTGAGCAGCAGAAACGTCTCCCACCCATGGGCATGCCTGTAATTTATATCCACGATGCAGTGCAGGTGAGAAAGAGTCCATGGGTGTTATAGTCAGGTGGATTTGGGTTCAAATCCCACCTTTTCATACAAGAGCAACAACTTTTTGGGCTTGCCTTCCATCCATGAAGACTGAAATCAACATATAGGGCTGGGTTGACCATATAGTATATGCTTAATTCCCATTGTCAAGCTAAATAATGTATAGGAAAAAACTAGGCCATTTGTAATTGAAAATGGTTATATTTCTATATATATTTCTATATTTTAATGAAAATGTTCATCTTTATGATGCAGATGTAGAAACTTCCCACTGCCCTATAACCAGCTACTTGTTAACACTGGAATCACATATGGCTATAGCTAGGCAGATTCTACAGTAAACAACTTTTGCATTAACAGCCAGCCCTGCAATGACACTCACAGCAGCTACTCTGCAAACAGGGTTCCAGGGTAGGGACCAAGACATAGCAGCGGATATAGCATTTTCCAAGCAGAATGAAGCTGCAGACATGAAAGCTAGAGAGCTAATCAAACAGTGTGCTCCTATCTGAGGAGAGCAGAAACCTATAGTTTAGCCCTTAAGCAACTGATCAAACAGACCTCCCACCTGCCCCAGGATTTCTGTGACAGGGAAAACTTGAGGGTTGTTTTCCCAAGGAAAGGCCAATTTTCTCTTCTATGTCTCTAGGTGACTGGTGATTAGCCTTTGTGACAACATCAAACTGGGTGAAGCTCCCTCAAAGCATCTCCCTGTCTTGTCTGCATTTCCCTACTATTGGCCACCCTGTCACCCATCGCCAATTCCCAAGCTCTGAACAAACCTCCAGTTGGCATACTACTGGAGATGATAGTTCTGCAAATCCCTCTGCCTTCTCCCTTTATTCACTTTTCACATGCCCAGTTTCATTTTCTAATCGAATGGTTTATGAGAAGAATTTCATTCAAGCAAATGTTACAACATAGCCTCTGCAATAGCTGGATTCTCATTTCCAGTTCAATGTTCAGGTTTTCACTTCAGTGAGGACGTCCCCAATTCTGGAAGGCATGCTCTATCATTTGACTAAAGATGCAGAGAGATAAGCAGATAGTAGCCATTGCCTCATTTGTAATGTTTTCTCCACGTGCTCAACTGCTTGGCGAGTACCCTTCACAGAAGGGTTTCCATTCAACTCTGCTGACCTCAGCACCTGTAAGCAGGTGCTGGATATTCTCCCTCTGCTCTTGACCCCCCCAAACTCTGACTTGAAGAGACACTCAAGAAAAGCCTGCTTTGTTTTCCTGCTGGAACTGAATTTGTACTTTGCTGGATGATTGTGGCAGCCAACCATATTCATTCAAGGGAGATGCAAAGCCTCTTTTGTTACCAACTTCAGCAAAGTGTCATGTGGGCCTGAAAACTTACTGCTTTCTAAAGCAACAATGGGCCGGAGAAGCTGGATGGCGTGTTCGTGATGCTCCCCAGACCACTGCAATCTATGGCTTACTCAGTCACTAATGGCCCAGGATGCTTCACTCATCTGAGCCTTGTTTCCTGGCTTCTTACAGGACCCCTTAATCTCTGAATCCATGTCCAGCTGCAGAATTATGGGAGGCAGCATCAATTTTCATAGGCAGCTGCTCATCTGGTACGGTAGTCTACTTCTGTTCTGTGTCTACAGTTTACAGATTGGAAATAAATAGCCTACTACGGTGAGCGTTGTTTAAAAAATGTGTCCATTTCAAATCTCCACAGCAATCTAGATGTCAGGCATGATTTACAGTTTACTAATTATTTGCTCTAGGTTCTCGTTCTCTCTCTCTCTCTTGACGACCATTTTGTCTGTTTCTATTTCTCTCACTTTCCCTTTAAGTACTATATATTTCCTGTATATCTTCTCTACACTGTGTGAATATATATTGCTGTGATTGGCTTAATAAACAAGCTGACTGGCCAATAGCTGAGCATGACAAAGTTAGGTGGGAAAACCAAACTTGGAATGAGAGGATGAGGAAGGACAGAGCCCAAGAAGTCACCAGCAGAGACACAGAGAAAAGCAAGATGAGCATGCTGTACTGAGAAAAGGTACCAAGCCACAGGGCAAAGCATAGATAAGAAATATGGGTTAATTTAAATGTAAGAGTTAGCTAGTAACACGCCTGAGCTATTGGCTGAGGATTTACAATCAAGTCTCCATGTCAGTTATTTGGGAACTGGTGGGTAGAAAGAAACATCCACCTACACTTCTGTCTCTACCACACAGGGACCCATTACAATCCATGCCTGTGACCCCAGTGTATTTCAAACAGTGGTGGAAAACTTTCTTTTGAACATTAGTCCACTATATCCACTTATCTCAGTGGCATCAATACCTAGATGCCTAGTGACACATCAAACCATAGCTCTGGGCTCTCCCCTCTCCCTCATTGCCTTATTTACTGTCTCTATGACATTTTCCTAGATAAAAATATTATCATCATTGGCTTGGTTCCACTTAGTCACCCAGCCTGCAAACTCACTATCACACCAAGCCTAAGGCCTGGCAGAGCAGGGAAGTCAAAGTCTTAGGGGGATAATTAATAAAGTTGATGCCAAAGGAACATTCTATACTCACAATTTTGGATGTTTATATTAAAAAATTCTATAGAAATAAGCTGCCCTTTGAGGAGTGATGCTTCTACAGCTTTTATTGGGACTTCATATTTTCAATATTAATCCACACTAATGTGGTTTCAAAGAGCAATCAGAATAGGTAATGGCTAAAATTTTTAGAAGATATACTCTTATTATTTTTGAATCGAATAAGTTAGCTTTCACAGTGCTTTACAGGCTTATAGGGGACAAAAGACATCTATGGACTTACCCATCACTGGACCATTTATAATGAAATACCAACATGCCAGGCAAGATTGTCCACTGGGATAATAGTGGCACAATTGTTATGGGATAATTAATTACTATCTGATCAGATGTGAGGCCTGATATACAGTATGGCATTTAATGCCTGGCACTGTAATCCTGGTCAAACGCCCATTGCTGGGCTTCGTTAGATGGTCAAATTATCAAGCTGCTTGACAAACTTATGTTTATAACCACAACCCTGGAGTTGTCTCATCCTCGGTCAGAGTGGCGTCTTTGTGCAGGAAGAGCAATCAGAGAAATGAATGTCTAGTTGAAATGTTGAGAATAAGATACTGAGTGCTCAGCCTCTAACAGGACATCTGTATTAACCCCACCACCAAGGCTCAGGGAACATCATGGAAAGGGAGGCAGAACTTAAGGCTGAGGTGAGGGCTGTGTAATGCTGTCATTTGGACAAGGCTATAACAATCCTGAACTCACAACAACTGTGGCTACCTGCACAACAACTATTCAAGATCAACACAGCCAAAATTCCAGCCTAGATGGGGTACATGATCTCCAGTTAATCACTCCTTACTGAGGACATATTGGTAGTATATTGTTTCTGGGGATGGGGAAGTCAATCTCTGAGGATGTGGCTACTGGTGGCTCTCCTATGTTCCAGTGAAAGGTCATACACCCATACACATATGGCCAGCACTAATTGTACTTAATTGGACTTAGTGTATTATGTTTATGTATACATACACCATATGTATGTATATATATACATATATATATATGTGTGTGTGTGTACATACATACGTACATACATATGATGTGCTGTTGGGAGGGATTGTTGTGGGTACACGATAGAAGTTGTAGGGAGAAATGAGGGTAGATATGATCATATTTAATTATATATATGAATGGAAATTCTTAAAAATAAAAAAATGCATTCACAGTATTGGTGATGATTTTTTTCTAGAATGCCACTAAAAAGGTGTCCCATGTTTTACTCCAAGATTAAAACATCCGCATAGTTGGGCTGACTGTACTATGATGTATAGAACTACCCACATTCTAAACCTGTGGCTTTTATCAAGGGCCAGTTTCAGTAATAATCTTTGAGAAATTGAGGAGCAAAAGGTATTCCAGCCTTTCCCTTCACTTCTCTTACTATATCCCAGCCTGGCTATATTTGGAGCTATCAAATCACTTGCCCAATAAATACACATAATATTCACATTTCAAATATTTGGTTTTTGAGACAACATTAATAACACATATATTTTGCATAATGCAACTTTGGAAAAATTACCTAATTCATTTTAAACTTTTCAAAGATTTGTAACTTTGAAATTTTCCTACTGGAAATTTACTTGTTCTGGGATTGGGCCTGAACATAAGTGTTGGCTCCCTGATCACTGAAATCTCCTTTTCATTCAGGGGTCACTGTATTTTTGTTATTGTTTTTAAGACAGATTTCTCTGTGCAACAGCCCTGACTGTCCTGGAACTTGCTCTGTAGAACAGGCTGGCCTTGACCTCAGAGATCCTCCTGCCTCTGCCTCCTAAGTGCTGGGATTAAAGGCGTGTACCACCAACAATGTTTTACTGGAAGGTGCACATGTGTCTACAGACTGGTACTACATTACAAATGTCCCTACAAGCAAGGAAAAATCCGTTTCAGTCTCTTAGTGCCTCAGACTTCGTTCTCTGAAATACCACTACTTCCTGTTCCAGTAGTACAAATATTTGATTTTAAATCTAAGGGAAAAATACAAATGAACTGGAAAAATACATCTTCAAACCCTGAAGTCTAATTGCTAATATTTTCTTATTTCTTTTTCCAAATGTTTAGTATATAAATATCACAAAATATTAGAAAGGTCAGCAAATAAAATAACTATTAAAACAAATGAACTGTTAAAACTGGATTTTACTACTTTTTTCAAATCTTTCAAATTTTAACTTATTTCTACTTAAGAACAATAAATAGCAATAAATTAGTTTGAAACAAGGACCACAATTTTCCTGCAGTACCTTTCTTTCCTCTTCAAATATGAGTGTTAACTATTCCTTTACATCAATTTCTGTCATTTTTGTCATAAAAGGGCAGAGTTGTTAAATATCATTCATACCATGCATGCAGGCATGATTCCAATTAGTCCAGAATAGAACCCAAATGACAGCTTAATAAGCTTCAATTTGCCAGCTCTTTGAACATTTGATGATATCATCATTTTGCCAATCATTTCTTGCACTCTGGCTTCAACTTCTCTGTCACGAAAAATTACCTCAACTATACAAATGAAGACCTCAGGGATGTCCCTTACAGAATCAATGGGGTCAGAAATCCAAAAATGGCTTTTCTGAAACACCAAGGAAGAAAATATCCACCCAACATTTCCTCAAAGATAATTTCTGCCAACACTCTCAGTGGTTTCACTGAGACAGAGGTAAGGAGCAGAGACGCTACACTAGAAACAACCCAGTGGCATTCCCCGTGTCAGTGCCGTTAAGTACACACAGATATAAAGACCCACTGCAGCTTACCACAAGTGGAAGGAAACCCACAACCTTATCCCACAATGACTTTACTGCAACACTGAGGATGGTCGAATTGCCAACTGAAAACACTCAGATAAACTCAGCGTGGGAGACAAAGCCCCCCCAGCTTCCCCGATGTTGGACAAGGCTTTGTGTACAACCCTGTGCATTTTTTTGCCATGTTCAAATCTTCCCAGAAATCTAAAAAAAATTTTTTTTGAGGAGGCTCTGAATTAAGAGTAAGGGGCCCTATTTGCTAGTTCTATGACTTTGGGCAAGTTGACGTCCTTGAATCCCAAGTAATATACATAACTGAAATGTGGTCCTGTCTAGCTGGCCTAACCTGACTATATTATTCTTATTATTGCACACTTAAGAAATCAGTGTGTGTGCTGGAACCACCTATCTTCAACGACCTCTAGTCCCTTGCTGAACTGTTTTGCCACTACAGAGGCATCATGTTCTACTCTGTATTTAAACTGTCTCTAGCATTTAATTAACTCCTTTTCAAGAATAATTTTCATATTCCAAAGAAACCCATTAAGTATAATGAGACCAAAGAAAGATTTTGAGAGCAATCATTATTAGTTGATATAACGTTGTTAATTCAAAAGGAATACTTTATACATTATTATTTAGGAGGTTTCTCTTTAAATGAATATCCTTTATCTAAAAGTGGACCACATACCATAGCATGCAGTTTCCATGGTAACTAACCCATTTTAAAAATATTCACAGCACTACAGACACACTGTATAATTCTTCTAGGAATGGATCATTCTTAGAAAAATAAATTACCTGTTTCAGCTTGTAATTTTGCTTAAACTTCCCTTTTCCATGATGGTTAAAATGACTCATTTATGTTTGTATTTTATAAGGTGAACAATTTTAGAATTATAATAGAAAAAGAAATCTGGAAATCTTTTAAAACTGTAAGCTTTATCTTTACTTGACATGACATCCACTTACATTCCTGCCTCATTAAATTCATAGTAATAGTTACACATTTTAATTTGTCTGACATACAACTAACACAAATACATTAATAATATCCCTGAAAAAGAAACCACCGTTGAATACAAATAAAATGAGATCTTCTCATCAGTATATCTATGGCAAAATACAAAAGGAGATTTCACCACTTCTAATTGGAAAAATACATATGATCTAGAATGCTATTAGAAAAATACAGAATTTCCCCCACAGGCCTTTAAAAGATGGTTTAGTTAGAAAATCTCTGCTTATCCTTTAAAAGTATAGATAAAAATGGCGGTTAGATGGTGACAAAACAGCTCTAGATGTTTTGTAATGAGTTTTACCAGATAACTTCCCCTAAAAGTCCTGTTTTCTCTTTACAAATACAATGAAATGTGAAACTAAAGTCTTTCCCACCAGCCTCCTAGCACCTGGAAATAACTTTGTACACCACATCAAAATCCTCTTAACACTTAAAACACACTTAATTCTCCTCCACTTTCCCTATAATACAAATAGCTGGGCATGTCAGGGACAACTTTCAAAGTGTGGTGTGTACACAGCTGGAGTACCAGGCAGCCACTCTGATGTGACTGTGTCACTAGAAGAGGAGGTGACAAACGGGCTGGGTGACAGTTCAGCAGCTGCCTCATGAAGTTAGGGAAATAAAGAGTCACATAGTTTGCGTTTTCTAAGCAATTAGTTTGGTGTGAACCAAAGAGCTAAAAACTTTACTCCTTTAGAATATGGAAATAACACCAGATACTAATAATGAAATACTACTTTGGTCATTTTAACATAGATATAAATATCTTTTATTCCTGAAATGAATTACCATTTGAATTTACTCCCTAATGGTTTTGCACAGTTAGAGAAGAGAATGTAATGTAAGAAAGAAAAGCATTTGGAAATGAGCTAACTTCTGCACTACTTATAGACTCAGCCATGTTTAAATTGCTACTTTGAGATATTTTACTAGAATTCAGGCCCATCAATAAAGTGACAGTGCTGGAATCTGGTAGATTTGTTACTCAAAACGTACTTTCATATGATTTATAATGTCTGAAAAGTTAGATATCAAAGTATTTTTGTTCTCAGATTTGAGAAAATTGATATTCTCAAGAAATTAAAATGAAATTTAGGCCCATTAATATAGAATATACTATTTATATTTTGTGAAAATGTTTAAAAATTTTAACATTCCCCCATTTGATATTTGAAGATATTTAATCTACAGAAAACATTATCATTTTATGTTAGCATGATTTATATTCAGTCCCATAACATAAATTTATAGCAAAATGAGAGTTAAGCAGAAGAGTTATGACCTTTCTCATTGTAATTAGAATCACGTATGTCACCATCTTTCCCTTTTTGTTGTGGCCGCTAGGAAGCTCACACACAGGTTAACTTCACACTTAACTATAAAACTTTTTAAAAAGTGTAGATGATATAATGTGACTAACATAATCTATGGCTTAATTATTTTTTGATCATAAAGTATGATGTTATTATCAAATGTTGCCTTTAGTCATTTTTTTAAATTATTAGGTATGTAAAAAATAGTCGAATGCTTATTGATAGGAAAATGCTACCTAAGCTGAAGACTGTCCATAAGCAGGTACACCAATAGTGATCTCATTATATATATTGTTAAATTAACCCTTTGAAAACTTTCAGAGTCATAGTAATGCTTAATCCATTGCAGTAGACAAATTCTAATTAGAAATGGGAATTTATGGTTTGTGCTATATTATACACAAATTAATGGAAAGTACAATGTTACTAAAACAATTTTTTAAAAGTATAAATACCTTCTCAAGGAAGTTTTAAAGTAGAGGTCTATAAATTCTACATTTTAGAATTGCAATAGGTACGGCTTCTTAATCTGAATAAAGCAAACTTAAGTTTACTTACCTACTTACTATTTAAAAGTTGTTTAATAATGATTAGATTCATGATTGTCCCCCTAAGATATTAAAGACATCCATTACACTAATGTCGTGCAAAATCCACATTGCACACATAAATGATAGGTTTGACATACTTTCAGATATTGCTAGCAACTTTCTCCAAGGATGTTGTCCTAAGGTGGGCTCACAATGGCTGCCAGTTCCCCTGATTCCTTGATCTGTTCATTCTGCAATAACTCATAGACATTCCTAGAAGGTGACACAAACTCTGGGGTGGGTCACAAAGGCTCCACAAAGCTGTCGTTTGGTATTTATATACACCTCTCACACAGGCCATGCACAGATAAGAACAAGAAATCTCTATAAAAGGTTCATCATCCTGAATTGACAACTGACAACCACAAGTCAAGGAAACTTAAGTTTTATTTTTCTTCCAATTCAACATAATAAATTCCTCATGTGATAATATGAAAAGCAAAATAAGAACTGCATATAGAACTGCTTTGTAAGATGATATTTATAAACTTTATATGAAAATGTGATTGAATCAATAGTTCTCCAATTTCAGTCAGACAGTATTGGTAAGTGAATAATATTTGACAAAATCAAGGATTTCTGTGTGTTGATATCTGCCAACCTGATGGTATTTTCTAAAACATGATCCTAGACAGACTCAGAGTGAACATGTTAAACAATAGTGACAAAATTTGATGTGCATTTTAGCAAATGTAATTAACACACAATAGCATGTACTGTTGCTAAAAAGTATGGAAAATGAAGCATACACATAGAATAATTAGCTAATAAGTGAGGGCAGTGGCTAACTGTCCTTAGATATATTTTGGGTGCTATTGTCTTAGAAAAGAGGAATAACTAGGGTATGATCTAATTTATTCTAATTATAATCATATTCACCAGAGGAAGTCCTAGTTGGCAAGACTCACATTGCAAAGGGTAACCACACAGTAACGGTTGTCCTTCAGCACAAGGGTCTACATATTTGGAAGAAGCTGAAATGACTTAGTTTTGACTATTGTCCTCACTATCGGGGTCTGATGGAAGAGAGCAGCAGACAAAGCCACAATATCCAAAACAGACACTGCAGGGCTATTCTGTAGCTAAGGACTGCAGATAGTCCTTCTTACAAAATGGCCTCCAAGGCTAAATTGGATGAGATAAATGCTAACTGAAAGTCAAATCTCTCCGGGAATGAAAAATTATACAATGTAATATCTAAGATATATGTTTTTTCTGCATTAAATACCACAGAGAGTTTTTAAATATCCTATTTTGACAAACAGCTATTTTGTGTATTTCTAATTTGTGAATGCAATACAGTACTTCAAAGGTCTTATACACTAAATTTTTAGGCCACAATCATGAAAATATGTAACATAAAAATTTAGGAGCTTCCTGAAGGAAATGGAGTTAATATCCTCAATTAATCCTCATAGACAAACATTATCAGCATTTTGATACTTATGATGACATTTTAAAATGTAGTTATTAATAAAAAATTCTTTAAAATTGTATTCTTCAAACACAACTAGGTAACAATGTGTATCAAGTTCCTTCTATTTTGCTCAGGAATGAATTGAGCCCGAGTTTGCATTGCTTACTGCCATTCTCATGACAGCAATCTCAATTAGTAAAACACTCCAACAAAGGCACAAAATATGAGAAATCTCCTAACCCACAGCATCTGAAGATATCACTGAGTCGTCACAGTTAACACTGTGATGAGCATAAGCCCAGGGAACAGGCATATTGGACCATTCCTGTGGGTGAATTTCCCTTTTGTTATGATGAGATGAACCGCACCCTACATGGCAGAAGCGGCATATGCAAAATCACAAAGATTTCCTATAAATTTGGCCTCCAGTATGCCGACTTTCCACCATAGCACCAAAATAGTGGGCATTTAAGCAAACTAATGGATTTTATTGTATCCATTAGGGAATTTTTCTATGCAAACAGATCCTGTACTGATGCAGACCTCATGTCCCTTATGGGAAGACAATGGTAACGTTAACATTGCATATGAAGGAGAACATGTTTCAAAACGTTCTTTAAAAATCATCTGACTGAAAATTAAAAATAACAGCATATATTTTCTAAAGGTTCTAATGAGGTTGTTAGCAAAACTATAATGAATGTTGTTAGAAACAATAATCATGCTGGGGCCATGTGTGCTACATTAATCACCTTTCAGTAAGCATATAACCATAAGCAATCAAAATATACTTTCCCCATAAATGTACATTATTGATAGAAAATCTGCATCAAGTATATTCCTATTGCACTCTCTGAAATAAAAGACAAGCCAAGGTCAAATGAAAAACAACCAAGTCCCATTCTTTGCCTTACCGCCACTCGCTCGCCACTCAAAAATTAACATCTTCTTTAATTAGGAATGTTTTGATGTTTAGGTAATTACAAAATTGCTTAAACACATACCATAACAGAAGACTGATTTTTCTATTTGGAAATCAAATTATTGTGGAAGGAAGGATAACCAGAGCTTATCTCTGGTGTGGTTAGCATGCTTGGCTTTCAATGGCAAAAGAGGTCTTTAGATCTAGTAGATGATATGGTTTTATTAGAAAAGAAAATTATCTTTTTATTGTTGTCAATTGCTCTTAAATTTTTCTTTAATAAAATTTCACAGCAATCTGCTCAAGAGGATATACTAAAGGCCCTTGATTATATACACCCTAAAGAATGTATTGTACCACAAAGATACATACCCAATAAGATTTTTTTCATCTGAAATTTATAAAGATAATTCTCCATGCTGACAGTGCACATTTCATCCATAAGTTTGAAGAGTCAAATGCTACCACAGCTGGGGGTTATTCTGCCAAATGGCTTCCAACAGGGACTACAGAGATGGAGGCTAGGAGGCATGTGTGTGTGCGTGCAGGAAAAAGCAGCAGACCTGATGGGAAATAGCCCTTCTCTGGAGTCATTTTATCAATTACCATCCAAGTAAGCTAATCAAACATAGAGTCTCATGGAAAAAGCAACAATAGCAGGAAAGCAAATATTAAAGCAGCTGCTTGATTGCCTTCAGAGATTAAAACAAAAAGCCAGGGGTGAGGCTAATATATTTCTAAGGGATTTTCTAAGGCTGAGGGGAGGGGTTAGGGGCATACCTTTAAAAAAAATCATGAAAGGAACTGAGACAAGATTATAAAAAAGGGACCAAGTTATAGCGCGCCATGGGATTTTTAATCTGGCTACCTGTGGTTTCTGTAGTTAAAGCCTTATTCATCCTCCAAACGGGGGCGGGTGGGGGGGAGAGAAAACAAAAAAAAATCACATTTATATGTCAGTTTTGCAAATGATCAAACAGCGTGCATCAAGAAGAAGAAGAAAACATGAAACGCTGATGACTTTTTAAAGATAGACACCCGTTTTAGCAAATATTATTGATAATTACCTGTGCATCTCGTTTCTTGGACTCTTGAATTTGATTTTCGTGCTCCATATTGGCAGCGCGAAGCTGTTTCTCCAGGTTTTCAATTTCCCCGTTCATGGTCTCGGACTAGGCTATCCTTCTCTGCGTTATGCTGCTGTAATAGGTGCGTCTTCTCCTGTTCATGCTCCAGCTTCAGCTCTACTATCTGATTGGACAATGAGGAGGACAGTTCATCAACAGAACATCCTTGTCGTCATGACAACTCATGTACTGCTTAATTTTTCTCTAATTTGTCCAAGTTGAAAATTTTATTTTTGCGTCATTATTACCTCACCCTTAAAATTTGATGGGGAGCATTTTATCTAAAACTCATAATATTCAAGACACTCGTCATTTCAGGAAATCCTTTGCAATCTGTTGACACTAATGTCTGAACATTGAAAATTTTTACACAGAATGCTAGGTATTTCCTCCCCAAGAATTGGGTATTGCTGATCAGCAATGGTTGTAAACGGTTAATAGCCAGTACACTTTGCTTTCTGCTTGAATATATACATGTAAAAAGCAGCAATTAAATCGATCAGTTCCCTTTATGATTTTCCAATAAAAGATTTGTGCTAAATATGCATCTGGATTATTGTATATACAGTTGTCTCTTGGAAATAAAATGATAAATTTCAAAGCTCTATTATCTCTCTGTCAGCTACGGTATACCAACATAAACAGATGTTATGTCTTCCAGAAGGGCACCTGCTGTGCCGCAAGCCTGCGCCATGATTTCATAAAAAGCGTCCTATTCTCAGGACCCTTTCCCAGTCCACTCCACACTGGAGACTGTGACCTTGGCCAGTCTTAGCCTCTCCCTGCTAGACTGAATGGCAGCCTGAGACCAAGGGCCTGGTTGCCGCAGCTTTGATACTAATCCTCCCAGACTGTGCACAATGGCACCCTACCTGGCCTGCAAACTATAGACAGCCAGGCTGTCTTTGAAGCAGGTGATGAATAGGGGACTGCAGGAAGCCAGCTTCCCCAGTGAACTCCAGGCCACACAGCTGCTAAGAACAGTCACTTGGATTTTTCTTCAGTTTTGGTGGATTTCGGGAAGGGGGGTGCTGTTATTTAGAATATGTTGTGTTATTTTCGGCGTGAGAATCCATCTTCAAAAAAAGCTAACAGTAGGAGTCTGCTCCAAATCGATCTTGTTTCCTGCAATGAATCACTAGACTACCTTATCTTAAAGCTATAGCAGTCATTTCTCCAGGAATGCACAGAGCACTAAATCTCAGAAGTCATTTTCTTATGAAATTTTAAGTTTTCAGTTCTAATTGCAAATCAAGAATTAAAACAAAAATTAAGTTTGCTTTAGATTAGAATATACCTTAAAATTATTTAGAGTTGGAAAATCAATACATTTATAATTATTCATAAATGTGTTATACTAATTAAAAGAAATATATGCTAACCCTTGAACATACCCACTTATGAGTATGTTAAAATACATATATAACATGGAAAACCTATTTTTCATCTGAGGCCAAAGATACATTCTAGTGTACTTATTTAAAATTTGGGTGTTTGCCACTATATTATTCCAATGTTAGCAGTAAAGAGAAAAAAAATAGTGTTTTTAAAAAATATATGTATATGCTAAGTACACCAAGTAGTGAATAAATGTTTTTTATTATTTAAAATAAACATGTTTCATTCTGTGACTCATACCACTGTAATAGTAATCCCAACTAAAGAGAAAAATTAAAAAGTGACCATTATTAGAGCAGATTTTCAGCAGCTAATGGTATGAATTATTGAACTAGAATATCTCCAGTTCTCAGACACATTATTATTTCTACTCAGTGTTATGATAGCAAGTATCATTATCATAAAAATTTAAAACATTAATCAAAATTATTCAAGCACATTCTACAATGAAGAGAAGTATAAGGAGGCATAGAAAGTTCTACTTAGGTCTTTGAGAACTTCTTAAAGATTGGGAGAATGGCTACAACTTAAAATTCACAGAAAGCAAAATATTTATAAGTAACCAGACCCGAGACTAAAATGGAGGAATTACAGACTATTTCCCTTCAAAGGATACATGCCAAGACGTAAGAGTGAGGTCACTGTAATAACGTCTAATTATCTGTCTTCCTTTGCTTTTACAATAGTTCATATACAATGTATTGGGGTTGTATTCACCCCATTACGCTCTGGTATGCCGCTTCCTTTCCTTCTGAACAGTGTCGTCTTCTCACCTAGTCCCCAAATGATTTCATTAAAGAAAATGGCATTACTTTCTCCAGCAACCATTTACAGTCATTAGCTCCTTAGGAAGAGATTGGAACACATGGGCACCTCCTCTATTCGTGATGGGAAGTTGGAGGGCCAGTCTTGTGCATGCAGTGTGGGTGCTTGCAATTTATTGAATATGAGGCCTGTTCTATTGGCAAGAATATACACCTAATAACCAGGCCAAAGGCCTATGGCTAGGATGGCATGAGCCCAAGGAAGGAACACACTGCCATTTTCTCCATAAGTGAACACACAGTCAGACAGCCATCTGAATGTTTACTCCCATAGCCGGCCACAGCATTTAGCCTGGGACAGAGATGAGCTCTTTTGTAGAGGGAAATGATTAGAGCAGAGACGCATATGTTTCAAACTCCTGAGAATAACGACTGAGAAACACTGTCTGGAATAAGACAAGCATATCACCTCCACATCCCTACCCTCAAGGCCTGGGGCACATTACAGAAGGGACATTATAGAAAGAATCCAGGACACAGAGGACAGAGAAGACGGTCATGAAACACTACCATCCAGGTACAACACTACCAAACTCTTTTACAATCTAGTAATATGTTCCCACACAACTTCACTAACTCTAACCTCAGTATTCTGAAGTGCTCTGAGAGCCTATTCAATTGTTCTGCATTGGTCAGATATGTTTCTTCACTAGGAAAAAAAAGGCCTGGAAAAAAGGAGAGCTAATTAATAGAATTTCAGTTGCAGAAATAATTGTTCATGAATTGTTTAACATTCTGCCTATTACCCAGCGAGTGTTCTGAAGGAATAAACCTCCAGGCTAGTGAGTCCTGGTAAGTGCAAAGGATGGGAATATCTGCTCCATTGCACACTATGTGGCTAACTTCTAGATGTCATAAGCCTCGTCTGGACTCAGCTTAGGTTTCTTCACTGTCAGATACTCCCGTCTTCTCTAAACAAATGGTGGAGTCCACAGGAAAAGCCCAGATGTTCTGGGAATAGTCTGAGGATGATATTCACAACCATAAAGGAGATCACTTTGGTAGAACTGTGTTAGAAACCAAAGTTTTGTTAATCCCCGGTCCTTCATCAAGTGTGCTATGGTAAAGAGAGGTCCTTCAGATTCCAGCATGTTCCTTTTCTCATGAGCACAGCTCACAGCTCACAGCACATCTTCCTTATCTTGGACTCCTGGATACTTTGGGCGGAGCAACCAAGCCTAACAGAGCTAATGAAGATGAGGAGTTAGACTGTGGGAAATGCACAAGTTGTAAAAACAGATCAACGCCCACATGGCAGATTCTGAGTGGTCAGTGAGATTCCAAGTCCTTTGTATATGCAAAGGGCACAGGACATACAGTGACAAAGATTGGCTAAAGAAGGCCCCACAAACAGCCACGAGGACTTCAGATTTCTAATCTAAAAGGGCAGAGGCAAGGGTCATACAAAAGCATGGTTAGGCATCTATGGTATGGAGAATTAAAATGACAGCTGGAGTGACGGTTCAGGACTTAAGAGTTCTTCTTAACCTCCAAAAGACCTGGGTTCCATTCCCAGCACCCATATGGGGGGTTCACAAGCACATGCAACTCTAGCTCCAGGAGACCCCATACCCTCTCCCAGCTTTTACAGCCATGACCACCCTCCCACACATGACATACAGTAACATGGGCACATAACTAAAAATAATTAAAAACAAGTATTTTTAAATGAAAAAAGAAATAAAAGAACTTAGCAAAAATCAAACAAAACCAAAAAGGAAAAGAAGGAAGGGCCTTCATGATGAAGGGGAAAATATACCTTAAAAAATCAGGAATAGTTATGGGAACATTCAACAACAACATGAGTACAATGAAAGAATTCAAAACTCAGAAGATAAAAAAGAGAATTAAGTACAGGTAAAAACAAATCCATCATAAAACTAATCAAAATTAGACACAATAATGAGCGTGTATAAGCATGGCTGAAAACCAAATCAGGGATACAGACAAGAGGCTTTAGAAAATCACAGCAAAGGTACATGGAAGAATAAATACAGAGAAAGTAGAAAGAAAGTAAGAAATCCATGTAGTGCACAAGTATGAGAACTGAAAACATCCCTAAATAAACCAGGACAGAAACGCACACATTAGAAGTGCATACTGCACACTGAGGAAAATTACAGTTGAGGAAGAACGGCTCAGAGTTATCATTAGATTCAAACATGGATGGCCTCACACCAATCTTAAAACAAGTTGTAGGTAACATTTGAGAAACTAAGAGATGACTAAAAAAGCCAAAAGCAACATTTAGTGTCGAAAGACAATGAGAAATGTATCCACAACTTCAGGGAAAGAAAGACTAGCCAGTGTGATCTCCAGTCGACTATCCCTTATAGACACTGATTTTGTGTCTGCCACACAGTGACCACATTGAGAGATCTTGCAAAGCCACCATTCAACGATGAGATCCCAGCACACGCAGAACCTCAATGAAACTGATTTAAATAAATTAAAATCTATGTAACTGTAGGAAGGGGAATAAAACAGAATATAAATATTATAGAGAGTAATAATGGACAATCAATGCCATAAGTAACAGAGAGAGGCAGCAAAGAAGTCTACACAAGTTGAGTTTTGCAGTAAGGAATAACTAATGTCTTCAAAATATTTAAAACACTAAAGTCTCGTTATGTTAAAAATTGATATTTCTTAACATTCTAATAATTCATCTCTTATATGAAGAAATAGCTTTCTAGACTTCAGAAATGCTTCAGTTTCTTTTATTCTTCATCCAAATTCATATAAAATTAAATTTTACATTACAACAAAACTGGTTATGTATGGCATGGTCTTGTTCTAAAAATCTGTTTTGTATCTAACCTACTTCTCCTTAAATTTATCAACCTCTGTGAAATTTACACAGTGACACCTTTAGCAGTAGTCATTTCTGGAGGATCTGAATGAAGTTAGTTCCCATGTCATGGGACAATAGCTCCTTTGGAGGAATATTTTCATAAGGTGGTGTTGCAAGTCTTTTTTAAGAAGGGATGCAACCTCCCTCCAAAGCAATGTTTCAGGGATTGGAAACTCACTTAGATATGATGTCTAGATGAAATACCATGATTTTTCACTTCCTGGGAGACTAAACTATGTTCAGCTCTAGACTTTGCTCTCACGTTTTGCAAGCCTACTTTTCCCCTGGAATACCATGCTCTGCCCACTATCTCTAGAGCCTTCTATGGGGAAAGACCCATACTTGCAGGCTCATCTGATCACAATGGCAGCAATCATTTTGTCTTGCATCAAAAACCAAGGGCCCCTTGTGTTGCATGACATTGTTGATTCCTACCATGCTGTTAAAAGCAGGCAGCCCAGACCCAAAGCAACCTGTCCTGTATTTGGCCCCTGGAACACAGAGGAAGTCAGAGAGGAACACAAGAGAGAGGCGACAGTGCCCTGCCAAGAGTGAGGCCCTCTAGTGGAGGTAATATCATTGAGGCCTCCTCCCATGACAGATTTTTCTGGGCTAAGGTGGCAAAAACACCCTGGCATTTTCATTTCTTGAGAGTGTTGATTCTTGCCCAGTTTTTCTGGGGAGTTCTCTACCATCACCATGGGTCAGTGTGACTGAAGGGTAGTGAAGCTCACTACTAAAAATACTGGAAACTACTCTAACTGTCCCCATTTAAATTAGGTTACATTTAGTTTGTGTGTGTGTGTGTGTGTGTGTGTGTGTGTGTGTGTGTGTGTGTGTGTGTGTGTGCCACAGGATAACTAGAAGAGGTCTGTCCTTTCCTTCCACCATCTGGTCCTGGGGATTGAACTCAGGTTCAGCCTTGGTGGCAAGAGTCTTTACTGCTATTGACTTTTTTTTTAATGACAAATTAAAAGCCCCTCAACCATTGTGGGTTCTATCAAAAATTGATCTTCACACTAATAGTTCAAGGGAAAGTTTGCAGTTTGCTTTAAGACATGAGTCATTAAAGGCAGGGGTTTTTTCTATAGGGTCTACCAGACAATATTTTATAACCATGCCATATTCACTTGAGGGCTCTCTGGAGAAACTCTGATGTCTTGGTCATAAAATTTAGTATTACTTTATTTATTTTTTATTTTTTCAAGTCAAGGTTTCTCTGTGTAGCTTTGTAAACCAGGCTGGCCTCCAACTCAAAGAGATCTACCTGCCTCTGCCTCCCAAGTGCTAGGATTAAAGGCTTGCACTAACACCACCTGCCTCAAAATTTTATACTCTTGGTGAGACATTGTATAAAGATTCACACTAAGAAGCAGAATCCTTAATCTTTCCATACTGAGAGATAGATCTAGCACCATCATCTGGTTATATCTCTGAGTAATTTTCATAGTAAAATACCACAATTGAAAATGTTAAAATAAGTACTGCAAGTCCAGAATCCTAGACATCCAGCTCAAGTAGGAAAACATATACTGTAGCACTGGCATACTTATCTAGACTGGTCTTATACCCTTACAAATGGCATTGGAATTTTTTAAAATCATTATATAATATAAAATGTGTTACTCTAATGCATAAGAATTTGATTTCCCTAAAGGTATCCTTCCTTCAAGACATATAAAACCCTTTCATTGTCTTTGGAGTCCTAGTAAAATTACATTGTAGTACAAATATGACAGTATGGTATAACTTTGTGACTGTTGCAAAAATTTCTCCCAGGGAGAGTAAGTAATGTCTATAGCTTTTCCTATGGTCCCAATGACAAAGTGAGACACAATTCCATCAAAGTTCATTCTGAAGACCAATGAGTTTACCCGGCTTCTGTATAAAGGACAGGTAAAGGGTTCCTTACAGGTGTGTGGGTACTCCTCCCCCAACAGGCCTCACACACAGGAATGAGGGTTCTCATAACCATACATAGCTGGGACGCTCCTCCCTTAGTCTTTTCTGGCCTATGTACTCTACCACCTCCTAGAGGCCATGACAATTAAGGTAGAGTTGCAGACAGTAGAGAGCAGCTAGATAGTCAGGTGACGGTTTGGACCCTCTCCATCTTTCAGTGGGGAAAGGGGGTATAAACAGTCAACAAGCCCAGCTTGAAAAATCCTTTTGCATGTCGGGCAAGGCTGAAATCTCTGATGGCAGTTGTTTGGTTCTGAGGATGTCCAAGTACAACATCTAAATCTTAATAAAAACAGGCACAAAATTTGTTTTTTAATAAAAAAAAAAAAGTCTTGCAAACATGAGGACCAGGTTTAATAACCAACATTCATATAAAAAGGCTGGGCATGGAGATACACTTAGAATTCCAGTTCTAGGGAGGCAGAGACAAGTGATCACTGGGGCTCACTAGCCAGCCAGAAGAGCCAAATTAGCAAGTTCCAGGCCAATGAGAGACTTTGAGGGCTATGCATGATGCTGGGCTTTTTTCACATGCATGCAAGTGTATATTAACCTCCACCTACATGGACTTGCACCACACCATACATGCAAAAGAGCAAAAGGAAGCCAGTATATTGAGAGTAGAAACACAGTTTATCTGGATGGCCATCAGGCTCCAAGATTCAATGTGTGCTACAGAAAAAGAACAATCCGAGCAATCTGTTGAACCACAGTTCAATTTAGCTATGCAAATTCTACTTAAAAATACATTATTGCTATGATATCCATTACTAGAGATGGCATAGGGCTGGACAGTATATACAACTTCTGCCTCTTTTCCTCTCAGTCAAGTATCAGTACCAAGGACAAATACCTCCTGAAGGTCCTGCTGCTCAAGATGCACTGAGAACCAGGGGCTGGAAGCAAGACAGTGGTTACCAAGCAGAGCAAGATGCACTGAGAACCAGGGGCTGGAAGCAAGACAGTGGTTACCAAGCAGAGCAAGATGCACTGAGAACCAGGGGCTGGAAGCAAGACAGTGGTTACCAGGCAGAGCAAGATGCACTGAGAACCAGGGGCTGGAAGCAAGACAGTGGTTACCAGGCAGAGCAAGATGCACTGAGAACCAGGGGCTGGAAGCAAGACAGTGGTTACCAAGCAGAGCAAGATGCACTGAGAACCAGGGGCTGGAAGCAAGACAGTGGTTACCAAGCAGAGCAGAAAAGGTTTCTCTCTCACACTTAACACTTCAGCGCCCCCCCAACCCCAGTGCTGATGATCGAAGCCAGGGCATCACACATGCCATCTAAGCAGCAAGTATCTACAATTGAACCCCACACTAGCTCCTCACTGAACACTTCAAAATATTTGCAGGACTGGGAGTAGTGATCAGCAAAAATTACCCTGAGCTATTAAAGCTTGCTAAAAAAAAAAATAGCTATTATTTCTCTGTGCTAGATCTCAGTAGAAATTCAGGAAGGATTTTCTGTTTCAATGATGCTCAATCCAAGCAGAAGGATGAGCAAAATTAGTTAAGAATTCACCTTTGTAGGTGAACGCCAATCTTGGGATGGGGACCATGTCTTAACTTTCTATTCCTGTTAACTTCATTTTACGTCTGTCTCTCTGAAGCACATTCAGTACTAGATGAGATGTGGACTGTCTTCATTACACATATCACTGTTATTAACTAGGATAACCATCCAACTCTGTCAGCCAGCATGGGACTGAGGAAAATAAGACTGGCCAAAGTTTAGAAACTCCTCCTTCACCCACAGTGCTTTGTAATTACTCATCACTTTAAGTGGAGCAATGAGGGATCCAGGAACAAACAGAAGAGGAAATCAGGGTTGGTAAAGTATTTGTGCAAGCATGAGGACCTGAGTCTCATTCATAGGACATGTAAACAAAAGCCAGCACAGTGTCATAATCCTAGTGCTGGAGCAGAGGACAAGGGACAGGTGGATCCACAATGCTCACTGGCCAGCCAGGCAGGACTAATGGGTGAGCATCAGGCCAGTGAGAAACTGTGTGGTAGAGGAGGAATAATATCTGAGATTAACTTCTGACATGCACATGCATGTGTGTGCACATGCCACACACACACGTAGTCAGAAGAAGGCTCCTTCACGCTTCTCTGCACCAAGCTGACTTGTCCATTGTGGGCTCCACGCCCACACATAGTTTTAATGGCCAGGAAGCTTTGCTGCTGCCCAGCTGAGGCCTCATCACTCATTCTCGTGTAAGATAGAGATGTTGCTCTCAGAAGTACCCCATCGCTCTCTGCACATCAATTTTTCATTCTTTTGGATCATTCTCACTTATAAATATGTCTGGAATCTATTTAATTTTTAAAATCTTTCCCTTGACCCTAGAAGATCCATAGCCATCACCCCATTTCTCTGCCCTATTTTCATTCCTCAAAAGGACTGCTCTGAGCATATTCTCTCCCCAGCCATCCTAGCCAGGCTGTGTTCTCACATTCTACTAGAACCGGACCAGCTGGCTAAAGTTCTGCTTGCCAAATTCATCGGGTCTTGGTTTCCACCTCTTGGCAAGGCCTGAAACAAAAGCTACTCACTTCCCCTTCCTTGCGGAAGCACTTCGGAGAGCCTCATGCAGCCATACTTTAACTCTCCTGTTATCTCACTGGCTGCTCCTTCTCAGACTCTTCTACTGCTGTGCAGGCCTCCTTCCCGTCTCTAAATGTTGTCATGGCCTCGGGTTCAGGCTTGGGTCTTCCTTCTACAGACTTTTATTTCAGTATCAGTCACAACCACTCATCTAGTTGCTTAGTGGGAAAAATCCAGTCACACCCAATTCCCATTCCATAAGCACTGAAAAATCCTGCTGTCAGACAGACCCCAGTATGTCTCCTGTCATTGCCTCAGCACGCCACATGGTTGCAGCCACGGTGGCTGTGTTGGCTAGCTTCTATGTTGACTTGATTCAGGCTGTGCTGCCCTGAGCAGGAGGTCCTGGCTGCTTCTCAGAAATCAGCTGAGCAAGCCATGAGAAGTGAGCCAGCAAGCACCTCCCACCCCTGCCACGGCGTCTGCATCAGCTCCTGCCTCTAGGTTCCTGTCCTATTTAAGTTCTTGGTGAATGAGCAGCAATGTGGACTTGTAAGCAGAAATAAACCCTGTCCTCCCCAGGTTGTTTTTGGTCGTGACATTTTATCTTAGCAATAGAAACCCTAACTAAAACAGTGTTCTCTTGCCAGACTACTGCTGCCATCGCCACATCCACTGCTCTCCTGCCTGCACACAGCAGCCACAGAAACATGTGAAATCCACGAACGGCAGACCCTGCTCAAATGTTCCCATGGCTTCTCATCATATTCCAAATGAAATCCAAACTCCCCCGGTCTGTAGTGTCACTGGGTAGGATTTACCCTCTCTGATTCAACGCTGCCAACCCTGCCCCGGTCCACTCCAGCCACAGCCCAGTCTATGGCAGCTTCAGGAAGGCTCTTGTGACTGTCTAGAATACAATCCCTTCACCTCCGGCTGTGGAATGGGTCTTCCTTCACTTCCTTCACTACTAATTCAACTATCAGTTCATGGCGTCTGCATCAGCTCCTGCCTCTAGGTATCAGTCCTGTGCAGCCAGCCTTTTTGAAAGGAATCTATGCAAAACAGCCACCCCTCCACTGACAACCGGAAGAGCCAGCTTTGTGGACTGTGAGAACAATGGTCACTGCCTCTTCATAACTCACACTGATTTTAACTTACACTGATTTTCATACAAAGCCTTTGGAACAATGATTAGTACAAAGCATTTGTTCTATAAACATGAATTAATAAATGAGAAAGCATTGACTCCTGTTCATATTTTAATCCAACAAGACAATGCAAAGAGTGAGTTAGTTGGGTTACTACCACGGAAGACATGTTAAATGAATTACTTCTAAAATGAAACAGATATATTCCATACTCTGGTCACTGCATTCACCCATTCTTTTTACCATTCTTTAATCCAGGTGGGAAAAACCTCAGCCACTCCTCTATTCCTTAACAACACACACAGATAAAAGGATGGCACAATGTGTCACCTTTTATAAAGCCTGTCCTCATGACCAATGCCTGTAGCCTCACTACATGGATCTCTGATTTTGACAACTTACTGGCTAGGAATAGAGTTCATACCCTGAAGCCTAGAGGAACAGTATGTGCCAGGGGGAAACTATCTGTTCTAAGCTGTAGGTCTGGGGATGTAGTTCAATGGTAGAGAATTTGTCCAGCATAGATGGAGCCCTGGCTTCCATCCCAGCTCTGAAATAAAACAAAACAAAAAGTCAAACAAAAAAGAAAAGCTAAGCAAACATTTTTTTCTTTCCAAAAGCACAAAGTGAATACAAAGAGTAAAAGAGCAGCGTACTGTACAGGGTAATCAATAAATTATATACATCTAGAGATGAAAAATTATACGAAATTACCTTTGGAAAAGATTTGAGGGAGACTCACAAAGTTTTGGTGACTGGCCACATTTAGGACCTCAGTAATGAAGAAACATTTTCTCCTAACAACTTTTGGTCAGCTCCTTCCGGCAAACACCAAAGTAATGCAGTCATCACACTTCTCAGCTCTTACGTCCCTGTAGTTCTCCAGTCTCAATAAACACACTTGCCTGTCTCACAAAGACACACCCCCAGTGATAAGAATCCTCCGAGTGTGTTAACACAAGAGCATCCATGCCACCCCTTCCCTGTCTAGTTACTGTTCCAGCCAGATGAGATGTGATGAGACCCTGCTCACATGTCTACACTTTCTATGAGCCAGGCCACGGAATGAATGAAACCCCCCACCACCAGCTCTCCCTCCTGTCTTCTACTCAGTGTAAAATAATCAGTCTCCTTCAATGTCCCAACTGGTCCTAACTGAAAACTTCCCATTTGTGTATCTTGCAGAATGGCCAGTTGTCTCTGCCACTGTGTTTGTTGCCAAGGCGCTTTGTTTCAAATCATTCAAACCATGGCCTTGCTAGAGGATGGCCCCCAAGTTTGTTTTCACAGTCGCTGACAATAAACACTTTATTCTTTCTGAAAGTTGTGACCATTTGTTTATCTGAAAAGCATTTCTCTTTAAAGGCTTTGTAGTGTAAAGGGAAGATATAAAATAGATGATTAAAGAGAGATAAGAAAGAATTGTCAAAAACCACATTTCCATGGTTCAGGAAATCCTAGCATGCCTCGCTGGCTGTTTGTTTCCAACATGAATGAAGTCTGTGAAAGGACAATTAGAATTGTCTTTCTGTTCCAATGGCTCATACAGGAAAGAAACAGGAAATCCCAATGGAAGCTTGGGCTTTACAGGATATTTGTGAGTATTTATCCCATGTGTTTGAAGTTTCTCTTCCACATCTGTACACTCTGTGCCAGCATTTAGCCTAAGACATTTGTTCTTTGCTTTTCTAACATCATCACAGCTACCAGGATGATGCTTTCTATATGGGATGGGCCCCAAAAGCAAGCCCAGAGGAGGACACTGAGGCCCAGAGGGCGCAAGTCTCTCACTGCCTCTGAATGTCAGTTCCTTCATTTTAAAATGTAAGGCCTGACAGGGGAAGTACTTTTGAAACTTTCCCACCAAAGCATCTCTCAGCAGTGCAAACGACGTGTGCCCCCTCCCCAGTCTGAGGACAAAGCCCTAAGCAGACTGCAAACTGAAAGCTTCTTTCAAATGTCCAATTTCATGTCAAAATTTGTGAGAACTTTGAATTTTATGAAGCAGGTAAGTCTGTTTGTTTTAATACGAATATTACCTCAATAGTGAAGCCACATGCTTTCTGTTAAAGAACCATGTGAATCCAACACTCCAGGAAGAATATAAGGAGCCTCCCACAACCACTGCGTGCAGGGAGGGGGTACTCTGCCCAGTGAGAGAAGAGTGGGCTTGGCAGAAATGCTGTAACCTCTGGAGAAAAGGAAGACAGAGCAGTAGCAGGCAGGTGACACTGTATGAAGGGTAACTGAAAAAGTAGAAGCAAGAGAAAATGTGGTGAGGCAGACATGTAGGGAAAGCGCCCATCATGGCACAAGGCAAGTGTACATCTCTCATGGAGACACTGAGACCAGATGAGTGGAAAATTACAGAATACTAAGTGTGGCAGGGACCTTCACAAGGGAATAGCCCCAAATGCATGACATACCCAAAATCCTCCCAACAGATACTTGAACGTGCTCAACACTGGGAAACATACTGTCTCACAGACGTATCCGTGCACACTGCACGGCTCTCCAACAGAGAGCCACCTTGGAACAACTCCAACTGCATCTGGGTCTTACTTCTGCCCCAGGACGCCACAGCAATGTTTAGAGTGCAGTTGATGACAACAGCTCAAGTTCCAGTCTCTCACCTGCTCAGCACGGAGCTACAGCTGATGACAGAACCAGACATGCCTTGTGCTCTTTACCTGGAAGGTGGTGATGAGAGAGATGCCTGACTCAGCACCGCACTGGGAAGATAGACACCTAGATGACCATGAAGACAGAACATGGAGAGAGCAGTGCTTGGCCCAAGGGAGGGCCTAAGAGCTGGGGCCTACAGCAGAAATGGAAGAAGATACTCAATTCTCTTTAGTTTCATCTTTTAAATGTTCCCTGTGACATAATTCCACACCTTGCTACACTGTGTGTTCAAGTTTGTCAGTGTCTTACATAAATATGACCTGAATTTTTATATAAGATGTAGGTAGACTGGAGTCATAAATGTCTCTGTCTTATGGTCCTGATCACTGTGTTTCCCTGGCCTAATTCTTTCTGTCATCCTTACCCTAGCTTACCCTCAAATTTTTGATATTCTAAACCAAAGCACAGCCGTTTATGTTTAATTCCAGTAAAATCTACATAATTTCAGCCTGTTTGAAACATCAGAAAATTCAGGGGTTTTATCCTATGTATTAACTCCCTATCTAAATTCCTAACTTCAGGAAGCTTGATTCTAAATAACTATTACCTATGTCAGTTCAGTTTGACACAATCCATTTAAATAAAGATGGCTCTGTAAGCGGTCACTTCACTGAGAAAGCAGACAGGCTACTCCCACTCCCCTTTCTCCAAGTACCCACAGAGATACCTGGCTCAAAGAGGGATATGAACTTGGTTTAGTTGGGTCAGTCTTGGGCATGCTCATGCTGATATGTGCAGTCACTAACATGCTATCATTTCTCAAGATAGGCTTCCACAGTAAAAAACCTGGAATCTGTGGACTGGCTTCCGGGAAATAGTGTTCTAATCAATGAAAGTGTCTGCTAAGAAAATATTTCAAAGTGTTTAATGGTATCACATTGAAAAATATTCTCCTCAAATGTATGCTGCATATCCCCATCCCCTATATATTTCCATCATTCTTCCATCCCAGGTTCCATTTCTTAATATAATAGTCTATAACTCCATTTGCAGTGATATTTTTCCAAGCAGACTCTCTTATAGCATTAGAGTTATGGAAAATATCCTTCATTGCTCAGTAGGCTAAGCATATTCCATTAGAAACACACATTTTTAAGTTGGTATGTCTCCAAATGACTTTTAGATACCATTAAATAATAATAATCAGAAATTGGCTAAGCCATTTTCTAATATACAACTTCTCTTTTAAAATATTGATTTAAAAAAATAACTCCTTTAAAACAGGAAGATTGAGACAGGGAAAGAATAGAGGAGAACAAGAAAAGAGATACCATAATAGAGGGAACTATTATGGATTTAAGGAGAAATGTGGCACTAGGGAAATGCCCAGAGATCTACAAGGATGACCCCAACTAACAATCTAAACAATAGTGGAGAGGCTTCCTTCAATGCCCTTCCCGGATAATGAGACTGATGACTACCTTAAATGCCATCCTAGAGCCTTCATCCAGTAGTTGATGGAAGCAGAAGCAGAATCCTACAGTTAACACTAGCTGAACTCCTGGAATCCAGTTACAGAGAGAGAGGAGTGATGAGCAAAGGGGTCAAGACCAGGCTGGGGAAACCCACAGAATCAGCTGACCCAAACAAGGCAGATTTCATGTACCCCAGTCTGATAGCTGGGAAACCAGCATAGGACCAACCAAGACCCCCTGAATGTGTGTGTTGGTTAGGAGGACTGGGCAGTCTATGGGGCCTCTAGAAATGGATCAGTATTTATCCCTAGTATATGAATGGACTTTGGGAGCCCACCCCACATAGAGGGATACTCACTCAGTCTAGGCCCTGCTTCAAATGATATGACAGACTTTGAAGAATCCCCATGGAAGGCCTCACCCTCACTGGGGAGCAGAAAGAGGGTGGGCTGGGGTTTGGTGGGGATTATAGAGGAGGAAAGTAGGGTGAAGAAATTGAGATTGACATGTAAAACAACTTCATTTCAAATTTAAATAAAAACAGGAAAAAATTAACTTCTTTGTACTGAATCTCACAGTTAGAAAATAAATGTTACCCAGATTTTGGCACCTTTGAAAACAACCACTAATTTTCTCTTTTATTAATATACATTTATCACCTAAAATGTAATATAATATAAATGTCCTATATTTTCTATAGTTCCTTAGCATTCATAGTTTAATGTTTTAAGTGTTCATGCAATACACATGTTGGTTTGTTAATTTCAAGTAAAAAGGGATACCCAGAACATGATATCAAAGTCTGCATTTATTACACTCCTAACCTGCAAGTCTGTGTTCACAACATAGAAATGTATGGCCTTTCAAAAATTAATTTATATATCTAACCGCATGTTATTGATACATATCCTCTAATTTTATGCAACTGAGATAATCTACAATGTGTTCTAAAATGTAATTTATCCCTCTTATCAATATAGCTTATAATTCTGCATGCTTGACATTATATTGCATCAGACAGATTTATTTGCAACTTTCTGTTACTCCAAATAGTCTAAACACACACACACACACATACACACACACACACGCACACACACACACACACACACACACACATGCATGCATGCACACACACGCACACGCACTCACGCACACATGCTCACACACAGGCACATACACCCGCACACGCACATGCATACACACTCACACACGCACACACGCACCTTTTATACACATGCATAAATACTTCATGGGGAGGTTTCCCTCCTCCTCTCTTCTATTTGATGCAGTCCACTTATTTTACTGTTCTTACGACTCTCATTCACAAATTAGATAGGGACTTTGAGCAGATCATTTTACAACTAGGATTAGTAATAGAGAGTTATGAGACAATTTTTCAATAAAGAACAGATTTAGGGTCCAAAATGATGTACTAGTATACTAGATTCTAGAGAAAACAACAACAAAAAAATAATGCAGACTAAAAAGATGCAATGTCTGATAAAAGCCTTGAGCACAGGTTAGACCTTACAGGGTGGGCATGAGTTACCTGTTTAAACAAGACCAATTCTTCTCTCTCTCTCTCTCTCTCTCTCTCTCTCTCTCTCTCTCTCTCTCTCTCTCTCTCTCTCTCTCTCTCTCTCTCTCTCTCTAACTATATGTGATTACTCCATCCCTATGGAAGTAACTCAGGCAATTATTTTCACTAATATATTAAGATTAAAACAACAACCCTCAGGACACATACCAGATCAGGCTTGCGTTTTACTGAATTCAAGTAAAGCACTAATTGCTAACAATTAGTAGAGGAAATAAAATCCAATGATCATAAGGGATTAATTAGTTTTGATATAGTACCTGCTTAATGGAGCTAAAGTATAATTTAAAAGTTATTCTTATTTTAGGATTTCTATGATTTAAATATCTTTAGAAATAAATTTATTAACCAGTGCTACAAATCCAATTAATGCTTTTCCAGATGTTAAGGACAGCAAATTAGATAAATAAAAAAAAATTAATAGTAGTTAAATATTCTGGGAGACTTTTAAAAAGAGAAGAACTTTTGACTTTTAAAATTTTAAATCCTTCCATCATAGTTCAGGTCTATTTTCCTGCTCCCAGAGCTTGGAACCTGCTCCTGCATTTTGCCTATCCTGGTTTTACCAATTGCTTTGTTCCTCTCAGCTTACACTCTTCTTTGTGTCTTGTACCTTGCTTTCGTCTGACTAGGATGCTGTGCCCTCCGTGTTCCAGAGGCCTCTCAGCAGGGACTCAGGCTTCCCTGATCACCCATGTTCATACTGATAACCAGACTCTGGCCCTGCAATGGGCAAAGCCTATGGCCATGCTCTTTTTCTCCTCTCAACTTACTTTTCAGAATCAATTCAATTCTTATTCATGTGCTGACTGTCTAGCAAGATCTAGAGCTTATCAGCAAAGTGACCTGCCTCCTTGTCAATACCCAGTGCTGTTTGCAGAGGCTGGCACATGAAGGTACCCAGTACTACCTTGTAAATGAATGAGCAAGTCATCCTAGGGCTAGAGGGAATCAGGAATCTCAATCAAGCTTTCAATCAAATATTCAGAATAACAAACCGTCAGAATAGGCTTCAGGAGAATATTAAAACTCTTGTGTCTGGGTTTTATTACAATATATTATTTTAAATATTTCATATATTAGTGGTCATATTTTTATTTTAGAGGTTTCTGTGATAAGGGGAGATGATTAAGAGAGGAGTATATTCCTATTAAGAATGAACTGGTATCTTGCAAACTGAAAGCTGACCTGCTGTTCATATCTCTGCTTGACATCTTCTAGCTGCCATAGGAACTCCTTGGACTGCTTCTCACGAAGAGACTTGGATCTAGTCAGGTCTGCTTCTACCTTTTCCATCTGTAAAGTTCACAAACAAATTTAAAATACTAAACAATTTGTATTTCAAACCTTAAAGTTTTCCCATCCATTAAAATTCCAGACCTTAAACACCTCAACAATCAGTGATGAAGTAAGGTTGATAAAATAATGAAACATATGTCGATTTATTTTAGTACATTTTAGTAATTCCAAGAAGGGAATTAAAATGGGCAAATATCTGTGTTCTAATGTTATAACAACAATAAAGTATACTACATTAATGAAATAAAGAGAAAAAAATCTATGCAATCACCATACAAATTCTAGGAAAAGCATTAGACAAAATTCATAATTCACACTCTTTTTTTTTTCTTTGAAGATGTGGTTTTTCCATTTTCACCTAGGTGGGCCTGGAACCCGAGGTCCTTCTCTTCAGCTTCCCTGTGCAAGGACTATGGGAGTGTGCCACCACTAATATCCCCTGAAAGTCAGCCTTTTTGTCATCACTAGAAACTCTTGACAAATTAGGCAGAGAATGTGTCGCAATCTAATAATGAGATTAATAAGCCCAAATCAGCATGATATTCAATTGTGAAAAGCTGAAAGTTCTTCCTCTAAGAGAAGGCACTAGAAAGGTTATACACTTTCACCATTTTCTCCAGGTTTGGAAGGCCTAGTGAGAGCAAGGGCTTGCTAAGGCAAATGAAATCATCACTGATCTTGCAAATAGAAAACCCTGAAGATGTCACTAAAAGTTGTCAGAACTAACAAATGAATTCAATGAAGTTGTGAAATAGAGTGTCAATCTAATGCCAGCAGTGTTGTTACGTGTCACCAACAAAAGAATTTAAGATAATAACTCCACTTATCGTGCTAACAAAATCAAATGATCAGATACAACTTTAAACAAACAGCTAAAGAATGTATATGTCAGAACTATAAAATGCTGATAAAAGAAACCAATGAAAATAATTCAGTATGAAGATATCTGGTCTCTATGGTTAGAATAACTAATACTTTTTAAATGTTCACACAAACCAAAATAATCCATAGATTCAGTAGAGCCCCTATCAAATTAAAGAATCATTTTTTTTTCACAGAGATGGATATAAGAAGCCTAAAATTTGCAAAGGACCATAAAAGAAACCTGGCAGCATAAGCAATATTGAGCAAAAAGAACAAAGCTGAAGTCATCTTACTACCTGACATCAAGATGTATCTTGAAGCTACAATAATCAAAACAGCATGACACTGGCATAAAATCAGACACTCTGACCACTGGAATGAGCTAGAAATGAACATGAATCCCGTCAGTTGATTTTCTACATGCATGCCTAGATCTCACAAACAGAAATTTCTTCAAAAATGGTATTTGGAAAATTGCCTGTCTACTTGAAGAGGGTGGATCTGGATTCTTTCACACAATATACACAAGCCTCACAAAGGGTGAGGGATTTAAACACCTGACACTGTAAAACTATAGTAATAAATATACTGGCAAAGCTTCTTGGCATTCATCTTAGCAAAGATTTCTTGGTATAGCAACAAAATGAACAGTTAACAAGCAACAACAGACATGAGAGTTAAATTTTCTTTACAGCTACTGTGACAATTCAGTGAAGAGATAACTAGACAGTGGATTGAGTGTATTTCATAAAGGGTCAACATCAGAACACAGCAAGGCAACCCAGACATTTAAAACCACTAAAGGCTTGAACATCCAAATGGCAAACAGATTCATGAAAAGAATATTCAATATCACTGACCACTAGATAAATACACAAAATCTAAAATAATAATTAGCATCTTGTATCCACCAGAATAATTATTACTTAAACGATAAAGAGGGTGCTGAGAAGAAAGCAAACTGAAAGGAATTTCTGAGACTGTTGGTGGGAATGCAAATTAGCACAGCAATTGTAGAAGACAGTACAGAGCTTTCTAAACAACTAAAAGCGGAGCTATCAGTTCATCAGGCAATCCAATTACTGTATATATCCATAGTAACTGAAATTGATATGTTGAAGAGATATTTGCATTCTCATGTTTATTGTAGTGTCATTCACAGTAGCCAAAATATAAGAGCTCTCCAAGTATTCCCAGACACACATACAGAGCTGTGTACATGCAAAACAGAATCCTGTTCAACCTTTGAAAAGAAAGGCACCTGCCATTTACAACAACGTGGGAGGGGGTGCCTGGTTAAAGGAAATAAAAGAGTGCAGGAAGAAACATTGTCTCACTTATGTGTAGAATCTGACAAAGTCAAATTCATGGAACAGGTAGGGCAGTGGCAGTTACCAGGTAACACAGAAATGAGAAAGAAACAGGACATGCTGCCCAGAACAAAGATTCAGTGACGCAAAAGGAATTACTTCTAGAGGTCTGCTGCAGCAGGAAGGGCTGCAGTCAACGACACGGACCTCAAGGTCATCAAGCATCTTAGCACAGGGAAGGGAGGGAGGGAGGCGATAAAGACTCCGACTCCGGTCTGAGTCATCCATGTGATGGCAAGATATGGTAAAATACACCATAAACATATATGATGGTGACTTGTGGGTTTACAAAATAATGAATCTTAACATTTAGAAACTAAAAGTTTCCTTATGAATGGGTCCAAGAGTAAATAAAAGTAAAGGAAAGAGCTAGAGCAATCTGGGATGACAGAGCTGATCCTAAAATAAAAAGAATAAACAAAAGTAAAGGGTCAGGAAATATAGAGGACAAACTGGCATGGTAGACCTGCCCAACTTAGTAGTTTTTAGATTCTTGCCTCTTATTACTTCAGTACAGAATATTAAAAATAATATTTTAAAATTGAAAATATGTAGTTATAAAATAGCACTTCATAACTAACCCTTTATGTACCTAAGCATTGTTGTCTGTAATCAGAATAGAAAACAATTAAAACATACAGAAAGACTTTTAAAATATAAATGTTAAGAAAAACCAAAGCAAGTAACGCTAGCTAATAAGTAAAAGTGAAATATATTTTACTAGAATAACACTGACCGAGAATGCCAAACCCCACTCCATCTTTCTTCTACAACTTTAGTAGTTTACAAAGCAATTTCTTATAAAGTTTATCTAAAACTAGGGTTCTCAGTTGTCATAACTACAAAGGACTCTGCTTCACCACAAGTCATCATTCCAAATTCCATTCCACTTCACAAAAACAAAGGGACGCAAGAACTCCTTGTTTGTGCAACTCTGGCTTCAAGCAAATCCAAGAGTACAGTCTGGTGGCTCAGTCAGGACAGGAGCAGGACTGCAAGCACTTCTGTGTTCAGTGTGCACAGAAGCAAGAGTCAGAAACAGTGAGAAACAGCACTGGCATCTCCTGGAAGGAGACCCTGGCTTACTCCTTGCTGCACTTAGAGAAAACCAGGTACACAGGGCTTCAGGAGTGTATCATGGGCCTTAATTGTTTCCCAATGTAAGAAAGTTCAAGAGTAAGTGACTATGACTACAGAAGGTCAATGCTGTCAGGGTCACAGCTGCTGTGTTTCAACCTTGCCCTAGCAGTTGCAAAATGATCTCCCTAGTTCTGGACATCTGGGAAGGGGAGGGCAGAGGGCAAAGAAAAGGAGATGAGAGAAGAAGGGATGAATTAGCTCAGAGGCCTGTTTAAGCCAGGGCCTGATGCTCTGTCTTCACTGTCTGTCCACGTCACTGGATTTGGAATCACCTAAAAGACACACTTCTGGGCATGTCTGTAAGGGAATTATAAGGGAATTAACTGAGAAGACCCACCCTCAATGTGGGTGAAATCCTTCACAGGCTGGGGTCCCAGATTAAATAAACAACAAAAAAGGGAGAATGCAAGCTAAGCCCCAGCATTAATCTCTCTCTGCTTTCTGAGTATACAATGTGACCAACTGATTGATTCTCTTGCTGCCACACCTTCCCCGCCATGATGGAATGCACCCTCAAACTGGAAGCCAAAATAAACCCTTTCCTCCTTGACCTTCTGCAAGCTTAAGCTCCTATCAACAGCAACTTAAATGCCCAATTTGCATCTCATTACTTGGAACTGCATTAAATGTTCACCACTTCCTATAAGAGTCTTTAACTGGATGAATCCCTAAATAAGACTAGGGTTCTAGAAGAAAAGAAGAATGTACAATAGATGAATACATAGCATTTTTCATCAGCTACAGTCACAAAAAATAACTGGTCTTTCTCCAGTAATGTTCTGTGTGCCATTACATCATAAGCAATCTGACATGCATAATCTAAGTTGTACAATTATAAAATTATATGAAGTATACCTGAAATATATTTTCTTATATTTAATAAGCATTTAAAGACATGCAAAGAAATTACCTTTCAACTATTTTCAGATATGTACAAAGATATATAAAAACATAGACATATACAGGTCAACAGATAGACACAAATACCAGGAATTAGGGCTTTGGGAGATGGTTCAGTGGTTGAAGTGTTTGTCCCACAAGTATAAAGACAAGTGTTTGTATCCTCAGAACCCAACTAAATGTTGGGTGGATGTAGTAGCTCATCTGTGATTATAGCCATAGAATACAGAGATAAGAGCTCACCAGAGGAAGCTAATTAGCAAGACTAGCAAGCTCCAGTTTGATTTAAAGAGCCTGCCTCAATGAATAAGAATGGCTTCTGACACACATGCACGCACGCACGCACACACGCACGCACACACGCATGCACACACGCACGCACACACACACACACACACACACACACAGAGAGAGAGAGAGAGAGAGAGAGAGAGAGAGAGAGAGAGAGAGAGAGAGAGAGAGAGAGAGAGGAGAAAATGTACAGATATCCATGCATACCACACACCCACACATATTAAAAAAGAAAAACAAGTGGCAGAAATCTGGATAAACAATTATTTATACACCTAGCTAAATAAGGAGTAAAAAGTGAAAGTCCTGAATGAAAAACATGACTATCATTAATTGATTTCATCTGTATTCATCTGTGATAATCATGTTTGTTTCTTTACTTGCACTGGAGCGCTTCAGAAATGTGGAGGTTAAGGCAGCAGAAGCCTGAGCAGCTGGTCACTGAGTTGACAATCAGGGAACAGAGAGAGAGAGAGATGCATGCATGCTAGTGCTCAGCTCAGTTCAGCATCCCTTACAGGATGGTGCCACCGTTGGTGGACGGCAAATACCCAGCTCAGTTAGTAAACTCACAGCAATTCTTCACAGGCTTGTTCAAGGCCCATTTTCAAGGTAATTTTAGATTTCATCAAGCTGACAAAGAACATTTGTCATAACAGAATATTTTACCTAAACTAAAAAAGAAAAAATGCAAAGCATAATATAAACATTAATGGATTAAATAAATATTCAGCCAGCTAGTCAACAGGATTGGTTTTCTGAAAAAATTTAAGCATAGTAAACCAGAATGATTTCTAGCTGTCAAATCAATAGCATGTATTCAATGACTGTTAAAATAAACAAATAAAAGGAATGGACTGTAGAGCAAGATATTTAACAGAGCAGAAAAAGATTAGGAAAGTAGTGAGGGCAGAAGATGATACTGGAGCCACAAGCTGCCCGAAGTCCATGCATTGGGATTTCAGGGTTAAGAATTTCCATGCAGGGCATACACATAGCTATTTCTTTCCATCATTTGTCTTATTAAAGGTAAATATACCCCATTTCTGTTTTTAAATATAAGTACTATTATTGTAAACCAGAAGAAAAGTTCTTCAAAATGAAAGAAACAGCATGAGGCATATCTTTTAAAGTTTGTTAATACTTTCATGCATGGATCTCACTGTGGAAACAGACAGCCTTTCTTCAACAAGCTAAATACTTTCATATTTTAGTTTATACCTCTTTCTGCTTTCTATTGCAGTCTCCCAATAGAGAGGGATTCCCTGTACTCTTCTAGTTTCTACAAGAAACATCTTTGCAGGAAAACTAAATCACCACCGAGGCAAACAGAATAGGGAGGGAGGCTACAGAAGACATCCAAACACAGCTTTACATGCAATGAACCTACTGCTTTATTCCCTTGTAGAATTTAATATATATCAGCCACACACTTTTTTAAAATAACTAATAATCTTGAATAGGAGACTCCTAATCTATCATGTCTTGCCACATATATTTTAACATTTTGTTTAACATTTATTCAAGATCCCGATGTAAGAATCACTTGATTGATCTATGAAGAAACCTAGCTGTAAGGATTCCATCACACATGGAATCTCTTAGTACTTATATAAATGGTGCTTTCTTATCTCAGAAATCTGATTGTACTTGGCGAATGATATGTAATAGAAACCATGCCTTCAACAAGACACAACCAGAACAACATCCTGCTTGTGTCATCGCTATTAGTATTCAAAAGTGTGAATAAGCCCTATGCAGCAACCCAGGCTTGGCAAGAGCTGCTCATGAAAACAGGCCATGGAGACAGGGAATGCAGAAAAGCAGAGGATTCCAAAGGCATGCACTACTCAGGACCCCGTGTGAGTTCACTCAGCTCAGATGCATGGTGGACAGAAGGAAAGAGGAGCACACACTCTTAAACAGGCACATTGGCTGGTATGTTTGGTGAAGTTGGAAACGAGAGTGCAGAACAGAGATGGTCTAAGGAATGGTCTGTTTTCCAAAAGCAACACCCCAAATGCTACATGTCATCTTTAACTACCCACATTTGATGGTCACCTCTTTTATTTATTTATTTTTTATTAATAATATAATTTAAAATTTTTACATGTCAATCCCAGTTTCCCCTCCCTCCCTCCCTCCCTCCTCCTCCCTCCCTCCCTCTCTCCCTCTCTTCCTCCCTCCCTCTTATCCTCTTTCCCCTGTGACATGCACCCTGGCCACCCTCTCCTCCCATCTCCCCACCCCCATTCCACTTGTAGAGCTATGCTATCCAGGTTGGGTCATGTAAATCTATCAAGTCATTTGAAATAGGGACTAGGACTTCTCTCCTGTCTCTATCCCTCCATGGGGAATGTGTCCACAAGGTCCTTTTGTGCACCAGGAATACATCCTGTTTCTACTGTCTGAGGTCCCCCAGACTGCTCAGTCCTTCTAGCTGAGACCATATTCAGGGGGTCTGAGTCAGTCCCATGCCGAATTCCCAGCATCAGTCTGGGGGGGGCATTATCTCCTCCTTGTTCAGGTCAGCTGTCTTTGTGTGTTTCTGCAACCTGGTCTTGTCCCCTCTCTCTGCATCTGGATTCTAGTTCGACTCTGTATTTAGTTATAGGTGTTTGCTTCTGTTTCCAACAGGTACTAGATGAGGGCTCCATGATGGTGGATAATTTAGTTGATGATCTCACTATCAGGGAAGGGCATTTATGGTAGCCTTTCCATGGTTGCTCGGATTGTTAGTTGGAGTCAGTCTTGTAGGTCTCTAGACCTTGATTTAGGTTCAGTTTTCTCTTCAAACCAATAATGGCTCCCTCTTTTATGTTCTCTCTCTCTCTCTCTCTCTCTCTCTCTCTCTCTCTCTCTCTCTCTCTCTCTCTCTCTCTCTCTCTTCTGTCTTCTATCCCTACCTTGACTCAATCTACCTAGTCGCACATGCTTTCCTCTCCTCGCCTTCTCTTTCCCCTAGTTCTCTCTCCATTCACTGCACCCCCACTACCCATATGCTCTGGGGGACTTGTCCCTTCCCCCTCCTAGTTCTTCTGGTAGTGTGAATTATAGGCTGGTGATCCTTTGCTCTAGGTCTAAACTCCATATATGAGCGAGTACATACCCTGTTCCTCTTTTTTGGGACTAGGTTACCTCATTCAGGATGGTTTCTTCAAGTTCCACCCACTTGCCTGCGAATTTCAAGATTTCGCTATTTTTTTCTGCAGAATAGTATTCCATTGTGTAGATGTGCCACATCTTCTTTATCCATTCTCCAGTTGAGGGGCATCTAGGTTGCTTTCAAGTTCTTGCTATTACAAATAATGCTTCTATGAACATAGTTGAGCACATGTCTTTGTTGCATGGATGTGGGTCATTTGGGTATATACCTAAGAGCAGGATTGCTGGGTCCTGTGGTAAACTAATTCCCATTTTCCTGAAGAACCACCATACTGATCTCCAAAATGGCTGTACGAGTTTGCACTCCCACCAGCAGTGGAGGAGTGCTCCCCTTTCTCCACATCCTCTCCAGCATAAATTGTCCATTGGTGTTTCTAATTTTAGCCATTCTGGCAGGAGTAAGATAGTATCTCAGAGTTGTTTTGATTTGCATTTCCCTGATAGCTAAGGATGTTGAGCACTTTCTTAAGTGTCTTTCAGCCTTTTTGATTTGCTCTATTGAGAATTCTTTCTTCAATTCTGTACCCCATTTTTTAATAGGGTTATTTGGTGTTTTGATGACTAGTTTCTTGAGTTCTTAGTATATTTTGGAGATCAGCCTTCTGTCAGAGGTAGGGCTGGTGAAGATATTTTCCCAGTCTGTGGGCTGCCATTTGGTGTTGTCAACTGTGTCCTTTGCCTTACTGAAGCTTCTCGGTTTGAGGAGGTCCCATTTATTAATTGTTGATCTCAGTGTCTGTGTTACTGGAGTTATGTTCAGGAAGCAGTCTCCTATACCAGTTTGTTCAAGGGTACCTCCTACTTTCTCTTCTAAGAGGTTCAGTGTGGCTGGATTTATGAGGTCTTTGATCCATTTGGACTTGAGTTTTGTGCATGGCGATAGACATGGGTCTATCTGAAATCTTCTACACACCATCATCCAATTCTGCCAGCACCATTTGTTGAAGATGCTTTCCTCCCCCATTTTTTCTTTTAGCTGTTTTGTCGAAAATCAGGTGTGTGGGTTAATATCGGGATTTTCGATTTGATTTCATTGATCTACCTGTCTATTTTTGTGCCAATGCCAGGCTGTTTTCAGAACTATAGCTCTGTAGTAGAGCTTAAAGTCAGGGATGGTGATGCCTCCTGAAGTTCTTTTATCCTGGGTCTTTTGTTTTTCCATACAAAGTTGATTATTATCTTTTGAAGGTCAGTGAAGAATTGTGCTGGGATTTTAATGGGGATTGCATTGAATCTGTAGATTGCTTTTGGCAAGATTGCCATTTTTACTATATTTATCCTTCCTATCAAAGAGCATGGGAAATTTTTCCACTTTCTGGTATCTTCTTTAATTTCTTTCTTTAAAGCCACAAAGTTCTTATTGTATAGGTCTTTCATATGTTTGGTAAGTGTTACCCCAAGATACTTTATGTTGTTTGTGGCTATTGTAAAGGGTGATCTTTCTCTGATTTCTTTCCCAGCCTCTTTGTCATCTGAATAAAGTAGGGCTACTGATTTTTTTGAGTTTATCTTGTATCCTGCTAGTTTGCTGAAGGTGTTTATCAGCTGTAGGAATTCCCTGGTAGAGTTTATTGGGTCTCTTATGTAAACCATCTTATCATCTGCAAATAGAGAAAGTTTGTCTTCTTCCTTTCCAATTTAAATTCCCTTGATCTCCTTTTGTTGTCTTATAGCTTTAGCTAGAACTTCAAGTACAATATTGAAGAAATATGGAGAGAGAGGGCAGCCTTGTCTTGTTCCTAATTTTAGAGGAATCGTCTAAAGCTTCTCTCCATTCAGTTTGATGTTGGCTGTTGGTTTACTGAATATTGCTTTTATTATGTTTAGGTATGTTCCTGTTATCCCTGATCTCTCCAAGACCTTTATCATGAAAGGGTGTTGAATTTTGTTGAAGGCTTTTTCAGCATCTAGGGAGATAATCATATGGTGTGATGGTCACCTGTTTTTATGTCTTTTAAAATAATTGTTCCACAGTCTTACACAGCTGTGAACCCTGATTGAGTTGTAATAATGACTGGCTTTGTGTGATATGTTCATGGGCTTAACAGTAGCATGAATATTGTGGAGGTAGTCAAGTGACTTCTGATCCACTGCAGAGGAGGAGACTCATAACTGTTACTGTTAATCTGATTAAGAACACATAGCTGGAGAGTTCAGAGGCCCTAAAGGTGAGCCTACTACTATTACCTTCTAAATATATATATTTCTGTAGTCCTCAACAGAGAAGCATCTTTGTATAGTGGACTGTAATTAATAGACTCACAACTGGTCAAAACTCAGAAAACACATGTATAGGTGGATGGCTCACCTATACATGGGACATCTACAACACATACCTTGTCTACAAAGCTCAGGTAACATTGCAGAAAGAGGGTAGAAAGACTGTACGAGCCATAAGTCAGAGAGAAGTGCAGGAAGACTGTCTTCTGGACATGGCAGGGCTGCTGCATCAATGAACTTACAGCAGTTGTGGCTGCCTGCACAAGACCACACCAATCAACAATCCAGCCTGGATGTTGGAGGGGCATATGAGCCCCAACCTCCAGCTAAGAACTGATTTGACAATTGATGCTGCTAGGGAAGGGAGAATCAGTTTTCTTTATGAATGAATATATATATTTGAGACAGGGTTTCTCTGTGCCTTTGGAGGCTGTCCTGGAACTAGACTTGTAAACCAGGCTGATTTCAAACTTACAGAGATCAGCCTGCCTCTGCCTCCCGAATGCTGGGATTAAAGGTGTACACCACCCCCTCCCAACTCTGCTGTATATTTTGATAAGCTGACATTTACCTTGTTACCCAAACCAGATAAGAACACATGCACACACACACACACACATATGCACACACAATTAAAGGTTAATTCCTAATAAATAACAATGCAAAAATTCTCAATAAAACACTTGCAAAAATTAAATTATCATATTAAAATATCATTCACAATGATCACACTGGATTTGATCCTAAAGATGGTTCAACATACATATATTTGTAAATATAATATATCACATAAGAGGACTCAAAGGAAAAGATCACATGATCATCTCAATAGATCCCAAAAATCATCTCACATCTCTTCATCATGGAACATCCAAAGAAATTATTAATAAAAGACATGTTTCTAATGATAATGAAGGCTATATATAATAAACATATAAGTAATATTAAATGGGTAAAGCTTAAATTATCTCTGATGAAATCAGGAATAAAAAAATGGTGTCCCCTTTTTCCACTATTATTCAACAAAAGCTAGAAGTCTTAGAACAAAAGACAGAAAGAAAGAAGTTCCTCTATACGTGCAGATGATATGGTACTAGTCAGAAGAGACCATAAAGATGCCACCAGATACACACTTTCAGCAAAACATCAGGACTGAATATCAACAAATAACCAGTAAGCTTCTATCTCCCCAAAATGTGCTTGCCAAGAAAGAAGTTAGAAAAACATTATCACATTGAAAATAAATAAAATAATGTGGAGTAAATCTAACCAAAGTGAAAGACATCTACAATGAAAATTTTAAAATGGTGAGGGATGAGATGCAAGAAGAGATCAGAAAGACCTCACATTCTGACAAATGGACAGAATACCACGAAGATAGCTATGTTTACACAAGTCACCTACAGATTCAATAAACCTCCAAATTTCCAATGAGATTATTCACACACATAGGAAAAACAAGCCTAAGAAAACCCCAGATAGCCAAAGCAACCCTGCACAAAGAGAGCAATGCTGAGCAAATACCCACAATGCCTTATCCCTAGTAACTCCACTGAGCAATCCTAACAAAATCAGGGACACACACCAGTGCAACAAGATAGAGGACCCTGAAATAAACAGATCCAGAAACTTACTTTGGACAAATATGCCAAGAAAACAAGTATCAGAAAAAAGAAAAAAGACAACCTCATCAACAAATCGTTCTGCAAAAACTGGATGTCAATGAGTAGAACAAAAATAATAAAACCAGATTCCTAACTCTCGTCCCATATAAAATTCAGCTAAATAGATTGAAGACCTTACTGTAAGACTGGAACTCTGATACTGCTATGAGGAAAACATAGGGAAGAACACTTTGAGATCTAGGCACAGTCAAAGACTTGATCAGGAAGACTCCATCTGGGCAGGAAATAAAAGCAAAAGCAGACAAACAGGACTGTGTGTTTTTGCTAGCTTCTATCTGATGGAAGAGTAATATGCAGACTATATAAAGAACTATCATATGGCCCAGCTTCACTTCTGGGTATATGCCAGGATTCTAAGACAACATACCATAGAACTAAGTGCATGTCAATGGTTAGGGCAGCACTGTCTACAATAGACAAGTTATGGAGTTACAGAATAAGCCTAAGTATGTCAACAGAAAGATGAAGAAATGTCGTATATACAATGGAATTGTGTTCATCTATGAAGAACAATGAAATGTTTGCTAAAGAATGTGTACAATTGGACATTGTCATATAAGTGAAATAAGTCAGACTCTGCATGACAAATTTATATTTGTTTCATTTCAGAATCTTTTATACTTACAGATATAAAATTGTGTGTGCATGCATGCATATTGACATGGAAGTTTAAAGGAATTTTGTCTGAAGGAATGAAGGGGACTAGCATGGGTGAAGTGAACAGAAAGGGAGAATATGTGGAGTGAGTGTGGCCAGAGCACACTATGAAACCAGTCACTATGATTATGAATGCATGTCCACAGAATTTTTAATAAGCAAAAAGCAATTAAAGAAAAACATGGAAAAATTATAAATGGTGACTTCGGCCTCTTATGCCATAACCACGTGATGTTTTGCTTTTCTATCAATAGCACATTACATCAGTCCACAATGGTGTTCTCTATTCTTTCATTCCCAGCGTTCCCATTGGTGTCTTTCCCCTTTCATTTCTTTATTCGGTCCAGCTTTAGCCAAGTTTGATATTATTTCTAAATAGTCATGTGGGTTGCACTGATTTTTCTGTTTCCCTGCATCTAACCCTCCACTGTTCACTCTCCTCTCTACTATGCTTGTTTTACTTTTTATCTGTTGTTAGGGTGAAGTTGAGGGTGCTGGCTTAAGAATGTTTGGGCTTAGGTGCTTCAAGCTATAATTTTTTCTCTATTCACTACTTTACCTGAACTGAATACATTTTGGTATGGCATATTGCTTGCTTTAAATCTGTTCACAATATTCTTATTTACTTTGTTTCATTGTCCTTGACCCAGAAATTATTTTTAAATGTCTGTTGTTTAATTTTCAAATATTTGAGTGTTTCACATATTTATTTTGTCATTTGTTTCTAATTTATGATAATGTGTCTCAAAGAACATACTCAGCGTAATTTTCATGCTTTTAAATTTATTGAGACATGTCTTGTAGCCAAGGATATCATCTGTTCTAGAAAACGTCTCATGAGTGCCTGCTGTCATTGGGTGCCATGACTAAAATTACCACCTAAGTCTAAAATTCCCACAAGTGGCACAACCAAAGCCAGTGCAGCATGATAAAACTTTGAAACTTAGAAAATGAAATTTTCTGAAAGAAGGGAGAGAGAGAGAGAGAGAGAGAGAGAGAGAGAGAGAGAGAGAGAGAGAGAGAGAGAGATGACCTTTGCTTTGAAATAAATTCAGTTAATCTGTAAAATTAAAAGAGGCCTCATCATCCTACAGTATTCCACCAGAGCTCAGTGGTCAGAAAGCATTCATAGACTTTCCTGGTTTTTATATTCTTTCCTCCACAGGACTTTCAAGTATCCATTTGTTGAGTATTATCAATAACTGAATCCTTCTGATTGCTCAGCAACATTCCATGTTATTTGTTAGCTCTTATCCATCTTTGCATTGGTTAAGTAGCATTTGAATTACTGATGTTTGAGACATTTATGAAGAAAGTTCATGTCTGCGTTTGTGTATTAAATTCTTGTCTGCAACAACTTTTATTTCTCTTCATTAAGTACATAGAATACCTGACATACAGTATGTTTAATTGTTTAATTAACTGGCAATCTTACAAAATAGTAACACTATTTTTTCATGTTTTCTAACAACAAATAAGAGCCCCAACTGTATCACATTTTTGTTAAGACTTCATATTGTTCACTTAACTTCATTATTTTATCCATTCTATGTAAAGAAGAGTGACATCTCTTTTTTTGTTTTAGTTTGCATCTCTTTAATGAGATGTTCAGCCTCCTTCAATGTGTTTAGTGGACATTAGAACATCTTCTTTGAGGTGTCTATTCAATTCTTTGCCTATTTTTGATTGGGTCATTTGTCTTCTTATTGAATTGTATTAATGTCTTTTATACTTTGACACAAATTCTTTGAAATGTAGAAATTAGAATATTTTCTCCCATTCTCCAGTTTTCCCTTTTGTTGTCATTTATTGGAATCTTTTAAAGAGCAAAACCCTTTAATTTTGGTGAAGTCAATGTAGCAGTTTTAATTGAAATTGAATTTCCATTGTTGCAAACACTATGTCTTCTTTGATATGTCAAGTTTTAGAAATAAAGTTTTGTTTATGGTCTACTGAATTTTGTAACTGATTTACAAAAGGAAAGATTTAATATGTTGTCTTGACATGGTAGAAAACAGAAAAAAAGAGTGTGGTTCATGCACCTCAGTCAATAGACAGAGAAAAATACTAGCCACAGTAAAAATACCTGCCAACTATGACCTCTTTGTGCATCAATAACACCTTTCTAAACATGGAAATGGAGCAGTCCTGCCTTTGACACAAACACAAGCCCTTTGGTCTAGTTTAATAACTTGTATTAATTCTAATTTGTATGATGCTCTATTCCAGTTATCCTTTATTTTCCATGAAAAGAAATGGCACATTTTCATCATCCTTTTAACAATTTTTTTGGTTAATTTAAGTCATGTCTTTTGTAAAGTATATTCATTAGTACTCATCATTAGCCTATTAATGTTTACTACTACAAGAGTGTACCTTGCTGTACTCTGGATATTGCACCATCACCTGCTCCTGTTCTTTGGCAATATTCTCTCTCAGGTTCTGAAATTACCTTTTCAAGATATTTAAGACAATGTGCATCTTATTAATGGTATTAGTGCCCATATTTTGTTGAAATAATTACCTAATCTAAACCAATATCCATAGTTCAATAAAGTGTTTGACTCAAATGAACTTCCATATACAATGTGGTTGATGGGCAAGTAGATTGTAACCTAACCTAAGACTACAGGCTACAGGCAAGCAGCAGAGCAACAGTGAATCACAACAGCCATCCACGAGCCAACTCCAGAGCGAAGGCTGTCATGTTATACCCAAATAAGGCAACTGGAAAAGTGTACCAAGCAGGAAATAATTGTTGGTCACTTCAATCTCTTTGCTCATAAAAGCAACTCACCATATTATAAGACTGAGGTGCTGTGGATTCTAAACTATTTTTCCTCTACCACGGTGCCCAATTCTATAATATTTTTTTTCTTTATGATCAAGTAAATATTACAAAGTCCAACTGGTCTCAAAGTCTCAAATTTTGGTTTTTTTTTTTTTGTCCTCTACTTAAATTTTTTTTTGTTGTGGAATATTTATTTAAACTGTAAAGATGGGTCTCTGTCTAATATACCATTTGATTGGCTTAATAAAGAGCTAAGTGACCAATAGCTAGGCAGAAAATAAAAGGTGAATCTTCTGGAAAGAGAGACACCTCATGATTGGGAGAGGCAAAAGTTCATCAGACTACATAATCATTTCATCTAAATTAACTTATAAGCCTAATAATCGTTTTTCATTTGATCAGATGTAAACTGCCAATTTCAAGGTGATTAGCTACAATGGTCCAGGATCATAGATTACTCCAGTCTAAATTTCACATAAGCCTTGTACTTTCCCATCACATCAAGGATTGACAACAACTAGGTCTCACAGGACCTGATCTTTATCTCAGTTTTTCAGGGTATCCTAAGGATGCTGTTGCCCCTAAACAACAGGACATGATTTTAAGAATACAGCGCCTATATTCCCAAGAAAATGGAAGGGTGATTTTTGGGCATTCAGTGGATTATGGATGTTTGTCATTGTTTGGAGGGGTTGGTTGCAAGTTGTTATTAGTCATAGTCAGGGAAGAAGTCAAGCAAAAGAGATTAGATTCAGGGATCTTGTTCTGAAAATAAAAATGGGGTATATAAGAATAATAGGATAAAGAGGGAGATTATTTAATCTACTTTCAAACTAAAAAAGTAACTACTAGTCTCAAATATTTTACATTGGTATGAATTTTGTACACATAAATTCAAGGTTGTTTTTGTAATACTGTATATATGTTTTTACTCTTGTTTAAGATAGTTTTATATATTGATACAAACTTAAGGTTAATTTTTGTTATACTATATGTATATATGGTTCTGTTCTTATTTAAGGTATTGTACCTATGCAGTTAATTTAAAAATATAATGTAAAGTTCTAGTCCTTGAAAATTACTTAGGATAATAAAGAAAGATTAGTAGTTAGTCATTTATAACAATCAAACTTATAGTCATGTTAGGTATGTTTTCAAGGTCAAATAGGTATCTATTTTAAATATAGAGATGATCTTCAAACACTTCAGAGACCTAGAGAATATGAACTTTAAATGTTTTAATAACATGAGACTTTTCATGACAATGAGACATGCCTGTTCCTGGCAGCACCAATTTACTTCAAAAAAGGATGATGGGCATTGAAGGACCTCCTGTGGAGTTTGCTTTCATTGTGGCAAAGCCAGACAATGGGCAAGAACCTGCCCTGCCTTGACTGCTGACAATATGCTGTCCAAATTGGACAAGCAGGAAGCAAAGAAGGTGACTGCTGAAATTTACCAAGATGAGATAGAAAAGTCCTTCAAAATTCCTGCTTCACAAAAGCCTGTCAGATATTCTAAACCTGTAGGCCAAAGATGGAAGCCCCAATGTTGCAAGGGAAATTTGGGTGGCTGTCTAAGTAGCCAAATGTCTCTGCCATTTCTATAGTTTTGCAAGTTGCATGCTCTGCACTTCATGTTTGGTCAGGTAATGTTTTACCTTTCTCTGGCATCTGATGGGGATAGACTACTAGATAGTTACACTTTTTTTTTTGTTATCAAATTCAGAAACAGAAACTCACAAAGGTGATGTAAATGAATAAGGCTGAGAGACATAAAAACTTAAGTGTTTTATCTAAGAAAATGTTTTGAGGTCTAAAGAGATAGCTTGGGGTTGGAAACACAAGTTAAAATTGAAAGTGAATTGGGTATAAAACTTTAGTCATCAATACAGGATGAGTAATTTCTCCGAATTTACCAATACAAATGGACTGGAATGTAATCTTACTTGGCACTTGTTCTTATTGTATTCAGTTTTACTATGTTAGAATTAAAACCTTTCCTTTTCTTTCCTCTGTAGCAATGTAGCAGACAAAGGTATGTGACTTATATGGCTTTACATGGTTGATAGGGGTCTAAACGCAGGGCCTCTTATTTGTGTGGCAAAAACTTTATGAACTGAATCATTTCCTAGCTTGTTCAAGTTCTTAAATTTGTATTTTATAACATAGACAACTTCTTTTTGAAAGGTCAGTTTACTTCATATTCCTTTTTATAATTTAAAATCATTTAACATTTAAATTCATGCCTACTTTAATGAATCTTTGCCTCACCTTTAGTATCCCTATGTGTGGGAAAATTGTTATTCATATCCAAATAAATGTCTTCATGCAATGTTTTTTAAAGAAAAAGAAGGTGTGTGTGTGTGTGTGTGTGTGTGTGTGTGTGTGTGTGTGTGTGTGTGTGTGTGTGTGTTTCCTATTACCTTGTGAGTGAAAACCTCCCTGGTTATGGATTGAATTGGATTGTTAATTTTTTTCCTTTGAAACTGTGAAACACAACTCCATTATCTTTCTAGTTCCTTTACTGGTATCATAATGCCTGGAAAGTTATAGAATACTTATTTTATCCTGGAGGTTCAATGCTTTCCCCCATGGTATATCCAATTTTTATTGCAGTATTTAGTTTTTGTATGTGGTCCCTAGAAAGATACTATGTTCCTTAAACTTCCTGCATTCTAAGTCATTTTCAGAGTTGTGTTTTTACACTGAATACTGAATGCAGAAATCTTTTGTAGGGTCTACAGAGAGTTCTCTGAAGTTCTGTTATTTGACTGTTTTTGTCTTCTTAATCGTCTGTGAAATTTGTGAGTGTTTTAGCATTACATCATCAGCTCTAAGTGCACTTAGTGACCCAAAGATGACCAAAATACCTTTTCTCAAAAAGTTGTACAACTGACCTAGATATTGTCAAACATGAACCTAAAATTCTTGGCAGTATATTTATATACTCTTGCCTAGAGCTTTCTCTATTCCTTTCCTTTCAAGCCTATCAGAGAACTTCCTATCAGCTCCATTAAGTATCTGGACCAGATACACATCCCTGATGGAGCAGGCACTGAAATTCACATCCATAGACCAGGGATGGAAAGTCTCTGCTTCCCAGCACAGAGCCCCCCACCCTTGCCCAACCAAGCTTTTGCCAGGCAGAAAAACAGTTTTAAACAGAAAAACAGAGCCTTTCAACAAAATTCCTAGGGTCTGCACAATCCCAGAACTGAGAAAGTCACACCAAAATGAACAGTTTCAAACCTAAAGCCTAGTGGCTTTGCTCAGGGCCCTTTCCAACATTCGAATGTGTTTGACACACCTAAAGGAGACACCTGCAGCTAAAGTGACACATTACTACAGCATGCTGCTTCAGCAATTGTGCTGCCTGATTTTTATGTCAACTTGATATAAGCTAGAATCATTCGTAAGAAGGAACCTCAGTTGAGAAAACACCTCCATGAGACTGGTAAGTCTGCGGGGCATTTTCTTAATTAGTGATTGATCCAGGAGGACCCAGCCCATTGTGGGTGGGCTACTCGTGGGCTGGTGATCCTTGGTGTTATAAGGGTAGACTCAGCAAGTCATGAGAAGCAAGCCAGTAAGCAGCATCCTCCACAGCTTCTGCATCACCTCCTGCCTCCAGGTTCCTGCCCTGTTTGAATGACCGTTTTCACTTCCTTCAGTGGTGCATTGTGGTATAGGTATGTTCTCCCCACGTTGCTTTTCATCACTGTGCTTTATCACAGCCACAGGAACTCTATTAAAATAATCTAAATATACTTACTACAAGGACCTGATAATTAAAATGTACTCATCTTCACATGGTAAAATATGTTTACCAGTAAAACATACCAATTAAACATAGACATAAATATATATTAGATATAACAAATCAAATGAGAATAATAGATAAAGGCTTTTAGTACTTACATGATTTTTTTTAAGAAATTTAAAAAAATTTAAGTTTTCTTTTAAAAATTTGAGAATTTCATGTATATACAACAATTACATATTCTTTCAATAAAAGAATCAAAATATACACATCAGTATATACTAAAATCCATATTATATGAGCATTATGTATACATAAAAATTAAAATGCCAAATTTTTCTTATGTAATAAAAGCTATTGTATTTTATACATAAATCACAAATGGAGATTATACATGAAATATAAAATAAAATAATTTACATAAAATTAGTTTATTAGACCTAGAAAAAACAACATGAATAGACATGAATAAAAAAATTAAATCGGGCCTAGTGGTGGTAGCGCACACCTTTAATCCTAGCACTAAGGAGGCGGAGGCAGGCGAATCTCTGTGAGTTGGAGGCCAGCCTGATCTACAAAGCTACACAAGTGAAATCCTGTCTCAAAAAAACCAAAACAAAAAATTAAATTGGATATCACCTATAATATTTTAGTCTGTATACACAGTGTTAACAATGCGGGTTCTTCATAATGCTTAGGTGTTTGTAATAATTTCCTTGATTACTTTGCAAAGGTCTAATTTTCTCACAAAAACTTAACCTTCAAGAGCTGGAAACTATCTCCTCTTGAGTTGCCCAGTGACAGAATGTGCTGTGACTGATCAATAAAACAGCATTTATGGAACATTCAGAAGCATAGCCAACATGTGGTGGCCTCTCCCGGCATTTTTGTCATTACCACACTTGATGAAGGGGCTTTGGGACATTTAAATGATCATTCTGGCTTCAAAGGTGAAACAAGGACTGATATTCCTTATATCCCTTTCCATTCCCAGTCTCTGGCCCAGCTTTATTGCTCCTTTTGACAATCATTTGTTTTCTTGAGATGCAGGGGTGAGGGGGTCTCATTATATAGTTCTGGCTGTCCTGAAACCTGCCATGTGGATAGGCAGGCCTGGAACTCATAACTATGCCCAATCCTGCTTTTTAATTACATATACTCATGTGAGCCTGTGTGTGGGTATTGACATGTGAGTTCAGTTCTTATGGAGACAGCCTGATTCCTTGAAGCTAGAACTACAGGCTGTTGTGAGCCACCTGTGTGTGTGGTGGGATCAGAACTTGGGTCCTCTGAAAAGGCATTGTGTGCTGTAACTGCTGAGCCCTTCTCTGGCCCTCACAAAGCCTTTAGAAGTGAGATGCTTCTGAAGATGAGTGCATGCATATCTTACCTGCTCTTTCATCTCAGCATAGACCTTCTCAGAGTTCACTTCCACCTGCCGCTTAAACTCCTCCAGGGCAGCATCTGCCTGCTGGGCCTGCGACCTCTGAACCTCAGTCACACGGCTGAGCTGCTCCTCCTTCTCCCTACAAAGTTCATAAAGCTCCAGAGTTACATGGGGAAGGATGTAAAAATGACTAGAGCGGGAAAGGGGAAATTCTCTAACTGTATCTTAATTTCAAAACTTTTAAAAATTAAAATGAAAAGAACCAGGCTTCAATAAAACAACAAAATTAGCCCTCTCTAAACAAAATTCAGATCGTACTTTTTGATCCATATTCTATAAAACTTCTCTTTCAGAATATGACAATTGAGCAATCTGTATGGGGTGGGAGGTCACAAACATACACTATGTATTGTGATGATGACATAACTACATTCAAAGATTCCCCTAAAAACAAACTACACAAAACTGTATCTCCACCAATTGGGGGATAGACAATATGGTATGTCTATACAATGGAATATTACTTTTTAAATAGGAACATTTTTTATATATACCACAACATGGAGACTATGTATACAAAATCTTCAAAATATTAAGGCAAATAAAGGCAGTCATGAAAAAAAAATCACATATGAACCCATTTACGTAAAAAGTTCAGGACTGATAAACCTATATTCAGAAAATGAATCTGTTGCTGGAGACTAAGGGAATGTGGACAGGAGATTGGTTACTTGATGGATATGTGGCTTCCTTTAGAATCATGAATATAATATGGAACTGGATGGTGGTACAAATTTCTGTTAAGAATCTATCAGATTATTCTTCCTAAATGAGTGAGTGTAATTGCATGTGAATTCTAATGGCTAAAAGGCACACACACACACACACACACACACACACACCGTCCATTGCCCTGCAAATATCAAGGCTACAGAGCTGTACAGTGCCCTAAAACTGCTGTACTAGTTCATTTGCCTGAATCTGATGGCATCACATCTGTTCATACATCATGCTGTACCCGTTCACTCAAGAGAACATTACAAAGCAACAGAACTCTCCACAGGCTGACAGAAGGAAAGCATGAAGCCATTAATTTACCAATGCATTCGAGGTCTGACATTCTGTCTAGGCCCTCCCTGCACATTAAGTGAAGTATTTGTATATATATTTTTTCATTTATCTTCACAATAAGCCCATGTGAGAGCTACTGTCCTTTTTCTTACAGAACAGGAAACCCGGACTTGAATCAGTTCTAAGGTGACACTTCTTGTGAGAGCTCAAGCCAGGACTCCATAGCCACAGTGGCTCCCAGCATGTCTGCAGGTGGCCACCTCCCTGTGCTCCTGATGAATCCTCCTTCCCTACTGGGTAAATCCATATAAACACACAAAATTGCTTATTTCTACCAGTAACAATGATGGATGCCAGGAGCCTGAACGACTTAACTCATGTTAATCACTATGTGAATTTTATCACAATGGGAGGAAACACCCTTCCCAACCCATTATGCTACTGTTTTTTAAAAGGTGAGCAAAGCCAGGTGATGGTGGTGCATCACTTGGGAGGCAGAGGCAGGTGGATCTCTGTGAGTTTTAAGACCCACCTGGCCTACAAGAGCTAGTTTCCAGGACAATCTCCAAAGCCACAGAGAGACATCCCTCTAAGATATATCATTATAGGTTCTCCTACAAAAACATATATATCCAAATGTCAAACTTTCTCCCTGACTCTAACCTAGAAACCTTTGCCAAAGCCTAAATGGCCAACACACCGATAGGAAAAATGCCAAGTAGCTTCCATTTAAACAGGACTTCCCAGTCTCTTTATAATCAGCAACTGTAGATGGGGGTTACCGTTCTTTCCAGACCCCATTACCACCCCACCCTGTGTTTGGGCACAGCACATCTGTATCTAAGGAAACCTTTGCATATGGCTTAAATGAACTTACTATGAATCTTCGTTTCCATGTAAGGACCATCTGTGTCTATTTATGCTTTCATCTATCTACTTGGGCCCCGATAATAATCACTGCAGTATACACCGTGACAAACCAATGTCTTCCACTGGAATCCCTCCTCTTCTTTTTTATAATGATAGCCACCGTTTGTATGCCGTGTGGGGTTTAAGGCTTCCCCATGGCATGTGATGCCAAGCATGAGAACAAAGCCATTCTAATCAGGTTGCAGGCCAGATGCTGCTCATAGTCACCGCACTTTACAGCAAGGGGGACAGACTGCTGGAACTTTGGAAGCCTTTCCTTCAGGTGTTCATTTTAGTGTGTGTGTGTGTGTGTGTGTGTCTGAGTATGTGTGTGACTCACACAATGAGCACACATGCTATTACACATGTGTGCAGGTGCACATGCTTACATGTATGTGGAAGTGGAGGACAGCCTCAGGTATGTGCAGCAGCCATGCACTCTTTGTTTGAGCTGGTATTTCGCTGGTCTGAAACTCATCAAGCAGGTCAGGCTGGCTGGCCCCAGAGCCGGGGGAGCTTCATTGCTCTGCCTTCCTACTGGGATGACAAGTGTGAGCCACCACACTCAGTTTCTCTCCACAGATTCCGGTGACTGACTCCTGTACTCATGTCTGCACAATTAGCACTTTACTGACTGTTTCATCATCTCAGCTCCAATGTGTTCATATTTAACAAAAAGAAAACCATCGTTTTGTCTACTATTTTTCCAACACATTTTAAAACAAATGTCTTCAGGTGAATGTAATTCTAGGTTGCAAGGCCCCAAAATCAGTAATGATTTTTTTTCCATTCAACCTTAAAAACTCTTACATTGACCCTCACACATCATTATATAAAAGATCAAGCACTCTGATGGGTGTTTGAGCTTTAATTTAGTTCTCGGTATCTACATTATAGTAATTGGCCCAAGAACCAGAAAGCCTTAAGCTGTATGTGGAACTCTGTTATATATACTGAAGAAACTGATTGACTGTTAAAATATTTGCTGATGGGAGATGTTATTCTGTATATATGTTTCTCATACTGGTTAATAAAGCACTGTGGCCAATAGAAAACTAGATAGGCGGGGCTAGGAGACTAGGAGGAGGAAAGAGGAAGTAGTAGTAGGAGTCGAGATGTAGCCCGGGGAAGAAGCAGGATGCGTGCCGCGGCTCCCCGATAAGACGACCACGTGGAAATACTTAGATAAGTAGAAATGGGTTAATAATTAAGACAGAGCTAGCCCATAAACAATAATGGTAACTGGCCAACAGGATTGTATCAAATACAGAGTCTCTGAGTGTTATTTGGGGCACACGTGGTTGCGGGACCATGGCGGCAGGTCCCGGAGGCCGGCGGGGAGAGACCTGCTGTAACAATTTGCATGTAGAAACTGCATACAGGAATGTTGTAAAGTCATTGAACTGTACAGCCACCACAATCTAAACTTCAGGAGGCAATTGGATGTTCTCTAGTGGGATGGTCCTGAGTGACAGCAAGAGACTAGTTATTTCTTCTGTTGGAAGTAAGCTCCAGTTGGAAGCAGTTATGGCTGGTAACTGGTGAGCCCACTTCAGTGTTGGGTTAGGCAGGGCAAGGGCTATTCATCCACTGCTTAGAGATTTCAATGGCTAACCTATGTAAGTCTTTATGTGTTGAAACACTCTTAAAAACATTTGAGAAACGTTTTAGGCAAAATTTACCAAAATTTATCTATGTGTGATCATTCTCTACATAGAAAAGAAAAAGTACTGGATAATATTTGAAAATGACAAATACTTAATCCATGCAGTTTAAAATTATATACCATTAACTTATCCAAGGGCAATCTATTAACAGTTTGGTAAAAAATATGTAATCTAAAGCAGAATTATGCATTCAAAAAGTATTTTATTATATGTGTAATAATTCACATGAGGTGTTTAAACATTATAAATTTAATAGGGCAAATCTCCTTTTAACATCAGTTCAAAGTGCAATTAGGTTCAACATACAAAATCATGAACTTCAGCCATCATCAATATAGTCTATAGACCAGTTAAAATGGTGAAATAAATTCTATGCATAAAGTGTGTTCTCAATTCACAACTTCTATCTTGATTAGGAACTAGCATTTTAAAAAATATTAAATAGTAAACACAAGGAACTAAAGAGATGGCTCAGTGGTTAAGAGTGAGTAATACTCTTACGGAAGACCTGGGTTCAATCTTCAGAACAAGGTCAGGTGCCTCAAGACTGCCTGAACTCCAGCTCCACAGAGATCCAACACATCTGGCCTCTGTGGGCATCTGCATTCACATCCATATACCCTCCACACACACACAATTAAAAATTAAAACTATGTTTTAAAACGTAGTAAGCATAGGGAGATGTCAGAAATCTGGCTGGCTTCAAGGCCTTCCACACAGCGTACTCTAATCACACAGTATAAAGCTAATTGCCAAAGAAGGTCTTAGGTCTTAGTGTAGATTGTCTTTATCTTAATTTAAATAAAAATGATCATTTTAATGAGCTCTATTAAACTTACACAAGGTACTGAAACAGAAGTAACCCTTTAAACCTCTACAGTCAAAGGTCTGGTCCTTGAGGTCATAAGAACGCTGTGTCTTTCAACTGTGACCCCAAATAGTACATCATACAAGGGGCAAAATAGACAAAAAAGTGACTTTCAAGGTTATTTTTTCAGTGGACTCATGCAGCTGACAATTAATGCATCACTCAAATTCCTTAAAGCTGGGCTTCCATGAAGATAAAAAGGTGGAAAGAAAATTTGCTTTTTAGCTCTGATTTATTTATGAAATTTTCCTCATCTAAGTACATAAAGGATAAAGAAAAAAGAAGCTGCATTCTTACCCAGCCACAACTTAGCTCAGATTAAAGGATGCTCTGAAGTGCATGATTATTTCAAAAAGGGCAATAAAATGCAGGGACTAACAGACTACAATTTGGTATTTCTTGAGCTTTACAAGCTAACATTTATATGTGCAGGCCAAGCCTAATTTGGAAGTCTTCCTTTGGCACATTTCTGTGGCAGCACTTTTGATAACGATGGCTGTGGTCCAACACATATTTACAAGGATTCACATTACAGTACACTTCATTTGCTGCCAGCTTGGCATCCCCACTGGAAACTCCAAGAAAAACAAAACAAAACAAAACAAAAAAACTTCAAACAAGCCTGGAAAACAGCTCGAAGTCTCTATTCCTTTCCATCTGGGCTTGGAGCACAAGCTTTTCAAAAGGCAATATCACCTACCTTCTTGGCTGCCAATCAGAACTTTAATTAGACCGAGTCAGTAAAAAAAAAATGTTATACCAGCTATACCAGCCATACCATCCACTTTAGCATGCATTTTAGCATGCATTTTAGCATGATTTAAAAAAAAAAGCACAGCTTTATCCTCTTCTTCATGAGACTTCAGAGTACACACTGGCCTCTGGTAATCCATCTAAAACATGGTGAATGCCACAAACACTGCAACACTTGATACTCTTTAGGGGTCAGAAAGAATGTCTAATAAAATGAGCATCAGTATTCATTTTAGTATTGACAAGATACCAATACTGAAGTCCCCAGTTGACCTGTATAGTTAACACAGTCCATGTGTGCAAGGTCAGAGGCCTTAAACAATAGCTTCTAGAGAATGTTCAAGACAAGGAAATGGCTCATCCCTGAAGCCCTCTCAAAGATCAAGGCTTGACAACACCTTGACTCTAGCTCCTCATATCTCATGGTGAGCTGCTGACTTCCAGAACAGCAGGGAATAACTTGAAACCAGTTTAACACACTATGTTGTTAGGGATTTGTTATAGTCACAATAGAAAAATAGTTCAACATTTGAAATTATCAGACACAATGTGGTGAAAGGTATCAAAGGTATTTAATATAAAATTCTTCAAATGTCTTTAAAAATATTCTGGGGAACAAAAGACTTTGGTATAAGGAAAATTTAAAAGATAAATCAGGCAAAGAAAATATGAATGAAACATTTTTTCTTTGAATATATAGTTTGGATTTTCACTGACTTTATGTCTCAATAATGTTAACAGGCTAAAAAACAACCTAAAGATTAATTCTTTCTCCAAAAGACATTATCTAAATAAAACATGTTTTCATAGTTTCACAATGAAAACCAAGGACTTCCAGAAACTGTTAGTGAAGCCAAGCATTCCTTGACTAGGATGCATCTGCTCAAACTGTCGTCATCCTGATAGTGAAGTCACTTCAGCTATGAATGAACCAAAGAGCAGCCAACAACACAAGGGACTTCTAGAGAATTCTCTTCTGACATGAACGTAACAGTCCCAGAGGCCCGGCTCACAAGGCCAAACTGTAATATTAAGGAACATGATTGGTTGAGACTTGCTAGCTATGAATAAGTTGAGGATTTCAGCTAGGATACTCATAAATGCTTTTAAATCATTTGAATTTAAAATTAAGACTGAAAACAAATGGACTTTATCAATCTCCTGGTCTTCAGCTGTTATTTAAGAGTGAGATAGGGGTCCTGGTAACAAAGTCTGAGATCAACTCATTAACTTACAAAAATCAAATAAACAAAGCATAAGACAAGTAGAAGAAATTGTTTCCATCTTGGAGAAACAGCAGTCAGACTAAGGAAAAGGTAAAAGAGCACAGAAGAAAATCAAAAGGCACAGAATCACGAATGCTGCAGGAATATAAATGACACAAAGAGGCAGTGGGAGTCTGTCTCCATGGGAACTAATCTCTGGAAGGGAAGAGCTGGCTCAGTCAGTACCTTGCATGCTGCACAAGCATGAGGTCCTGAGTTTGGAGCTCTAGCCCCACATAAAAAGCCAGGTTAGTGATGTGCATCTTTAACCCCAGAACTAGGGAGTAGGAGAGACAGAGACAGGAAAAGCCGTGGAGCTCACAAGTAGTCCAACCAATCAGTGAGCTTTATGCTCAGAAGGAGAAGCTGTCTCAAAAAATAAGATGTAAAGTCACAGAGGAAGACACATTCACATCTGGCCTCCACGCACACATGCATTTATGGACCCACATATATTCATGTACACACATACACACACACACAACCACATACACACCCAAAAAAGCTAATTTTAGAAGACCAGACATGTGTGTAGCAGAAAATAAAACTACAAAAATAAAGGCTTATACTGTTCAAAGTTTTGTGTAATATTTTTATGCATATATGGGCATGCAAATAAAGCCAATGAACTCTTACTTTGAAGATCAAAAATCAATTAATATTTTCATAGTACAATTTAAAAATCTCAGTAGATGACTTTTAAGAGTAAAATAAGGCTTATATACAATGAAGAAACACTTATTTAAATTTTTAATCCTTAAACTTCAAAACAAACCCCAAATCTAATGTTGTTCCTTTTTCTGTTTCCTATATATAAGAAGCTACTGATTAAAACATTCATGGAGATTACACCCCATCCTTATACAGCTTCCCTGCATATCCACTGATACAATTAAATTTAGGGACTGTTATGTCAGTAAATGATTTTGTCCCTGTAAAATGGTCAAGGCTAACCCTTTTGGAGCAGGCACAGAGCCATTTCTTGCTACCAGGAAAGAAGAAAGACACTGTGAAGTCACTCAGAATGACAAGCAACCCAAAGCCAGATGAAAGCAATGAAGAAAAAGGCTGAAGTGTAAAGCTGAAATATTTATTCCCTTCAAAAACATCAGCCATGCCTTGTCCCTGGGCACTTGAATATTTCAAAGTAGCTGGAAAATATTCTCACTTATGTTCATCACTATGCACAAATAGATCAAATTTTAAGTAGGCATATTTCCTCCTTATTTATCAAATACAAATCCAATATTTATAATGTGGAAGTTTCCACTTATTAAGGATAATTTCTAAATAATGTAAAATTATTTCAAAGTTACAATAGATATTTTCTAGTACTTTCAATAAATGGTAGTCCCATAACCCATGACACTGATAGTTGTAACCAAATGGTGAATACTTAGAGACACACTATTATGATCACTGAAATTTCTGGCAGTCCACATATTGCTTCATTTAATTTCAATAGCTATAAAAACTTGTCATTTTAACACATAAATAAATGGAAGTCTGATTTTCCCAATGTGACATAGTACATGACAGAATGACAAGTTCAACCAGTAGTTCTCAGCCTTCCTAATGCTGTGACCCTTTAATATAGTCCCTTGTATTGTAGTGACTCCCAAGTATAATATTATTTTTATAGCTACTTCATAACTAACTTTGCTACTGTTAGGAATTAAAATGTAAATATCTGTGTTTTCCAATGGTCTTATATAGCCCCCGTGAAAGGGTCATTTGATCCCAGAGGAGGTAACCAAAGCTAACTACAAAGTCCATCTTATTTGGACTTTGCCATCTTATTTGTTTAAATACATATGTAGGTGAGTGACTGTTTTTAAACTGCTGTCTTTATAATTTTAACCAAGACTTTACTACAATTTATCCTCATATATCTGCATATTAAATCATTTTCAGAGCCTCTGACATCTACAATGTTCTTCAAGCATTTACTTAGCACATATTAAATGCCAGTTATATGTTCAATAAACAAAAATGCTCAAGACATTTTTTCACACTTTTCCTGGGGGAGGGGAAACAGACCTTATACTGTTTTCAGTGCTATAAAAGCTACCCAGTGATATTGATGATTTCAGGGTTGAAGAAATCAGTCAGTAAAGTGCTTGCCACACAGCATGAAAACCTGTTTTGATCCTCCATACCTACGTAAAAAGCTGGGCATTGCAGTGCATAACTGTAATCCCAGCACTAGGAAGGCAGAGACAAGTGTATCCCTCACTCACCAGCCAGATGGACATTCCAAATCAGTGACTTGCAGGTTCAGTGAGAGGCTGTCTCAAAAACTAAGAACAGCAGTAGAGGAAGACACCTGTACCCTTCACATGCATGTGAATTCATACTCAAACATGTGCATACACGTACATACAGCACACAAATACAAAAAAGTAACTCATCATACCTAATACACACATATATGTTCACATGTGTACAGTAAATGAAAATACACAAAAAATTTAAAAAGCTTCCTAAAATATTTTTCATTCTACTAAGATGACTGGGAATATGTATAATACATGTGCATATTTTATGAATACAGCATTTCAAAACCATATGTACTTATAAAATGTATATATATATATTTATAGAATACAAACTATACTTGGTATTTCTAAGAAACAACAACAACAACAACAAAAACCCACTTATTTTCCTCAGTATCTACTTTTGATGAAAAAGTAAACATGATAACACTCACTTCAAAAGCAAGATGTAAATGTCAGGGGAAAGAGATTTCTGAAGGTTAAATTTATACATATATATGTGAAAGTATAAATTTATATTATATTATATATTAGTTCCAGTAGTTAGTTAATCTGAAACCATTTAGAGTTTGTTAATTCACTTTCTGTTAACATACCGAGTACTCACCAAATAGCAGGCACATTACTAAACTAAGAATCCCTAAACTAGTCACATCTAGTTACTAGCTTTCAGGTGGAAAATACACTGAATTAATCATAATGATAATAGCCATTAATTGAAAGAGAATAAACATGTTACTATGGGCTCAATAAATATGTACATTGATTATAATTACTTAAGTTAATTAAAATTAATGAATACAAATATAAATAAGAAAAAACTTCATAGAGTTATCCCACAAAACATTGGTAATAAAGTTAACTAAAGGATGATGAAGACTGAGGAAAAGAAAACTGTTGGTATTCTACCATCTGGGACAACAAGCTGAGCAAGGGGAAGGACAGCTCACTCAAGGAGGGAGCAGTACCTATACTTGGTGAAGTGTAGAGAACAGAAAGCAAGGTTTGTGGTGACACCAAGAGTCACTGAGTCATCTGAAATTCTAGAAATGGAATGAGCATGCAGTGAAAAGTGCAATAGGAAGAATAAAGACAGTTTTCATACCATGAAAAAACCTGTGGTGATGGATGTAGCAGTGGAAACAAAACTAAGGGACATGAAAAAAAAGATACAGAACCCATGAAAATTATCATCAACCTAATGTCTACACTTAGAGTAACGAGAGAAAGAAAAGAGATAAGGACATACATACTTGAAGAAATAATAGCAAAATGCTTTCTTAACTTAGCAACATTTATGAATCTACAAATTTTAGAACTATAAACATAGGCAATATCCAGAGAAGTGCAGTAAGGTACATGATAATCAAACTCCCCAAAAGCAGTAATAAAAAAGGTTAAATAATAACTAGAAGAAGGGGATACCACACTTTCCATAGCAAGCAATGAAAAAAAGGAGAAGACACATAAGCAATACCTTTAAAATGCTTTTTAAAAGCACAGCCTGTCAACTTAGAATTCCATTACTGACAAAACCATCTTTCAAAATCACAGGTAAAAGCAAACCCTTTCAAGAAAGAGGATTAAAGACTATCGTAAGGAGACCCACACTCCTGGAAGCAAAACGGGGAATCTTCCTGGTTGGAAGGCAACAATACAGACAGAAATATAAGAATATCATCAAGATTTGTAATTACGTTGGCCAGATTTGAGATTCATTTACATAATTTTGTGTCTTTAAAAATAATTAACTTTAAATGAAAGTAAAGCAAGGGAGTTATGGCTTTATAATATGTAAAAGTAAAACATATAACAAGAATAACTCATAGTATAGAAAAATAGGATGCTTACATATACACTGCTCCAATATCACTAAGTGTTACTGTGACAACTTTAAAATATTTAAGCCAAGCCATGAATTAAGATCTAAAATAGCAAAACAACTAATAGAGAAGATAAAAAAGTAACTTTAATTAATTAAAATGTAAATATGCTTTCTTTTTCTTTAATAAACTAACTGTAGTCTATATTCTATAACTATCACATTCATTACTTCATTTTAAAATACTTTTAATGGAATAAATGAAAGTTTATTCTATTATCCTTCCCTGTTAAAATTTTCTCAAATTCTTACTAACAAAATTTGAATTAGTGAATATAGGTCATAATCAATCTACTAAAGGAAAAGATAAAAAAGGTAGAACAAGGCAGATAAAATAAATATAAATACCCACATTTAAAATGTAAATACCCACATTATTACTGTTACTAGATATAAATGGTGTAAATATTCTAAGTAAAAGGCAATGGCTGTTCAAAATGATTAAAAAAGCATTAACCAACTTTATGTGATGCCTAAAGGTTCCAACGTGTTAAAAGTAAAAATATTATTAAAAATATCAACATTAAGGAAAAAGAGTAGCTATGTTAATGTTATAAAAAGGTTTCAGTATAAGGAGTGTCAGCATTTTAAAGGTCAGTTCATAATACTTAAGGAGCTGAGTTTATCAATAGGAAAAATGTTTAAAACATAATTATCACAAAACTTACAGGGACAAACACATGTATAACTAGAACTGGCAATTAAATATCCTTCACTATTAATAATTCACAGTAAAATAAGACATAGAACAAACAGAAATTGAATAATCAGAAAACCTGACCTTAATGAAATTCATAACACAACAGAATAAATAACCATTTCAAGAACACACAGGACATTAATCAAGATAAGCTGCATTCTGGGAAATAAAACAAGTCTTGGTAAATTTAAGAGGATTCCAGTCAAGATTAATTTGGGCAGTATTTATAAACATGGGAGATTTATAAAATGTGAAGAAGAAAGATGTTTATCTCTGGGGCAAAAGGAAAGATATAGTCTAATGATATTGTTTCTTATTTTAAAATTGGCTAATTATACAACATTAACATTATTATATGTGGACACGTGTACTGAATGTTTGCAATTCACCCACACTCCATAAACTGCTCACTCAATAAGCACTTTGGCTCTTTCAACAAGAAAAGATTCCTGCCTGTCTTTTCACAGACTAACAACCCTCAACTGGAAAAATGAGATGTGCTCAGCTCCTTTCCTCTCTATTCGGGACTGGCCTGTCATCAGAATGCACCTCTGTTTACCTCATGCAGTTCCTTAGGAAAAGCTCTCAATATGGCTGCTGAGTATACCTAACTTCATGTGGCAATATTTCCTGACCTCCTCTTTTCCCAAATTAGTTCAAAATTCAACAGGAAAAGATGTATTCTATGTTCGCCTCTAATGTTTTCCAAATCAAAAAGGTTACAAAATTTTCAGATTTTATGTAAGTTTGAAGTGTTTGCTACTGCTAAAAAACAAAAATAAAGTGGCAATCACATCAATTTTATTCATAAAAATCTTTCTTCAAATTCCTAAGGAGTCTACAATATAGAAATAAACCATTCCCATACTAATTCAGACTTTGTTAGTAATAATTTGTGGTAATTTGATAAGAATATTAAAGTTTACTCTCATTCATTCTAAAAAATTCTCTTAAAAAGTAATGCATGTGACAATTATAGTATAAGGACTACAGTAATCTATTTTTAACTTCACTTTCAACTAAATGAATCCCCCAAACTCACAGTATCTGAGTAAAATGCCTGTATGTTAGGCACTTTATTGCAAGGTCTCAGGGAAGGGTCTCTTGAGATCCTGACTTACAGATGCATTTCTTGTAGGGTCTCTGCTTCCCTCTATATTTGTCCAGTTCATCGATATAACTACTGTAAACTTCAGTTTGAATAGAGTCTATATTGGTGATTGACTAATGAATCTTCATCATGGTAACTGGGAAAGTAGGTCTTCATCACCAACGTGGTAAGATTTATAACCTCCTAGGAGAAACCACATCTGTAAGGCTCTTCTGTGGTAAATTCAACTATGAAGGGGAGACCCAACTTGAATCTGGCTGTGCCTCCAGCTAAATGAAATTGAAAAAGAAGAAAGCAGAACACTGGAATTCCCCTCTGTCCACTACTTGTTCTCTCCAGATGTCAGCAAGCAGCCTCAGGTTTGTCCCCACTATGATGGACTATGATGGGCAACAACTCTATCAAAATACTACTATATCCAAAATAACATCTGCCTCCCTTAAGTGCTTCCTACTGCTTTTGCCACAAGAACAAGAATAGCTGAATCAGTAAATGTTCATTTGTTTGCTTTAGTCTACCAGTTTTTCATTCCAAATGTCCATTGTCAGAGAGGAGGGATAATGTACACAACACAGTGGTTAACAGTAGAGACTTCTGAGGCAAACCAATCTGAAGCTGTAAACCCTAGGACCTTTATCAACTGTAGAACAAAAGCTCTTTGGACCTCAGAGAAAAACAAGCTGGCCATCTTTGATCAGGAAACCAATCTAGGCCCAATAAAGAGAGTAGAGAAAAGGGGGTATTATGTAGGAGAGTATGGAGTGAGAAGCTTACTGGGGTACAACAGCATTATTTGGAGCTAATGGACATATGTATGAACAATCTGGACCAACTTATTTAAAAAGCATAAAAAGAATACTACTTTGCTGAACCCAGAGTGGTAACTCAGACCTAGAACACCAGTACTTGGGAGGCAAGGACAGAAGGATCATTTGCAACATGAGTCAGCCTGAGCTACATAACAGGTTCCAAACCAGCCACGGCTACACAGGGAAACCCTTTCTCCAACAACAGGCAAACAAAAGCTTCACACTGGTGACAGAGAAGGTGAAACGTATGTTCTTTCCAGACACAAGCACTGATTTAGACTCAGCAGTGGGTTAGTTATGGGACACTGGTCCAGTTGCTTCCGTTCTGAACTTTTATCTCTCCCAGCAGATAATACATATGCCCACACTGGGGTCTTTTGAAAAGAAGCTAAGGAACTGGGCATTCTAACGAGTGTTCACTGTAAATGCTAAATGAAGTAAGGTTTAACATGATTAGTAGATCTCACACACCCCATCAAGTTTATTTCACCACACTTCACTGTAATAGTAGGATTGTAATTGTAATAAAACGCAAGAAGCTAAATACATAAGCTGCTTTAAAATGAGTTAGCTCAATTCCAAATGAAGCAGCCAATGAGCCTAAGAGAAATCTCATGTTACACATTAAACTTATAGTGTGAAAATAGTGTCACAAATGTGTCTGTCAGTAAGTCCCCTGGTCATCACACTCCATGACACACATTTAAAGCAATGTGTGTTCATGAGAAGAAACATCGTATTATATGATGACATTTCTACAAAGAACCACTTAACAGAAAAGACATTTCTTTCTCTGCTTGAAGCAAGGTGGCCACATGTTGCTCTATTCTGCAAGCTTCACACCGTGCTTCTCAGAGGGAGGGTGAAAGCAGCATGCTCACTGGAGCTAAGGAATGTTTACAATAAACTATGCTCTTTGACCGCTCTGCATTAAACTGGTTTCAGATGCTCCAGCAGAGCAGAGAAGAGAGAACAGCTGGGTCCCCCTCTATGGCCACACTGACAGTTAAGAAAGCTATTTGTAAGAAGAAAATGACATTCAGACTTTGGGAACTTACTAAATTATATGGATAAGTTTGCTCAAGATAATACAAATGATATATCACCACAAAACTGAATAACTGTAATCCACCTATGAGTAAATTCTCATTAATGCCTTCTAGTAATTTAGGTTTAATGTCAGACTTAAAATGTACTTATTTCTAGTTGCAAGAAAAAGCACACTATGTTAGTCACAACAAATTACTTAGAAATTATTAAAGTGTTTAATATATAGTAAATATATATTCACAACAGAGCCACAACATGCAAAATAAATGAGTCCCCAGTATAGACATGCTAAAACTTTCATGAAGAACTCAAGTATTCTTGACTAAACATGGTGCCTCTCCTTGGTAATCATTTCAAACACTACTACCATTTAGAAGGACATGATTAGTCATAATGGCGTGAGCTAAGGAACAATTAGCTTCCCAAGTGAATAACTTGAAATGTTTCTAATTATAATCACATAGCACCCCTTTAAAAAGAAAAGGCAAAATCAAAGAATCAGACATCAAAAGGCCATTAGGTCTCAATATAGACCATTTCCAGACCTAGTTTACTGCACATAAAACCTCCTTTGGGGTGTTTTCATTTTTCACTAAGAACAGAGATATATGGTTCAAATTACTGAAGTTTCTTCAAAGTTTCTTGACATTTGTGTATTCACAATTAAAATGAATAAATTTTATATCAAGTAGTAAAAATTAGAGGATTAAAATTTAACAGTTACCAATTGTAAAGAACTCTCATTAACTTTCATGACACCAAACTTCAAGGATTGTAATTTAGGAAAACACAAAGGAAATTCAACGAAGAAATAAAAGCATGTTTTTCAATGACAGAAGTACTTAACATTTTTTTCCTGTTGTTTACAATGATCTGAAAAAAGCTTTCTCCCGGGCCTTCGTGTCTGTTTGTTATAATTTGGGCCTCTTGTTTGGACACTGACATGTCATCAGCTTCACGTTCCTGAAGTAATGATTCCTTCTGCTGAGCCAGCTCTCTCCTCCACTAGCTCATGTCTAGTCCTTCAAATCTTTACTACCCAAATTACTAAGGACCTGGGTCTTTCTCCAGCGTCCCCTGGTTCATCTACTACTCTGCTAGCTTCCGTAACCCACTGCCCTCTGGGGGAGTCAGGACCACCAGTTCTGTCTGCTTTGCTTCCTGCTAGGCTCATCTTTTGGATTTCTAAAACCCAACATGCACTCACCATGTCTATGCAGGAGTGTTTTACAACTTCTCTGTGAATTACACTATGCATAAAATAAACTGTGACAGGCACGAGACTCAGCGGTAAAGTGCTTGCCTAGCACATATGAGGACCTAGGCTCAATCCTCAAGACTGGGGGAAAATTAAATAAGAAAGCTATTTGGCATATAAGCTATTGTATTTGAAATGTAACCTGTGGGCATTATTAAAGAGAAGTCCACTATTAAAATTAATACCAGACTAACAGATAATTTCTGAAATTTATTAGCAACAAATTTTATTTTCTGAATTTCCATGAAGAAACCAGAGCATCTGATAGCTATCAACCAACATATATACATACACATGTACATATGTACCTATGCAGTTACCATCACTGGGGATGCAGTCTCAGAATTTCAGATGTGTTACATAGTTTGGTCTTTCCCAGTGTGGCACAAACCACAGATATGAAAGCATTATTTTTTGTCATGGCTGATAGCTACCATCTTATCTAAACTGAATTGTAAAGATTTGGTTTCTTATCACCATCATTAACACTATTTTTCTAATTTCCAAAAACACAATATGCCAATATTGACACTACAATGCAGCCAACAGGTGCACAAAACCGAATAATTTCAGCTCACCTGTAAAGGCAAAATCTTGCTAATGCCTTCTAGTAACTTAGGCTTAAAATATTATGATTGTAAAAAAAAAAACCTATAAAGCCCCCCAACAAATTACCTAGAAATTCTTCAAGTATATTCTGTTAATAAGTAGGAAATAAATATTCACATTAATAATGTAACTGGCATGTGACTGTTCCAGTATTAATCTAGGAATGTGACAATTCTACTGTAACTCTTAAAGCACAAGGTGGTAACAGTTTAGTTTCCTGATTTTATTATGGCAGTTATACATGGATAGATATCAATGTAAATTGGTCCAGAATGCTTTCATCACTGAATAGCAGAAAATATTGTTCATTGGACATGACATTAAAAAAAAAATGAAGGAAATCTGGGCAGTGGTGGCACACACTTTTAATCCCAGCAGTTCAGAGGCAGAGGCAGGTGGATCTCCAGGTTTGAGGTCAGCCTGGTCTACACAGTGATTTCCAGGGCAATGATTCTTTGAAAGCAACTGTAACTTCCTTTGTGATCTTACTTCTGAACTATGTAGTTAGCTCTCCACGTGTCCCTGAGAGGTGACAGCTCAATACAGAACTTGTTTCAAAATGTCCAGAAACCATTTTTAAAAAATTCCCAATATTATGATGATGTCAGTTAATTCAGAATGGGAAAAACACAGCACAGGCCAAACTAAATGTATGTGCAGAATATTAACTTCAGGTGAAGAAGTTTTTATATCTGCTAAAAAGCGTGAATGAATGAGAAACTACTAATGTGGATGAGAAACTAAAACTTCAGAGGCAGCAAAGGAAAAGCAGCACACAGAAACAACACAGGACAGGCTCGGCCCCACAAGTTCTGCACAATGTGGATTTCAAAACAGAGTTTCAAACGGACAACGTAAATCAAATATTCTACTAAGTGTAGTAAACTAAACAAAGCCAACAGGCCAAGGTTAACACACACACTTGAGACTCACCGATGGTATTAAAGGATCGTTATAAGCCATTGTCTACTGGAGTGTCTAAGAAAACAATCTAGAAAGAGATGAGGATGAACACGCAGAGAATACTGAGTGGAAAGAAGAGAAGTGGAAGAATGGTTTGAATCATAAGAGCCGAGAAGAGCAAGGGCATAACAAAAAAGGCAAAACCAAACCAAAACAAGAACCCCACATTGGAAGTCTCTGGAAGCCTGGAAGGGAAGTTTTGTTGACATGAAGAAAGAAGACAGACTAGATGGGGCTGGAGAGTGGAAGATGAGGAGGAGGAAATAAGTGAAATAATACTTTAAAGAAGAGTGGCTTAAAAGCAAAAACGGGGAGGGGCCTAGGGTGCAGAAGGTGAAAGGTGAATGTGGAGAAAGGGTTTCTAAGATGGAGAAGATTTGTGCATATGTAAATATTAAGAAGGTGAATATGGTTGACAGACTCACAAAGCATCTTAAATTACAATTCAGAATAGAGAAAGATGTACTATAACAGGAAGTGATTAACAGGTGGAAAGCCTGGTACATAAAAACATCAATTAAGAAAATACAGAAGCAGAGGGTTTAAGAGAAGAACCTTAGTGAAATCAGAAACAATATTTTGGCATGGCTCCAAGAGAATGGAAATGGAACCAATTTCATGTGTAATTAGAGACAGAGATCAGAGAAGTGGAGGAGGACCAACTACTGCCAATAGTAATGACAACGGCCTCACCACACACCATACACTCCGCGAACAAATAATGCTAAGAACAATCTTTTAAAGAGATAAAAGCTCAGAAGGAATTGTCTGCAGTCTATTATATTAATAAAGCATATCTCCAATGGTGTGAAAAATCAAAGAGCCCTCGTGGCAACAGAGAATATGATGATTTTCCTGGAGTTAAAAAGAAGTCATTTGGGAGCTGGTGAGTCAGCCTTTGATTCACTTATTAATTTTGCAGAAAGCTAACCGTGCTGCACTGCTCAGGAGGTCACCCGGCTCCGCACGCTTCCCGATATCCTCTTGAAAAAGAAGCAAAAGACCACAAAGCAAGCTGAGATCAAGGACTTCTTTATTTTAAGAAATCAAGTTTCAAAGTCATGAAGAGGTCAGCATGCATCTAGATGTTAGCGCCACAAACTAATCTATAATTGAATCTACATTGAGCCACAATAATTGATTCCAAAAGTGATGTGCTGCCTTAACATGACTTAACTGTGCAATTATAAAGAGCATGGGAGTGCACATATCACATTTCAAAAATCTAGCCCCAAAACTGGACAGAGACAACTTCTAACTGTATAGAAAAAAAAATGGCATCTGCTTAGCATCTCACAAATTGTCTCCCCAAGTGATCACTAAAACCTAGAAGGAGAAATAACAGGAAACATCCTGATTACAGTAAACTGAATCATATAGGCAAGTCGATGAAAGCTTGTAGTAAATGAGCCTCCAGTAAGTGCAGAGGCTGGAAACAGACTGAGAAAGATGCCCAGGTGTACTGTCAAACCTGAAAGCAGATGGAATTTGTTTCAGAAATTAGAACTGGAGCTAAAACGATACCTCCTATTGCTGAAGTAAAAGATCCTGAAACTAAAACTATCAAAACATTTGGGAACTGGGATTCTACTGTGGGTTAGGGTTAAGGGTAAGTGAAGCTGGTGTGCTACATATGGAGTGCTGCAACCTTCACAACTAAATGAATAAAGATGGATACAAAACCACATAAGAATGTGAGTTGAAGATACACTGAGAACTATACATTCACATTCATTCAGAAAAATCAGAGACCCAGATTATAGGTTAATACATGGTTCATCATTAATAAAACAGGATCTGCAGGTGATATTCCTAGAAATGTAGAACCTCCTGGCAACTGATAAATGGTTTTATTTATTTATTTATTTATTTATTTATTTATTTATTTATTTGTGGTTAAAATGGGAAACATTATATTATGTATATTTCACAACTTAAAGGAAAGGGTACAAATACATACCATAGCATAGATAAAATTTAAATAACATTACCTAAATTTTGTCATACACAAAAGACTCATGTAAGTTTGTTGACAGAAAAATGTTCAAAATCTCACTGCACATACCTATGCATATTAAAAAAAAACACCACTGAACTCTAGTTTAAATTGTTTATGACACAATTTCTTGAGTTATTCTTCAGGACAACTGTTAGGACCATACTGATTTGACCCCTAAAAAGTGGTATCGCATAAATTATAGACCCAGATTCCAATGACATGCTGTGAAAGAACAGAGTTAATAAACGATTGACTCAGGATGGTTGGTAGAAAGATGAGGAAAATCAGTGCCTGATCGCATAGTTCTCCAGTCACAGGGCAAGAGCAAAGGCAGGACTGAAAAACAGAAATGAAGCTGACCAAAGACCTTTACACTGGCTCCCTCCATCACTGAGCCACATATTCAGAACAAGTCCATTCCTGATGAATGTTTTTTATCTAGTTGTTGATCTTTACAAAAGCAAGGACATTGAACAAGTCCACATGAAGAACAGGCAAGAAAATGCATACCCGGAATCAGGCAAAGTCACCTTATTCAAGATGCATTGATGAAGAAGAAAAGTGAAAGAGGAAGTTACAGCAGAACCCGGGAAAGATATACTCAAGGATCCACCTTCAAAACCACCTAGCGGGACATCCAAACGGAAACAGCATCAAGTGAGAGGCGCCTGAATTAAAGAGTCTGCATGAACAAGGCAAAGTCCTGCAATTAACTGACACAACAGTAAGAACCCAGTAAGTTTTCAACAGGGTGGGATTAGCTGGTGAATGGGGGATTTATAAAGCAACAGCACAGGACAAAATAAAAACTCATAATGAAAGCAGCAAGGGCTAAAATGTGAGTCAGTGATGTCATAGCTCCCTTCACATATGTTCAAAGGAAAAGATAGAAACAAGGACATGGAGAAAAAGCTTAATATTAATAGGAGCAAAACGAATATTTTAAAACACTGTTAAGAAGGGTGGAAAATAAATGTTTAAAATAAATTTACTCAGATGAATAATTTTGTGAGAAAATTAGATTTTGGTCTTAATTGTATCCTAGAATAATGGAAATAAGGTAATAGCTACCATAAATACCACAATGATGTCATGTCTTTACTCCCAAAGAAAAAGACAAAGGATCTAATATGTCACAAGAAACAAACTAGCCCCCAGTGAACCAAGACTGGCACCTTGCACCACGTGAAAGTTAACTCAGCATAGCAATTAGATCCAAGTATGAGACCTAAACTGTGAGATTGCTAAAAGAAAACATAGGAAAAAACTTTTATGAAGAGAGTTGATATAAAAAAATGTTTCTTAACTATGGCATAGAGGAAAGAAAGAAAGAAGGAAAGAAAGGAAGGAAGGAAGGAAGGAAAGAAGGAAGGAAGGAAGGAAGGAAGAAAAAAAAGAAGGAAGGAAGAAAACAATTGGATTGCATCAAATTCAAGAGCCTGTGTTCTTGAAAGGCACTGTCAAACTTCAGTGGGTAAAGGTGCCTGATAACCTGAGTTCCATCTTCTAAAGCCACAGATGGAAGGATACAGCTGACTCGAGCATATGCATGCCAGGGCACATTTTCTCCTACTTCAGTAAATAAATGTAAATAAAGTTGTATGTGTACAAATTGGGAAAAATGAAATATAAACTCCCCAACTGGAAGAAAATATTTTCAAGTCTTTAATAAATAAATCCAATTTAGAATATATTTGGAAAATCCTTAAAACTCATGAATACAAAATTAACCCAGTAAAATAAAGATGCTGAATAGAGGGGTCTGGGCCAACTGAGAAGATGTAATTGTATCATAATATGGGACTTGGAATGGGGACTCCATGAGATTACCAAAGAAGGCAATGTTTATAAATGGCAGTAAGTTCACCAAAGACTAAACTGGAAACTAAAACATAGTATCTTCCTAAAAAGAGCTGTGCAAGAGAAACTGAAGCAAATGGGTACATAAACTAAAAGATGCTCCTTCTGGTCCACAAGCAGAAAAGACGATGCTTTGGTGGGAAGACAAGAAGCTCTGCATAGGCCAACCTGACACCACCATAGAATTCTGGGTAAACTTTAGCAAACCAGATCCACCAAAAGTCCTTAAAAATATTCAACATGACCAATGAGGATTTATTCAAGAAATGTAAAATTTAGCATCTGAAATCATACTTATGCATTTTATAGGATTTATTTTATAAATTGTATTATTGTAGATTAAGACGTTTAAAGCATCACATGGTATTTCAGTGAGCAGAATGCTTCTGAGAAGCTGTAATACCCACTCATGTATTTTTAAAAATACAGAAATTACTTAGTGGGACTGGGTAAAATGTTAGTCAAGCATACATGAGGTCCTGGCTATCATTTTCAGCATGACACAAATGAAAAGAGAACAAAACAAACAAAAACAACTCATTAGCAAGCTAGAAACAAGCATCTCTTTTAGAAGCTACAATGTGTCAAGCAAAAAACCTTTTAGCCAAACAGAGCCTATCTTGATGCAAGTATTGCCTATGAGCAAGGATGCCCACACCCTTGATGACAGCAAACAGTTTATTGGACATTATAACAAAGCAAAAAACTAAGAGCTCAGAGAAAGACAAAATGAAAACTGAAATAGGAAGGGGAAATTTAACTGTTTGTTGACTGTATAATTAGCATTGTACACAAAGCAAGGCCAAAGTAAATTGTTTTAAGAATTTTTAAATTTTGAAAATAAATTAAGCAAAATTCCTAAATATGGCCATTCAATATTTTAACTGCTTTTCTGTTAAGATAGCTATGTGAGTTAAAAACTACAATTGTTTTAAAAAGATAAAATATAGTAATGTGACCTATCATGTACTTAAACATAACTTAATGAAACAAATATAAAATATAGAAAATTTTATAAATGTTTAACAAAAAAATATTAAGGTAAAGAAATTAATGAAGAAAAATACTACAGACAGAAAAATAAATGGAAATTTTTATTTATATTCAAACTAAAGCAAAAGTATTACAAATCCAACCAAAAAACCTTCAGAAATTTTGCAAAACCTGATTCTTAAATTCAATATGAAGACACATAGTTGCAAATATCTAAGAGACAATTTGCAGATAAAGACTTGTATAGGAGGTGCATGTTCTCATCTGCAGATGTTTCAGGTTAAACATAGGCTCAGGGCAACTAAGATGGCACAACTGGTGCGAGGCTACTTAATACAGCCATCATCATTTTAATTTTACTGGTAATAAGTGCACTGATGGTTTCTCAGGGGACACTGTAATATCCAGGGACTCCTTAAGCACCCAGGACAATCTACTTAAATATAACCATTTGTTAGAATGATATAAAAAACATCCCCTTTGTATTAGTCTAGAATTTAAATGGATGGCCATGATAATAAACTCATAAAGTAATTCAACAATAAAAGAACTCATCAATGAAAACCTTCAGTATAACTTGACAAAACTCTTCTCATTGTAGTTAAATGGAATCCCAAATGATTTCAGACCTGTCATATACATTTCTTCTTACTCTCCAAATCATCTATGTTAAAAAGTCACACTATGGTTAGATATGAAAATACATTTTCAGATTATATATGTTGCTAATTTTAGTAATAATAGTACTAGAAAGTGACTTGGGAATGTCCCAGTGGGTAAAGAACTTGTTGCACAAGTGTGAGACTTGAGTTTGGACCTTCAACATCCACAGGGATGCCAGATAGATGTGGCAGCCCTCCTCTAATTCCAACCTTAGAAGGTAAAGACTAGGGATCCCCAGAACAATCTAGGTAGCTAGAGTAGACTTCAGGGCATGCACCAAGCCCTGCCTCAATGAATGAGACAAAGTGATGAAGGAAGACTCTTGACATGAGTCTTTACATGTACACTCACACACAAACACACACACAGACACACACACACACACACACACACACACAGACACACACACACACACAAACACACACACAGACACACACACACACAGACAGACACACACACACACACACAGAGAGACACACACACACACAGACAGACACACACACGTGCATGCATGCATGCACGCACGCACACTCTACACACAGAGATATACAAGAAACATAATAAAAGAAAAATAATGTATTATTTCTATTGCATACTTCCAATTAGTTTTTAAAGATGTTTCAATCAGTTAAAATCTGCATGACATCTTTATCAATTATAAATTATAGACCATGTTCACACTGGGGTAGAATAGTTTTTATGCTACTTCTCTAAGAAAAATTCTAGGAAGTACAAATTTGTTTTCAGAATAAAATGTCTAAGTTTTGTGACGGTCAGTGACAACTGTCAACTTGACAAAGACTAGAATCACCTAGGAGCTGGGCATCTGCTCATGTATGTACAATTTTCTTAAGTAGGTTAACTGGGTTGGGAAGGCCTGCCCTGTGAATGGCACCATTTCACTAAATGTAAAGTGGAGAGGAAGCTTAGCAGCAAGCATGCCTTCCATCATTGCTCTGTGCTCTTGACTATAGCTGTAATATGATCAGGTACTGCAAGTTCAGGCGGCATTAATTCCCCTGCAGTGACGAACTGCAGTCTGGAATTGTGAGCCAAATAAACTCTTAAGTTTCTCTCTTAAATCACTTTCACCAGGGTATTTTTCACAGCAACTGGAAAAGAAACTAAGATACAAGGTGGCCTTATACAAGTTTTCACACACATCTAAAGCACAGTGACTAACAATTCCCTGTCACTATTCATAGTCTTACAAACAAAATGATCAAGCCATGGTTGGTCATGCTGGCAATATTTAAAACTAAAATTAGAATTTCACTATTACTTTACTATAATTCAAAATTCTAATACCACTGCTTTCACTACTTTCCCTGTCTATCACAATTAAAACTTCAAGCTCTTGGTTGAACTGTAATGTAAGGCTGTCTGCACTTAATGCAACTGCATCCAATGTTTTCTGTATGCAATGCTTCATTTAAAAAGCCTACTGACAATTCCAGAGGCAGAGGCAGAGGCAGAGGCAGGTGGATCTAGGGGAGTTCAAGGCCAGCCTGGTCTACAGAGCTAGTTCCAAAACAGCCAAGGCTACACAGAGAAACACTGTCTCAAAAAAAAAAAAAAAAAAAAAAAAAGAAAAGAGAGAGAAAAGGGAAATTTAAAAATAAAATTAAAATCCTATTGACATAAAGCCCTTTTTTGAATAGCAATATACTTAATAGTATTCTATTAAGATTAGTTACTAACAAATACAAGGACAAAAATAGTCATAACTCTGCAGTTTTAATATTTTTAAGACATTCCTATTTGAAAATTAATCCCTGTTGCCTGCTAATACTATAAATGTTGATTCAAAACAGCAAATAAGAAACCAGAGATAATAGAGATTTAAAACAGCTTTCTAGAAAAAGCTTTTCCAATGTTTAAAAATATAACTTATTTAAAAATAACTTCAAGGGTAAATAATCTGTGTTTCCACTTAGTAGAATATTTATAAATGCTATACATGTCAAAAGAGAAGACATGTTATTTTTTAAATCTATAGGTTAGTTTGTTGGAACAGTAACATACAAAACTTTCTTCTTAACTTTTTTATTTAAAAAATTTATTTTCATCTTACATACTAACCCCAGTTCTCCCTCCCCTTCTGTAGTGAGATATTCACTTTGTCTGCTTCTGTGGCACTGACCACACCCATTGGGGGGTGGAGCCAGGGGCGGAAGTGACCCATGGAACTAGGTCTGAGGAGGAGCCAGGAACGCTCCCTTGCTGGCGTGATGCAGAAAGGAGTGCAACCTGCTGGTGTTCATCTGTCCATGTTGTGAGTTATTTCTCCCTGAATAAACATCTATTTGGCCTATTTGTTTATCTTGATTCTTATTAAGCTGCGATACCCTTCTCCTGCCCCCTTGCCTCCCCCTCATCCCACCGCCCATCTACTCCTCAGAGTGAGTAAGAGCATCCATGTCCCACCAACTGTGAAATCAGGTAAAGAGCTCCTTCTCTCTGACAAACCTGCTACGAGCAATCCATTTTTCTGACTTACACTAAACTCATTAGATACTCAAATATGAACTTATAAATATACTTCTGCCTTCTCTGCCATTCTCAACTATCTGTTTAACTGCACATAAGAAACAGCCCTTATTAAATGAACTGAAGGAAGATAACTACATGAAAGCATAACACCACAGTCTAAACACAGATTGTTTTTACTTTTGCGCATATTTATTCTAGAAAAAAAGCTTTGGAGAAGTCAAGGCTAACTTTTTTGTCATAGGGCTGCAAAATGAGATCATACTTAGGCCAATGAAATAGCACACTTTTTAGATCAACAGCAGTTAACAGTCACTCCTTGGAATATTCTCCATGTGGAAAACAGCCAGCCTCTGCTATTTACTCGGGAGCCCCCGACTTCATGATGACTTCCTCTGTTATTTTCCATCTTGGTTATTGCTGCTGCACTGGGTGCACAACTGTTAAGACCATTAGGCAAGTGTTCACAATGAAGGCACTGCCTACCTAGGGGATGGCAGGCATGAATCTACCAGGGAATTCTACTTAAAGTTTAAAACAGTTTCTTTCAACTCAAAATAAAATTTGTTATTTTGGTAAGGTCCTTTCAAGCCCTTGATGAGTGTTAGTCGTGTAATGAATCAAGATGACAATTTAATGTTTAATGAGTATAATTGCTTGCCTTTTGATCCCCTTTATGGCATCTGGTTCATAGTTGATGTGAGCAAATAAGCAACAAGTCCTTGTGTAGATAAAAACATTACTTCTTGTGATGTCATAGGCCATAAATTATTCTAAGATGTTCATTTAGCAAGAAAGCCAATGCATTTTACTGATAAACAAAGCAAGAGGAAGAGCTGGGCTGTAGTTTTCCCAGGGAAAATGTGATACAAAGATGCTTGATGGGAGATTCCTTTGGTGCAGTTCTGTAAATGCCTGTGGTTTGGAGGTTCAGGAAAGAAAACACATTAGCGAGGCACACTGACCTCCGAGAAGCCCCTCCTTCCTTGCATCCCTTGCATCAGGTGCCAGGCTGACCTTCCTCCAGTAAAATTCCTTCTCCTCTGCTCTTCCAGATTTCTTAAATAACCTAGCAACTGGCCACAAGGTCCTCAGGGAATGTCTTTTCTTACACTGTCTGATGTATACTAAGAACCGAGTATTGATTAAGACAGTTTTTTTTCAGCTAAAACTTTCACAGTAAAAAAAATAAAACAAAACAAAAAAACAAAGACAGTCAAACAATTCACTCAATCTAAGTGAGTACATGGGAAAAGCAAGCTCTAATGTCATGTACCTTCACACATCTGGTCAGGAGATAAAGCCCTTCGTAAACAATGTTTGGTAGTAATCCATTTGTGAACATACAACTAAAACACTTTATTACCCAACAAAATCTGCGCAGTGATTTCTAAAGGCCCTAAGACTTAAATCTCATTTTGTGAAAATGTGTTTCCACTTAAGAGGAAGAGGGCATCTGAAACCACTAAGTTCTATTTTCTCTCATTCCTATCACTTAAAAACAGCTGAACTGGTTTTTCTGTTACAAAAAAAAAAAAAAAAAAAAAATCAACCAGTAGACTAAATCTGAAAACAGAGATCCATAATGGGAAAGCAATGAGAAGCAATACCCTACAAGGCTATTGTGAAACAGGACACTCACAGTCTAGTTAGTTTGGCTCTCAGTGTAGTATGAGAAACTTGTCTGTTTTTTAGTAGTGTTATTTTTATTTTCAGTGTATAGGCATTTTTGCCTGCCTGTATGACAGGGCATCCATGTATCCAGAGCTCACAGAGGCCATATATGAGGGGCTTGAAATGCTCTGGCACTGAAGTTACAGAAAGTTGTCAGCCACTAAGTGGGTGCTGAGAACAGAACCCTGGGCCTGAGGAGGAGAAGCTAGTACTCATAACTCCAGTCCCAAGAAAGAGCAATTTTTAAAACATTAAATATTTTGTAACTTTGTTTTACTCACTTCAAAGCTTCCTCAAACTTATGGATCTTCTTCTGAGTACCTTCTTTCTCCTTATCAAGTTCACTCTGCAATTCATGGACCTGCCAAGAGAGAGAATACATGAAATTCAATGGAAGGCAAGGATACTCAGATACAAAGGAACAACAATCTCAGATCTACTGGGATATGAATTCAGACATAGGTATTTCATGGCAGAAACCTGCTTAACCATAGAACATAGAATAATTTCAACCTTCTACTCCCAATATAACTTTTCAATTCAAAGCTAATAGATTTATTTACAAATAAATTTCTTACATCAACTTCAAAAAATGCACCCATCACTTTGATTTTTAAAAGATCATAGTGTTGGTCTTTCAGTCGTGGCACATGCCTTTAATCCCAGCATGTGGGAGGTAGAGACATCTCTGTGATTTCAAGGTCAGCCTGGTCTATAGAGCAAGTTCCAGGACAGTGAACCTGTTACACAAAGAAACCCTGGCTTAAAAAAATCAGTTTTGGCAAAGGAAAGAATTTTCATAGGATTGAAAAGACAGAACAAATAATGTGTCTGCATTAACAAGATATAGAAGGGCTATTATGAAGTCTCCCATTGCTAAGCATGACTTGTACACCCATTGACCAAGTTTGGAACAAAATGCCCATCATGATCGCCTCTATAGCAACCTTTGAGTAGGCGGGATGACAGCACTAATCACAAAGACTAAAGGAAAATTCACACATTCAAATATGCAGTGTGACTACTACTCCATGTGGACATTATAGGGACCTTACAGTACAGAAAAGAAAGTTTTGAGCAGCTGGACAGAAAAGGAAAAGTGGATGGCAGTGCAGTTGTGCCCACACAGCACTAAAGCTCCAGAGCCTCCCGAGTGCTAGGAAAACTGTGGAGTCAGGGTTCGAAAGCCACACTTCCAGACCTTGTAGACACCACCTAGCACTGAACATGAACCTAAAGTACAGTGAGATGAAAGGAATGACAAGAATCATACCACACACTGACACACAGACACCCCTCACACACACACATGCATGCTAAAGCCATGTCACATATCACATTGGAATTTACCAAAAGCAGTTGATCATAGTAGTTAGTAGTAGTAGTAGATCCCACATTTTTCTGGCCTTTCTTTCTTGTTTTCTCTTTCTTTCTTTCTTTCTTTCTTTCTTTCTTTCTTTCTTCTTTCTTTTTGTTTTGTTTTGTTTTTAAAGACAGGATTTTTCTGTATTGTTTTGAGCCTGCCCTGGAACTATCTCTGTAGACCACACTGGTCTCGAACTCGCAGAGATCTGCCTGCCTCTGCCTCCCGAGCTCTAGGATTAAAGGCGTGCACCACCAATGCCCAGCTGGTCATTCTTTTTCCAATCTCTTTGTGTAAGGCAATTAATTAGTAAAAAATTAGTAAAAATCAACCATATTCTTGTAAGTAAAAGCAGTGAGCCAGAGAGGCAATTTTCATGATAATATCAAAAAATCCTGTACTGGTTTCTATGATGTAACCACTAAGTCAAGATGGAACTGAGAGGTAGAGGGGATAGACAGCACATGCTGAGGAGGAGTGACCAGGAGAATTAGCAGCCACAGTGCCCCTTCCTGGCACTGCAATGGTCAAGTTAAACTATCTCATAGTTTTCTTATGATGAGAAGAGTCACTTCACCTTGAAAATCTTTACCACTAAATGTATTTTACTTTATATAGGAAAAAAGAAAAGAATATTCACAATTTATCAGACTCAGATTTCAAATATGTTTATTCAAATATGAACAAACTATATAAATATATATATATATTTATTTATATAAACTGTAGCTATAACTGTGGGATGAGTTTAAGTGGTCATACCCCCACTTCTCAAATTATTTAGCATGCTGTGTCTCAATCCCTTCAATAAATGGGGATCAACAATAACCACATCAGAGTACTCTGATAAAGGAGAATTACTTCAAGTAAAGCTCTTATGAATGAGAACATAAGAAATTCTCAGTGTTAAAAATTGTAATTACTATGTTAGATTGAACACTAAAGAATTTCTTGATTTCTCCAGGTCAAAATGAGCAACAGTCAAATGTGCCCAGGCTGTTTGCCCTCTCAGAAAGCAGACCCTGAAGGCCAAGTAACCTGAGTCCTTGTAAGAGCTCTGCATCAATCTCACACAGTCTCAACCTGGTTCAGATTTAGACTTCCACTTCTCAATGCTGGTTAGTGTGTGACACATGCACCTTGATAGAAATATTTCTAGACTATCACCTCATTTCTGAAGGAAGAGGGAGCGAGCTGGCGTGGGAGTGTGCAGGGGGACAGAAGGCTCTTCTCTAGGCAAGAATGCATGGCTGCACAACCCCTTAAGCTGTTTCTCACTTATGCTACGCATTGCCCAGCATCCCTGACCCACACTAGAGTAGAGGATGTTCTGGCTTTGTTTCCTCTCCACAGAATATTTTAGTATTGCACCTTTATTTTTATCTATATTTCAAGTATTTGCAGATAATACATAATTAAAAACCATGCAAGTAATCAATACATACTGACTTTGATGGAAGACTATACTAGAAATATTATATAAATCATTTTATATAAAACTAAGAAATAACATAAAGATGACGCTACTGCCCAATACCTACTTTTTATTTCTATTTCGTTTTTCACTTGTGTTTTTTATTTATTCATAGCACAGTATTGCTATGATACCCAAAGGTAATGTGGAATAAGATTTAATATAATTTACTTACTTTTCCTCAATATATAGTTAATACTGAATTATAGTATTTAAGGTACCTCATTTACTATCAAACATGAGAATTAACTAAGTTTTTTTTTAGCAGCCATAAGCACATTTATTGAACATATGATAAATATGTTTTATACTCTCTTTCATCCCCCAAATATAAAGAATCAAAATGGAATATAAATTGAGCATACCAAAGAGCATAGAACCAGGGCTGGCCCCAAAACCAACCAGCTGGACAATACTGCCTCTTAACTACACTCATCTCCATAGCCCAGTATTAAAAATATGGGCGATGTCATTGCATGACTTTACTAAGTACTGTAACAGCAAAATATCATTTCTCTTTTTCTAACTTTGGGAAAGGCACCTAGCCTTTTAAAGAAAACTGTCAGCAGCAGTTAAATACACAATTTAATGCTTGATATATAAAGCTGCTGGGAACATTTTCAAATTATTGAAACATAATTATACAAAGTACACATGATGGCTATGCACTGGAAAAACTGTACTTTTGTTTAGAACTCACATTACGTTTGTTAACGGTTAGGACAATGACTTTAGGAGGGAAGTCAAGTCTAGCATGGTTTAGCCTGTGCATGTGAGCAGCTGCCTGTGTTGTCCTCTGGGTAAACCGCACCATCATTCTTTACTCCCAGAGCCTGTTTGGAAAACAAGCACTAGGTTATTTGTAGGAGGCAGGTGTTTCCTTACTAGTAAAATCATTTACTCTAGCCATTTCCTGATTTAACAGATTAGGACACTTCATCAAACAATGACGTTTAGTTTTATGGCCTATTATTTGTTTGATGTTCAAAGATCTGAAGACCAGGCAACAGCCACCAGAGATCAATAAAGACCATGAGATAATATGTGTGTGCTTAAATTAGGGACAGCATCTGATGCTGTTTCTTCCACCTCAAAGACTAGTGGGATGGTATGCTCCCATCCTGCTGCTTTCGCACTGGCACGAGGAAATAATGTCATTCAGATGGCATTTCCTCCTTCTGAACAGATATTCAGAACCACATTTTATACGGAAAGTTATTGAATGTGCACACCTGTAACATGCTCAAGACAAAAGTCCTATACATCCCATTTAGCTATCCAGTTACACAGCCCAGTCCATATGTGAGATTTACGTCAGCTCTGTGAGCTGTCAGAAGGATATTCCCTCAGGGGGTACAAGACATCAAATCTTCAAGGCTTGCGATCACAGCATGTTTAATAAAGAAAGAAGAACAGATGTCAATTTAAAAGGGCAGATTATGGAATTAATTGTGAAACAAAAAGTGACACACTGAGCAACCTTTTCCTTCAATATAAACAATATCTAACATTCGCAATATGAACATTTTTTTTCTTTTAGAGATTGTTCTTTTAAACAAGTCATGTTTACATTGAGAACAGCAAAGTGTACCCTGGTTATTTTATTTAAAAGTGAGGTCAGTTGATAGCTCTTAGAAAGGGAATAGCTGTAGTCACCATGCCTAATAAAGTGGCTTTAGTCTCCTTTCAGGGATAAGCTACAACAGGAATGGCAGCAGGTCACCGATAAAAATGGAAATATAACAGGCACTTAGGCATTGCCATTCCTGACAAATGCAGTGACTCCCTACTTGAACTCACAATGTAACTGAAGGCAACATGAAAGCCTGGCCTCTCCATCTTCACTTTGCATCTGCCTCCTCTCCTTCAGGTCACTCACTCACCTACTGAGTCAGGGTCCTCATTCAAGGCAGATCTGTCTAGGAGCCAGTGCTACCTAGCTCACCTCAGTGCCTTTCAAACCAAAAGCACAAGGACAACAGTGACTGAAGAGTCTCACTGTCAGCCTTTCATTGTCCTTGTCCCAGACCCCAGAAAAGAGCTAAACAGTCTCTAGTTGTTGTTTGAACCTCGGACTCCAAGAACAGCAGAGCCTAGCAGGACAGAGCCCTTGCGCATGAACAAGCTTCTCCCCGGAGTCAGCTTGCTCCCTCTAGCAATAAAGACTTCTGCAGATCACCTGGCAGCTGGAGCTGAGATGCTGACCACAGAGGGACCAGGACTGTTGAACTATGCATGCCACTTGCCCTCCCACCACAATTCTTTCTCTATTTAAACCTAAAGCTCATGTCTATTCCCAGAAGATGGGTGGGGTCACTGAGCCATTTTTCCTGGTCCACTGATTAAGTTCCCTTTCTGTTTTTCACTACTGCCTGGCTCTGCAGTGTGCCATCTCCTGGTGGCAAAGCCTTTCTTCTGTGGCTACTGCAATGTGGGCATTTTTCCTAAGCTCCAGTTACAAAACCAATCCTCATATTTCTTTCCTGTAATCTATTCACCAGGGAGAAAGGCTGGTAGCAGAATCTCAGTTTACTCGGTAGCTAAATACTCAAGAAAACAGTAGAAAAAAGGCTATCTGGGTTTGTCTCTTTATGGCACAGTTCTCAGATGTGCCTTGCTCCTAGACACTGGTCCATGCCGCTCCCAGGCCAGCAGATGGTAGGATAGCTGGCACAAACAGCAATGAACAGTAGGCCAGAAAGGTGTACTATAATGAAAGAGAAGCCAGAGGTCTTCACAGGGCACAATGGGTAAGCAGTACACCCAGAACAACCCAGAGCCTTACACACTGTGGAGAAGACGTCCAGGTTTGCTCGTTTGCATGTTTTGTAGTAATCAAAATATTTAGGGAACTGCATTTCTCAGCAATAGTAACTGAAATACTTCAATAAAAACATTCCTCTTCCTGTTCAGATAATATTTTTACATATAAAATTTGAACATTAATGTGTAAGAAAATAATTACAATTATAAAAAGCACACAAACACAGATTGATATACATCAGAAGAAATACTTTTTTATTAATAATGACCATATTCTATCCTATACATCTCTGGAATGTGCAGAATGCCTAACTATTTCCAGCCTCATCTTATTATCTAATTTGATGCCTTGTCCAATGTAAGCACTAAAAGGATATCTGTAGGGAAACTAGGTAGACAAAAAGATATGTTACAAAATGGATTGAAAATGCTGCAATACATACCAGGGTTGGCTTTAGTTTATATATATTTTAATGGATGGTAGATCTCATTTTTATTGCATACATATTATACACATGGATTTATTTGTAAAATATTAAAAGTATTACAAAACTATTAGTAAAACCTTTGCTATTTCAACTATTTTCACTTTCCATATCTCCTAGAAAACCACTTCAGAACTGAAATGTCAGTCACAAATCTGTATATTGCCGCCTAAAGTATTAGTAACCTTTTAGTTACCACTGACAATAGAAATATTAAAATACATTGATGAAACTATGCATGGTTCTATATACTAAGAACCTATTAAGTTGTAAGTAGTCAATAATTTCACTGATGTAGGGTTTTTAATTACATACGCAAAGTTTTCATTACATGGATGATACACACAAATGCAACATGAATCCCAATTACTTCAAACTTGTAGAAATAAAATAAAACATCAAGGTGTTTGTAAGGGCGGTTCAGTCAATGATACCCTCCACTCACCCAACAGAAAATAAAACTAGAGTTTTAATGTTGTTGTGAATAGTAATTGAACCAAAGAAGCTGTTCAAAAACATGAAAACTTTGATTATATTGGTAAGCAGCAATTAAATTAGAAACAATTCTTTAAAGAATGAAATAATATATTAGTTTAATAAATCAGCTCCACTTAACTTGTTATCTTAAATGTTTATAATTTCAAATCAAACATATTACCTTTTTCTCATAGGTGTGTTTTAAATGGTTCCTCTCCATGTGAAACTTATTTTCTTGATCCTGTGAATGATAAATGTTTATTTCAGTATGTTTAATATTTCCTTTAAAGTCAATTAGTGACTCAATAAAAGCAATGGAAGCATTTGATGTCAAACTTTACTTCAGGGAGCTGCCTGACATTTATCACTGAGAGCCCTAAGCACTAACTCTCTAAGTCAGAAAACGGACATCAGCAACTACATTACAAGACATAAATCCTCAGCGGTATGAAGATGCTGCTGTCCTTAAGGACTAGGGTCACTGTGACCTTTAAGATAAGATCAGGAATGAGCAACTATGTCAAGATGGCAGTGACAATTATGAAGTTACTTGATATCCTCATTCTTGATGCTCTTTGAGAGACAATTAACACTATGAGGAAAAGAGAAACAGGGAAGGGAAGACAATGGAGTTTGAGAACTTAAAAGGGAGAATTTTTCTAAAATAATAGACTTACATGGAAGATTTGATAGTCTACTACACTAATAAGATGTAGAAAGTGCAAGTAATATATACACATTTATATAATTTAATATATCCTAGATTCACACCAGTGATTATGTACATTATTGACAACAGCATACAAAGTAATAAACATTATAACTTAATTTTTTAAAATATTTGACATAGGGACTAGAGAGATGGCTTAGCAGTGATAAGCACTAGCTACTCTTCCAGAAGACCCAGTTGAATTCCCAGCACCTATATGGCAGCTCACAACTGTCTATAACTCCAGTTCCAGGGGATCCAACACCCTCACACAGACACACATACAGGTAAAACACCAATGCACACAAAATAAATCAATAAATCTTTTAAAATATTAACATATCAAAATATTAACTTATATTTAAAACATTCTGTATCATTTAATATATATTTAATACATTATGTTTAATACATTTCGATAATTTTATTTTAAATTGCCATACAACATATTAGCTATCATAACATTTTACGCAGTTTTTAGTAGACTGTGCTTCCCCCTCCTATTCCCATTCCTCTGCTACTCATCGTCCCCGCTGTTGGCGCGCCCGATATCTTTTCCTCTTCCATGCCCATGTGCCCTTCTCCCAACCCCATCTACCTCTACCATACCTTGATATCCTTCCTTGTTTTTTGTTTTGTTTTGTTTTTTAGGTTTTACCCACATTCCTGCACATACAGATGTACACATAATGGGCTAAGAACTACATTCATATCTGAGAAAACATCCAGGATTTATATTTATACACTTGATTCACCCTGCTTGGTATGAGAATTTCCAAACTCATTTATTTTTCTAAAACTTTCAAGATCTCATTCTTAAATCATTCAAGATTTTATTTCTAAACTAACCACAAAAAAGAAAAGAGATCTTTCAAATCAATTGTCTTTTATTCTCTATACATTAGCATCTTCATCTGTGAGGTAAAATGCCAGAAATACAATCAGAAATGGCTACGTCCACAGGACTTTTTCTGTTACTTTTTAAATTGACTCTCATTTCTGAACGCGGAACAAGAGAATAAAGGGACTGTAGCACGGATCTGGCTAACGCAGACTCACGTTTGCTTCCTGTTTCCTCTGAAGCTCTGACTCCTGGACCTGCTGTTTCAATTGACAGATGTTCTGTTCTAACTCTTCAATCACACCAGATGTCTGTGAGGGTTGCAGAACAGAGAGCAGAGCATTGACTTTTTGTACCATTCCACACTTCTGGTTGACATAAAGCCTATCATTTTACCCCTGAAAGTTCAGTCAGAATTTAAATTATCTATTCATCTGAATAAAAAATATTTTAAATATAATAATAAACTTAAATCTACTTTAAGTATATTGCAAGAGGGACAGTGAGCTAAGGAGAATCTGGAATACCATTTGAAGCCAAAAATTAATATTTTGAAGTAAAAATGTAAATTAAAATCTGCATAGTATCTATCTAATGCTATAAAAATAGAACGGTGAATTAAAATTTTATAGAAATTTTTAGAAACTTATAAGAATAGAATAGAACAAACATTTCAAAGCAACCACATGTACATGCACAGTAGCCATCAGGAAGGTTTTCTTGGAATGCCTTCCTTCAGACCTCAGTGCTCAGGGCGGTGTCGAGCAGAACCGGCTAGTAGGTGCCTTGGGAGCTAGGAGACTCTAGCGTTTCTAGTGTTCTAAACAGCAGCAAATGTTCTGAAGTCTTATGATCTCAAGAAGCAAATGTAGACGGGGCTGGTTTCAACTGGACATGACTGGCTGCTCCACGGTAGCTCACAGCCGAACACTGTAAACGGGGCCATGCACAGGTACAATACCTTAGAAGTGGAAAGCGCGTGCTCTTGTTTTAGGAGAGTTATGTCGGAATCGTATTTGGTTTTTAATAATTTCACATTTTGCTCATAGTCATTTGCAAGGTGTTCTTTTTCTTTATGTAGTATATCACGCCTAAAACAGTAGGATAAAAAAAAAAAAAAAAAAGTTATTTTTGGAACCAATCCCTAAAATGGATATCTTACTCAACTAACCTCAAGGATATTATCTTTCAAAATATTAAGTAAGTGTCTATATTTTCATCAGCTGGTCTCAAACGTTGTCCTAATTTACTTTTAGAAATCTGTAAACAACCGTGTACAGGTAGAACACCGTAGGGCTACTGGACAAAGTCTGTGCACTCTGCAAGGCCATGTGTAGTCAGTCAGGCCTGGGGCCCCACAGACAGCTGACTCAGCATTACCTTGTCTTTAGTTCCTGTAATTCACCACAGGTCTTCTGGTAGCATCTCTCAAGCTCCAGCTTTTCTTGAATCAATTTCTGCCTCTGTAAATTGCTGTTCTCTGCTTCCCCTGTCAGCTGCTGGACACGGCCCTCCAGTTCTTTGATCATGTGGTTCTGAAAGAACAAGTCTTAGGAAGTTACTAGCATTTCACTCCTGGGAGCCAGTAAGTGCCCTGAAGAAACACATTGTCTATGAGAATAATAAGAACAAATATGTCATAATCAATATTAGCAAAAAAAGATATCTCTAAACCAAATCCTCTAAAAATCACCCTTGTACCATAAAATGACCAGCATGTTTATACATATCCAGCCATTCACTCATTCATGAAATGTTTACGGAGTCTGACATTTCTTATGGGAGCAAAGAAGACAGACAAGGCCACTCCTCAGGCAGATGGCAAGTCCTCTGTGCCCCACTTTATAGCTTAGATTTGTCCTTTTCTCTCACAGTTTAATAATGATATTTCAAAATCAAATCCATAAACCTATGTATTAATGCCAGAAATACCAGGTAACATATTCATCATTAGCAAACTTAAGGGAATATTTAATCCCATAAATTCTTATTCCTTTCATCTGTAATGATTTTCTATTTCATTTAAAGCAGTTGTCTATTTTTCTAAAGTATTCAAAAGTAACATTCAAATAAATTGCCTCTTTATTATTTAGTATTTAAGTTATTCTGAATTCATCACTTTGTCAAGGCTGCATTTAAAGCCCATAAAAGGTGTTTATGAGTTTCCAGATGCTTCATTCAAAACTGCTATACCAGCATTAGCTGAGAGACAACTAGTTTCCATTTTAACGACTACACTTCTAATAAATACAAGGAGAAAAATGTAGTGTGTCATTTCATTTTCTAACGTTTTTCTCCAACAAAGAGTTAAGGTAAAATTTAAACATTACTGTTAAAAACCAACCCCTTTCTTCATTTCACCTTTTCTTTGTTATAAAACTGAATAGACAGGCAAGTCAAATTTTGGTGCAACAACTTCCAAATCTGTGGATAAAAATCACTCTTTCTGCCTAAAAACAGCACATGGGTGGCCGCGGACATGTAGCTTCTTTCGGACCACTGCATCCCCTCTGCCTTTTTGCTGAGCTGAGCAGCCCCTTTAAGAAAATGGCCTCCATTTCTAACATTCTCTAAACTACCCTGGCTTCCTACACAGTAACTGTGACACAAAATCAAGAAGGCCTCTTTTGGTCTCGGAGGGGATCTGCAGTACTTTGTTTTGTGAACCAATGAAGAAGAGAAATAGGTAGGAAACACAGATCCTCAACTACAGCTTAGTGACATAGAAAGGCTCACTCTCCCTAACCTAAAGCAACACCTGAAAACACAGAAATAAGTCTGAAAGAATAGCAGGAAGGTGTTAGGGGTTGCACAAAGCTGACTGGATGTAAGGAAGATGAATGAAGAACCAAAAAAGATGAGGTAGCATTTTCTAACTTGTCCCCTATCCCTTTTTACCCTAGAGGTATTTCTTTCCTTCCTTTCTTCCTTCCTTCCTTCCTTTCTTCCTTCCTTCCTTCCTTCCTTCCTTCCTTCCTTCCTTCCTTCCTTCTTTTCTTAATGTGGAAAATATTGAGGGAAGGGATTAAGGAAAGGGAATAAAGAAGAAAAACAGAAGGGGGAGGAGAGGCAGGAGAGACAGAGATATGTCTGTCTCCTCAGAGAAATGGCAGAAAGAGAGAGCCTAAAGGTATTTTCTAATCTTGGAAGAAGAGGAGGCCTGGATAAGAAAACTCAGAGCAGTGGGTGGCCATGGCAGCTGAGATTTAAAATAGCAAAACATCTGAGAAAAACCCTGCACAAAGTGAGAGTTGGGTCTCTGTGTCTCCTAGTTAGAGAAAGGGGACATGAATTTCAAAGTCATGACAGATTACCCAGATTAAAAGAAATAAAGGAGTGGTTAGAAAATAACCTAATTAGCAAAGCCATAAAACAAGACCAAGGAGGCAAATTGCTATTGATGAACCTACAGACTTTGGTTAAGGAGAAAGGGACTCTGTCAGCCAGAAAATGCCCTCTTTCTAAAATATTAGTATTGACTATAGTGAAGAAGAGAGAAAATGTTCAGATGAAAGTACACAGTACTTTTTTTTTTTTTTTAATAAGAGAAAGAAAAAAGATGAGGGGGAAAGCTACCCACTGTTTGAATGAACAACAACGACAAAAAAAAAAAAAAAAAAAAAAAAAAACCAGAACACTTAGGACTGAAGATAGTATTTGTTTAAAAATAGAAAATTTTATCTATGAGACTCCTACTAGAAATTTACTGCCAACGCCAAAAGATATAAATTATAATGAATGGCCATAAAACAAAACAAGACTTAACAAAGAGCTAAAATGTTGAAAGCGTAATTCAACAGAGGAGCTAATTCTCCCTGACAGTATTGCCTTCCATCCTGGGCCAGGTCTTGAACTCTGCCTGGCTTAGTTATTAAATCAAGAGCTGCTCACAAGCTCTGGGTAGCACTGATGAATTCTGAATTCAGTCCTGCTCTTTCCATGATTCCTGCACTTATTATAACCTAGAACAAAGTCTGAATGTGCATTTTAAAATGCAGCTCTCAGAATGCTTCAAAGTTCCAAAACCAGAATGGAATCTTCCTGACAATGACCTTCTAAATCAAAAGTGCTCTTTTCTTTCCAAATAGATAAATATAAAAATTCTACTGTGAAACAGAGTTACCATTTATATTATTTAACTAATAAACTATACCAACAGGAGCAGAGCTGGCTGTCCAACAATGTAAAACATTTCTTAGTGTTACTAAACCTTACACATGAAAGTCTGAAATATTAAACTTGGTTAGGTATATTTTGTCACATAGAGAGACAGAGAGACAGAGAGAGAATATATAAAGAAAACCCCAATATTTGATTTGGATACAAAACATTTCAAATCAAGGAAAAAAGATAACTGAATTTTAAAAATGGATCAAAGAGATAAATAAGCAACTTTAAATATTAGGAAGTAACCATAGGACTACAAATTAAAATGTGACATTTTCAAAGTAGAAGGAATGTAAAGTGTGCTAACTCTGAGTGCTCAGGAGGAAGGGTTGACTCCTAAGCCCCATGGGGAAGTACAAGTTATCACGACTTGAAAACACGAATCACAAAGGAAGTGGATTCTTCAATACATGCACTCTAAAGGCGGGTTTCAAGCCATGATCTCAGCCAATATGAAATCAATTTGCAAATCATAACTGGACATTTTTAATGAGATAAAATTAAGTAAAATCAGGAAATTATGTCAGCATGAATGGCAAACAGTAAAAGTCACACTCTTGCTAGTAAGTATATGGTTTTTTGTATGCACTTATGTATGTTTTGTACAAAATTTGTAAATTTAGTCCTTGGAAGAATTCTCATTAAAAAAAAAAAAATTTCATGAACCTATGTCTTAGAGCAGAAATTCTCAAACTTCAACAAACTTTTGAAACCCTTTGGTTCTTGGTAGGTCAGCAAGATCAAATATATATTTAAATAACATGAAGACATTGATCTTTGTCTATGCAGTTTCTGGAGGTAACATTATATGAAATAATAGGACGAAGCAAAAGTGAATAAAAACCCAGTCACCTTCTATTAAGCCAGAGGTAAAAATTTACAAAAATGAAAAGCAATGGCATATGACATTTAATTTCTTTTCTTTTGTAAAATTTAGCTTGTCTATATAACTTTATAATATATGACATATATAACATAAACATATTTATATTTAGTACTTAGAATACAAGTTATTAAAACACTTATGTTCACATGCAATGGTTTTATTGTTTTATTTTAAATGAATTATTGATTAAAGTTTTGTTAAAATATGGTAAAAACCCAAGTATGACAGCAAACATCCAGGATACAGAGGCAGTAGATTTTCAAGTTTGATGCCATGCTTGACTATGTTGAAATCTTCTCTCAAAAAGTCCCAAACAAGTAACAAAACCCAGCAGCACAAACACGGAAAACAACATGTATCAGTCATCCCCTTATGATGACAAAAGGTACCAAATTTACCCCTTTGTAAGCTAGTTTCTGTAACAAATAGAAGCACTGTCTTTCTCTTTTTCAGATCCAATTATTTACTTTTTAGTATTCTCAGTCTTAAAAATAATTTTTTACCTACTATTCTGTGCTGCACCTCACCTCCAAGAGATACTGAAGTAATGCGGCTTTGTTTCTTTGTTTGGGATAGTGCTGGAAATTGGACCCAAGGCCTTGCACATTCTAGACTAGATTATTTACTATTAAGCTCCATTAACAGATGTAAGTGTCTTTTAATGGAAACAAAATATTTTCATGTTTAGTATGAATTTAGTGTGAATCACTCCGGGTTACAGAGGCTCCTGAGTCCAAAGACAGTTTGATGGGAGATGTTAACAACAGTTGGCCTCACAAAATGGTTATATGACAACACGGGCACAGATCCACACAAGAACACCAGGTGACCACACAACTGTAACCAGAAGTCAAAGAATGTCAAAGACTGCCTGCCCCCACAGGAGCCAAAAGAGGCATCTTCAAAGACAGCAGGTTCTGCTGACACTCTGATTTGCCACTTGGCTGGGAACTGTTAAAGCAATCTATCTGTCACCTAAACCAATCATTATGCAGTGCTAAGTAACTAATACACCTATCATATTGCAAGGGTTATGTCTGTGTGCTAATGACAATACGCAGCATCAGATTGACAATAGAAGCCTGGGCAGTCACATACAGTTTTACCAACATTAGTTTTGTTTCTTTCTGGATTTTTTCTGGTCTGTCCTAGAACTTGCTCTGTAGACCAGACTGGCCTTGAACTCACAGAGATCTTCCTGTCTCTGTCCCCCAAGTGTTGGGATTAAAGGCATGTACCACCACCGCATGGACAACATTAGTTTTATTACTTTTCTTATTTTTTTTTCCTGTCTCTTCTACATGTTCAATAACAAGTATGCATAGGTGTATTCCTTGTTTTTCTTTAACTCCCAAATATGAGAGACAAGTGAAGACATTTTTATTTACTTTTATGTGTGTGTGTTTTTTACTAAGCAGAATGTATAAGTATATTATTGTGGCAAAATATTGATCACTGCCTTTCTTGATAGAAGCATTATTAACAGGACATATATGTATGTATGTGTGTATTATATATAACTTTTTATTTAGCTATAGAGAAAGTTAAATTATATTTGTAGAAAAATGATTCTAAGTTGGAATCTTATGAAACAAAATAAATCAGACTCAGAAAGACAGATGCACCATGATTTTTTCTCATGTGCAGATTCTAGATTTTAGTGTGTGAATGTGCCAATGAGTGCATGTGTCCATGTGTGTGCATTTGCATGTGTGTATGTACATGCTGCAGTTAGAAACAGCGGGAAAGAAAAGCTCTTGAGGGTGGAAAGAAAGAAGAGGAATGTAGTGAGATGTTCACTTTGTCCTTACCTGTGGCACTGACCACACCCACTGGGGTGGAGACAGGGGCATATGTTACTTGGGGGAACTAGGTCTGAGGAGGGGCCTGGGAGCCATCTCTTGTTTGCAGCACGGGGACAGGAGAGCATCCGGAGGCATCTTTGGGACCAGGAACCTGCTGGTGTTCATCTGTCTATGTGGTAAGTTATTTCTCCCTGAATAAACACCTATTCAGCCTATTTGTTTCTCCTGATCCTTATTAAACTGCAATAGAGGAAGACAGAACACACGTGTGATGAGGCAACGGGGGCTTTGGGAGAAGAAGGAAGGTGACAGCAAGAGGGAGACAGGGGATGCAGGAGAGGAGTGGGAAGGGGGACAAATAAGAACAAAATCTTCATGAAATGCCATAGTGAAATCCATTATCCATATGCTAGTTTAAACAATGAACGGAATAATGGCAACAGAGAAGCAGCTTTCCTTCAAATTGTGGGTCTACATACCCTTTGAACTGAGTATAACTGGTTTAAGAACTATGCCACCATTACAACACTTCATAAGTTCTAGTCAATGTACAGCAGTGAAGTAAAATGATATTACATATGTGTAAAGTGTTAAGATCTGTAACAAACAATTATAGCAAAAGTGTATCTTCTTAAATTAGTCATTTATTTAGTGTGTCTGGTGTCTTGTCTGCATGTATGACTATGCACCACATGTCTGCAGTGTCTGTGGAAGTATCTGACTATCTGAAACTGGAGTTAGATAGTTGTGAGCGGTGGTATAGCTGCTGCTAACTTACACAGGTTCTCTGTATGAGCAACAATTGCTCTTAACCACTGACCCACCCCTCCAGCCCCGCAAAGTATGTAATTTTTAACAATACCATCAAAAATACCATAACTGATATTCTAAAGAAAAGATATTCTCCAAACCCTGTTTCTTTATGACTATGGAGAGCTGATTCTAAATGGAGCCATCAAAAGAAAGGGTTCAGGTAGGACCATTCTGCTCAACAAGGAAGAAAGACCTGCACATTGAACATCAAGAGTAACTAAGCTACAGTAACAATGTCAGCGAAACCAGAGAAACTAGCTAGCCATAAACAATGGAGACCTTCATTGGAGGGAAGTTGCATACACAACAGCCAAGACAGATTGAGAGACAGGAAGAATGACTCAAAAGTGAAACTGGAAAAACAAAGGAAGTCATCCACATGAAAGCAATGGCATTAGATCCCAATCTTTCACTAGTCACAAAAAAAGGAACAACCAGAGAGATTAAAGACTCATGTAAAAGCAAAACGTTAAAACTTTTAGTAAAGCATATAGGCGAGTTATCTTGCACTCTCAGCAGAGAGATTCCTTTAACAAGATGCAAAAAGCAGGACTTGGACGGCAACTCACTGGTGAGGCCAGTACTGAAGAGTAGCCTAAGTACACAGGAAGACCTGAGTAGACCAAGCTGTTTCAACAAAGGAAATGGAGGGGAAGGACAATGGGAAAGGGGGAGAATGGGAACAGAAGAGGAAGGGGAAAGGAAGGTAACGGAAGGGTAAGAGTGGGGGAGGAAGATGGGAAGAGAAGGGAAAAGGTACAGGAAACAGGAAAGAGGGAAAGCAAGGCAAAGGGGAGGGAAGAGGGAAAATGCAAAGAGATAAAGAGAGGAAAAAAGAGTAGGTCTGCAGGCATGAAAATAGGAGGGAGAGAAAAGACAGCAGTTATAAAGCTGGGTAAGTCTGAGGAAGTTGGGGCTTCTTTCACTGAAAGATCACCTCTCACTCTAGAGCCTGTTGGCTGATTGTCTTAATAGAGGACACTCTCTCTCTCCCAAGCTATATTCCTCTTGGGATTGCTGAGGCCTGCATCTCCCGTGTGGGAAGCTGCCAGTGGGCAGGAGTCTCTACCCTGAGGCTCGTGATTCCCTCACCACTTGCACAAGCTCTACCTTAGTGTGTTTTCTGTTCCTGAGATAAAACACCTGGACCAAAAGCAACCTGGGAGTGAAAGGGTTTATTTTGCTTCTACTTCTATACCACAGTCCATCATCTAAGGAAGTCGGGGCAGTAATTCAAGACCCGAACCTGGAGCCAGGAACTGATGCAGAGGCCATGGAGGGATGCTGCTGACTGGCTTGCTCTTCATGGCTTGCTCAGACTGCTTTCTTTATAACCTCAGACCATCAGCCCAGGGACAGCACCACACACAAGGAACTGGGCTCAGTAAAAATAATGAGAAGAACCATGAGTTACTGGTGGGTATGTGTAAGGATGTGAATGTGTGTATATAAATGTGTATTAATCAGGCTCCATAACCGTGTGTTTGTCCATTTCCATGTCTATTTTCATAGAACCATTCAGCCATGAGGATTCCTTCTGTGGGCCTAACTTGGTAATGTACTGAATTAAAGTCAGTGACAACAGGAAAAAAAAAAGAGAGAGAAAAAGAAAGAAAACACACTACAGGCCTGCCCATAGGCCAATCTGATGGGAGCATTTTCTAAATTGACATTCCTTCTTCCAAAGGTACTCTAGCTTTCGTCAAATTGACACAAAAGGAGGCAGCACAAGCTCTTGTTGACCAATAAAAGAACTTGATCTCCTGCTTTCTAGCAGGATAACATATCAGAATAACAAATCACAGGGACATGAATTCTCAGTCCAAAATAACCGAGACCTGGGGAAACTATATTGAAAGAATGTCAACAAATTTACTTAAAAAAACAACACAACTGTCCATGATTGCTTTCTGTTAGTGTGATAAACACCATGACTAGAGCAACACAGGGAAAAGGGGTTATTTCCGTTTACACTTCCAGGTAAATTCAGGACAGGAACACAAACAGGAAGTAAAGCAAAAACTGAGGAATGCTAGTTACTGGCTCACTCACCAGCTTGTGCTTAACCATTCTTACATGTATCAAAACTACCCACCTAGGGTCAGTGCCACCCTTAATCGACTGGGCCCTCCCACATCAATCATCAATCAAAACAATTTCTTACTGACATAGGCACAGGACCATCTGATCTAAACAATCTTCAGTTGAGGTTTCTTCCATCCAGGTGACTCTAGGTTGTGCCAAGTTGACAGTATAAACTAACTAGGACAGCAATATATATCATGTTATCATTTATAATATATAGTACATTATACTCTAAATATAACTAGACTAGATAGATCTAACCTAATAAATATACTCCCTATGGTATTAACAAACGACACAAGAAGAAATTGGCTAGGAGAGCTTTTTTAGAGTCAAATTAAAATACTGGACACAAAAAAAAATAGTTGAAATAAGAAATGTAACAGATGCAAAAAACAAGAACAAATCTATTAAAGAATGAATTGACGAAGGCAGAAGCAATGAAGCTTTCACAGATAGAAATAAAGAACAGTGAGAAACTGCAATAATAGAAAACACAAAATAACACCAAAGAATGAATAGCTCTTTAAAAAAATAATTTCTATGAATACATTTCTCTTAACAAAAGAATGAGAGAAATATTTAAAGAGCTCAAAATAATGACAAATGCCATTTCTAAAAGCACTATAGTGACATTTAGCATGTGTACACCCCAGGGATCTGGATCTGCTAGTGTTTAAAACTACTTACTCATTTAGAAAGCACTAGGGGCCACATCTTTCTTCTAACATGTGCCTTTATAGGCGTGGTCCCACTGTTTTCTGGCATTGAACATTGAGTTAAAAAGTCTAAAGGCATTGATATTCTTTTCCTTATAAGCAACTCAGGTTTTCCCTGCCTTCTTTGGGAGCTGGGGCAGTGGTGCTTTCCAGCCTGCTACCCCAAGAATTCAAAGGGTTTAGGGACTCTGGGATCTCTGTCTGCCACCCTTAGCAAACTGTTGCAAGTTCTGAGACTGTTTCCCCTCCCCAGAAGATAAGCCTGTGTTCTCCAAGGAGTTACAAGTCAGACAAGCCTGTGCTCCACAACTGGGAGAGACCATCCAGATCTGCTGTCTGCTCTTGCTTAGTCTCTCAGTTTAAAAAGTTGCATCTTAACCACATGCAAATGGCAGAAGCATTAAGATCAACATCTTGTGCCCTCACCCTTGCCACTTCTTACAGACCTAGCAAACTTGATATTGCAGACCCTGAGCTGCCTGATGCCTCCACAGGTGGTGTGGAACAACTCAGCTATGCTTCCCAAGACCTGGGCCTTCTTTTGAACCTGTCAGATCACTTTAAACTTCTTCATTGCCTTTCCAACACTGTTAAGATTTGAACCTCAACCGTTTCACACAGGGTCATGTTTTGAAAGCGTGGGCCCAGGTAGCTGTGCTGCTTCAGCAGACTTGAAGCCTTTAGGAGGTGGAACCTATCTAATAGGAGTAAGCCTTTGAAGGTTAATTCCTGTATCCCAGGTCTATCAGTAATTTCTTTGCTAGAAGCTTGCCTCTGCCACATTTTCCCATTGCCATGAACTGTGCAGGCCTTCCCTGTCATCACAGACTCACACCCTCTGAAACAGTAAGGCAAAAACTAACCTTTGTTTATTTGCACCATTTCTTTAAGGTGCAAACTCCAAAAAGTTCTATTTACCTCTTGTGGGTTTTGTCCATCATTATTTCTGACTTTTTTATCTCCTTTTTGTCATTTTTTTTACAAGGAATGGAGGCCAAAAATCCCATCTTTGGCAAATATTACTTTCTTAAACTAAGTCTTTCTTTTCACTTGTACAACTCTATAATTCTTACATGCTGCATTGTCAATCTAAATATTAAAAGCTTATTATGCAACTTCATTTATATATAATTGATTATTGCCAACAACTATTATCTTCCTCCCACAGAAATGAAAAGCTTAACATTCAAGGAGTTAATAAGACACCAAACTGTAAAGGATTTGAGATTTCTGCAAGTGACATATGTATGTGTTGTCTCAGTCAAGATGTTCTAAGAAAATATGTCAGAGCAGTGGCACTTTAATTTCCTTCAACTCTAAATAGCATCAAAAAAACTCATATCTTCAGTTTAAAAGATCTTTAAAAAGAAAATAATTGTGTCTGAACTAAAAGTTAGCGAGAAAAAAGATCTGCAACCACTTCTAGGAGATTAAGACACAGAGGTAGTAGCATCGAATAATCCAGAGTCCGCCCTCTTAGTGAATGTCTAGGGGCTGTCTGCGCTCACTGTATCAAATAAGTAAGTAATGCTTTTTCTTAAATCCAGTGACAGATTTATATAAAATGTGTGTCAGTGAAGGACAAGGACATGGAACATAAGACAGATGCAACAGTGGGACAAACAGAAGCACTTACTGTGGACTGTGTCTGCACCATGTAGTCACCCTCCATTTTATTCAGGCGCACGTTTGTGTCCTCCAGCAGTTCCTGAATAGTCTCAGTGTGTCGCTTTTGAAGCTCAAATTTTTCCTTTTCCATTTCCGCTACAGCATTGTGAAGCTGCACAATGAAGTCAAGAGCCTTTCACTACCATGGACTATGCTATTTTGAAATTCAAACACTGTTTTTCAATACTCCTATTTATATCTAGAAAGTGATCTAAACAAGAATCTAAAACTCACACGTAAAAATACCATACAGAGAGCACACAATTTTTTCCTGTTTTCCAGAACAAAAAATTTCAACTGATGGGCAAATACTAAAGGAATTTTCTGTCTTGGGTAGAAAGTAAGTACATCTGATTGATGATACATTTTTCAATTAAACAATATTATTAGGAGCCTGAAAAATATATAAACAGAAATAGTAATAGTTTTATTGTTGGTCATTGTGAATAACAACTGTATTATTTATTTCATTTGTACAATACAAATGTGAAAATGCTTCCTGACCTACGCAAATTCCCAATAGAACACTCACTTGGCATTCCATAATCAATACAAACAACAAATACAAGATCATGTTTATGAGTGCAATATGCAGCAAAACTGATAACTAAGAGTTATATATCATAAGTGTCACATATGAAAAGTTTCTACACCCTGATAACCCCATGTAGCAATCCAAATCAGACCAAATCAAACCAACAGAAAAAGGCCAAGTTTAATGCATACAGTGGTCCCAGATGGCCTTTCAGCCCCCCCTATCCCCGGAGAGGAGATGGGAAAGACAGAGCCGAAAAACCACGAGTCTTTTGGGGGGGGGCAGTTTAAATACCCTGTGGGAGTGGTCTTGAGCATCTCTGGGGGAGGGGCCATCAGGCCATCATTTAGCAGGCTTTCTGAGATGCAGCAGGGTTTGGAGGGAGATGGGGAGGGGGGCTTAGGTGGAATTTCCCATAACACCCCAGACTCTTTGGGTAAATGGATGCCAGGGGCTGTGGCGAAGCTTCCACCTTAACAATATACAAAGGTCTTAAGCGATATTTTTATGCTAAATGGATGAAGATTTAACAAAATCACTGTGGACCGAGGTAAAGCGGCAAAGCCCAAAGTGGAGGCCCAGACAGGATTCAGTAGTGATCGATCACCAGGGCGGAGGCTGAAAGCACTCTCAGCTTTGATGGAGTTTATACTCCCTGGATCCAATGGCACTATGAGATGGGGATAGAGGGGTTCAGAGGAGATAACAGATGCTTTTGACTCACTATCCGTGAACAGGGAGAAAAGCAAGGGGCTAAGGAAGGCAGCGCGAGCTCCCACCTGACAGGGGAGACCCTGAAACTGAGCGAAGAGTGGGCGAGGAGCACAGTGCCCGCCTAGCAAGAGTCCCAAGAGTCCCATCCCAGCTTCAAGCTCAGCAAGAAGAGTGAGGGTCACTCAGAAAGAGACACCAGAAGTCCCTTGGATTTCGGAAAGTGACAACTGTAAGCCCTCCTTCAAATTTGACTGTCGACTCTGTATTTTGGCAGAAGTCTTTATTTTCAGTCCAGGGCTACAGGTAGTTCTCAAAAGTGACCCAAGATGATCACTAAGCCCCAGTACCAACACCTCAGGCTTCCCCGGTGCGTGTAAGCAAGGACAATCCACTAGGGATTTTACTCATCAAAACAAGTTTGTACTATAACTTCAATCTGGGTTATATAACGGTGCCTGGCATTTTAAGAGAAAAATGACCCAAACCCCAAATTGAAACCATTATTTCTGTAATCATTTTGCTTAACACCTACTGGCTCTGACTAAAAAAAAAAATATGCAAAATATTGATTAATAAAAATAAGTTAAAAAGATACAGCTTTAAAACAAAAACTACTTATAGACCATAGGCTTTGAGAAGAAAATATACCAAACCATGAGCGCTGGCTATGTCTAGTTAATCTTGAAGTTTTCATCATTCTCCACACGCTGAGCATGTCCCTTTAAGGACACCCCCACAGTTCACATGGCTGACCTCAGAGCTTACCTTTTTTTCCCAGTCATTATTCAGAGATTCTGTGCTTTGTTCACACATCTTCTTCAGCTCTGTTATCTGGTTTTCTTTAGTTTCTCTGATAACTTGACAGTCACGTATAAGGATCTGAACTGTCAAAAATGATGAGAATATACTTAAACCGGTTCTAGGAACCACATTAGAATTTTATGATTTCTAAATGTAATGATATATTTAATAGACAATTTTTCATTAAGTCTTACTTTTCTAAAACACCTCTTATTGCTTGCTCTTTGGCCATTTCTATGACCATAGGTAAGTGTGGTTAATTAGTCTTTATTCTCTCCCTGGAACATTTAAACAGCATGCTAACCTCAGGCATTTCTCTTCTAATGTGGCCTCTGTCACTTTTAAGAGCCCACTCAATGGTGCAGATCCCACAATGAGTGCCAGGCTGAGGATCATGCTAAAGTTCTCCTACTCTAAAGCATATGGGCCAAGGCTCTGACAGGGAAAATGGCTCTTGATGCTTCTGCTGCTTTCTGGATCCATCTCTTGCCTCCTCCACATTTTAAAACTGCACTGTGAACACACCAACCTCTGTCTGTAGGCTCCTGAGGAAATGTACTTAATTCTCTGGCTAATTCTCACAGGTAACTGCCTTGCTAACCTGTTAGGAATATTACTATCTACTCTACCACATCAGGTTTGGGAAGAAACCCAAAGAACTTGGCACTATCCTAGACCAAAGTCTCCCTTTGTCTTTCATTCTTACCCACTGACTGTATCTCTTCCTTTACCAAACCATAATTCTTCAGGCCCATTCTCACTAATACCAAGGCTGAACTCAAATATGCTGAGCCCATATCAAAGTATGAGTTAAATTCCACAAGTGGACACAGAAAGACAGAGACACAAGTCTGTGGGCTACAGATGTACTCAGTGGTCAAACAACTGCCCAGTGTACACACACACACACACACACACACACACACACTATCCACCCCCCCATATACCTCACCAATATGAGGAACTCCTCTCTTGAATGAATTAAACATGTCCAACTTTAAAAAATCAAACCAAAGTCATTTCCTCTAAAACATGACATTTATCTTGTGTATACCTGAACATTTTGATATTTTTGATATTTTGGTTCATAGTGTAGCCAATTTAATACTAAATTGCTTGTTTTCTTTTTCCTTCTTGATGAATGTGTAAATGGGAAATAAATTTTAAGATTTTTCTGTCAGTCCCAGTTGCCACTGCACCCCCAATTCTCTCTCTAAAAACACACACATTTTACCTAGCCACATGAAAGTTCATATAAATCTATTGATGCATGCTCACAAAATCTCAGAAATTAAAATTTAAAACATTTAAATCATTAAAATAAATTCAAAATGTTATTAGAAGATTCACATCATACACCATCACCTTTCTTTTCAAGCTTTATTATAGTATCCTCAGTTTCAGCTTGTTTTTTTCTATATAAGATTTTCAAATCTTCTAGTTCATTATTCTTTCTTTCTAAAATCTGCAAAAAAGAATGTACAGTACCTTAATTTCCAGAATAAAGTATAGGGTATATAATTACAAATGAGCAAAGTATTTTTCCAGTCTATCAATCTCATAAATGCTTTCACCTAAATAGAAAAATTACTTTATATACACTGATAAAAATATGAACACACTAGAATAAATTATTTTAAAATCTTTTGTTTAGAATTTCCTCATATAATTTTTAAAAGACTATGAACAATGAACTACATGAATTCCTAAAACATGCTTTGGAAATTCAGTTGTCATAAGGGGGCAGGAAGAAGTCATCAGAAACGGGCTCTATTGGTGGTACACCCCATTGCACTGCACTGGGATGTAACGTTTTCCAGCTGAACATATCCAGGGATTCTCCTACCAGTGTCCTTCTCCTCTTCCACTGCTGAAAGCCAAGACCTCCTAGACATATGGAAGGATGATACACAACAGGCTCCATTTCTGTCTAGGTCTGTTTTACGAATCAAGAAAAAATGAACTCAAAATCTCAAAAACTTAATAACTTTTACATCAATTACATTTTCCAGTTTTTTCACCTAACCACTTAATAAATGTAACTATGAGTTTGTACTTCACAATAAAAAAAAAAAAAAACAGAAATAGCCGAAATTGGAGAGTTAATAAACAGTAAAAACTTGTTACCCAGGAGCTCAAAAGAAAAGCAGAGAGGTGGGAGATGGTCTGACTACTGTTCTTACAGTGCAGCATAGCCACATCCTAAACTGAGTTCAACAATGCCAAAGGAGGGAGGTCTTCTGAGCGTTTTCATTAGCCATAAACCATGAGCCAAAATAACTTTCCCTTCTTCCTGTGCTGCCTTTTCTCAGGTGTTTGGTATTAGTGGAACGGGATGAATGAATTAATAACTTGGTACCAAGCAGTGAGGTCACTGCTGTGATAAGCCTGACCATGTGGTTCTGAAACATTTGGAACTGGTTCAGAGGAGGGAAAGGGAGACTTGAGAGCTGCAGCTACATGAACCCTAGAATACCGAAAGCAGAGCTTATTGAGCTCTTCTGGCTCAAGTGAGGGAAGCTAGAATGCCAATAAAAAATGGACAGTAAAGGACAGTCTGATGTTGTATCAGGAGTCATGACTCTCTCAGAAACTGGGTTAGATGCCTTTCAAAGAATTTGGCTGCATTCTGCTCTTATCCTGAAACTACATGAAGCTTAACTGAAAAGTCATAGAGAAAATTGAGAGCAAAACTAACCCAGGATGTGGCATAGTTACTACTTACTGTCTTAGTCAGCTTTACAGAGAATGAGAGCAGAAAGAAATATCCAGTTTGAAAAAAAAGTTTGAATCCAGTTAAAGTTGAGGACAAAATATGTGTGTTTGTTGAAGAGAACAAGAGAACGGCACCTTTAAAGAGATGTCACAGATTTAGTGCTGGAACAAAAGGGAAGGAACTAGAGAGCTTAAGACTTCACATGTCCAGCAGGGTTCAGAGTAATACAAAAGTACCTAAAGCTCTTCATTTGCAAAGACAGTGACTAAACAGAGAGTGCCAGTAGGGGCCTGCTCAAGCGGGGTTCCCAGCACAGTGGTTTTTGTTTTTTGTTTTTTTGTTTTCTGGTTTTTTTATTGTTTTTTTTTTTTTAAACCAGGTTCAACCTCAAAGACACAGGAGGCATGAAGACACGATGTTGCCCATGTGGTGTAGATTTTGCAACTATGAAAAATGAGGAGGTAACACAAGTTCTAGAAAGTCACTGAAACCAGGCAACGGCCCAGGAGAGAGAGCATCTGTGTTCCAGGCAGCTGAGCTGGAGAAGCCAAACTACACAAGGCCAACGGAGCCCATACAATACTACCACAAGCCCACATGCCTGACATGGTATTTTCCATGTGTTTTACTGTTACCTTGGTCTGGTCTTTTATTTTTGTTCTCCCTTTCTCCCCTTTGGGATGTAAATGGTTTACCCCATGCCATTATATACTGGAAACAAAACTTTTTTTTAAGTTAAGAAGGGCTCACATTGAAAGGACTGCCTTGAGTCTCAGAGACACATAGCCTTTGCCCTTTTGAATAACACTGGAACTGTAAGACTATGCAATCTTTGGAAGCTTAATTGAATGCACTTTGAATTTTGAGATGGCCTTGCTCCTGGAGGGCCCAGGGTGAAATGTTTGGTTTGGATGTAAAATACCATCCACAGGCAGAGCTATCTGAATGTTTAGTTCCCAGCTGGTAGGACTATTTTGAGATACTGTGGAACATTTTGGGAGATGGAGTCTCACTGGAGGAAGTGGGGCTTTGGGTGTCATTGAGGTTTTATAACCCAGCCTCACATCTTGTCCTGTCTTCTTCCTATTCCACAAACATGAAGCAATCAGCTGCTGTAAAATCCCACTGCCATAGAGATGCAGTCCCCCTAACTTTCTCCATCATGGTAGACTGTATCCTCTAAAACTACAAGCCAAAAGAAAGCCTTTCTCCTATATGTTTCTTGTCAAGCATTAGTCATGATGCTGAGAAAGGTATTTGATACACATACCAAGAAACTTATTTCAATCTCTTATCACCATGATTCTTCCAAACATTTTTCAAATTCACTTATCAAATACATTAATATATTATTCCTCAAATGATTCTACTCGTTTTGATATATTATGATATAATTACATTATATAAATTTATTAAATATTTTTATTTAAACAAAGGTAAAATGTTCATTACAGCAAGAATATTGCTTTTATCATTTGAATGGGGAAGAGAAAGGAAAATAAACACATTTTAAAAAATACATAAGGAATTGTTTCCTTCTTGTTACTTAGAAAAAAGATGAAGGATGAAAAGATGGGTAAAGTGCTTGTTACGCAAGCATGAGTAGCTGAGTTCAGATCTCCAACACACATGAAAAGCAGACATGGCAGCATTCATCTAAAACTATAGTGTTACGGAATCAGAGAAAGGCAGATCCAAGCCAGTGAAGAGGGCCATTTCCTGGTGAGCTAGTCTAGCCTGGTAAGCTCAAGGTTCAGTAAAAGATTCTGCCTCAGAAAATGAGTTGGAAAAAATAGAAGAAGACATGCAAAGTGGGCCTCTAGTCTCCACAGACACATGCAATGGCAATCACATGCTTATGCATGTTACACACACACACACACACACACACACACACACACACACACACACACACTGAATCAAATAATATACCTGGCTAAAATATAGAATTTTTCTGTTTCAGAGATGCTTGTATACATGACCCTGTAGCCTCAGTTTTCTGACTCTGCCCTTACTTTGTTTCCCTATGTTTGATTTTGAGACAGGGTCCCTCTTTCTGGACCAGGCAAGACTGGCAGTGCAGACTATCTGGTGGTACATGCCAGCTACTCTACAGAACAAGGCAAGAGGCTGGTAATAACTTCATTGTCTGCCTGAACTACAGATGTGTTTAAAAACAGCCTGGGACTCCAGTGCCAGAATTATTATGCCCAGCTGATTCTGTCTTTGTAATTCAGTTTGGGGAAGTATATACAGGCCTAGTTTTAAAAGAATATGTGTAAACTTTCTATGTGTACAAACTTTATGTTTTAAAAACACATATCATTAACACTAACATTTTTAATAATTACAAAAATGTAGCATGAACTACAATTTTATACAGCAAACAATAGCTGATATGTGCTGAGACACTGGGGAAGATACAAATTTAATTCAATATATTAAAAACTTGGGGCCAAGCTTGGTAGAGCTGAACTATAACCCAACTACTTGGGATGATCAAAGTAAGCTTAAGGCCAGGCTGGATACTTGGTGAAATACTGTTCCAAATTAAAAACATTTTTAAATGGGTAGAAGGTGTGTGGTACTTCCCTCACACTTAAGAATCCTTGGTTTAATATCCAATAACACACATAAGTGAATAAACAAATATACAAACTGAAAAACTGGAAAGTACAATCTGAGTTGTACTCAGAAAGGAAGCCTTGATTATCAGTGCTAGCATTACACTGCATGCTTCAATACCAACAGCTGTTAGTTTTTTGTTTGTTTGTTTGCTTGTTTTGGCAATTACAGGCCACCGGGATATGACCCTTACTTGAAATCAAAGCTCTACTGTATAGACATCTGGGTCTTTCCTCTGAGGGAACCAATAGTTCTTTTTGAACCTAAGAAAAGCATTCAGGATGCCTAGGCAGGAGAATCTCAAGTTTGAGACCAGATGGGAAAACAATTTGATATCCAATCTAATTAATTAATTAAAAATAGAAATGAATCAGAAAATCGAAACAATTGGGATATAACAAATTGTATGATTTCAGTTGTTTTACTGAAGATTTCATGAAAGGCACAAAAGCTGATGTTTGAGCCTCATGTTTGAGCCAAGCAGAGAGGATGATGAGGACAGGGCCTGGCTGAGTAATTTAGTGAGATCCTGCTTTAAAATAGCTCACTGGTAGAGTATTTTCTGACCCTAGTTTCTTCAACTACACAGACACACAAACACACACACACACACACACACACAGTTGCAAAAATCATATGTGGTAAAAAGTATATATAAAACTCAGCCTTAAGATTATAGTTGAAGAAGTAATAGGTAATGTAAAAATAGGACAGAAATAGACACATTTTTACAAATAAAGTTCACAGATTGCTTTTGATGGGATTTTACTTAAGCAAATTCCATTTGCAAGATACAGTATTATCAATCACCTAACCCGTGGACAGATGGACAGATGCTTGGTCTATCACAAGCCCCAGAGCACAGTAAATACTGCATACAACGGAAGTGTATATACCTTACCTTCTGCACATCAGCATCATGTTTCTGCTGCAGCTTAAGTTTTTCTTCATGAAACTTTGCTTCCATCATTTTTGTTTTCATGTCCAACTTCAAGGGAAATATTTTAAAGATTACCAGAAAGTCATTTGATAGTGGTACCCTGCTCTGACATTCAAACCCACACAGTATTTTGGTCTCTAGTATTTTCATTTCAGTAAATCCCTTCCAAAACTTTTTTCTGCTTGCTCATTTCAAAATACTATTAGCCTATCTGTTTAAATATGTCATTTCAAGAAAGAATATTCCTATAAATGGCACATCACTGTGTCTAGGCAGCTCAGTAAAGTACTTGCTATGCAAGCATGACCTTGATCCTGAGCCCATATTAGAAACAACAACAACAACAACAACAACAATCAATCCAGGCATGGTGGTGCACACTTGTCATCCCAGCTCTGGGAAAGCAGAGACAAGAGGATCCCTGAAGCTTACTGGCCAATAGTCTAGCCTACTTAGTAGGTTATAGGCCATTAAAACTGTTTGCTCATTTTGAACAGGAATGAAAACAAAGCAAACAAATAATACTGGAAATTAAATTTTCAGTAACTCAAATAAAAACCTCATAAAAATCCTGACCAATAGAATGGATCACATGGAAAACAGTGGTCAGACACAATGATAAGTCAAAGGATATGGATCATTCGTTAAGGCAAAAAATACACTTAAAAATAGATAAAAGAATAAAATATAGTGGCTCTTTGAGACAGTGTAAAAAGACCAAATTTCTGAATTATGGGCACAAAAATGGAAAAATCCCATGTTAAAGACACAGAAAATATTTCTAATAAGATAATGGAAGAAAATTGCCCAATCCTAGGAAAATAAATGGCTATCTAGATAACAGAGGCATACAGAACACAAAATAGGCAGAACCAGAAAAAGAAATTCCTCACATTACACTATAGTCAAAACACTAAAAATTCAGAAAAAAATAAGTGTGTTGAAAGTGGCAAGAATGAAGGACCAAGTCACACATAAAGGCAGGTCTACCAGAGTGACAGATGATTTTTTTAATGCAAAGTCGAAATGTTCAAAGGGCACAAAACCATGTGTTTCAAGTTCTGAAAAGACCCCCAGCTGCCCACCCAAGTATTATATCCAACAGAATGTCACAATGTTAGGAAAAAGAAAAACACTTTCCATGACAAAAGTAGGCTAAAGCAATCTATGACCACTAGGGCAAAGCTATAGTAGAGACAGGAAGGGATTCTTTGAATGGAAGAGAATGATAAACAAATCTAAAAAGCCATATTGAGAAAAAAAGGTTCCAAGACAATTGTCAACAAAACGAGGACTTAAAAACCATCTAACACAATCAAATCAACAAAATGACAGGAATTGAATTAATATACACCTTTCAATAACAATTCTGAATAGCAATGGATTAGACTTTCCAATGAACAGGCACAGAATAACTGATTGGATTAGAAAGCATGATTCCTCTTTTTGCTGTATCCAAGTAACATATCTCACAAACAAAAATAGATACTTTAGGGTGAAAGAATGGGCAAGGGTATCTTAAGCCAGTGGTACCAGGAAACAAGTGGGTGTAGAGATTCTGATACCTGACAAAACTGTTGTCAAACCAACACTACTCAGAAGAAATAACAATTCATCAAGAGAATATTACAATTCTATGCATATTACACTTTACACTGGTGACACAATTCCATAAAACAAATACTATGAGATTTAAAGTCACAGAGTTACACTAATACAGTAATAGCAAGTGGCTTTACTACCCTATTCTCAATAACAGATAAGTCATCTAGGCAAAAATCCAACATCAGAGATAAATGACACCACAGACAAAATGAATTAATAGGCTACAGAGCATTTCACCCAAACACTACAGAATATACATTCTTCCCAACAGTCCACATGACTCATGCTAAAACTGATCATGTACTGGTACATGAAACTAGTTTCAACAAACAGGAAGATTGAAATAACTTTCTGTATTCTATCAGACCATGGACTAAAACTAGAAATCAAAGAAAATACACAAACTCAAGGAGACTAAACAGCACACTACTGAATAATAACTGGGTCACTGAAGAAATCAAAAGAATGTACACATTTCTAGAACTGAATAAAAACTCGCACACCATTCTAAAGCCTATAAGATACAATGAAGGCAGTCCTTTAGCTCAGTGTTCATGTGTCACAGTCAGGGGGGTCTCACACCAACCACCACAAAGCATCTCAAGGCACGGGGAGAACAAAAACAATCCAGGCCTAAACAGAAATAATTAAGAGCAGGGCATGAATCAATGAAATAGAAACAAATAAGTAATTTTAAAAATGAATGAAGAATTGGTGCTTTGAAAAAACAAACAAGATTTACAAACCTTTCACCAAATCAATAATAAGAGAGAAATGACTAAAATTGTAAGACAAAGAGGTAGATTACAATAGATAGTAATGAAATACAGAAAATCTTAATATATTCAACAAACCTACTGTACCAATTTAGAAATATAAAAGGATGAAATTCTAAATAGACAGGATGTACCAAAATTAAACAAAAAAGATAAAAATGTAATAATAGCCACAGCAAGCAACATGATTAAAGTAGAAATAAAAAGCATGCAAGCTAAAACAATAATAATAAACAATGTGCAAAGTTAGCTCAAAAATAGACATATGAGTTAATGGAATAGATCAGGAATGTGATATAATCCCATACAACCGCAGCCCATTTGATTCTCTACAGAGAGATCAACACTAAAGCCAGGAGGTTCCTGAGCCGACTTTCCTAAGCAAGTAGCTTCTTTCCTTTGCCTTCCCTTCCCCCCACCTGCCCAGTTCCAGACTGCAGCCCAGAAAAATTCTTTGTTCCTGAAACACCTGTGCTGGGTAAGTCACCTCTCTTTCCCTTGGTGCCCATCCTTGCCCATTACATCCCCTTGCCTGTGGCATTCTCTACACCCCCAGACCTAGGTGCAGATCAACGACCCCCAGACCTACTGACCCGCCCTTCTGCTAGTGCTCTTCTCTGCCCACTGCCATCTCAGCACCACAGGCCTGACTCCAGGCCTATGTTTTTAGAGTCACCTTTCCCTGCTTCAATTAAATAGCTCATCCACCAGCTTACCTAGCTCAAATCATGCATCTCCTGCGCTGGCTCAGTCTAAGAAAAGGCAGATTACCACATCATACACATAACTACAGAAAGAAGTCCACACGCCCAGATCAAATCACTAAAACAAAAACTGCCCGAGTCACCAGACAGCATGTATCCCATCAAACCCACCAGTCCTATGGAAGTGTTCTATAACAAGAACTACCTAGACGAACCCCAGGACAGAGAATTTAAAAAAACAATCATAAACCTTATCAAGAAATTTAAAGAAGAGACAAGCAAATACTTCCCTGAACTCCAAGAGGGTAACAATAAACACTTGAGTAATGTCCAAGATTATGCAGATAGACTGCTGAATGAAATGGCCAAGGTAATTCAGGATTTGAAAAATAAATAAATAGAAATAGAAACACTGAGGATAACACTAGCTAAAATGAAGATGGAATTGAAAAAATATTCTAATTAGAAAACTCAGATGAAGCCTTATAATTAGAGTGAATCAAACAAGAAAGTAGCATCCTGGGACTCAAAGACAAAGGGAAAGATCTAGACTAAATAGCAAGAAGTATGAAAAAGAAGCAGGAATTACAGGACACCAACAAAACAGCAAATATTTGAATTATGGGCATGGATGACGGGCAAGAATCACAGGTCAATGGCACAGACTAGACTTTTAACAGGATCATAGCAGCAGAAAGTGCTCCTAACCACTGAGCCATCTCTCCAGCCCTTGGGAAGTATGTTTATAGATACTTTAGCAGGAAAGGAAACAAAAATTACAAACTAGAACTCCAATACTTGAACAGGGTAACAAATAACTAGATAAGCTTCACAAATTTGAGATAGCAGCAAAGAATTCTGTTCATTTCATGACAGGGTAAGAGAAAGAATCTAAACACCTGAGAAGCAGGAAAACTGGTTAAAATAATAAGGGTGAATAAATACGCAAGTGGAGGATCTATGCAAGAGACCATGAGTGGGGAAGGAAAATGAAACAGCCAAAATGTCCCGTTTGAGCTTTTAAGAGAGCTGATTTAAACAGCATGGAGGCCCATGCCTGCAACTCCAGCACTTTCAAGGCTGAGCCGGAGAATAATCAGTTCAAGGCCAGTCTATGCAACAGAATGAGTGCAAAAGTATTGTGGACTGCACAGTGAAACACAAACTCAGAAGAGGAAGAAAAACCCTAACTCAAGGCAAACCCCAGATTCTAAGAAAAAGAACACAATAGCCAGGCAAGTCCCAGACAAACTGGAAATCTTAACAATGGGAGAGAGGTACTGTATACATAGGGATAATAAGAATGATGGCTAATTCCAGTCAAGAAAAGCAGATAATAGTTAAGTAAGTAACATCTCAGATACTGAAGGGATACAAGGACAGCCATGTGGCAAGTCACCAGGAACCCTACTAAACGGTCCCTTGAGAATAAAAGAAACTGAGGCCACGGGCAACCTCAGGTCTGCAGGGAAGAAGCCTGCAGGAAAAGTGATTAAGTGGAGAATGAAAAAAGACAGTTTTTCTCTTCTCACATTTCCAGAAAAGAAAACTGCACAATTAAAACAAATAAGCACAGTGAAAAGTGGGTTTGGATTTGGAAAAATCATAGCAAAAGCACAAATGAAGATGGTGAGTGGTTCATTCTCTGTCTTCATCCTGCTGCCGCCTTCCCCAGCTTGTCTAATTTTTTCAATTACCTCTAAGTAACTACAAATACAGAACACAAAATACATGTACCCCAAATAACAGAAGACATAGCTTGAAAACATGAATACCTACAAAGTTTGTTTAATTTGTTGATAAAGTACTATAATAATAAAATCACATGAAATAACTAAAATATGATAGCTAAAAACATTGCCTCTTTGTGCTGTTCAGTTGAGCATTTAAAATAAAGTTGAACCAGACATAATGGTGTAAACCTGTAATCCCAGCACCCAGAAGGCAGAGGACCCCAGCAAGCTCAAGACTAGCATGGTCTACACAGTGTGTTCCAAACCAGCCAGGGCTACACAGCAAGACATTTCCCAATCATCCAGTTTCAGATCAGTATAAAGATACAAAGGAAGTTGGACATATTTAACCACTACAAGCCATTTATCCTGAGATTTAAGTTACTTATAAAATCAGCAGGAACTCCATTACAATGGAAGATAAATGTTGAAAAGACAAGGAAGAATTAGGACAAGCCTACAAAAACTTTAAAAAAGCAGACTGAGATGGAGCTACGCATGGGAACATGACACAATGGCATCAATTGCCATTTAAAGGCAAAACTCCTGAATTAAATAAGAAAGAGATGCCTTTATATCAAGAATGAACCACTATGTGGAGCACCCTCTCTAAACAGAGCTAGAAAATAGTGACTATACAGCAGCAACAGAACAGTAACAGTAATACTTGTTTTTGCAATATCAGCAGCAGCAGCAGCAGCAGCAGCAAGGGAAACACAAAATTTGTGTTCATCACACACTGTGAACAAAGTACAGTCCTAGAGATCAGTGTGAATTATTTCATTTACTCCCAACAATAACCTTTCAAAGTGGGTGCTTTTGTTATCTCTCCCTTACAGAACACAAGCTAAGTCACAGAGAAGTACCTGCTTAGGGTTTCACAACAGGAAGGTGGACACGAATCCGTGTCCCCCTAATAGGGTTGTCTGACACTGAGTGGCTTTTGGATGATGGTTCATCTATTCTAAACAGCTCCATACATAAACAGAACTCAAAACAGGAATAGAAGGTACATTGTTTAAATAAATAACCTAGTGGTCTAAAGGTTCCCTGGGAGGAGAAACCCTGCACAACTGCAAAGAGAGAAAGGGATGGGCACACAGAAGCATACCCATCACCCTATACACACTGTGCTTTTACTTTTGCCATTAATATAGTGTGCCTATCCCTGCCACACCCGCTATTTGAAAACACCTTTTACTTCGCTGACTCTTACTTAATTGACCATAGAGGAGCTCAATGGAAGGTTTCATAGTAGCTTTGCTGTTAAAACGTTTGCGCTTTCACAACATTTCTTACTTTTTTATTTTTCTTATTTTACCTATTGATCCCAGTGTCCTCTCTCTCCTTCCCTCTCTCCATCTCTCCCACTCTCCCATGCCCCCTGACTACCCTCCCCTCCTTTAACTAATGAAACATTCTGTGTATATTCTGTATTTTTGCTGTATTTTCACTCCTTTCATGATTTATTTTTCACTATTTATTAAAATGATACCCCTCAAGATCACAATGACATCATTTTTTTCTTTTCATACAAAGATTCTTTAACCACCAAATCTCAAAGCAGCTACATGTTTCACTGTTGAACAACACACGGAACACACGGAGGAGCTTGCTATGTCTGCCTCTCTTCGACTAACTTGCCTTGGCTTCTGTGATAGCTGCTGTTCTAGCTGGTCTCCTGGGCCTTGGGAAATGTTTAGTATTTCTTCATCTGTCCTGTTCTTCTCCTATTTAAAGGAAGCCATTCTCCCTGAACAAGCCCCACACTCATCTTCACTACCTATAAGCATGACCCTTGATGGCCTTAACTGTGCTCAACTGTAGCTTCCCCATGTAGAAGAATCACAATTCTGTCTTCAGGCCTTAGCTCTTCTGTGTCAACTGTCACCTCAACACCTCCAGTGATATGTACCTACAGAGCATCGCACTCAACAATCAGTAAAAGGGGCACTTACTACCTTCTGTGTCTTCTCAATGTCTAAGTGGCTCACCAAGTTCAACCCCAGTAGGGCTTCCTTGGCAACCGTACTGTTACTTTTCTGACAGTTCTTCATCAACCCTCACACTGTTAAAACCTCTTCTCTCTTTCCCCATACTGATAAACCCAAGGAACCACTGCCAATTTAACTGCCTCAAGTATGGTAGGGAGAATGTCACTGTCTAGTCAAACCTCCAGAGGCTCCCTGTCATGATGACAGCAACATCTATTTCCGACCAACACTCTCTTTCACATGACATGTCAGCCAACTAGTTATAAGCACTAGCTAAACACAGCCTTGTTTTATCCTCCTTGTTTTCAGCTGCCTATTAAAATATAACACAATTCAACCCCTGGCTCAAACATCACTTCCTCCATAAAATCTACCACAAACTCTGCTCACAGAAGCAAAGTCTCCTCCATTATATGTTACAATGGTTCCTAAGTCTACACTGCCTCTCAGTTGCTTTGCAAATCAAATCTTTCTTTCCTAGAAATAAAATATGAGGGTTGAGGACCTTCTCATGTTTATTGAAAAAATTATTTTGTAGTCATATTTTTAATAATATTCATATACTTTAAGAATTTGATTGTGGTCACATACTTCCTTTATATTATACATATGAATGTGTGCATTCATAAATGTATATTATATATTTTAAAATTAAGTTTCACATTTTATAAAAATAAACAAATGAGCCAAATTTTAAGAATTTTTGAGTGAGCCAGTAGGGAATACAAGCAGAGAAGCCCTTCTTAAAATAGTGCCTTGGAGAAATCTCTCTTTTTTCTACTACTAAAAGCTAACTGGTGTTTGGCTCATTCTCATCTCCCAATCTTCTAGTATTAAAGAGGTTAACTTTGAGACTGAAGTATCTACATAGGTCAATTGTCCCAATCAAAAATTTTACGGTGAAATAAATGGGAAATGCCCTTCCTCATCTGACTAAACTATAGGTATACACCTAGAAGATCTCCTTAGACTATTTTCTAGAACCCACATTTGAAAGAAATGAAGAGAAATCAAAAGATCAAGACTAACTTCAAAGAACTAAGAGTGAGGGCCAGCCCATGCTGTGGAAATCACAGCGAAAACAAAGAAACAGAAGTTGAATGATTCCACTTTTTAGAGAGCCTTCTCACAAGCTGAAATTTATACATAAAATTAGGCCCCATTTGCTCTGAAGCTTTCACTTCAAACAACAGCTCCAAGGCTGTACATTCCTATAAAATCAATAAAGCTAATGAATATGTTGATTCATTTCATATAAAAGTCTCCTTAAGTATAAAAATTTAAAGCCTATTTAAAGTATAACTAATCATATTTAAAAGTAACTGCCAATGTCACTTTTTTCATTTTATTTAACTTCATGTTTACAAACTTTGAGCTAAGCATTTTCTCATTAAAAAAAAATAATTTTCAGAGTTCATGAACTCCCACTAGTTCAAATCAGCTGTTTCTGTGGTTTTCCCAATCATGATCTTTACCCCCTGCCTTTGCTCATATACTGACAGAAGGGGATCCTGCATGGGACCACACCAAGTCCTCTAAATATGGGTAACAGCTATGTGGCACTGGGACCAGGACTTATCCTGGGTACATGAACTGGCTTTTTGGAGCCCATTGACTATGGTGGGATACCTTGCTCAGCCTGGGTGGGGAGGTGATAGGTCCTGCCTCAACTTGATATACCAGAATTTGTTGACTCACCAAGGAAGGCTTTACCCCCTTTGAGGAATAGATGGAAGGATGGGGGAGGTGGGAGCGTAGGAGAAGAGGGGAACTGAGGCTAGTATGTAAAATAAAAAAAAAATAAAGAAAAAAAATTCAAATGTTCTCTTCAAGCAGATATTCATATGACACATGCAAAGGAGCACTTTGCTTATATAAAATGCTACATTTTTATTATTACCTGTTTGAAATAAGCAAAATTTAGTATTTGCTACTAAAATTGACCAAATACCAAAATAAAATTTAAAAATCACAATAACCATTAATGACTGGAACAGAAAAAATAAATTATTTAGACAAACATCTTCCACACACTTCCAAACTAACAAGGCTAGGGCAGAGGTGCAGGTCAACAAGCCTCTGAAGAGGCCAAGGCAGGAGTGCTGCTGGAGCCATGCGGGGCCAACATGGGTAACATAATGGGATACTGCCAAGCACATGCGAGAGGGGAATAATGTATATATAAAATAAAGTACCAATAAATGCTTCTGCATGTTGACCAGCTGTTTCAAGAATATCAAAAGAAAACAAATACACAAAAGCAAAAGAAAGTTGTTTTAATATATAGAATAACTTCAACCTCTACAAGCTTTCAATGAAAGCTTATTAACACTATTGAAATTTAAATTTTATAGCATAAAACCAAAAAACAAAAAACAAAACCACAGCATGGAACTATTAGTCCTCCCTACAAACCAGAAATTTTTAAAACACTATCAGCAAAAAAACCAAAATGATACCCTTGTTTGGTCAAGATTTCTTTCTAAAGCCCAAGGATCATCACTCATCAATTTAGAAACTGATTCATAAAGTAACCATCGTTCTGCTTAGGGACCAACTTGTCACCTTCCTCCTAGCAGACTTCATCAGCTACTGCCCAGATGAGTCACCATGCTGGGAACTATTCTCACTAACATAATATATCTAGGGCATCCCACTCTCAGGATACAAATTTGAAACATTTTATCAAGCAAGTTGTTATCTACTGTAGCAATTTACAACAAAGAATAAGTCATCTGCATGTCATTTCTGGGGATTAGAGATGCATGAAAATTCTCCCGGACATTAATGATAATTATTTCAGGATCTACCGCATTAAAGAAATGATAGATATTATGCATATAATACATGCTGATATTTATTTGAATATTTTAAATTTGCTCATACATAGGCCAAATTTATGCAATATAATAAAAGTAATTGAAAATGACTATTTTGCTTCAAGTTCTCTACGTGCCTTGGTGTTTATTTTTGTTCGTGATTTCCTATCTCTTCCTCATTTCTTCTTACGTTAATACCTGCTGTTGGTGTTCTGTCTGAACAGCTCAGCAGAGGGCAGAGTATATTCAGATCCACCCACCAAAGTACTGAGCAGCACCTAGCACACTGACAATGAACTAACTCTTGCCTGAGGAGCATTCTTCATGCAATTACTTGTTACATTTTGTGTTGGTATATTTTATAATAAATCATTAAAGTAGCAGTCCTCTCATTTATTATGTGAGTTGCTTTATTTGGCTCAATTTAAACATTATATTTAACTTGTAAGTTCATGCGGAAAGGCCCAACTAGCATTCCATGTAAGAAAGAAGCAACACCTCTTTCTAGGAAATAGGCAAAGGTGGGATTCTATTAAAATGGCAATTTCATGGCTGTAAAGGAATGTCAGTAGCTAGCAACACTGGCTGTTCTTCCAGAGGCCCGAGGTTTGATTCCAGCATCCCAGGACAGTTCACAACCACCTCTAACTCCAGTTCAGCAGACCCAATGCTCTTTTCTGACTTTTTCAGGCACCAAGCACACATGTGGTACACAGACATCCATAAAGGAGAACAGCCATACACACAAATGAGAGTAAAATAAATTGTTCTGTTTTGTTTTGTTTTTAATAACCCAGCAGTCTACCATATGGTCTTTGAGAATTGATGGTTGATCTAAAAGCTGATGGGTTTTTTGGTACTGTCTCTTACTTTTAGTGACAACAGATTTACAAATGTCTTGGTCCATGTCAGAAACTTTTTCTCGGATCCCAAGGAAAAACGAACAACATAAATCTGCTGGATGATACTCTCTATCACACTATTCTGTAATGTGGCTAGCAGAAGAGAAGAAATGCTTTAAACATTACAAAAGCTTGAATTCTAAAAACAGATTAGACTGGTGGCCATAAGATCCTGAGATGACTGTAACCAAAAGACACAAAGTCTCAGATAGATAGCTTTGGTCGTGATGTTTACAAGGATTCACAGAATGGTGATAGAGCTAACTGAATGTCATACATTTCAATATCACTGAGAATAAATTTCAAATATCCTTATCACAAAAAAGTATATTATACCATGCATCAGCTTCAGAAATCACTTTGGTACATGGATATAACTAGTAAGAATATAGAATAATAAACAGATTCCCACTCAACTAGAGGTCATACCATACTAGGAACCCTAGGTAAGACACTGCCCATCACCCACTAAAACCCCTTAGGCCCACCCCAGCAGTCCCCAACAACACCCTTTTCCTATATACAAGCCCACGGCCCCAGAAGACTCCTGCTGTACCTGAGGTCACACTAGTACTAGGAACCCCAGTTCCCCTCCCCCTCTCTGGACCCAAAATCCCAGCAGAAGACTCCTGTCTACCTGAGGTCACCATTCAGGTACTAGGAACCCCAGGTAAAACATTGTTCACTGTCTGCTAAGCTAATACTCCCAAGAGCCTGCTAAGCAGTCCCCAAATGCACATCCTCCCCTAGGATTCATATCCTGTCCCACAACTCAGGCAGAAGACACCAGCTCTATGGGAGGCCACACTGGTATTAGGAACCCCATGTACCTGGAATCCAGAGACCACATCAGTATCCAGAACCCCAGAGGCCACATAGTTATTAGGACCCCAGAACCCCAGAAACAAAGTGAGCACCCAAAACCCCGGAGGCCAAGCAGAGACATATTATTGAACCTGAAGACTTGCTGGTCACCAGAACCACAGGTGACTCAGCACAGAAGACCAGAGAAGAAAACAGAAAGCAAGGGGGTGAAACATCTAAAAGGCATCCATCCAACAAAGACAGACTCAGAAATCAGCACCTAACCTGATGATAACCCCAAACCCAGATGACTAGAGACCAGTGTAAGAATGTAGTCAACAACACCCAGGCAACATGGCACCTCCAGAGTCCAGCTATCCTACTCCAACAAGTCCTGAATATTCCACCACATTAGAAGCACAAGGCAATGACCTTAAGTCCAATCTTGTGAAGATGATAGAGTGATAGAGGCCCTTAAGGAAGAAATAAACAAATCCCTTAAAGAAATCTAGGAAAACACAAACAGGCAAAGGAAATGAATAAAACCACTCAACATCTGAAAATGGAACTAGAAGCAACAACAACAACAACAAAAAACCAAAACAAACAAACAAAAAACCCACAAACTGAGGGAACCCTAGAGATGGAAAATATGGGTAAGCAAACAGGAATTACAGACACAAGTATCACCAACAGAATCCATGAGATGGAAGAGAAAAAAAAAAAGGTAGAAGAAACTGATATGTTGGTCAAAGTACATGTTAAATCTAAAAAGTCCCTGACACAAAACATCTTGGAGACTATGAAAAGATCAAAGCTAAGAATAATAAAAAGAGAAAGAGAAGATACCCAAAGGCCCAGAAAATTCTTCAACCAAATCATAGAAGAAAACTGTCCTAACCTAAAGAAGGAGAATTCTATAAAGGTACAAAAAGTCTACAGAACACCAAAATAGATTGGGCCAGAAAATAAAGTCTCCCTGCCACATAATAATCAAACCACTAAACATACAAAACAAAGAAAGAACATTAAAAGCTGCAAGGGGAAAAGGCTAAGTAGCATGTAAAGGTAGATCTATTAGAATTACAGCTAACTTCTCAATGGAGACTCTAAAAGCCAGAAGGGCCTGGATAGATGTCTTGAAGACTTTCAGAGACCAAAGCCCAGGCTACAATACCCACTACTATATATATCCAGACTACTATACCCAGTAAAACCTCCAATGACCATAGATGGAGAAAAGATATTCCATGACAAAGTCAAATTTATCCACAGCCCTACAGAAGGAGCTAGAAGGAAAACTCCAACCTAAAGAGGTTAACTTCACCCATGAAAATACAGGAAATAATCTCCCACACTTTCTCTCTCTCCCTCTCCTCTCTCTCTCTCTCTCTCTCTCTCTCTCTCTCTCTCTCTCTCTCTCTCTCTCTCACACTTTCACACACACACACACACACAATCAACAACACACAACACAAATCAACAACATCAATAATGAAATGACAGGAATTAATAATCATTGGTCATTAATATCCCTCAATATCAATTCCCCCAATAAAATGACACAGGCTAACAGAGTGGATGCAAAGACAGGATCCATCTTCTGCAGCATACAGGAAACATGCCTCAACATCAAAGAGAGACATTACCTCACAAAAAGATTTTTCCAAGAAAATGGATGCAAGAAGCAAGCTTTTACAGTGATTCTAATAGCTAACAAATTAGACTTCCAACTAAAATTAATCAATAGATGGGGGGAAAAGACTTCATATTCATCACAGGAAAAATCCACAAAGATGACATTTCAATTCTGAATATCTATGTCCCAAATGCAAGGGCATCCACATTTGTAATCACCAATTAATGTATTAATCACAATTAACACAACACATTAATAGTGAAACTTCAACAAACCAGTCTCACTGACAGACTGATCATCCAGACAAAAACTGAAGAGAGAAATAATAGCTAACAGATGTTATGATTCAAAACATTTCACCCAAACACAAAAGAATATACATTCTTCTCAGCACCTCATAGAATAAATCTCCAAAATTGACCACCTACTCAGTCACAAAGTAAGTCTCAAAAAACACAAGACAACTGGAGTAACCCTGTGTATCCTATCAGACCACCATGGAGTAAAGCTGGACGTCAACAACAACAGAAACCATAGGAAGCCTACACACTCATGGGAACTGAACTCCTCTCTACTGCCTACACACTCATGGGAACTGAACTCCTCTCTACTGCCTACACACTCATGGGAACTGAACTCCTCTCTACTGCCTACACACTCATGGGAACTGAACTCCTCTCTACTGCCTACAGACTCATGGGAACTGAACACCTCTCTACTGAGTGGTCACTGGATCACAGAAGAAATAAAGAAATTCAAGACTTCCTAGAATTCAATGAAAATGAATGTACAACATACTCAAACTTATGGGACATAATGAAAGTTGTGCTAAGAAGAAAGTTCATAGCACTAAGTACCCTCATAAAGAAATTAGACAAATCTCATACTAACAGCATGATCCATGACTAACAGATACTCAATAACCTAATACTCATAACTCAATATTAGCAGATCTAATAATTTAACAGCACACCTGGAAGCTCTAGAACAAGCAGGAATAGACAACAGGAAATAATCAAACTCAGGGCTGAAATTAATAAAATAGAAATAGAGAACAGATAAAGAATCAATGAAACAATAAGTTGGTTCTTTGAGAAAATCAACAAGATATACAAACTAACTAAAAGGCAGAGAGAGACTATCCAAATAAACAAAATCAGAAATGAAAAGGGGGAACATAATAATAGACACCAAGAAAATCCAAAGAATCATTAGGTCATACTTCAAAAACCTGTGCTCCACAAAATTGAAAAATCTAAAAGAAACAGACAAATTTGTTGATAGATACTACTTACAAAAATTAAATCAAGATCAGATAAAATATCTAAATAGATCTATAATCCCTAAGAAAATAGAAGCAGTTATTAAAAGTCGCCCAACCAAAAAAGGGCCAGGACCAAATCATTTCAATGCAGAATTCTACCAGACTTTCAAAGAAGAGCTAAGACCAATACTCTTCAGATTATTCAGAAACTGAAGGAACGTGGTAAAATCATTTTATGAGGCCACAGTCACCCCAATACTAAACCACACAAACACTCAACAAAGAAAAAGAATTACAGACTAATATTCCTCATGAACATTGATGAAAAATACTCAAACACTCGCAAACAGAATCCAAGAAGACATCAAAAGGACCATCCACCATGATTCAAATAGACTTCATCCCAGAGATGCAGGGATGGTTCAACATATTTAAAAAACACACAAACAAAACATCTCTCAATGTAATCTACCATATAAATAAACTGAAAGAAAAAAATGATCATTTCATTCCATGCTGAAAAAGCCTTTGACAAAATCTAACACCCCTTCAGGAAAAAAGTCTTAAAGGGATACAAGGAACATACCTAAACATAATAAAGACAACATATAGAGTGCCAACATCAAATTAAATGGAGAGAAACTTAAAGCAATGACACTAAAATCAGGGACAAGACAAGGCTGTCCACTCTATATCTACCTAATATAGTACCTAAAGTTTTAGCTAGAGCAATAAGACAACTAAAGGAGACCAAGGGGATACAAATTGGAAAGGAAGAAGTCAAAGTATCACTATTTGCAAATATGACAGTATACATAAATGATGCCAGAAATTCTATCAGAGAATTGCTACAGCTGATATAACCTTTAGTCAAGTGTTTGGATACAAAATAAACTTTAAAAAAAAGTCAGTAGCCCTCCTGTACATAAACAATAAATGGGATGAGAAAGAAATTAGCAAAACCCTTTACAATATAAAAATTACTCTAACCAAGCAAGTCAAAGACCTTTACAAGAATTTCAAGTCTTTGAAAAAAGAAATTGAAGAAGATATCAGAAGATGGAAAGAACACCCGTGTTCAGGTATCAGTAGTATTAACATAGTAAAAATGGCCATCTTACAAAGCAATCTACAGATTCAATGCAATTTCCATCAAAATTCCAATGAAATTCTTTACAGACCTTAAAAGAACAATACTCAACTTCATACAGAAAAAAAAAATCTGGATAGTTAAAGCAATCCTGAAAACAAAATAAAACAAAAACAAAAGAAAGAATAAAGAAAGAAAGAAAGAAAGAAAGAAAGAAAGAAAGAAAGAAGGAGAAAAAGAAAACCTTCTGGAGGTATTACCATCCCTGATTGCTCTGCTACAGAGCTACTGTACTAAAAATCACATGGTATTGGCATAAAAGCAGACAGGTGGGTCAATGGAATCAACTTGAAGACCCAGACATAAATCCACACAACTATGGACACCTGATTTTTTGGCAAAGAAGCCAAATTATACAATAGAAAGAAGAAGAACAAATGGTGATGGTCTAACTTTATGTCTACATTTAGAAGAATACCATATCTATCACCCTGCACAAAAGTCCAAGCAGATTAAAAACCTCAACATAAGACAAATATACTGAACCTGATAGAAAGTGAGGAATAACCTTCAACACATTGGCACAGGAGACAGCTCCCTGAACAGAACACCAATCGCACAAGCACTAAGATTGACAATAAATGGGACCTCATGAAACTGAAAAGCATCTTTATAAGGCAAAGAACACAATCAATAAGACAAATCAGCAACCTATAGAATGGGAAAATATCTTCACCAACCCTACAACAGACAAAGGGCTAATTTCCAAAAATATATAAAGAACTCAAGAAACTAGACATCAACAAATCAAATAATTCAATTAAAAATAGGGTACAGATCTAAACAGAATTCTCAATAGAGAAATTTCAAATGGACAAGAGACACTTAAAGAAATGTCCAACATCCTTAGCTATCAGGGAAATGCAAATCAAAACAAGTCTGAGATTCCACCTTACACCTGTCAAAATGGCTAAGATTAAAACACAAGTTACAGTTCATGCTGGTAAGAATGTGGAGCAAGAGGAATGTTCCTTCATTGCTGGTAAGATTGCAAACTTGTACAGCCACTTTAGAAATCAATATGGTGGTTTCTCAGAAAAATGGCAATTGATCTATTGCAAGACCCAGCTATACCACTCTGGGCATATACCCAAAAGATGCTCCATCATACCACAAAGAATTTTGTGCAACTATGTTCATAGCAGCTTTAGCCATAATCCTTAAGAAACTGGAAACAGCCTCGATGTTCCTCAACCAAAAAATGGATAAAGAAATTGTAGTATATTTACACAATGGAATATTGCTCATCTATTAAAAACATGACATCATGAAATCTGCAAGCAAATGGATGAAACTAGAAAAAAAAAATCACACTGAGTGAGGAAACCAGGATGACCCAGAAAGACGACAAACATGGCTTGTACTCACTCATAAGAGGTTATTAGCTATAAAGGATAACCATACTACAATCCACAGACCCAAAGAGACTAAGAAACAAGGAGGCCTCAAGGAGAGGAACATAACAATCCCCCTGGGAAGGGGAAGTAGAATAGACATCACAGGTGAAGAGGGAGTAGGGGGACAGGAACAGGAGGAATGAGGAGGGATGGAGGGAGAGTGTACTGGTAGAAACATCTGGAATTGGAAAGCATCTCCAAATGAGCTAGAAACCTAATGCAATGGAATTTCCCAGGAATCTATGAAGGTGGCTCCAGTTAAGCCTCCTAGCAATGGGGGATATGGAGCTTGAACTGGCTGTCTCCAGTACCAGGCAAGACTAACAGTAGAGGTACTGGGACACCAACCCAGCCACATAACCTTCAAGTTACATTCTGTCCTGCCTATAAGATATGCTGGGGTATAGGTGGCACAGAAATTGTGGGAGTGGCCAACCAATGATTGGTCCAGCTTGAGACCCATGCCATGAGAGAAAGACAACCCCTGACACTTACTGGAAGGCTAGGACCTAGAGGCTGGACAACCAGGAGACTTAGGATAGAACCAAACATCACTGAAAAAACATCAGTGAAATGATTCCTGGTGATGTTCTGCTATACTCATAAATAGGTGCTGAGCCTAATTGTCATCAGAGAGGCTTCATCCAGCAACTGATGGAAAGATATGCAGACCCACAGCCAAACATTAGGTGGGCCTTGGTAAATCCTGCAGAAGAGGGGGAGGAAGGATTGTAGGAGCCAGAAGAATCAAAGACACCACAAGAAAACACACAGTATCAACTGACCTGGGCTTATAGGAGCTTGTGGAGACTGAACCATCAACTAGGGGCCTGCAAGGGAATGACCTAGACCCTCCGTATATATTTTTTGGTGTTTTGAGACAGGGTTTCTCTGTGTAGCTTTGCAGACCAGGCTGGCCTCAAATTCTTAGAGATCTGCCTGCCTCAGCCTCCTGAGTGCTGGAATTAAAGGCATGTGCCACCACCGCCAAGCCTGTAGCTTGGTCTTCATGTGGGACTCTTAACAGTAGGAATATGGGCTGTCTCTGACACTTTTGCTGTCTTTTGGCACCGTTTTCCTCATGCTGAGTTGCTTCAGTCAGGCTTCAATGTGATAGGTCATGTTTGGTCACTATCCATAGGAGGCCTACCTTCCTCCTAAACAAACAGAGGAGGAATGGATGGGTGGAGAGCAGAGGAGAGGTGGGGGTTCTAGGAGTACAGGAAGGAGGGGAACAGCAGCCTTGTTGTAAAATAAATAAAAAGTAATAAACAGTAAGATGGTAATATTAAAAAGATAAATTACAAGTTAGCAGATAGAGAGGGTGGGTGCATGGATTCACTGAGGTCAAACACACTCATTTTAAAAACTGCCATTGCCTCTGTCTCCTGAGCATCAGAATTTGCAGTTAGGAAAGAATCCTTCATCACAGCCTTCCCTCATAGTGGAGTGGAGCTGGGGCATACAAGATGGGAGACACATTAAAATCTTTAACTAGTCAGGCCTGGTCTGCATCAGATGAACTAGAGTCTGTCTTCCTCCTGTGTACTACATCTACAGAGTCCAAAACTCCTATTACACAGGATCAGCTGCTTTGACTACAAGGCACATGAGAAATAAGTTGAGCCTACCTCCTTCTCATGCATTCGAGAGAGGAAATGATCATCATGAAGACTGCTGGACTTTCTCAGGCTGACCTTTGGAGTTATCTGTAGAACCAGCAAGAGTTACTGAAAACTTCCCAGGACTACTTTATCAACTCCTTAAAGGAAACTAATAAAGTCTCTGAAACTCATTTCAAAATAATGTTAGCTTTGGAGGAAAAAGAAAGTGATTCATTCACTTCTAAGCAACAGGAGTAAAATTACTATTATTCTTCCTAATGCTGACTTGCATTATTTTATATTGTAATAATTTTATACTTATTTAAAGATATCCATCCCCAGAAAGAGTCCAGTGAAATCATCACCTACCAGAGAAACTGGAAGAGGCTTCTGTCTCAGGTATCGAGGATTTTCTATCTGAAAAATTATGAATAAAGACATTAACCCTGGAGTTGTTTGAATTTTCTATGTGAAGTGTCTTCTGTATATGTGAATATTTAGTTCATTTGTATAGTACTTACATACATTCCAGTGAACTGCCTTTCTGTGTGTAATCGCGCCTTTGTGGCCCTCTGCTGCCATGCTCACTCTCACACAGTGCTCTTCACTCCACGTTTCATATTTCCCAAATCCAGAAAGAACGTGTGCACCTCTGCTTGTTTGTTTATACCCCCCAAATCCTCTAAGCATACATGTATCCATTCTTTAAATCTTGATGTAGTCACTACACCCACCCATCCACCCTCAGAGCCCCCCCAAGACATACTGGAGACATGATTCTTTAACTGTCAATCATAGCGTAAATTAGAATGTGGTGATATATTGTTTATGACTTCATAAAGGCACTAGATGTCAAAATGCAAAGCTAGCCACAAGCCACAGAGGCCAGGCAGTGGTGGTACACACTTTTAATCGCAGGACTCGGGAGACAAAGGCAGATGGATCACTTGTTAGTTCAAGGCCACACTGACTACACGAAATTGATCCAGTCTAAAAGAGAAACAGCGCACACAAAGGTGATCCCAGCACTTGGAGTCACACACCTTTAATCCCAGTGCCATCTAGGGAGGTAGAGACAGGAGTTTGGGTGGAAAGAGGAGTAAGAAGGGAGGATACAGGAACTGAGAGGAATGCGGTCTGAGGCTTGGTGGAGAGCAGTGCAGGCTGCATATTGCTTCTGAGCATTTGTAGAAAGCACATTGCCTCTGAGGATTTGTGGAGACAGGATCACAATTAAGCCTGAGGTAGGGGAAAGATCTTGTGGCTTGCTTTTCTGATCTTCAGCTTGAACCCCAATATCTGTCTCTGGGATTTTATTATTCATGTTACATGAGGACATGAAGTTCCTTTGAGATTCTCCCTAAATCTCTTTTCAGCTTCACTATTCCCCCAAATTCATCCATATTCCAGGAGTGCCAAATAACTTGTTCTACTTTGCAAGCACTACCTGCAAAAACCTACAAACATTCTCAGACCTTCTTCAAGACTCACTGCGTAAGACTGAGGTTCCTCAGGAAAATTAACTCCTACTAGGCTAGTGCCACCTTTGATGCTCACCTCTTTAATGACCTAGCACCTGTTTTCTCCAAGAAAAAAAAATGTGGATCCAAAAAACAAAGACTGTGATTGCGACATTGTCCAGTCTATTCCTAACACCCAGTGCCCAATGGTATTCTTAGAAAAGAGGAGGAAGAGAGGGCCTCCATTGGGCCCCTCCTCTCAGCAGCTCCTACAGCATCCTGGGCCCACTTTCATGGCCCTTACATGGCACCTTGAGTGTTGAGCAGTATGTTCACACACATCATTGCACCTCTGTTATCTAACACATATTTAATGTCTTTTAGTTACGGTTTCTTGACTTGCTTTATGCTAAATTCTTTATGATTTCTATGCCAACTAGTTCATTTACAAATAAAATAAAAATTAAAAGTCACTACCAGAAAAGTTCAATTTCTTCACATCATAAACTCACAACTTAACTACACCAATAACCACAAAACAAACAAGAAGTTTATGACTCCAGAAGGGGTAGTTCTCACCCTGGGTTGCACACTTGGGATTAAGTGGCAAGGCTTTTCACATGTATCTTATTGAATTCAATCTTCAAGCACACTATCCAGTTTTCGAAAAGCTAAATTTTACATAATTGTGAAGATATCTATGCTCAATTTAACCTAAAAGGCAAAGATAAATCAAGAATCCATTGAACAAAATGGAAGGACTAAACTTAAACAGAATTTAAAATAGCAAAGGAGTCTAGTATAACAGCAGACAGGATATGGGGAACATATGCATTTTAGTCTGCACAACAGGAAAATATGCACATGGTTTTCCTCACCTAAAGACTAGATCCCATAAAGGTACTGAAAACCATCTAAACTTAAACTTCTCTCCTCCTTGTCCTGCACACAGACCAACAATGGAACCAAATAAAAACACCCATCAAGTGCCTGCTTCACAATGAAGAGAAATCAAATAGTAATTCCAAGATCCATGGGAAAGAAGCCAAATAAAAATACAACCCCAGCAGAATTCACAAAAGTACAAAGTCCCCATGACCGTATGTTTGGCAGCACTATAGCCTAACTGTGTTGAAGTCTGATGTCAGTGCTTAAGATGCCAAGCATTATGAGAAGATACAGGAATCACAACAGAGTATTTGCTAAGTACAGTAGGAAGAGTGGCTGAAGCACTAAGCCAGAGCAGGAGGTATCAAACTGCACACATGCAGGTCTTTACATACAGGCAGCAACCTTCTAGGAAGCAACAAAGTAAATTCAGATCTGCTGTCTGAACACACATGTGTGAAAAGGAAGTTAGCATTCTTTATTTGGGGACCACAGAAAGTGAGTTCTTCCAAGATACACCAACACACACACCCAACTCTAACTCATAAAGCTGAATTAAATATAAGGAGAAACAGGAAGAGGAAAAACAAGTCTCAAAGATGCTCAAGCTCTAATTAAGTTTAGATTTAAACCAAAAGCCAAGGAAACCATCTGTGACTTATTTTTGTTCAGCTCTACATTTATAAGCAGGACACAAAATATCAGTCTAGTTAATTACAATGCAGCATTTCAACTATACAGAAGTCCTATTCCACCCCCTTCATCTTTAAAAGTATTAAATAAAGAAGTTAAGGGCTTCTATTATCATGAATTATTTTTTTCAAACTGATGAATAAAGAAAAATGTCTATTCTAATTCATAAAAACAACAAAAACAGTGAAACTGGTAACAATATTCCGTTGTTCTTATTCATTTATAATACACTGAGTTTGGGAAATATTCAAAGAAAAGCATGTTCTTGAGTCTATTTAGGGAAAATAAGCAATCTATTTTCTGATTTTGTAACAACAGCCAGATGTGCTTTGAAGTTGACTACTCCCACTTTGCAATCCGCAGGCAGCATGGACTTGGATGGAGCAATGTGTAAACAGTCTTAAGGGCGACTTCTTTCATGTTCTTTCAGCAAACCTCCTTCTCTCAAAATACATCAAGAACAAATGACACAAAAAAGAACGTGTAGCGTGGAAGCTACAACAGACTCATGTGAAACACTGATGTGGATGAAAACATAGAAGGCAAAGCCCCAAATACCTAGATTCCAATAGCCCAAGTCCAGCAGACAGCTGCATATTCGTTTCAAAAGCCAACAGAATAGCAACATTAAAGTACATAATCCAAAATAGACAGTAGTACAGATATCTGAATGCTCTCTAATGAAAACTGACTTTCGATGTTTTATTTCATTTAGCTTTTTAGCAGGCAGACTAGATTACAAATTGGTTTTTGTTGATTTATATTTTCCTTTTTATTTTATATATTTATTATTTTACATATTGATCCCAGTCCCCTCTCCCTCCCTCCCATGCCCCTCGACCCCGCCCCCTTCCATTCCACCCTCCACACTCCACAGAGGGTGATGCCTTCCAGGAGGGAATCATCAAAACCTGAGTCATTTGGAGTAGGATCGAGGCTCTCCCTTCTGCCTCTAGGCTAAGGGAGTATCCCTCCATGGGGAATGTGCTCCCAAAGTCCTTCAAATTATTCAGGTTTTGACTGCACCTTCTGATAGACTAATAGTTACAGAGGTTTTGTTCCCAGAAAGATTAAAGTGCACTTTATCAGATATAAAGGGAAAGACATTGTCAAATGATATATTACCAGCATCACCAACTAAGACAACTTTTAAAAATCACAGTATAGGAGAACTCTTCACAGGGATCAGGGAGTTGGGCAGGGCACTCAGCTTTCAATATCTAGTTGGCTGTACTTCAAAATGATATCTCATCAATATTTTAGAAATCAGTGTCTGAAGCCAGTGAGATGGCTCAGTGGGTAAAGGTGCTGTTCTCAAACCCGACTTCAATCTCTGGGCCCCACACGGTAGAGAGAACCAACACCCACAAGTTTTCCTCTGACTTCCAGAACTGTGCACACAGAGATAATACTACATGTGAAGACTCACCCACTAGTTTACCCAAAATACTTCAACAAACATTTATCAGGATTAAGCAACAAAAACATACGAACACACCATCCAGTACCACAAGACAAAGGGAGAAAAGGCAAATGAACAAAACAAAAAAAGGAAATACAGTAGTTGTCTGCTGCCTTTGAGACAAATTAGGCCTTGGCACATCAAGAAAAGAATATTTCATCCATTGGTTCTGATGGACTGAGGTTCAGTTTGAGTTTGACTTTGACCTGGTTAGGTTTTTTGTTGTTCTGTTTTTTCCTGAGGTTAAGTATGGAGTCATTAGTGGATCTTTGCTTCTTACTGTCACTTTAAACACAGCACAGGACTTTTATGAATGTTCACCATTACTCATTAATGTTTACCTTTGGTTTTAATTACCACTTTTACACAGAACTCTTTGATATTGGTGGGTTTTTACTTTGATTTTGATTTTTCATCTAAAAAGATGAAAAGAAAGCTACTCTTTTGGTGGTAATTTCTAGTTTTATTAAAAGTCAATTATTGAAAATGTATTTATTTCCTAATCACAACAGTTTTATAAATACCTATGGCTATAAAAATAAACTCACAAGCAAAAATTTTCTCCTTGGCGTCTGTTCTATAACCATATTTCTTCTCGTTTTTACAAACTGTCATCTCCTTTCTAAGATAAAAATATCAGCTATAACAATTTCTCCAATCTCAAAACCAGTTTTCTTTTTTACGGTGTTTTAAACTTTATTTATTGACTTCTTTGAATGCACACAGCAGTGTGTGTGGAAGGCAGAGGACACCATGTGAGCATTGGCTCTTTCCTTCCATGATGAGGTTTCTGGGGATCAAACTCAGAGCATGAGGTTTGACAAGTGCCTTTACCCAAGAAGTCATTTTTTTTTAAGACAAGGTTACTCTACAGCCTGGGCTAGTCTCAAACTCACAGAAACCCCCTTGCTTGGGCTTTACAAATGCCAGGATTACATGCTAGTTTACACACTGGCTATTTCTTGGCTTCTTTGAAAGGGTAATTCAATGTGAATAATGATTTAAAAACAATTTCTATATGAATAAACAAAAATTAGTTGTCCTGAAAGGCTTCCAGGTTTTCAGGATTAATAAATAAATAAATAAATAAACAAACAAACAAACAAACAAATATATAAATAAATAAATAAATAAAAGACTAGTACATGTCTAGATAGGCCAGGAACAAAAATGATGTATTTTGCTTTTCTTCAAATAATAAATAAAAAGACAGGAGAACACCCCATGGCTGACTGTTCATTATAAACTTCAGAATAGATTTACTTAAATTGTAAGTAAATATAGCTCTTTGGACTTCAGAAAATCCACTGAATGATACCATCTTAGTTTGCCTTCTATTGTGTTATAAACACCATGACCAGAAAGCAACTTAAGGAGGAAAGGGCTTGCTTATCCTTACAGTTGTGGTCTATGAGGAAGAAAGTAGGGGCAGGAACTTGAAGCAGCAACCTAGAGACAGGAGCTGATGCAGAGACTACGAAGAGTGCTGCTTAACTGCCTTGTTCTTCATGGTTTCTTATGGAACCCAGAACCACCTGCCCAGGGATGCCACTGTTCACAGAGGGCTAGGCCCTCCCACATCAATCATTAATCAGCCAATCAATGAAGGCATGCTCTCAATTGACATACCTTCTTCTTCAACGACTCTTGCTTGTGTCAAGTTGACAAAAACAGAACAACCAGCACAGGTATAATCAACAATTTAAGATTTAAAGATCTCAAACTTTTAAAAAGTTTATATATACTTAAGTCAGCCTTTAAAATATACACAGTACGGGCTAGGTGTTGGTGGCACTCGCCTTTAGTCCCAGCACTTAGGAGGCAGAGGCAGGCAGATTCCTGTGATTTCTTGTCTAGCCTTGTCTACATAGCCAGTTCCAGGACAGAGAAACCCTCTTGGAAAACCAATATACATAGCCTAGTAAGAATTATTTGTTTCTGCTATATAAATCCAATTAAAACTAGCATTTTTAGTCTCTGAAAACTTTAGTTTAGGAGCCATCCACTTTTTTGTATGGTCTGATAACAGTTCTTAGTAGCACTGAGGGAAACTCCATTGTATGTATGCACATACCATCTGTCCATCCATTCTTAGAAGCATTTAAAGCTCTTTGCATTTTAGTCAATTATAAAATAGAGGGAGGTGCTATTACAAATACTTGTATGAAAGTTTGATTGTATACACATTCATCTTACTTAAATCAAATCTCAGTGTGGGATTCCTGCCTTCTATGGTAAATGTTTTACTTCCCTTTGAAAATCTTCCAGCTTTAGAAAGTAGTATTTTTCACTCCAAGTAGAAAAAAGTGTGTTCTTTCTACTCAGTTGCTCCTCAGCCTCACCAGCACTTAACACTGTCAACTGAGCAATAAACCATTTAACAGATATTCAATTGTGTCTCTTTTTAGCATTAGGTTTCCTTAGCAAGAATTCTTCATTCATTCTAAATACAATCCTTTGCCAAATACGAGCTCTACAGATTATTTCTTTGTTGTCTGAGTTTGATACTAACACTCGCCACACAACTTCATTGGGAGAGGGTACTTCTATCTTGTTGAGAAGACTGTGATGGTTACTATTTCTCCCTTAACTGCTTCATTGATGGCATCAGATAAACTGTCTATGACTGGAGTTTCTTCAGTGGAAGATTTTTAACTACAAGTTTGTTGTATTTAATAGCTGTACAATTATTTAGAATCCTCTTTTTAGTAATTTCAGGTTGCTGAAGGACTCTGTTCCTTTTATCTACAGTCAAATTTATGCTCACAGTTATCCACAACAATACTTTATTTGATTTTGAGCATCTGTAGGTTCTGTAGTCTATCTCCTCTTTCAGTACTAATATTAGCAGGTTTATTTATTTTTTTATTCTTAGTCTGGTTAAATGTGTGTTGAGTTTATTCATCATTTAAATATCTAGCTGCTAGCTTCATTTATTTTTTTAATGCTTTTCTGTATTCAACTTCTTCGGTTTCTATTTTAATCTTTACTATTTCCTTCATGTGTTTGCTTTGGGTTAAGTTGTTCTCTTTACTCTGGTTTCTTTAGACAGTCTGGTGACTTAGTACTTTTTTCTCTTCTCTCTTGCTGCTTTTATGACTTTTTCTCCCAATCTGTTTAATGCAATGTGTCTATGTATGAATTATCTTTGTGTTTAGCCTTATTTGAAGGTCACTAGGTTTTATGAATGCACAGAACAATTTTTTTCATCAAATTTGAAATTTTTCAGGCATTATATTTTCAAATATATCCTGATCCTTTTTTTTTTTCATTCTAGCACCTCCATTATGTGTATGTTATTCAGACATTCTTAAAGGCATGCCATATTCTCTGAAACAATGTTCATTTTTTCTTTTACAGATTAAATTCACATGTATGTACATATATATGTACATACATATCTTTACATACAGTTTGGTTTGCTTTTGTTCTTTGACTATATTTATAATGGCTGCTTTGAAATTAATTAAATCTGGCCTCTGGATCTCTGAGAGGTTTCTCCTGCCTGACTTTTTTCCCATGACAAGGTCACTCACTGTTAATTCTTTGTGTGTGTGTGTGTGTGTGTGTGTGTGTGTGTGTGTGTGTGTGTGTGTGTGTGCATGTGTGTCTGTCTGTATATATATATATCTGTATATATATATATCTTGTATGTTTTCTTGAAAACTATATATTTTACAATATAACAACTATAGATTCTGACTCCTCTGTTCAGAAGTAATTGCTGTTGCTTACTTATTTAATTATCCTGTAGTTTAGCCAGACTATTTTTTGTGTAGTTTGTTTCACTCACAGCGTAGAGACTTGGTATCACTCTTCAGTAGGTACAATATTGTTCATACATATAATCATCTTTGGATGACATTGATTTCAGCAGGATTACCTCTATTTAGGTGTTTCTGTTCATGTACTCCTGTTAAACTGGATATTTGGTTCAGTTTACCATCAAAATCTCCATTATTTTCTCTACATTATTCCAATACACTGAGTCCTCAGTGAGAACTGATCTCACTGTTCTGGACTGCCTGGGCCCTGAACTAGATCTCTGGGTCATCATGCTCACCATGTGAATATAGTACCTCTAGTCCTCTTGGCTTGCCACTCTTGATGTGAAATCTGAATGGAAGACTATGTTCTACAGATGGGGACTGAGTGAAGAAAGGCATCCCATACCTCATCACTCAGCTACATTCACCAGAAGTTTACCCTTTTAACTCAGACCTCAAATGGCTACAAAACGCTGGCAGCACAGCATATCATTCCCTAAGACTTATAGTACCTTTTGATTGGAAAGAGGGAGAGGAGGAGAGAGACTCCTACCTTCTTGGTCACACCCAGTGAGATGTGACTTCCATAATGCTGAGCCTGAGGGGAGAATGATAGTAAGTCATGACCCAAGTGTCACAGTTTGCCCTTCCTTTTTTTTTTTTTTTTTGCTTTTTAAGACAGGGTTTCTCTGTGTAACTTTGGAGCGTGTAGACCAGAGTGGCTTCGAACTCACAGAGATATGTCACAAGTTGTCTTTGTGGGGCTGAAATTAGAGCCAGCTGAGCAGTTCCAAGTTCATACCCGAGTGGAGGAATGTGGATGAGAGAAAGGCTATAGATGATAAAGAAAAGACAGAGATATAGAATAAAAGTCAGGAGGGCAGATCAGTTAATAAGAAATGCTAGTAACCAGCCAACAGTTTCATAATTAATACAGTGTCTCTGTGTTATTTTGGGACTGATGCGGCTCTGGGACCAGGCTGGCTGGAAAGTGTTCATAACAAAATGGTGTCTGCAATGTGGGTACTAAGAACTTCCACGTAAGACTTGACAAAAGCTTAAAAAGGGATTTTGAAAACAAAATAACAGAAACAAGCAAGGCTTCTTGGTAGCAGCATTTTTCTAGGGTGGGCTCTGTTTTGATAGAGACAAGCAGAGACTTGTGTGGCTCCTTTAAGGGAGTCTTTCTGACTAGGCATAAGTGGCAAAAGCCAAAGGGCTCTTTTAAGAGGCCCCACTACCAAACAAGAATGGTGTGTATTAGAGATGGCAGTGGCACTGACCACATCTCCAAGCTGGCAGCATGTTGCTGGATGGCAGCATTGACCAAGGCGATGAGCACAGCTTAGTGCTGGCAGTAAACGTACTTCTGCCATCTTGGATAGATGTTGGCTAAAACAGCCCTGGTTTAAATTTTAGCAATGCTGTTTAGCAGATATAAGACTTGTGGCTAGAAAAAAGGTAAAGATATACAATAAAGGCAGATTCAGATAAAGTAAAACCTAAAAGGCTTTTACAGTGTGTTGGGAGATATTTGGTTAAAAAGGAAAAAGTGGCCAGACGGTGGTGGCACACACCTTTAATCCCAGCACTCAGGAGGCAGAGGCAAGCAGGTCTCTGTGATTTCAAAGCAAACCTGGTATACAGGGAGAATTCCAGGACATGCAAAAGTTACACAGAGAAACCCTGTCTCAAAGAAGAAGAAGAAGAAGAAGAAGAAGAAGAAGAAGAAGAAGAAGAAGAAGAAGAAGAAGAAGAAGAAGGAGGAGGAGGAGGAGGAGGAGGAGGAGGAGGAGGAGGAGGAGAAGGAGGAGGAGGAGGAGAAGGAGGAGGAGGAGAAGGAGAAGAAGGAGAAGAAGGAGAAGAAGGAGAAGGAGGAGAAGGAGAAGAAGGAGAAGGAGAAGAAGGAGGAGAAGGAGAAGAAGGAGAAGAAGGAGGAGGAGGAGAAGAAGGAGAAAAGGAGAAGAAGGAGAAGAAGGAGAAGAAGAAGGAGAAGGAGAAGAAGGAGAAGAAGAAAGAAAGAAAGAAAGAAAGAAAGAAAGAAAGAAAGAAAGAAAGAAAGAAAGAAAGAAAGAAAATAAAAAAGTCACCGGCAAATAGAAAGCGCTCACAGTCTGGATACTGTATGCTATTGTGTTGTCTTTAAATTGCTCAACTGCTAAGGAAGGAACAACTGCTAAAATACACTTGATTATCAATGCTGCTGAATTAATACAATTTACATATTTTTAAAATGCTTTGACTTCAAAATTTAAGTCTAAGGACAGGTTACTGGGGAAAAGGATTTCTATTTTTATTTCCACAGAAAATGAAAAGCTGTGAATTCCTTCCAGACTAACATGGCTTGATCAAGCAAGACCCCCTGAAACAATGTCCCAGGTGATCCAACATTCAAAACAGCTGGGACTAGGCAGCCTTGTAGATTGCAGCCAGGATTTCTGTGTCTTCTTAGGATTCCCATGGTATTACGGTGTCCTCCAACCAGCAGGAAGCAGTTTGGAAAGAATGACACCCAAATTCCCAAATATTGTTTATAAATGTTTGTTTTCATTTAAATGGGTTTGGTTATAAATGGTTAATGATCACAATACATCTTTTTAAATGTAAAAAGGAGATTATGGTATAGAAATGAATACTTGTTTTGTATTGGATTTTCATTTATTGATACAAATTTAAGGTCAATTTTGTGATATGTGTATTTCTCCTCTTGTTTAGGTATTGTGTTTATATAGCTCAAAGTGTAATGTATAATTAAGTACAGATTGTAGATAGTTACCTATGAGAGTCAAAGCTTATAGTTAGGTTGGTTAGGTTTTCTAGATATATAGAGATATGTTTTAATTGGATAGACATTCTTCAAACCTTTCAAGGACGTACAGAATCCGGCATTTAAAATGGTTTAGGATTTTTCTTGACAGTGAGACATAACTGCTCCTGGCAGTCAGAAAGGAAAATTGACATCAAAGAAACTCGTTATGGAGCTTGCTTCCAATATGGCAAGACTAGCCATTTGGGCAAGATACTGCTCTTGTCTGGACGGTTTGACTTTATGCAGGGCCCACAGAAAAGTGACTGCTGAAACAAGATGGACAGTGCTACAGGGTTCCTGCTTCATGGAAGAATCTGCCAGACATTCTGCAGGACACAGAAAAAAGTGACTGACAAACTGCCCACACAGGTGGGACAGTTTAAAGTTTCCTGCTTTGCTGAGGAGTCTGCCAGATACACTGTGGCCTATGGGAATAAGATGGATAAGCCAATTTATAGAGCTTTGCATGACTGTCCAGGTAGCAAGATGAGGCTGTCATTTCTGGAATTTATATACTATCCTTCTGTGGTCTTTGGTAGAGTTGAAGATAGACAGTAATGGTTATAGTTTTCCTTAGTTAGGATTAAAAATAAGTTACATATAAGACTTTAGACTCACACAGATAGAATAAATGATGGAATATTTCCTTTAAATCTTGTTAAATGTTAACAGACTAAATATTGTTAACTATAGTTCTTCTTTGATAACTGTTTTGTCATATGTAATTTTACTATGTTAAAGTTAAATCCCTTCTTTTTATTTTAGATAGACAAGAGAAGATTATGGGAGGTGTCATTCTGTAAATATGTTTCACTTATTGGTTAACGAATAAAGCACTGTTGGCAAATACAAAGGCAAGATAGGCGGGGCTAGGAGACAAGGAGGATTCTGGGAGAGGTAATAAAGAGGAGTCAAGGTGTATGATGAGAGAGAAGTAAGAGGTTCAGTAAGAGGTTCAGTTATCTCTCCAGTAAGATAAGACCATGAGGAAACACTTAGATTGGTAGAAATGGGTTAATATTTAAGACAGAGCTAGCCAATAAGAAACACTAGTAACCAACCAACAGTTTCATAATTAATACATTGTCTCTGCGTGTTATTTGGGTCTGGCGAGGCTCTGGGACCAGGTTGGTGGGAAACTGCTTATAACAGAGATCCACCTGCCTCTGCCTCCCGAGTGCTGAGATTAAAGGCATGTACCACCACCACCAGGCTGAGTTATGCTGTTATAAACAAGCTATAATTGGATTTCTTGAATAAGTGTGCATTTTCTCTGTGTCGTTAGGTTAGGATGATTTGTAGATATTGTTCATGTTTCTTATCAACTGTGCTTGCTTAGGCTAGAGAGCAGATCTGTATGGCTCCTAATGCTGCCAATTCAAGAGATAAGACTCCTCTACCTTACCATCTGTCATAAGTATTCTATGCTGTAAATTTTCCATGAAGACCTACTTTAGCTAGATCCCGCAAGTTCTGACTTATCATTGTTTATTAAGTTAAAATATTTTCTAAATGCTTTTTTAGAAAAAAATGGATTTTTCAGAAGTATGCTGCTTAATTGACAAATATTTGTGGAATTTCCAAGTATGCTTTTAAGCAGTACAATATAGCCCAGGTATCTAGCTAAGGGTGCTCTTTAACTCTTAACTCTCTTGCTCTTGTTTCCTGAGGGCTAGTATTATAGGTATGTACCACCATGCCAAGTTTTACGCTTTGGTGATAACTAAACGTAGGTGTGACCAAGAAAATTGGACTCCTCTCTCTTCTCCCAATTTCCAGTCAAGTGCTATGTAGATGCTAGCTAGAGCTCTAGCTACTGAGCATCCCCAGCCCACATCATTTCTGTTACTGGTCTCTAGTTTGATTTCTTTATCTGAGGGGCTATAATTACAATCATTACAGTCAGGTTGTAACACTTGAAAATGTCAACGGGATGGTTTGCTTCTCGGTAGACAACTGGCAAGTTTTAGAGCCACTTACAAGTTCCATTACCCCTTTTATGGAAAACAGCTCTGATGTCAGTTCTATTGTTCATGTCCCTACAAAGCTATCATTGAGGTACCATGCAGGACTATAGCAATAGTTTAAGTCATAATTCAATTCTCTACAATTTTGCTATATTTCTGAGTGTGTTCTTAATAAAGACACCTTGGAGAAAGGCCAACATGTGTGTTGTTTTATACAAAGAATTCTCTTCCCTTCCTCAGATTACCCCACACATTAGCACTGAACATTTCCTTCTCGGGGCCCATAGGCCAGAATGTTGAGCTTCCCCAAAGTCTGTGTCATCTAGACTATCATACAGCTCCATTGACAGAACACTCTCAGAGCCAAGTAATGAGATAAAATATAAGGGAAATACATGTAACTTGCATTGCAATATAACAGAGGCACTTGTCCCTAGCTTTGCACTGACAGACAGGACCAATCCGCTGCTACTGCATCACAACACCTGTTTAGGCTGAACTAGAGACAAGGCCAGAGAAAGGAAGGAAGAGGGAGGGAAAGAGTAAAGGAGAGAGGGAGAAAGGGAAGGAGGGAGGGAGGGAATATTCCCATTGGCTTTTCTGGTCTATTTCCTAGACCTCTAGCTGAAAAGATTGGTTTCTCTGTAGATTTTTACCATCTAAGCCTGCTCCGCAATTCCCTGATTTGCCAACCCTGCCATCAAAGCTAGGAGTTAAAGAAGAAAAGCAAATAGGCAGACAGGCACCAGGGAAACACTGTTCCATCCGCCTTGCCTGTGCTCCTCCCATTGGCCTGCTTTGTTTACTCTCCAGCATCCCAGGTGGCTGCCCTCCATATTCTGTCCAGAGTTTTCGTTACAGGAGCTAGGCTCAAGAGGGTTATTTCATTGTGGAGTGAAATGGAAGTTTATACTCACTTTTAAAAGGCATTAATGTTAGTTTCTCAAATAAAACTCTGAATATAGTTTCACTTCCCAAATGCAGGCTTGGGAAAATGCTATAAATACTTTTATGTCTGTGTTTGCTTTTACGAGTAAAAAATATTTAATATAAAATTAGAAAACATACAATGTTTGGAAAACAATCACTCATATTTTTTCCACACAGTAATTATCTTAATATTGTAAGTACATTGTCCAGACAGTTTTAAACTTTCAGGGAATTTATCTTACCAAAATATTAAATTATTGCATAAATTCCCCTAGGACTCTCATTAAGATGACTTGTTCCACTCACAAAATCCAATTTATTTATTCATGTAGGGAATGTCACAGGAAAAAGAGCATGTCCAATATATCAACATGGCCAACTTGGTTTCTCCCCAAGATTAGGACATAAGATGACAATGAGTTTCTAACATAAATGAAAAAAATCAGATTGCCCTAATAAACTCTATGGAATAGCTGAACAGATATGGCCCTTAGTGAACACTATCCCTGCTCAAGGCACTCTATGAACCAATGCCAGGCATGCCCTTCTCGGTCCCTTCAGTGAGATTACTGGAAGGAGGGTACATAAAGGACAAAGAAAAGAAAGTCTGAAAGAAATAGCAGAAAACAGGGGAAAGAAAACATCTTTCTGAATGAATGGTCTCAAATATTATCAGTGCAATCCCAATGTAAGGACAACTAATATATTTTATGATAAAAAATGATCTTCCTACAAAGAGTTATTTTTCTTTTAGACAAACAATAATGAGCATGATTTTGGTACTGCAATTCATGTACTGGAAGCTTTTAATTCTGTCAGCATAAAAATGTTCCCCTGTACTTCTAGCCATAGAAAACATACAAAGGGATGAGAGGCCTGCTAATTTGTTTTATGATAGTAACTGCCATTGGTTGTTAAATTTACTCATAAAAAATTCGTAAACACATTCTAGAAACCCATAAGAAAGTATCCGTTGGAGCTAAGGAGATAGTTCAGCAATTAAGAGCACCAGCTGCTCTTCTAGAGGACTTGGGTTCAATTCTCAGTACCCACTCAGCAGCTCATAACCACCTGTGATGATGAAGCAGCTTGCTTTATCTGACTTTAATTGTATTTCTATGTCCATTTTATTTGGATGCTGTTGCTATGATGGCAGTTTTTCTCCTCTCTGAGTAGTACTGGGAACTAAAAGGGTGTTCATTAATAAAATCTAGAAGACCTAACCATCCCCACAGATGTGCAAGTAGAAACTCAGAGTGCACGACATATGAAAAAGCAAGGAATCTGATTCCACTAGAAGTTCACAGGTTTTTAATAACTGGCTCCAAAGAAGTTGAAATGCACGGATGCTTGAGAATTCAAACCTAATTTGAAGAATGAGCAACAACGTCGAGGAGGATTCAAATAAACAGAGATGAAGTACTAAAGGAAGATAAAGACCTGGGCACACAAGTTAACAGCATGGACAAGAAATCAGAGAAGCCACAAATCCTGAAAGGAAAACATAGAGATGAAAAGGTCAATACAAAATCAAACAAAACTCCATGGAAAACATCACCAATGCACTGACCAGGTAGAAGAAAGAATGCCAAGAACTTATAATAAGGTTATAGAAGCATTATACTAGATAACAATAAAGGAAGAACTAAGCAATCACAACCACAAGCAAGACTGCAGAAAACTAATGGTTCAAAGTGAAATGTTTTTAAAATGAGAGGCAAAACTCTCATTACTACTTTTTAAAAATCTCTACTTGAAGGATATACTAAAAAAATTAACATATTCCTGAAAAAAGACGTATATTTTAAAAAATGTATTTAACAAATTCTAGAAAATCCAGATTCTAGAACATCAACAACATCAGAGGGAAGAAGGCACTGACGATGGTGCCAGCAATGTCAAGAATGCAATCTTAACCTCACAGCACAGATCAACTCTAGCTGCTAGCTGCTCCTTCAGAGAACAAAGAAAACAAAGCTATTCAGACAGATGACACTGAAATGAAATAAAAACAAACCCCAAGCTTTCTACTAACTGAATAGTTTATTCCACTCTGATCAAGAGATACAGGTTAGCCTGGTTAATGTGCATGCATTATACGTCTATAAGAGTGTAAAGCCTTTCTATTTTATATAATTTGTAAATCTGTTGAATAACAAAACGGTAAAACAAATTCCCAAGCAGGACTAGTTTTAAAGCATTACATCAAAATATTTTAGATATTTTAAAAATATTTTCTTATGTGAAAGATGTAATTCCCTGAAGAGTTAAATAATCATGAAAAAAGTACTAAGAAATGTGTATCCAAAGCTCCAGACGGCTCGGGGCAAAGGCAAGTTTAAAAGAAAAGCACCAGGGTTCATTTCTTCTTTGATGCTGCGCTCTGGCAGAGGCCATCTGTCCTTCCGTGGGGGTTTCCTGTGCTCCCATGCTGGCAACAGGACTTCCTTCCAACAGCAATATCCCCTGTACCTTCAAACATGAAATGTTTTCCTTGGGGCTTATTATCCTCCTGCCCAACAGTTCTTCCCTTTTCTGTGACTAGCACATTCCCAAAATGAACAGGAGATTCACATTATTTTCATTTCACATCCAGTTTCCATACTTCTCACTGTCCACCCAGGACAGACACTCTTCCTCTCCACATCCCCACCAGCCCCACTCTATGAGTCTCTGGAAACTAGAGCTGCTCTTACATCTTCCCAACACCTCCAAAAGATGCCTGCAGACCTTGAATTTCATGAGCTCCAAGCCTTTAATTCTGCAATTAATTTTAACCTTCCTTTGGAACTCCAGCAGTCTAAAGTGAAATTCTGTTTTAAAACAAGTTCCTCTACCTGACAGTCAACTAACTGACCAAGCCAACATTCCAAATCCTAGTGCGGTCAGTCTCTGAGCATCCTTTCCCCTTTCATAGCTTTTCCTTCCAGCTATTCCCATTCAACAGCAGCCACACTAACACATACTGCACTCTCAACACACAATGGGTAATTAGTCTGCTTTCTTTGTGTTTACTCACATGTAGTATAGCCTTCTTATTGTCATTAACAAAATTTGCCTAAAGCATTTGGTTAGAGACCAGGAAGAGTGAGAAATGGACAGCTTGATGGCTGGCAGAAACTGATACATCTGAATGGTACCCAAGTTTCAGTGTAACATCAGAAACAAAATATAAATACAATGATTCTGGTCAAGAACTCATATTTAGCAACAAAGTGAGAGCAACTTGGCTGTCCAGTAAAAGCAGAGAATACTTCAATTTTAGACTACATGTGCAAAATAAAAATGAATGCTTATAAATTTAAATAAAATAAAAGCTGTAAGTCATACAGAATTTATAATATGTTCCAATTGTATTTAAATTTTGAATGTTGTAAAGTCATATAGAAAAAAAGAAAGATGTAGTCAGGTCAATTATCTCATAGTGGTGTGTATAAAATCATAAATGTTTCAAATTTGAAATACTGCCATAAACTTCACCAACAGAATACACATAATCCAAAAATCAAAACTTCAAAATGTTCTAAATTCTTAAATATTCTAAGTGTCAATGGTACTTAAAGATTCCATTTGGAGAGCATTTAGATTATAGATTTTCAGATAGATTTCAGGACCTCGCCTGTATAACAATGGTAATCTTCATGTTAACATTTTGAGACTTTATTCCTCTGATTTTCATATCTTTAAAATTTCAAATTCTTTTTATTCTTACAGTGCTGGGATATAAATTCTTAAGTGGCAAAAGCATAATGAAAATCACTTGAAATCCTTTTTAATATCTTCAAAGCAAATGAATGGAATATATGAAATAGAATATGAAGAGGGGGGATCTGCAGTTCTCATTATAACCCAGAATCCAAAAGGGAAGCTTCTCAGCCAGTGTGGCAGAGCACACCTTTATCTCAACACTCTTTGTGCAGGGGCAGAAGAATTACCTACAAGTTTGAGACCTGCCTGATCTACATAGTGAGTTCTAGGTCAGCCAAGGCTACATAATGAGACTCTGTCTTAAAGAGCAAATGGAAACAGTGAAATTCTCAATTTAATACCTAATATGTCCAGCCTATCAACACTACCAACCAATCCCTAGATAATAGTAACTGGAAACAATCCCATACAATCCGTTTGATTCACTTACGCTAACAAATCTTTTTCACATCTATGTACTATACAAACACTTCCACCCTTTGTGAGAAGGGCCACCAGGCAAAAAAGGAACACCGAGGAGTCCTCTAAAGCCATCTGCTCCGCAGGTACCATCTGGAGCACATAAATGCCGCATCTTCTGGCTCTTTACAAATAACATGGCCACTACAGGGCAGCTCTCACAGACTGCCACTGCAGACCTGTTACCTTCCTGATGTCTAGTGGCAGAGCTGTCCCCATCCTTGCATATGGTAGCTGCTAAGATCTCCAGCTTGCCTCACCTGTCATTCAGGGCTCATTTTCCCTCTTGGACTCCAATTAATCATCCTCAAGTTCCCTTCTGGGATACTTTCTAAGTTCTTTTACCGACTAAACCAAGAACCTGGAAAAGAAACCTATGTCCATGGTGACAATTATACACGAAAATCTCTGTCTAGCATGGCTACGCATTCATGCAGTTTGAGGAGTTCTTCACTTTTTAATCTGACTTTCCTCATGTTCTCACTCCCTTCTTTCCCTTCTACCAAAGCACATTCACAAGCCACATAACAATACCATGAACAATGAAGCATTTGTAAAATGATGCTTCCATAGTATTATAGCACTGAAATGTTCCCATCACCAAAGTGATATCATAAACATCATACTTTTTCATTCACCTCTTTACAAAAAAGAAAGAAAGAAAAGAAAGAAAACATAAAGAAGTTTTTTAATTGTCCTATTAAGCCAGCATTGGCCTTATATTCTCCACACCTCTCCATAAAGCCAATGGTTAATTTACACAGCAAGGAAATCGGCTGACGACATCACAGAATGTAGAATGTGGCAATGCTGTTAAGTGACAGGCAACCCTACTCAACTTTGCATATAATTTAGTTTGGTATTTCTGTGATATATCATCTTCAATCCTTATTTAGCTCTTTCATGCGCCTGACTTATTTCATTAACAAGAAAGTTGGCCAAGGACATTTTACATTTCTTTGGAACATTCTCTTACTTAAAAATTCTTTCAGGGCCAAAACAGTAATAAATGTTTAATAATCAATGTTCACTGAATAGAATTACATGAGTTTAGATATTTTCTATACACGATCAAACAAATATTGGTTTTACCCCAAGATTCCAACTATTCAGGCGAGCTTCGATATCACTGTCATCTAAAGAGACAGGAGACTTCTTTGAATGAACTTCCTGAAATACAAAATAAAACAATGTAAGAAGAAAGGAGGAAATAAATAAAATAGGAAACAATGGAAGAAACAAAGGAGAAGGGAGAAAGAGAAGGGAAATAAGAGGAAAAAAATAAAACAAGACAAAATGTAAGTCATTCAAAGTAATGAGCATTTTACGTACTTATTTGGTGATGTGGTATTGGCCACAGAGGACAGGGTTGTTACAATTCGCTAGTCTCAACTCTAACTAATGACTGTTTATTACAGATGCTTAAGGCAATGAGATGCCTTAACAATATATTCACAAAGTAACTAGATTTCAAAAAATCAAAAGAATATTTGAAAATTAATCCAGACTCTTCTCTTCAGGTTTCTTGTACAAAGTTTTAATTGTGGTGTACCACAGTAGCTTGAAAGCAGGGAGGGAACTTGAAAAGATGAATTATTTACTCTCCTTAAAATTAGTTAACAGGGAAATTTTGTGTTGATGTCCAAGAAGCTCTTTGTTCTTAAATTAATTCTCACTCATACACTGTATAAAAAGAAAAATAAACTCGAGACTCGCATCATGAAAATGCAATTATGTGACTCTTTACTCTCCTCCTTTATAATTCATAATATTACACATTTATCAACCAAATTAAAACTAATCAATTAAAGACAGCCTAGGAGCTATGTAGAGAAACAACCAATGATCTTAATGCTCTAGGTCCAGCCGCATAAAGTAACAACTGTTTTACAAACCTGGTGCTGTCTTCTGAGACAGGCTCTGCTGCCAGCAAATGCTTCTGCTTTTGGAGAACCTTGCTGCTAAACACTGAGTGAGTGGATCTACCTACCTATGACATTTACACTGAACACAGCAATGAAAACTGTTCTGAGCATTCTGCTGACTTCCCCTAGTCTCGGTTCAACCAAATGTAAGGAGCTTCTATTCTGTCTATCCTTAATAATTCGTGATGACTTTTACTGTGGCTCCTGACCTTTGTATGCCTTATTTGTAAGTTCATTATCCTCCTTGCAACTCAAAGGCACATAACCCAGCCAGCATTAGGTAATAATGACTGCACATTAGAATACTTTCTCCCTTTTCACAACTTGTTCAAATCAGTCTAGGGTAAGCACACTGATTCAAGAGGCATTTTATCTGAATATATAAACAGTTTACCTTTATTTTTATAAAGCAGCATTTCCTTCATCACTATAAATTAATTCATGTCTTAATTTTATGATCAGTGGGGTCTAATCACTCGATTAATGTACTGAGTTAAGAGAAAAAGAATGAAAAATAGAATGTTTCAGCATCACTCTTAGATGCTCAGGAGAAATGATGGGCTGACCAGCATAGCTCAGCATCAGAGAGCAAGCAGAATCATGTCACTCTTTGTGACATCAATACATCCACCAAAACATTCACACTCCATTTTTAACTTCAGACTTTTAAATACTAATTAGAACTTTAACAATATGAAACAAACTGTGGGATATTTTTAAGACACAGAACAGAAGTAAAATCCAATCTTACACAGATCTTTGAAGCAATATGTTGTCTGTCTTCTTTATAAGTTGGACTCATGGAATGGGACCTCGTTCGGAGCTTTCCAGTGTACTGTTCTCTACTGAAAGAAAGGACAAAAGAGTACCAGGTAAGCTATGGAGAACTCACATAACAGAGAATATGATCTAGGATTGCCTGCCTTTATAAATGATGATAGCTCACAATGATTTTGATTCACTATACAGAAGGATAATATTTATGTACATAAATGAATAACCATTTCACTGCTCATATTTTATTTCATTTCATTAAATAGTAAGTAAAATGTCACATGTAGGCCATATTATTCCTTCCAAACGTTTATTTATTTATTTTTATGTATATGAGTGTCCTATCTGCATGTGAAACTTTATGCCAGAGAGGGCATCAGATCCCACTATAGACAGCTGTGAGCCACCATGTGATTGCTGGGAATTTCAACTCAGGACCTCTGGAAGAGCAAGCAGAGCTCTTAATTGCTGACCCATCTCTCCAGCTGGCCATATATTTCCTTAAAAACAAATGCTATTTTCAAGTGATATTCTAACCACGTGCATTTAAATCATTTGTCTTCCTTTCTTTTTTCCAAGTGTAAGGAAAAAGTAAACGAAGTTTACATTCTTAAAGAAACTGTGTCTTCAGGTTAGAAAATTTTGTTACATTCAAGATGAAACCTTAGAATATGTAAAATAACAAAACTTCCTAGTTGCTTAAAGTTTCAATTAATTTGAAGCAATATTATAAACCACAGGATATAGAAGCTGATAATTTAAACATAAATCTTGTTAATGCATGCAAAATGCTGTATGTCTAGGGGCTGGGAAGATAGCTCAGCAGTTAAGAGCACTGGCTGCTGTTGTTCCAAGAACAATTCCCAGACTCCACATGGTAGCTTATGAGCACCTCTAATTCCAGCTCCAAGGGATCATCTTCCCTCCTCTTTCCTCCATGTACAGCAGGCCACACACTTGTTACACAGAGATTCATGCAGGCAAAAGACCCAAATACATGCTTTTTAAAAATTAAATGTAAGTCTAGAAAAGGGAAATTCTTTTAATAGATGTTACCAAAAAGGCTCCTCTCTAATATAAAAAATCATAAATACTATTCTCTAAATTACACATTAGGCTATAGTTTTTCGTACATGCCTTAATACCTATAGTCTGAGTAACAGCTTCAACAGAAACTGTCTGGTAAGTGTAAACACCCTACCAGTCTTTGTTTAGCAGCTATAAATACCATATTCAAAAACACTGAATATATTAACTAGAAAAGCCTAGAAATAAACAATTCATTGGACTTTGTCATCAGCGTGGGAGTACAGAAAAAAAGGAGTATATACAAGGATTAAGAAACCTACAGTTTTTCAGAACTTACTTTCCAAAGGTAAGTTGGGAAGACATCCATATGTTTAGTTTAAATAACTAATATTCAACCATAAACTATATCAGAATTTCTTTCCTTCACAAACTCCAAGCCATAAGAATATCTGAAAAGGACAGAAGGGACAGCTCAACAGAAAATTGCTTGCTGCCACCAATGTAGAGCATGGCTGAATTTCATACCCAGAACCTACATAAAGGTGGAAAGAGACCTAGTTACACAAAGTTCTCCTCTCACTCCCTCATGCATCCTGTGACATGTGTGACCCTCACAAAACTCAAACACAATAAACAAGGCAAACTTTAAAATGAAGGCCACCAAAGGCAAACTACTAGATCAAAATGACAGTACTAAAGTAATGTAGGATTTGAGGTAAAATAAGACTAATAACACAACATCCTTAGGGTTGGTTACTAAGCAATGCTAAATGTCTGAATAAGTTGTATTGAAGAAAACTACCTATTTTTTATATGTCTATACAGCCTTCCAGCTGTGAAAATAGTTAAAAACAAAGAGAAAAACAGACAGGCAATAATTTGAGGATAATTTCATTAGTCAACTTGTACAAGCATTTAAAATTTAGTTTATAGGAAGATACACCTGATACACTAATCACTGACCTATTCTGTTTTGAAAATTGATTAAACAATCATAAAAAGAGCTGTAGTTAAAAATTGAAAAATTGTTAAATATTAAAAGTACTTCTCATAGAAAATATTAATAAAAAGGAAACCTGAAACATTTATATATTACTGCACAGGAGTGTGAATAAAAGGACAGACTACTAATTCATATGTACCTGCTTCTAGCTACCAAGCAACTGTTTCTCCTTCACAATAAGTCTTCTGAATAGATCCCTACAAGTAACTACAAGATGACTGTCACTCACCTTACCCTACAGACCTGTTCCTCACACTACCTGTGAATAGCTTTTTTAGTTTTCTCTCTCCCACCCTATACAGGCTATGATCCTAGGCTTCTTCATTTAACTTCAAGTATTTTAATTTTACCTGCTTTTTCTGGTGAACCCAATCAATATACTATTACTATTTCAAATAGCAAGGGGAAGCTTTGATCACCAAATCTGCAAACCTGGCTCAAATTGTCCTTTTGTATGCTGCAAATATGTACTTTTTGTATTGGTTGATGAATAAAGCTTTTTTGGCCGATGGCCAGGCAAAATATAGCTAGGCAGGAAATCAGAGTTACAAAGAGAAAGGAGGTGGAGTCAGGGACATGCCATCCGGCTGCCCAAGGAACAACATGTCTGCAGATGGGTAAAAGCCATGACCCACATGGCAATACATAGATTAATAAAAATGGGTTAATTTGTTTTAAGAGCTAGCTGGTAATATGACTGATCCATTGGCCAAACAATTATAATTAATATTAAGCTTTAGAGTGGTTATTCAGGAATTGGAAGGTGGGACAAGAAACCTCCTACTACAACTCTATCACAAATACAAACTGAACATCACTGCCTCCAATTCAACATATCCAAAACTACACTCAGTAAGGAGTTCCTAAAACATGCCCCAATAAAGGCTAAGGAAAGCAGAGACATACAGAAGCCAGCTTCTCATGAAGGCAATTAAGCCAATTATGGGAGGAGGTCAATACCATTGTTAAAATCTGGCTGGCACAAGAAACAAATACTAGGCACAGAAGTTTCATTCCATGTCATGAAGCTGTCTTCAACTGGACATACAACGAACTTGAACTTGAAGGTATGTACAGCCTCAGATTTTCAATGATCGAACTAGCGGTCAGTGAAAATGTCTGGCAGTGAATAGGAGGAAAACGATCCCTTCAAGTGTCTTTGTGATGCAATACCTGGTCCTGATGCTTTCATAATCTACAACTGGTACATTGGACAAGGTTATAGAAAGCTCATGTACACATGCCCAATTAGTAAAGGGGTGGATCAATATCAGGATGCCAAAGAGAAGACAATCTTCACAGTTTCAAGAGCTTCCCAAGGTACTTATTTAACCTGTTTTGACGTTATAATGGAATCAAATAGAACCTAGTTACACAAGGCAAGATGAAAACAGAAAAGCAAAGTTGGGCCCCAGAGGACCCAAAGTACAGGAGCAGCACTGATGGAAATAGGAAATTTCAAGCTCATTCAAACAGGACAGAAGCAGCAAAATAATCTTCAGGAGTCTCTACATAAAGGTCAGAAGGCACATCCACAGAAAAAGTTTGCAATGGCCCCAGAATCTCTGCTCCACCCAATTATTAAAGATCTTCCATTGTACAGAGAAATAAGTCGGAGAGACCGGGGAGAGGGTTGTTTTCCAAATACACAGAAACAAACACAGTGTTAAGGATTGAATACAATGTCCAAACAACAGAAGAAATCAATCTCCTGAAACTAATACTAAGAAACAGAAGTCTAAGAATGGCCTGTACCCACCATGGTGGTTCTTACCTATAATCCCAGGACCCAGTAAGCTGAGACCAGAGGACTGCTAGAATTTAAGTCCAGCCTAACTACAAAGTGAGTTCTAGATCAGTCTGTGCTATGGAATGGAACTCAAAAACTCTGTCAAAAATATAATAAGCATCAACAAAATGCTCAATAGGTTTGGAAAATTGAGCATAGAAAATAAAATTTTAATAACCGGATGTGAAATATTTTTAAAAAAAAACAAAAATTTGGCTAAAGAGTATAAAACTGAACTAAAAAAAATTAACTAGATAGAAAGCTGGGTATATATAGCTCAGCAGTTAAGAGCACTGGCTGCTCCATCATGACGACTTGCATTTGTGTCCTGTCACTCATGTAGTGAGCCCACAAACATGCCTGAAATCCAGCTCTAAGAGATCAACACCCTCTTCTGGCCTTCACGCACAGAGATATCCATATCCATACATGTACCTACACACACACACACACACACACACACACACACACACACACACACACACACACCACAATATAAATACATCAGTAATCTGTTTCTTTTTAATTAACCAGAGGGCCTCAACATCATCCATTATTAAGTACACAAAAAGAATTAGTAACCTCAAAATCAAACATTTGAAATTATCCAGTTTGAGAAGCAAAACTGAAAAGGAATGGGGGCAGGGGGGTTAAAGAGACCATAAAGCACTGCAAAATACCATCAAGCTGACCATCGTGCGTTATTGTATTGAAAAAGAAAAGACAGAAATGGGCAGCAAGACTGCTCACAAGAATCTGCTAACAAAAGAACATCCAGATTTATGTAGCTTGAAGAATTCCAAACAAACCAAATGAAAGGAGAGCTATGCTGCAACACATTATGAATCATACTGTCAAGAGAGGGCTTTGAGATTTAAAAAAAAAAAAGTAAAGTAACTAACATAGAGAGGAGCCTCCACAAGACTTCCAGGAGAATTCTCTGCAGAACCCTGGCAGGCCAGAAGAGAGTAGGAGGATATATTCAAAGCACTAAAAAAAAAAAATGGACTGCCATGATTATTATGCCCTACAAAGCTTCCTTCTATGAAAGTGAAAGCCTTTCCCAGACACTCACAGGCTGAAAGAGTGCACTGTCACTAGACCTGACTCCAAAGAAATGTTGTAGGGATTTCCCCAGGCAAAAGAAAGTAATCAGCAACATGAGTAATCGTGTAAGCATAAAGCCCACCAATAAAGACAATTTACAGGCAAATAAAGATTACTTCATTAGTGTAATGTTAGTAAATTCACTGTTTTCAAGTGCTGTATGAAGACATAACTACAAACTAGAGTAATTGTTAATAATAATGTAAAAAGGGCAAAAGCTGGAACTTAATACACATGTATGGAGGGAATAAGAATAGAGTTTTTGTATGCAGTCAAAGTTGTTATCACAGGCTCAAAATACAAATACATTGCTTCCAAGACTTTCACGGTGGGTGCCTTCAATAGTAGACAGTGCTAAATCTGTATGGACTAAGAGCTACAGCTAACTAAAGACCTATCAGACACACCACAGATGCTGGGAAACAGAGTAGCCATGTAGGGATGGAGCAAATGGCACAAGATTTCATTATACTACATAGATTACTACACAAAATAAAAAATATGGATGGTTTATCTCTGGAATTTTCCACTTACTATTTGCATACTACAGTACACTGTCAGTAACTGAGCCTGTGGAAAGTAAAACTGCGGTTAAATGAACTACTGTGGCACATTATAATTAAAACAGGATTTATGCAAGTTGCATGGTAACACAAGTTTTTAATGTAGTAAAATTAAAAATATAAAGAAAACCAATCAAAGCATACTGCAACAACCAAAGACAATCACATCACAAAGAAAGGCAATAAAAGAAGAAATTAAGAAAGAGACTATAAACCATCAGAAAGCACGTCACAAAATAGCCATGCTAATGCAAAAATGGGAAACTAAACAACACATACTTTAACCAATGGATCAAAAAAAAAAAAAAACCATACACAACAGACTTAGAAAACACTGAAAAATTGCAACATAATAAAATGTTCTGGTTATACAAGTCTAAAAAATGAAAAATAAAGTCAACAACCTAACTTAAACCCTTAGAAATTAGAAAAAAAAACCTTAACCCAAAGCCTACAAAGAGAAAATATTAGGATTATAGCAGAAATAAAAATAATAATAATAAGGATTCAATAACACTAAGAGTTAATTTTCTGAAAAGATCAACAAAATGGCAAACTTTCTAGCTATAGGTACTAATTTAAAAGGGTAAGGGACTCAGCTAAAATCAGAAATGACATATGAGATATCACAACCAGTTTTCCAGAAAATGCCACCCTATTGGACACCCTAGCTAAAATGGAAAACTTCCTGGAAATACACAGCCTGCAAAACCTATCTCAAGCACAGGGTAGAAGCAACACAAGCTCAAGGCCAGCCTGGGCCATGCAACAAGCTAAAGAATGTTGTGGTTATACACTCAGCAGCAAGACTGTCTAAAAAAGAGAATGGGGGGTATTTATAACAGTAACAAAAGGAATAAAATATCTAGAAATTAATGTGACCAAATATGCCAGGCTTATCTAACACTGATAAAAGACACAAGGAGATAAAAATGTAGTCCATGTTCATGGGCTTGAAAAATCGATGTTGTTAAAACATTTATACTACTCAAAACAATACACATCAAAACTTTAATGCCCTTTTTCATATAAATATAAAATATAATCTTAAAATCTACATAGAAACAAAAAATCCTATATAATTAAGTCAATCTGGAGAAAAGCCAGCAAAAATCAAGGTATGGAACTTTTGATTTCAAAATATAGGAGAAAGCTACAGTAATTAAAAGAATATAGTTTGAACACTGGAATAATATAAATTCCAGAAGGAGAAAACAAACTAGAAACTGATATAATTTTTAATATAGTAGTGAAAATGCTACTCTAGATACCAGGGCATGGCAGATATGCCTGTAATCCCAGAATTCAAGAAGAAGCTAAAGCAAGAAATTCACCATAATTTAAAGCCAGCCTGGGCTAAAAAGCTCCAGATCAATCTCAGCTAGAGTGAAACTGTTCTAGTTTGCTTTCTGTTGCTGTGAAGAACACCATGCCAAGAGCAATTTGGGATGGAACATTTATGTCATCGTACACTTCCAGGTCAAGTCCATCTTTGAGGGAACTGAAGGCGACACCTGAAAGCAGGAACTAAAACAGCGACCATGGAAGATGACACTGTTTACTGGTTTGCTCTCTAGCTTCTAATGCTTGCTTTCTTACATAGTCTAAAACACCCCATCTGCTACCAACCAGAAAGCTGGGCCCTCCTACACCAATCAGAAACCAAGATAGTGCCTTATATATGCCTATAGGCCAATCTGGGATTCCCTCATATTTCTGGATTGTATCAAGTTGACAGATGAAGCTAACTAGACAAGAGACACTGACTCAAAAGAAGGGAGCAAGGGAGGGGAGGAGGGAAGGAGGGAGGGAGGGAGGGAGGGAGGGAGGGAGTAAGGAAGGAAGGAATGAACGAAGGAAGGCAGGCAGGGAGAGAAGGAGAGAGGGAGGGAAGGAGGGAAGGAGGAAGGATTGTTCTATAGTGAAGGGGAGCTATAAGACTGAGTTTTGGACTTAGACTTTTGCTAGGATGAAAATGCAGCTGTATAAAAAGAATGGAAACTGAAGTCCTGTCTAGTTTTGAATCCAGAGATGACTAGAAACTGTACACTCTAACTACTGAGAAGAGGAAATCAAAGTCAATCTCACCAAGAAACCAGAAACTAAGACGGAGATCCTTGTTCTTGAGAAAAGACTGCAGGAGGGATGCTCACCCCACTTGTTGAGTTTGGGCAAGTACACTGTTGAGACTTCAGAAGTAGCTTCTCTGCAATATATTGAAGAAACTACACCACAACAGACAACCCAGTCTCTGGTTCTTAGTCTTCCATCCCCCTCTCATGATGCTCCCTGAGCATCAGAGGTTGTGCGATAGATAGCTCTATCAGCCGGGGTTCGGAACGGCACTGTCGGTTGTTCTCTGCATCCTGCCCAGCTGTGGGCTTCTGGAGAAGTCTCCATGGACTAACAAGAAGCTTCTTTGCTGAGGGGTGAGAGTTTATACCCACTTCTTCTACCCGTCCTTATGTCCTCACACCCCAGATCTGTGGGTATAAGGGCCAGTATGCAGCTAGTAATTGCATGCACTTAGGGTAGGGGAAGCAATAGGTTCTCATCTAGGATCCATGACCTCACGAACCAGAGGAGGAACTTCGCAGGACCCACCCCCCATGAAGAGCTACACTTAATGGCTTCTAAGACAGGGAGAATCCGTCTTCTCCAGGAAAAAGCCTCTCCTAAGTTAGCCAATCCCAAGTGATCAGTCCTAAATACATATTCATAGGACTTGGCAGTATGTGCATGTGATGTGATGTGATATGTGTGTGTGTGTGTGTGTGTGTGTGTGTGTGTGTGTGACAGAGAGAGAGAGAGAGAGAGAGAGAGAGAGAGAGAGAGAGAGAGATTATTTACAAAAAAAAAGATTGCAATAAATGCATCTGGAGAAACAGAGCAATGTGCTCTGAGATCCTCAGCAGTAGACACATTAGTGATTCCAAAGCTAGAGGATGGAGACAAGCAGCTACCCTGCCTGACCAGACAGTCTAGCTGAGTTGGTGAGCTCCAGGGCATCAGGATCAATGAGAGACCCTACTAGCAAAGAAAAAAACTAACATAAATATACATGCATACACAAGATGACATGTGATATCAACCTCTTGCCTCCACACACAGGCACATTGTGTGTACACCAGTACACACTTGAACAAACAGCTTCAAAACCATAACCCTAAACCAATTTTATACTGGCTTAGTAATTAAATTGATATGTACTTGTTATTTGTGACAGCCATGGAATTCATAGTATCCCAAGATGGGGGAACTCACACTACTTGGTTTTCATGTCCTTTCAACTACCCATCCCAAGACACCAGCCATCCAACTACCCACCACCAAAACACCAGATATCCAACTACCCATCCCAAGACACCAGCCATCCAACTACCCATCCCAAGACACCAGCCATACAACTACCCATCCCAAGACACCAGCCATCCAACTACCCATCCAAAGACACCAGCCATCCAACTACTCATCCTAAGATACCAGCCATCCAACTACTCATCCCAAGACACTAGCCATCCAACTACACATCCCAAATTACCAGCCATCCAACTACCCATCCCAAGACACCAGCCATCCAACCACACATCCCAAATTACCAGCCATCCAACTACCCATCCCAAGACACCAGCCATACAACTACTCATCCCAAGACACCAGCCATCCAACTAATCATCCCAAGACACTAGCCATACAACTACACATCCCAAATTACCAGCCATCCAACTACCCATCCCAAGACACCAGCCATCCAACTACCCATCCCAAGACACCAGCCATCCAACTACCCACCACCAAAACACCAGTCATCCAACTACCCATCCCAAAACACCAGCCATCCAACTACCCACCACCAAAACACCAGCCATCCAACTACCCATCCCAAGACACCAGCCATCCAACTACCCATCCCAAGACACCAGCCATACAACTACCCATCCCAAGACACTAGCCATCCAACTACACATCCCAAACTACCAGCCATCCAACTACCCATCCCAAGACACCAGCCATACAACTACCCATCCCAAGACACCAGCCATCCAACTACACATCCCAAGACACCAGCCATCCAACTACCCACCACCAAAACACCAGTCATCCAACTACCCATCCCAAAACACCAGCCATCCAACTACCCACCACCAAAACACCAGCCATCCAACTACTCATCCCAAGACACCAGCCATCCAACTACCCACCACCAAAACACCAGTCATCCAACTACCCATCCCAAGACACCAGCCATACAACTACCCATCCCAAGACACCAGCCATCCAACTACCCACCCCAAGACACCAGCCATCCAACTACCCATCCCAAGACACCAGCCATCCAACTACCCATCCCAAAACACCAGCCATCCAACTACCCATCCCAAGACACCAGCCATACAACTACTCATCCCAAGACACCAGCCATCCAACTAATCATCCCAAGACACTAGCCACACAACTACACATCCCAAATTACCAGCCATCCAACTACCCATCCCAAGACACTAGCCATCCAACTACCCATCCCAAGACACCAGCCATCCAACTACCCACCACCAAAACACCAGTCATCCAACTACCCATCCCAAAACACCAGCCATCCAACTACCCACCACCAAAACACCAGCCATCCAACTACCCATCCCAAGACACCAGCCATCCAACTACCCACCCCAAGACACCAGCCATCCAACTACCCATCCCAAGACACCAGCCATACAACTACCCATCCCAAGACACCAGCCATCCAACTACCCACCCCAAGACACCAGACATCCAACTACCCACCCCAAGACACCAGTCATCCAACTACCCATCCCAAAACACCAGCCATCCAACTACCCACCACCAAAACACCAGCCATCCAACTACACATCCCAAGACACCAGCCATCCAACTACCCACCACCAAAACACCAGCCATCCAACTACAAATCCCAAGACACCAGCCATCCAACTACCCACCACCAAGAGACAAACCATCCAACTATCCCACCATCAAGATGCCAATCAAAAGAATGGAGAACTGAATCCAGACAACACATAGACAAAGTAACAAAATCACTGTTCTTTTAATTGTTAATATGGGTCATCATAGAGGAGTATTATATCCATAAGACACAAACTGGTTCCTAGAAGCAGTTCATTAACTAAAACCTACAGCATCCAGTCCAGGATTAGGACAGGCACCTGGCAGATGCTAAAAGAACCTATGCACTACCATTGGAGAAGGCTGGAAGGACATGGAAGAAAATGGTATTTGACATAAAACAAAAAGCCAATCTACATGGTTTGGAGACAGAAAGTTTGCCAAATATCACCATAATGTGGAAAATAAAAAAGTATCTTTAGTGAGCTTATATAATACTAAAAAACAATCCAGATAAATACCAAAATGGCAACGATTTTAGCTGAAGCAGAAAAGGTAGAAAAAGAAATAAAGTAAGAAAGGTTTTCATTTCCAACAGGCACATGCTAAAGACATTGCCGACATAGGGCTCATGGCCTTTAAAAACAAACAATTTTTCATTCTCAGTTTCTCATACCAGCAAAAGACCCTAATTTAAGACATGGCATTCAAGCTAGATTTGAGCTCTGCCTAGAAAGAAAAACAGACTTGCAAGTGTAAAACTTTGGGTAAGACTGAAAAGATCAAAAGTAGTCATCAGGTGATGATAGTATGTATGCATAGGCAGGGCCCTTTTAAGGTAGTGTGTGCCTCATGGATCCTGTCAGGCAACGAGTCCTCTAGAAGCCACTGAGGTTTCCCCTAAGATAGCAATGGCATACCTCTAAGAGAGATTAAATGTGGCTTCTAATAGTTTGAACCCAAAAGAAACACACAAGGTAGTAGGAGGTTTTTGAGAAATTTATCAGCAAATCATTGCTGCCTTGGAGTGAAAGATAGTGCAGACGAAAGGGGCCAACAAACTGCAGAAAGTGCTGTTGAAAAAGACAGATGGGAAAACGATCCAACTGAAAAAGGAAGAACAACTCACAAAGTGGGTAGAGAGCCAGTGAGGAGAACGCCACACCGTGCAGAATTATTCTCAGCTCTTGGAATGTGAAAAAAGAACATCTAGCATTTGCCTGTCTCGATCCCAGAGCTGTTAAGACTCAGTGCCTCCTTTGTGCCTCCTATGGACTCTCTCATTAGAAATGTCTGCCCAGGTTTCCTACATCGTACCCTGGGTGGGTAGAATAGCTATGTCTCAGAGAAGACATACAGTGTTTAATACACACGTGAAAAGATGCTACCAAGAGACACTAGGGAATATAAACTATAACCACAAGGTATTGCTACATACCCATAAAAATGGACACCATTACTTATCGAGTACTCCTGACACAATTCTATATTATAAAAACACCAATTCATTCCAAATCATTATATATAAGCAATTTCTAATCAAAACTCTCAACAGAGGTACTCAAGGAAAACAAAGTGAACTAGTTATGAAGTTTATATGAAAATGTAAAATAAGACTTGCCTGAGTGTGGTGGTTTGAGTAAGAATGGCCCCCACAGGCCATGTATTTCAATGCCTAGACACTAGGGAATGGTACTATTTGAAAGGGTTAGGAGGCCTTATCTGAGGAAGTGTGGCACTGGGAGGTGAGCCTTGCGGTTTCAAAAGCCCATGCTAGGATCAGGTGCATCCACGCGCTCCCTCCTCCCGCTCCCTTGCCTGCAGATCAGGATGTAGCTCTCAGTTACTGCTCCAGTGCCTTCAGTCCCATGCTACCCACCGTGATGATAGTGGACTAAACTTCCAAACCTGTAACCAAGCCCCCAACTAATGCTTTCTTTTATAAGTTTCCTTGGTCATGGTGGGCTTCACAGCAATTGAACAGAGACTAAAACAGCAAGTAATTTTGAAGAAAATTAAGCCACAAGGGGTACCAAAATCTCAGAAATGATTTAAAAGCTACACTACTTGAAGCACTATGGCAATTTTACTTTGTCTCCAAGGTTAGATCCTGTAAAATTGAGGAAGAAAATAAACACTGACCTCTCTCTCTCTCTCTCACACACACACACACACACACACACACACACACACACACACACACACACACACATACACACACACACAAAACCTCTATTGGCCACTGCCAAAACACCAAGGGTTGTATTCTTAAATTAAATGAATATTTCTTTATGAATAATATTTCAGAGGCTCTACTATGTGAATCCTAATCACAACAATGCCAACAGTCATGCACTCTCTAAGAAAAAAGGTCCTGAGTCACTCTCTACTAAATGCCTACTCCTGAATCAGGCAGCAAGGTATTTATAGTGTGTCATCTGCATATAAAACAGTCTTTGTCAAAGGAAAAGGTTACACTTCTATTTTGGAGTATACAGACTAAAAATAAAATTAATAACTTTTAAATTAAAAAAAAAAAAAAGCTAAACATTTTCAAATACAGCAACAGTCAACAGAGTGGGTTTTCATTGTACTTGATCACCCTCTGCTGGCCATGCTGTTAAACTGCAAGTACAAAGGAAATTCTCGCTACACTGGGAGACCTTTTTAAAGGGCACAGTGAATATCAGCTTTCCGCCACAATGCATTCCTGAAAACCACATATGAAGAGGATCATTGTAAAGCAAAGCACATTTTCCATAAAGACAGACTGTGACCATATTCCTCATTCCAAACTAAAAGCTACCATCAAATAGGCCATGGAAAACCCTCATGAAAGCAAACATGCAAAAGCTAAGTCCCTTGTAGTCATTTAAAGCAGTATGATTATTCTCCAAGTCCTTTCTCATACACGTGAATATATATATCATTTAGCTGACCCAATAACAGCTGAAAGGTAAGTTCCAATTGATAAAAAAATAGCCTAAATTTGATGTTAAAAATGTATGTATATCATTGTTTCAAAAAAACCTAGAAATTTTTTTATTGAGAATTTATCATTGCTATTATTATTTTGCATCTTGACCACAATTTCCCCTCCCTCCTCTCCTTCCAGTCACCCCTACCTCCCCTCTGCCCCTCCAACCACAACTACCCCATTTCTCTTCAGAAAAGGGTAGGCCTCCTGTGGATAGCTTATCAGGTTCCAGGAAAACTAGGCACCTCCCCTCATATTAAGGCTGGACAGGGCAGCCCAGTATGAGAAAAGGGGTCTCAAACGCCAGCAAAAGAGTCAGAGACATCCTTTTCTCCACAGTCAGAGGTCCCATAAGAAGACCAAGCTACCCAATTGGGACATATGTGCAGAGGGCTTAGGTCAGTACCATGTAGGCTCTCTGGTTGTTGGTTCAGTCTCTCTGAGCCTCCTATAAGCCAGGTTAGGTGATTCTGTGGACAAACCTAGAATTTTAAAATATCTAGACCCCTTATAAAATGGTATATTAAAAAAAAAAGAAATGCATTTTCCCACCAATAAATTAAACTTCTCTACAATAAGCAGAAATGGCTGCCTCCTCTACTGTGGAGCAGTATTCAGAGGCCAGAATTTATTTAACCTTGATCCCCTTCACCCTCTGTATCAGGTAGGGTTTCTATTGCTGTGATGAAACACCATGACCAAAGCAACTTAGGAAGGAAAGGGTTTATTCGGCTTATGCTTCCAAATAGTTATTCATCATGGAAGGAAGTCAGGCAGGAACTCAAACAGGGCAGAAACCTGGAGCCAGGAGTTCACGAAGGGGGGCTGCTTACTGGCTTGCTCCTCATGGCTTGCTCAGTTTGTTTTCTTATAAAACCCAGAACCACCAGCCCAGGGATGGCATCACCCACAATGGGCTGAGGCCTCCCCCATTGGCCACTAATTGAGAAACTGCCCTACAGATGGATATTAAAGAGGCATTTTATCAACGAGTTTCCCTCCTCAAATAACTTTAGCTTGTGTCAATTTGACATAAAACTATCCAGCACACGCTCTAACATTTATTCCAGTTTTTTCACTGAAAAAAAAAACTTTAAATAACATAGATTGTTTCTATGGAGTGATTTACATTCATACAGGTATAAAGTATTTTATTCTAAAAACCTAGAAACTAATGCTGAAGAGACAGTTTGGTTGGTAAAGGTCTTGCTATTAAAAATGACCTGAGTGTGTAGCCCTAGCACTATGTAAAAAGCTGGGCAGGCAGCAGAGAAACCCTGGAACTTTGGAAGAAGAAACAGACAGACGCCAGGGTCTTGTCTTACTGGCCAGCCAGCCTAGGCAAGAAGTGAGCTCAGGCTCAGTCAGAGATCCTAGGTTAGTAAGAAACCCTGCTGTCTCCAAAAAAAAAAAGAAAGGAGAAAGAAAGAAAGAAAGAAAGAAAGAAAGAAAGAAAGAAAGAAAGAGAGGGGGGAGGGAGGGAGGGAGGAAGAAAGAAAGAAAGAGAGAGAGGGGGAGGGAGGAAGGAAGGAAGGAAAGGAGAAAGAAAGAAAGAAAGAAAGAAAGAAAGAAAGAAAGAAAGAAAGAAAGAAAGAGAAAGGTAGAAAGGGTTGAGAAAGAGTCAGCATCCACCTATGGCCCCCACATGCACAAGCATATACATGCTTGCTTGCTCACATACACACATGCACACACCACATAAACATGTGAATGAATACACACACAAAACCAGACATAGTAGTAACTCCCAACTTTTAACTAAACTCTCAACTAAAACTAAATGCTATTAAATAGGTATTCTTTTCCATATTTGTCTATGCCAGACTTCAAATTTACCTTGAAGACAAACTACCATATTTCACTGAAAATTATAGAAATAATAATATCCTTTTCTTTTTATTGTTGTTGTTGTTTGGGTGTTTGTTTTGTTTTGGTTTGGTTTTGGTTTTTCAAGATAGGGTTTCTCTGTGTGCCAGCTCTGGCTGTCCTGGAACTCTGTAGACCAGGCTGGCCTCAAACTCAAGAAGATATGCCTGCCTCTCCCTCCTAGTGCTGGGATAAAGGCATTTGACACTACTGCCTGATAATAAAACTCTTTTTTAAAAAGCTCCAAAACCTCTCTCACAGAATTGCGAGAATGGAACCTGTTAGCTTTATGTTCTGTCTTTGGAAAAGAATATGAAAAAAATACAGAAATGACAGGAATTAATGTGTCCACACATTCCTATGCAGCTGCAAATGTCTGTACAGCACAGTGTTCCTTGTGTCCTGGAAGGTAAGACTCACTAATTCCCTTGATAAACATGACTACACATCACCTTTTAAGTACTTTCCCCAGTTTGGGGGACTGGGAATGCAGACCAGTAGGTAGAGTGCTTGCCTAGCCTGCATGAGGCCCTGGGGTTGATCCCCAGGACCACAGAGCCCATAAGTACCCATCTGAAACTCCAGAGGCAGAAGCAGGAAGGGCAGAAGCTCAAGCTCATTCTCAGCTCCTCAGCAAGTTCAAGGCCAGTGTGGGATACATGAGTTCCGGTCTCAGAAACAAACAACAGTAACAACCAACACAGCAACTTCTTTTGATGATGTGTAGCTACAAATAGAACCTGAGTACTTATGTACTTTTTGTTTTTGAGAATACAAGATGAATTCTAGAAGCCGAAAACGGTTGATAGCTAATGGTTTTGAGACAATCCTTTAGGAGGACTGCATCAGTACAAAACAACAGTCAAAGACTAGTGAGTCCCTGTATGAACTGTGGTAATAGCAACCACCATGTGGAAGATGATGGCAGTAGTGCGGCTGATACCCAGTAAGTCCTGTGCTGAAGGCTGCATGTACTGTTTCACTTTGTCCTGACACTGAGTTCCATACAACCTTATTTTACAACATGATGAAACTTGGGTTTAGAGAAATTAAGTAACTCGCCTGAGGACAGATGGTTGCCAAGTATCAGAAGTAGGATTTGAACCACGGCAAACCTCCTCATTTCAGCTCAGCCTGGAAACAACAAAGGATAAAGGAATAACTGCCCGGATTGCGGAGCCAAAAGCCAAAAGCAGACGAAAGGGCTGAAGAGATGGCTCAGTGGTCAAGACACTGACTGTTCTTCTAGAGGGCTCCAATTCAGTCTCAGAATTTAACCACCTATAACTCTAGTCCCAAGGGACCCAACACCCTTTCCTGACCTCCGTGGCCACTGCACGCGCACTGTGCATAGATATGCTTGCAGGCAAAGCAACCCATACACATAACATTTCACAAATATTAAATTTTTAAGGGAAAATGAATTTCCATAATTTCTGCCTAAGCTACCGAAAGCTTAGGGGTATCCTAGAAACACAATCCATGAACCTGCATTCCAGTACCAGACACATTGCTGGGAATGCTGCATGAGCCTCCGGAGGCTGCTACTGCCTCCACAAATACAAAAAACGATGCTGTCAACCTCCCAGGCTTGCGGAGAGGATCAAACCAGGTAACTTAGAACGTGTCCAGACAGTACCTGACAACAGTAGGGTCCCCACAAACGGCACAAATGTCCTCACTTGGCTTTCCTGCTCTAACAAACTAGAAAACAAGTGAAACTCACAAAAATCTGCAAAGTTTACTCATCAAGGAAATTCTCATGTTTAAATCTACATGCAGACTTGTTATATCTACAGACATACTTGTTACATAGTTAATTTTATTAATTTTAGCACTAATATTAAAAATTTGTATGTCCAAACATCTTAATAAAACTTTGGTATTTTAAAAGACAACTTGACAGTAACTATAAAAATATAAATGTATGGTTACTAAAAATAACAAACATGTAAACAAAAAATAACGCTATTATCTCTATACTCCAGGCAAGTAAAACTCACTAAAGGTGATACCTAGCAATTTTACACACACACACACACCACCTCTTTAAAACACTTCTATACAAAATATAGTTCATTATACCTTTATTACTTTTAAAACTTTATATATCCCAATATAGCCCATGTACACTATTTTAAACTATTGTTCAAGATATCAAATAAACTAATGACCACATCAATAGAGCAATTCACCTCCTAGGAACCCACATATAATCAAAAACGTTTACAAGTGTGTAAGTCTATTCTTGATACTATAACTGATGAGCTGATACCTTTAAGCCCTGGGCAAAGCTGTTTACCTCTATAGTATCTCTTGGAAATCATATGTAAACTCCCAACCACTACTCTAAGATCTGTGCCTTCCTTCTCACACCTACTAGTAGGTCCCCACCTAAGCACTTCCCACCATTACAGTTTTTAAGGGGTGCCTTCACCTTGCTCCCCTCTGCTCCTTCTGCCTCCTGAGCAAAACGTGGGCTTCTCCATGTGGCCCTGCAGAATGCAGCACTTCCTCTTAGTATCTGAATGACATTCTTCATTAAAAGATAGTTGTCTCCCCATCATCTTATCATACTCGATTAAAACAAATCCCTGGTATATTTAATACAAGGTATACAATGAGCTAAGCATTAGTGTGCGAATCAAAACATTCTTTATAATAATAAAGAATGGAAGACAGTAGAGACAGTTTTAAAATGTATATTTTTTTAAATGTACATGGCAAAAAAGAAAGTTATAGAGTGGTACATATACATTTCATAATTTCTTATTTACATGGGCATAGATGAATAATATATACCAAACTGTTGATGGAATTACCACTCATGAGGAAAGTAGGAAATAAAGAACATACAAAGCCTTGACTTTTCACTCTGCACACTCTATACTGAGGCGTCCACAACTATTAAGTTTTCTACTTCTTGGAAAAGTCTGCATTCATCATGTCAGGCTACATAACGCCATCAGAAACTGAGGAGTTTGAAATAATATGCACACATTTTCTCAGCTCCATGGAAGTCTGAGCAAAGCAGAAGTAGCTCCTCAACTTGCTACTTCATCTGATTACAACATCTGTGTTTTCATGCCCTCAACGACATACACATCCACTTCCTCCCCCCATGATCAACATCAGTTCCCTGTGCCCACATGAGTCATGGAAGCTACATCTCCAAAGTCAACAAAGGGGCATGGCAGCAAGACCTAGAATAAGATGGCGCTGTACACCACACAAAGTGTCACAGGAGTGACCTCACCACTGCTGTCCTCTATTGGTTAGAAACAAGTCACAGGCCTTGCCCACATCCGTGGGGAGGAAATTACAGAAAGAATATCAAGAATCGGGTTCTGTGGAGCTACCTTAAAGACAACCTATAATAAAAACAAGATGATTGATTATCAGTCTTTGATGGCTATGATCTCCTTAGAAAGGTTTTATAAAATCATAACCAACTGAAGTCAAATACAACTACAATGTTTGTCAAGAAAAAAAGCAAGATACTAAACACAAAAATATAATAGTAGAATTTTAATTGAAATAGTAATAAAATTTGTATCAGTGGGTCTTCTCGAAGAAAACATGGGTAATAGCATGAACGTAAATCAAGGGATATGCGAAAAAAAAAGCAAATCTCAGGAGTGACTGGTACTGGAGTTTTTATGTAAAATGCTAAGTACACTAATGCATGATGTATATTTGGGGGACAAAAAGGAAGCATGATAATAAGAGCTAGAATATGGGCTCATAATACTTCCAGGGAGTGTGAAGCGAGGCTGCTTCCAGCCTACAAAGGAACAAAGGTAAAGGGAAGGTGTCATCTCCCCTGAATAGGGATCCCAACAAAAGGCTTCAAAAGGACTCCGCATCTTTAATAATATAAAAAGGCTAGGGCACAAACAGCATCATCTAAAATGCCATTAGAAATGCTTCACATACAAAAAGGTCTAAGTAAAGCAGGGTTTTATAAAGTGATCAAAAAAGAAACACTAAGGGGGAAAATCTTTTAAGATTAAAGAGGTTTTTCAAAGGACAAGTTGAAGTGGCTGTAAAATTTATGAGGCAGCATTAAACTTCAGTTCTAAGTAACAATAAATTATTCACTATAAAAACATACATGTGTCAAATATTATAAGCCTCTTAAACTTTTTAAAACAATTCTACAGAAGTTATTAGATGTAGTAGGTCAACATTAACAGATACCAACTTCTTGGTTAGCACAGTATGACCACTCAGAGAGAAGAGTGAATGCGGGCTATGGTGGGCCACCCAGTGCCACGGTGAGCCGACCACATGCGGGGTTGGCCTTCAAATCAATCTTTGTAACTTCAGCTAAAATAAATGTTAGTTTTATCTTTTCCATGTCTCTATGAATGTAAAATGACAAATATTTGTTAAGTAAGGCACATGTGGATTAAAGCTCAAATAAAATTTACTTTTTAAAACAAATCAAGCCATAACTATTAAAGGAGTATGAACTGCCCTGAGGAGGGCTTCAGGACCCTGACTGACCAGCAGCCTCGTGTCACCGACCTGAACAGAGAGGCCTATAGGCTTGCCCTTGCTGCCTCCTTCACTGTCAAGCCTCAGAGTGTGTACAGGCACCCCTATAGTGCACGGCCATGTTTCCCCCCACCGTTTCATAAAATCTACCCTTCCCTCTACAGTCTCTAAAAGTTCAATTTAAAGATTCTTTTCAACTCCTACCTCTGCCACAATGCACCTACCTTAGAAGGTCTTTGCATAAAGTAAATTAAATATGCAGCAGTGACTAATAATCTTCATTAAAGCACACATGTAGCTCAACTGAACATAATGACTAACATGCTTGCATCTGCTACGAAGAACTGAAAATAAATTGCCAATATGAAAAGTACCATTCCCACCTCATGAAACTGGGATCTAACAGAAAAGTCAGACATTAAATATTTGCAAATGTGATGAGTGCAACAGAGAAACATGGAGTCCTATAGGAAGAAGTAACAGGGTCACCTGAACAGACTTGGATGTCAGACTTTTGTGAGGCTGTGGATCGGGAAGATGGATAGGACTGATGAAAGCCATCAGACAGTCAGTTTTTCCCATTTGCTTATCATTTAGTCAATAACTAATACCTTGTATTTTTCATTAAAATTCATTTGATTATAGATAGCAGTGATGGTTAAATTTCATTGATAGATGGATGAGATCTGAAATCATATAGGAGATACATTTCTGGTCATATCTTTAAGAATATTTCCACGAGACATAGTGGCACACGCTTTTAATCCTAGCACCTGGGAGGCAGAGGCAAATGGATCTCTGTGAGTTCAAGGCCAGCCTTGTCTACAGCGTGAGTTCCAGGACAGTCAGGACTGTTTTCACAAAGAGATCCATCTGAATGTGTGGTGCAGTACATCCCATGGATGAGGGTGCTGAGCTGAGTAAAAAAGGCTAAGTGGGAAGCCAGCTTGGCGTCAGCCTTCATCTCCCTCTGCTTTCTGACTGCAGCCACAGCATGCCCAGGCACCTATGTTCCTGCTACCGTGCCTTCCCCTAAATGGCAGCCTCTATTCCCCCAAAATATGACCTAAATCAAGCCCTCCATCCTTAGACAGCTTTTATAAAACACTTTATCCCATTAATGAAAATAAAAGGTAGCTAAAACAGTGAACAAAAAAAGACAAATTATTTTTAATGTGTAGATTTTATTATGTTTCCATTTGCTGGTAAAGTGGCAGGGGGGACAAAGACAAGTTATTTCCACTGGGGCTGGAGAGGTACTTAGTTCAGCACTTTAGAGTTCTTGCTGCTCTTCCAGGGGACCCTATTTGGATCCCAGCACCCAAGTAAGGTGTACCGCCAGCTCCAGGGAATCCATCTCCCTCTTCTGGATTCCATGGACAACCCTGTACACATCATGCATTCAACATACACACACATATATAAACATAAATAAAAATAAATCTGTTTTTAAAAGGGATATTGCCACTGTATTTTTCTCAAACTTTATTCTGTGGTCCAAAAAGAAAATGTCCATTCAACTAGACTCCTGGTAATGTCATGTATTTCCTATCCTGAATCCTTTTATGCACACTTTCATCTTCACAAGTCTATGCAAAATCATATGACTAGTGCTTCAAAACTGTCTGTGCACTTCTCTCACATAAAACCGATTATAAATCACATCCTGAGGGCTTAAGCAGGCAACAGATAAATTATGCTGCCAAATTCTAAACTTCCCTTTTGCACAATAAATAAAACACCCAGAGCCAAATAGTGGGGTTCAAGCTGAAGATCAGAAAAGCAAAGCAGCTGGTCACTAGCTCTTACTCTGCCTCAGAATGAAATGTGATCCTGGCTCTGCAAAATCTGGGACTGTAACCTCAGCATAGCTGGAGAATCCTGAGACTTCAATGTCTTCCTATCCTCAGTGTAGCTGGAGAATGAGTGACTTATACTGACTATTGAAGGCCCTGCTCCTATCTTCTACCCCCCTCTAATGCTGGGATTAAAGATGTGTGATCCCAGGTGCTGAGATCATCTTTGTGTGAGCTGTTTCTCTTTAGGACTGAATCAATCTTGTGTAGATGTGGGAGGCCTTGGACTCACAGAGACCCATCTACCTCTTAATCCTGACTCCTAGGTTTAAAGGTGTGTACCACCACCTCCTAGCTTCTGGCTGCTGGGATTAGGGGTGTGTATCATCACTGCCTGATCTCTATAACTTGAGGCTGGCTTTGCTTTCTGAATCCTCAGGCAAGCTTTAAGAAATCATAAAAAATTTATCACCATACTTCCCTTCTTTAATTATTTAATCTCTCCACATACATCTTTCTTCTCTGCACTTTTGATATAATATGAAAACAGAAAAACACCTGAAGAACTATTTAAAGAAAAAAGGTTCATGCTCACTAATACATACAAATAATGTGAAATTCATTAACAGCATACTATAGTAACAGGGTAACCTACTGTAACTATCTCTAAACTATGACCCCATGGATAGATTACAAAAAGATTATCAGGTTTTCAGATATTTAGGAGAAGCTAGAAAACTGACTGCTAATTTTGACACGCCCTTCAAAAACACTGAAGATACCACTGTGCAAGGGAAGCAAAACAAATCTGATCATGTTTCCGACTCTGTCTAAAAAGATTTACAATTTTCAGCCATAGTCAAGGACCAAGACAAGACCTGCAACTTTAGTTCACCTTCATCCACAAACCCCAGGCGCATTTCACCATTATACTTAGAAAGGAGCCCAAATTTCAGCTGACTTGTTCTTTAAAGAGAGGCCACATGTAACCCAGGCTGACCTCAAATGTGCTACACAGCTGAAGACGACCTTGAACCTTCTGATCCTCTTGCCTCCACCTCCCTAGTGTTAGGATTACAAGCATATACTGCTATGACCAGGTCATGCAGTGCTTGCTGGGCAAATCCAGAGCTTCAGGCTTGCTAGGCATGCATTCAACTAAGCAACATCCCTAGCCCCTAGCTCAAGTCTTAATACAAATTTTTCCAAACAATTACTAGATTTTGCAAAGTAGGCATTACACTTCTTATCATGTACAGAACACAATCTCTCTTCCACAATGTTATATAGCTGCTAAAAGGTTAAAAAAACATTCTGTAACTATACCTCTTATTTTAATGCTCTATGGACATAAAAATAAGCATTAACACCATCTAATACAACTCATTCATTCACTTTTTACTCCTCTAAATATACCCTTAATGCTATCATATCTTCATTTTCCCCTTCATTCTAATTTGTTTCCCTCTCTAAAAGAATTATTTTATGGACTCTTTGATTTGTGTTCAACTATTCTTTCCCATCATGATATCTCAAGTCTGAAAGACACACAACCAGACTACATCTACACAGGATGCATTTCCAATAACTAATAACATGTACACACTTAATAAAAATAGACCAAAGAAACTATAGTAGACAAGAAAGACTACTTTTCTAATACAAATAATTCATAAAATTAAAATTACCAAGAGAATAGCCAGAAGGGAAGTAAAAGTGTGGTGCATGTCAAATGACACTATCCAATATTTTTAACATTTCAAGAAACTGCAATGTCAACAAGAAATATCAAAATTTAATAAAAACCAAAATTTAAATCTCTCCCTTTTAAAGGCCAAAAATTATACTGCAACAATAACAGCCTTTTGATATGTTTTTATAACTTAGTTTATTTTTATTTGCACTAAAAGTCCTATGTAGGCTCAGCCCTCTACTAGAAGGGCAATTGAATGGTCACATTTATATTCTCATTCCATTAAATAAAAATAGTGAGCACCAGTCATTGTGTGGGGAGGGAGAGATATTCAAGCAGAGGATGAAACACAGATGAGCAGAGTGTTATGTTTTGTTGAAGTCACTGGCAATATTCATAAAGGAAAATATGTAATTGTGTTACTTATGATTCTCAGGTACGCTTTTCAAAAATGAAACACACACACACGGAGTGTGTTAACAGACATTCATAAATGACTTAAAATGTAACATAATCTTACTTAAATTCTTAAGCCTGTTATTTTTACCTAACATCTATTCACAGACCTCAATATTAGCAAAAATATAATGTAAACTAAAACCTTATCATTAAAAAGAAAAGGGGTTCAGTATATGAACCAGTTGCAAAAGCAGAGGAAAGCTTTTAAAACTTGCTATTTAAGCTCCATGGCATACCTGTGGACATCCCTTGCTGACAGCACCAGTGTGTTGTCTTCTCCAGAAGAGAACTGCCATGATTCATTTAATTTGTGTTCGCCTGTCTCCAGCTCACCCATTACCCAGTCGGGCAGCCTCTCTGGGCTTGAAGCTTTTGGTTGTGCTGGATTTGGTTCATCAAAATAGATGGACTGTTTTTAAAAATCAGAGAAATTATTCTTACAAAATGTACTATAAAGAAAACACTTAAGTTTTTCATCAACTTTTAACTTTAACAAAAGCTTTTCACGTTTTCCATTTCAGTTCAACTACAGACAAATACAGGAAATTTATCATTGAATACATAATAAATTATGAAATATTACGATAGTAAGATAGCTGAGCAATTGTGGTGCATGCCTTTAATTCCCGCAATCAGAAGCAGAGGCAGGTGAATCTTTGTTAGTTTGAGACCAGCCTGGTCTATAAGAGCTACACAGAGAAACCCTGTCTAGAAAAATTTAAAAAAACAATAAAATAATAAGATGGCTAATATATCTACATTTCAGCTATGTTCTACTACATAAGAAACCTAATGAACAATAAAATTACAAGGCAGACAAATCTGGAAATAATTATTTATATAAGGAAGTAATTTAGTATTATAATAGTTGTTCTCAACCTTCCTAATGCTGTGACCTTTAATATAGTTTCTCATGTTGGGGTGAGCCCTCATAATTAAATTTGTTATTACTTTGAATCCTAATGTATATTTTTTTGGAGAAAAAGCTTTGTCAAAGGAATTGTGACCCCCACAGATTGAGAACATGTCCTTTATAGTTAAATGGAAAACTTTTAAATTATCTTCTCTCTATTTCTTCCTGTAATCATTAATTAATCTGTACACATAGGCACATATATACATAAAATCAGTGTTTGGAGTAACCACAGTTAAAACATGCCAGAAATTAAAGCTAAAATTAAAAATCCCTCAATGAGATGGGAACTACAAACTCAGAGACTTGGGACTTGGTTCCAACCATACTCTTCATTCCTGGGGAGGCAGAGACAAAGAACCGGGCCTTCTTAGTATCATTTGTGAAATAAAGTCCTTCCCTACAACTTTATGAAATTGAATGTGAATGAAAAAAATGTGACACAATATATTCATATCCTGACATCTAATGTTCTTCATAAAACATTCCACTTTAGAAACTAAGATGACATTAGCCCATTGGTTTCAATGAATCAGGTGCATGATATGGTTTCTGGAGAAAACTCTACATGTGTAACAACTACCTAAGTCTACACAAAAGTCTTCAAGGGGCTAGACTTCAGGAAGTACTCACACATGAGCCCTGTATCTTAAATCAGAAATGCATTTCTTTTAAAATGAGATAGTTGTCTTGCTTATGCTCTACTTCTCTCCCCATGGTTTGATTTATCTGCGGTCAACCATGGCCTGATATATAAATGGAAAATTCCACAAATAAATTTTAAATTAGGTGCTATTGTAAGTTGTAACAAACTCCATTCCACTATCTCCAGTAAGATCTACTTGCACAATGTACACTGCTGTGCTGTCTAGTTCTATGTCAACTTGATATAAGATAGAGTTATCTGGGAAGAAGGAACCTCAATTGAGACTGGACCATGGGCAAACCTAAAGGGCACTTTCTTGATTCATGATTGATGGATAAGGTGCCAGCTCACTGTGGATGTACCACCCCTAGGCTAGTGGGCCTGAGTACTATAAAAGAGCAGGCTGAATGGGTCATGAGAAGCAAGCCAGTGAGCAGCACACCCCCATGGTCTCTGCTTCAGTTCTGCTTCCAAGTACCTGGCTTGAGTTACTGCCCTGATTTCCTTCAATGATGGACTGGGATGTGAAAGTGTAAGTGAAATAAACGTTTTCCTCTCCAAGATACTTATAGTCATGATGCTTTATCACAGCAATAGAAGCCCTGACTAAGGCAACTACCTACTCATAGTCATTTAGCAGCTGTCTTAGTTGTCTCAGTATAGAACAAACAACTCCGTGCTGTCTGCTATTTTGGGAATCTCGGGGAAATGAGGAATAAAAACTTCATAGATAATAGAGAGAATGATTCTAATGCCTAATCAAATATACAGAGTCACCTATTTCCCCAATAATGGTGATCTTGACATAAGCAAAATGTATGGTACTCCTTCTACATTGGATTATAGCATTAAAAGTTTTTGCATTCTGTCATCAGCAAAGGGAATTATCCTCAGGTGTGCAGTATGCCATGTCACTAAATTTTAATTAGTAAATTGCTAAAATGTAGAGAAATCCTACATTTATCCTATATTACATTGTTTTGTAATAATTCTGACATTCACATATATATGCAACTACAGTTAGTTGTCCAGTTAGATACCATACTCATAACCCATATAAACCAAGTGGCAAGTTTATGTCTACAAGGAGCAAGACAAGGACAACTCATCGACTAGCCACAAAATAACTGCCTTGTAACAAAGCTGATAATAATTAAATCAACTATAGGAAACTACTTTTAAATTCTATCTTACTATTATTAACATACTAGAAATGAACCTCTAAAAACCATTAAGCTGATCATGTTAAATGACACATATGAATTAATAAACTAGAATTTACTGAAATACTTAAAATATTGAGTCAAAATTGAAAATTAGTAAGTAATTAAGGGAGATGTCATTCTGTAAATATGTTTCTCTTATTGGCTAATGAATAAACCACTATTGGCAAATAAGAAAGCAAGATAAGCCAGACTAGTAGACAAGGATAATTTGAAGAGAGGTAGGAGGAGATTCAAACTATAGAACCAAGAGAGTAGAGGTCTGGACCCTTTCTCCGGTAAGCCAAGACCATGTGGAAATACTTGGATTAATAGAAATAGGTTAACATTTAAGACAGAGCTAGCCAATATGAAATGCTACTAACAGGCCAACAGCTTTTTATCTAATATAGTGTCTGTGTATTATTTGGAACTGATGTGGCTCTGGGACCAGGCTGGTGGGGAAAGTGCTCATAACAAAATGGCACCTGCAACATGGCTACTAAGAAATTCAGCTTAAAACTTAACAAAAGCTGAAAAGGGGGATTTTAGAAACAAAATAACAGAGACAAGCAAGCATTCTTGGTAGCAGCATTTTTCTGAGGTAGACTCTGTTTTGCTAAAGACAAGCAGAGATTTGTGCAGATCTTTTAGGGAGGTTTCCTGACTCAGCATTAAGCAGCAAACCCTGCCAACAACTTAATGGTGTGTATGAGAGCTGACCATGGCAGTGACCACATCTCCAAGCAGGCAGCATGCTACTAAATATGCTATTGTTTTGTCTTTGTATTGTTTAACTGCTGAAGAAATAGCAACAACTGTTAAAAGAAATGCTGCTGCATTAATTCAATTTATATTTTTTAAAAAATACTTTGACTTCAAAATTTAAGTCTAAGGACAGGTTTCTGGGTAAAAGATTTTCTATTTTTTTTTTCCACAGAAAATAAAAAGCTATGGACTCCTTGTAGATTAACATGGTTTGATCAAGCAAGACCCCCTAAAACAGTGTCCCAGATGATCCAACATTCAAAACTGCTGGAACAAGTCATCCTTGCAGACAACTACAGCCAGAATTTCCACATCTTAGGATCCCCAAGACAGCGCCCCCTACCAGCAGGAAGCAATTTGGAAAGACTGACACCCAAATTCCCAAATATTGTTTATAAATGTTGGTTTTCATTTAAATAGGGTTGGTTATAAATGATTAATGACCACAACCAATCTCTTTTTGAGGTAAACAGGGGATTGTGGTCTAGATATTAATACTTTGTTTTGGAATGGAGTTTCATTTATTGATACATATTTAAGGTCAGTTTTGTGATATACCTCTCCGCTTGTTTAGGTATTGTGTTTATATAGCTCATTTAAAAACGTAATGTATGACACTAGACCACCCTGAGTCTCTGCCTGCCTCATCTTTGACCCCCATCACCGGGCTGCTGGAGTCCTCTGCCAGTGCTCTGGGCCCCTGCCAGAGATACCCCATTCCCATGGGGGATCTGCCAGATCTTTGACACCCATCACCAGGCCCCTGCCTGAGGGGAGATGTCCGAGAGAGCTTGGACCACCCAGAGCTACAGACATCGAACTTCTGACCCACCTAAACCCATTGGGGGAGTAGCATAGAGAGAGAGAGAGAGAGAGAGAGACCCCACCTGCACCCACTGAAAGAAGTGATGGGAAGATGGCAATACAAGAAAATACCTAACAACAGAAAGAAAAACATGACACCACCAGAATCTAAGGACTCTACACCACCTAGAACTGAACACCCAAAAGCAGATGAAGCAGAAGAGAACAACTTAAAAACTATATTCATAAAAATGATAGAGGCCTTCAAAGACAATGTGAGAAAATCCCTTAAAGAAATGGAAGAAAAAACAAACAAACAAAAAATTGGAAGAAATAGAGAAAAAGACCATGCCAAAAAGAAAAAAGAAAATAAAAAATGCAAGAAATAAACAAAACTCTTAAAGAAAGTAAGGAAAGCCAAGAAAAAAACAATCAAACAGGTGAAGAAAAGAGTTCAAAACTTGAAAATGAAATAGAGACAATAAAGAAAACAAAATCTGAGGGAATGATGAAAAAGAGAAAAACTGGGCAAATAATCGGGAACTACAGATGCAAGCATAACCAATAGAATACGAGAGATGGAAGAGAGAACCTCAGGTGCTGAAGATAAACTAGAAAAAATAGATTCATTGACCAAAGACAATCTTAAATCCAACAAATCCTTAACACAAAACATCCAGGAAATGTGGGACACTGTGAAAAGGCCAAACCTAGGAATAATAGGTATAGAAAAAGGTGAAGAAGCCCAGCTCAAAGATGCAGAAAACATATTCAACAAAATCATTGAAGAAAACTTTCCCAATCTGAAGAAGGACATGCCCATGAAAGTACAAGAAGCATACCAAACACCAAATAGACTGGACCAAAGAAAAAAGATGTCTTGACACATAATAATCAAAACATCTAACATACAGAATAAAGAAAGAATATTAAGTGCAGCGAAGGAAAAAGGCAGATAACATATAAAGGCAGACCTATCAAAATTATGCCTGACCTCTCCATGGAAACCCTCAAAGCCAGAAGGTCCTGGATAGATGTACTACAAGTACTAAGAGTCCATGGATGCCAGCCCAAGCTACTATACCCAGGAAAACTCTCAATTACTATAGACGGATAAAACAAGATATTTAATGACAAAGCCAGATTTTCACAATACGTATCTACAAACCCAGCCCCACAGAAAGTTCTGGAAGGAAAATTCCAAATCAAGAAAGTTAATTATGCTCACAAAGACACAGGCAATAGATAATCCCACTTCACCAGAACCCAAGGGTAAAGCAGGGCAAATATATTCACAATACCACCGCCAACAACAAATCTAAAACAAACAAGCATTAACAATCAATGATCCTTACTTTCCCTCAACATTAATGTCTTAACTTGCCTAAAAAAAAAGGACACAGGCTAACAGAATAGATACGAAAACAGAATCCATCCTTGCATACAAGAAACACATCTAAGCTTCAAAGGCAGACATTACCTTAGGGTAAAGGGTTGGGAAAAGATCTTCCAATCAAATGGACCCAAGAAGAAGCAGGTGTGGCTATCCTAATATCTAACAAGTTAGACTTCAAACCAAATCAATCAAAAGAGATGAAGATAGTCATTTGTATTCATCACAGGAGAAATCCATCAGTACAAAGTCTCGATTCTGAACATCTATGCCCCAAATACAAAGGCACCCACATTCATAAAAGAAACACTACTAAAACTCAAAGCTCACTGTTACGAGCAGGTTTTCTGCCAGCCTGGTTCTTCTGCCGCACCAGCAGAGAGGGCCCAGACCTCTGTTCTCTCAAGTTTCTACATCTTGACTCCTCCCTACTACTTCCTCAAATCCTCCTTGTCTCCTAGTCCCGCCTACCTTGCTTTCCTATTGACCAACAGTGCTTTATTCATTAACCAATAAGAGAAACATATTTACAGAATGACATCTTCCATCATCTCCTCTTTTCTGTCTAAAATAAAACAAAGGGTTTTAACCTTAACATAGTAAAATATATAACAAAACAGTTATCAAATAAGAACCATACTTAACAATATTTAGTATATTAACATTTAACAAAATTTAAAGAAATTATTTTATCTATGCTTTTTTTGTGAGTCTAAAGTCCTATATGTAGCTTATCTTTAAGCCTAAGGAAAACTATAACTATCTGCTTTCAACTCAATCAAAGACCACAGAAGGATAATATATAAACTCTTGAATTGACAAAGACAACTTGCCTGGTCAGTCACCAGAAGTTCTTCTGTAAAGTTCCATCTTCAGCCTATAGGCCACAGTGTGTCTGGCAGACTCCTCAGCAAAGCAGGAAACTTTAAACTGTCTACCTATATTGGCGGTTTGTCAGTCACTTTTTTCAGTGTCCTATAGACGTCTGGCAGACTCTCCCATAAAGCAGGAACTCTGTAGTAATGTCCATCTTGAATTAGCAGTCACTTTTCTGTGGGTCCTGCATGTCCAGTTTATACAGAATAAAGTCAAACAGTCCAGACAATAGCAGTTTCTTGCCCAAATGGCTCGTCTTGTCATATTGGAAGTAAACTCCATACGAGTTTCTTTGATATCCATCTTCCTTTCTGACGCAGGTGGTATTGCCAGGAGCAGTTGAGCCTCACTGTCAAGAAAAACCCTAAACCATTTTAAATGCCATATTCTGTAGGTCTTTGAAAGGTTTGAAGAATGCCTATCCATCTCAAATACATCTCAGTATATCTAGAAAACCTAACTAACAAGTTTTGACTACTATAGGTAACTATTTATAATTTGTACTAAATTATACATTTTAATGAGCTATATAAACACAATACCTAAACAAGAGGAGAAATATACATATCACAAACTTGACCTTAAATTTGTATCAAAAAAATGAAAATCCATTTCAAAGCAAAGTACTAATATCAAGATCATAATCCCCTTTTTACCTTTAGAGATCGGTTGTGATTATTAGCCATTTATAACCAAGCTCATTTAAATGAAAACAAACATTTATAGACAATATTTGGGAATTTGGGCATTGTTCTTTCCAAACTGCTTCCTGCTGGTAGGGGGTGCTATCTTGGGGAATCCTAAGAAGAAGCAGAAATCCTGGCTGTAGTCTGCAAGGCTGGCTTGTCTCAACTGTTTTGAACGTTGGATCACCTGGGACACAGTTTCAGGGGGTCTTGCTTGATCAAACCATGTTATTCTGGAAGGAATCCACAGCTTTTCATTTTCTGTGGAAACAAAACTAAAAATCATTTTCCCCAGTAACCTGTCCTTAGACTTAAATTTTGAAGTCAAAGCATTTTTAAAATATATAAATTGAATTAATCTAGCAGCATTTCTTTTTTTCCTTTTTTTATATTTTATTTTATTTATACAAAGACTTTCTTTTTTTTTTAAATGAAAACAAACATTTATAAACAATATTTGGGAATTTGGGCGTCATTCTTTCCAAACTGCTTCCTGCTGGTAGGGGGCGTTGTCATGGGGGAATCCTAAGAAGACGCAGAAATCCTGGCTGTAGTGGTCTGCAAGGCTGCACTGTCCCATTGACGTTGCTTCAGGGGGTCTTGCTCAATCAAACCACATTAGTCTGGAAGGAATCCACAGCTTTTTATTTTCCAACAGCATTTCTTTTAACAGTTGTTGTTATTTCCTCAGCAGTCAAACGATACAAAGACAGTATAATACCATACAGTATCCAGATTCTCTCTGTGCTTTCCATCTTTACATGGCTTTTTTAATACTCTATTTTTTTTTCTTAACTTTTTCATGTTTTGAGACAGGGTTTCTCTGTGTAACTTTTATCTATTCTGGAATTAACTCTGTATACCAGGTTTAGTTTGAAATCACAGAGATCTGCTTGCTTCTGTCTCCCGAGTGCTGGAATTAAAGGTGTGTGCCATCACACCCAGTTTCTCTGTCTTTTTATTATTCTTTTTAAACCATTTGTATCCTGTTTCTTTTTTCTCTTTCAAGCCTACATAAATTTTTAAACACACTGTAAACCCTTAGGGGTTTTTCTTAATCTGAATCTGTTTTTACTGTAAATCTTTATCTTTTTCTGGCTATGAGTCTATTATCTGCTAAACAACATGCTAAAATGAAAGCCGCAGTCTATGAAAGATGGCAGTGGGTACTTTTACCACCAGAACTGAGAGCTATGTTCACTGCCTTGGCAGTAGGCTGCCATCCAGCAACATGTTGCTGGCTTGGAGATGTGGTCACTGCCATTACCAGTTCTTGTACTGAAAGGATGAAAACACAGCCTAGCTCTCCAATGACCACTGGAAGTTAGAAGTTTAAAAATATCCACCAGCATGTATTTAAAAATCACCCTAGCTACATGCAAAACTCAGGAAAAAGGGAACACATGAAATAGCCTGGTAACAATGACCAGTTTCTGGAAATTGTTATTATTATTCATAACCACCTAATTTCTGAGGAATGTTGTTATTCTCAATAATAGTCTGGTTTCTGGAAACTGTTATGGGTCATCTTGTTCAAAAAGTCATAACCACCCAAGTTTTGAACTGTCCCAAGGCCTTGCTTTCTGGCTGAATAAGGATAACAGGAGATGAGTTCACCAGCTGCATATCTAACTTTAGTAAACTACTTGCAGAACCCCAGCCCCAAATCCTAACTGCCAATTATCACTCCACCCAAGAGCCCACACTAATACAGCTATTAAAAAAAAATGGTTTAAATTGATTGGCCTGCACCACGTGGGATCTTTGAGATAATTAGTTTAATATGTGGGCTTTGTTATAAACCCTATTAAAAAAACTGTCTCAATTCTGCCCTCGAGGTCCTCTACCCCTGTGTGGTGTATGACTGAGGACCTCATAAAAAGTCCTCATGCTGTTGCATCAAGACCGCTTCTCTTGAGTGATTTGGGGTGTCGCCTTTCCTGAGCAGGAGTGTGAAGGCCAATACTCTGAGGGTCTTTTAGTACACGCCATTAAGTTGTTAGCAGAGCTCTTTAAAAGCCTTGCGATTTTTTTGCCGCTTATGCTGAGTCAGGAAACCTCCCTTAAAGGAGCCGCACAAATCTCTGCTTGTCTCTAGCAAAACAGAGTACCACCGAGAAAAATGCTGCTTTTTTCTGTTCTTTTGTTTCTAAAACCCTTTTTTAAGCTTTTGTCAAATTTTAAGTAAAAGTTCTTTGGTCCACGTTGGGCGCCATTTTGTTATGAGTAGATGTTCAGGCCAGCCTTGCCCCACAGCTGCACCTGCCCCAAATAACACATAGAGATGGTATATTAAATATAATTCTGTTGGCCTGTTACTAGCAATAATTATTGGCTAGCTCTTTCTTAAATATGAACCCATTTCTATTAATCTAATTATTTCCACATGGTCTCATCTTACCACAGAGAGGCCCTGGCATTCTTCTCTCGCAGTCCTCCATTTTGAATCTCCCATCAGCTCACATAAAACCTCACACACTCATAGTGGGAGACTTCAACACCCCACTCTTACTGCTAGACAGGACCACCAGTTAGAAACTTAATAAAGAAACAAAAGAACTAACAAAAGTTATGTCTCAATTGGGTTTAACAGACATCTATAGAACAGTCCATCCAAACACAAAAGAACATGCCTTCTTCTCTGCTCCACATGGAATATTCTCTAAAATCAACCACATATTAGGTGACATAAAAAACCTCAACATATACAAAAAAACTGGAATAGTTCCCTGTATCTTATCAGACCACATGCTTTAAAGTTGGAATTCAACAACAACACAAATCGCAGAAACCCTACAAACTCATGGAAACTGAACAATCAGCAATTGCACCATACCTGGGCTAAAGAAGAAATAAAGAAAGAAATTAAGGACTTCCTAAAATTCAATCAGAATGAGGACACAACATACCCAAACTTGTGGAACACCTTGAAAGCAGTATTACAAGGGAAGTTCATTGCACTAAGTGCCTATATGAAGAAAACAGAGGATAGTCACATTAGAGAAAAATAGCACAACTGAAAGCCTTAGAACAAAAATAAGCAAACTCACCCTGGAGGAGTAGACGCCAGGAAATAATAAAATTGAGGGCTGAAATCAATAAAGTAGAAACCAGGAAAATAATACAAAAAAAAAATCAATGCAACAAAGAGTTAATTTTTCAAGAAAATCAACAAGATAGACAAACCTTTATCCAAACCAACCAAAATGGAGAGAGAACATGCAAATTAACAAAATCAGAAACAAAAAAGGGGGACATAACAATGGACACTGAGGAAATCAAACAATTTTCAGGTCATACTTTGAAAACCTGTACTCCACAAAATTTGAAAATTCAAATAAAATGGAAAAATTTCTGGATAACTATCACCAAAATTAAATCAAGAACAGATAAACAACTTAACCCCTAATGAAATAGAAGCAGTCAACCAAAACAAGCCCAGGGCCAGATGGCTTCAGTGCAGAATTCTACCAGAAATTCAAGGAAGAGCTAATACCAGTACTCCTCAAATTGTTCCACACAAAAGAAACAGAATTTTCATTACCAAACTCTTTTTTTTTTTTTAACAAGGCCACAATTACCTTAGTACCCAAGCCACACAAAGACACAACTAAGTAAGAAAACTACAGACCAATATCCCTCATGAACATTAATGCAAAAATACTCAATAAAATACTGGAAAACTGAATCCAAGAACATATCAGAGAAATCATCCACCATGACCAAGTAGGCTTCATCTCTGGGTTTCAGGGATGGTTCAATAAACAAAAGTCTATCAACGTCATCCACCATATAAACAAACAGGAAAAGAAAACCCACATGATCATCTCACGAGATGCTGAAAAGGCCTTCGACAAAATTCAACACCCTTTCATGATAAAGGTCTTGGAGAGATCAGGGATAACAGGAGCATACCTAAACATAATAAAAGCAATATACAGTAAACCAACAGGCAACATCAAACTGAATGGAGAGAAGCTTAAGGCGATTCCTCTAAAATCAGGAATAAGACAATGCTGCCCTCTCTCTTCATATTTCTTCAATATTGTACTTGAAGTTCTACCTAAAGCAATAAGACAACAAAAGGAGATCAAGGGGATACAAATTGGAAAGGAAGAAGTCAAACTGTCACTATTTGCAGATGGTATGATAGTTTACATAAGCGACCCATAAAACTCTACCAGGGAATTCCTACAGCTGATAAACCGCTTCAGCAAACTAGCAGGATACTAGATAAACTAAACTAAAAAAAAAAAAAAAAAAAAAACAGTAGTCCTACTATATACAGATGACAAAGGGGCTGAGAGAAAAATCACCCTCTATAACAGCCACAAACAACATCAAGTATCTTGGAGTAATGCTTACCAAACAAGTGAAAGACCTATATCAAGAACTTTGTGACTTTAAAGAAAGAAATTAAAGAAGATACCAGAATATGGAAAGATCTCCCATGCTCTTGACTATGTAGGATAAACATAGTAAAAATGGCAATCTTGCCAAAAGCAATCTACAGATTCAATGCAATCCCCATTAAAATCCCAGCACAATTCTTCACTGATCTTGAATGGATAATAATCAACTTTATATAGAAAAACAAAAGACCCAGGATAGCCAAAACAACCCTTTACAATAAAGGAATTTCAGGAGGCATCATCATCCCCAACTTTAAGCTCTACTACAGAGCTATAGTCCTGAAAACAGCCTAGTGTTGGCACAAAAATAGACAGGTAGACCAATGGAATCAAATTGAAAGTCCACACACCTACAAACACCTGAGTTTTGACAAAACAGCTAAAAGTATACAATGGGGGGAGGAAAGCATCTTCAACAAATGGTGCTGGCACAATTGGATGATGGTGTGTATAAGACTGCAGATAGACCCATGTCTATCACCATGCACAAAACTCAAGTCCAAATGGATCAAAGACCTCAACATAAATCCAGCCACACTGAACCTCTTAGAAGAGAAAGTATGAGGTATCCTTGAACAAATTGGTACAGGAGACCACTTCCTGAACATAACTCCAGTAGAACAGACACTGAGATCAACAATTAATAAATGGGACCTCCTCAAACCGAAAAGCTTCTGTAAGGCAAAAGACACAGTTGACAACACCAAATGGCAGCCCACAGACTGGGAAAATATCTTCACCAGCCCTACCTCTGACAGAGGGCTGATCTCCAAAATATACTAAGAACTCAAGAAACTAGTCATCAAAACACCAAATAACCCTATTTAAAAAATGGGGTACAGAACTGAAGAGAGAATTCTCAATAAAGGAAATCAAAAAGGCTGAAAGACACTTAAGAAAGTGTTCAACATCCTTAGCTATCAGGAAAATGCAAATCAAAACAACTCTGAGATACCATCATACTCCTGCCAGAATGGCTAAAATTAGAAACACCAATGACAATTTATGCTGGAGAGGATGTGAGAAAGGGGAACACTTCTCTACTGCTGGTGAGAGTGCAAACTTGTACAGCCATTTTGGAGATCAGTATGGCAGTTCCTCAGGAAAATGGGAATCAGTCTACCACAGGACCCGGAAATCCCTCTCTTAGGCATATACCCAAATGATCCACATCCATGCAACAAAGACATGTGTTCAACTATATTTGTAGCAGCATTATTTATAATACTAAGAACCTGGAAGCAACCTACATGTTCCTCAACTGAAGAATGGATAAAGAAAATATGGCACATTTATACAATGGAATACTACTCTGCAGAAAAAAACAATGGAATCTTGAAATTTGTAGGCAAATGGATGGAGCTTGAAGAAACCATCCTAAATGGAATAACCCAGTCACAAAAAAAGGAACATAGTATGTACTCATTCATATATGGATTTTAGACATAGAGCAAAGGATTATCAGCCTGTAATTCATACCACCAAAGAAACCAGAATACAAGGAGGATTCTAAGAGATTCATAGAAGGTCCCTCACAGAAGGGGAAAGGAACAAGATCTCCTGAGCATATGGGGTGGCCATAGGGGGGGCAGTGAGTGGAGAGGGAGCTAAGAGAAAGAGGAGAGGAGAAGAGAGGAGAGGAGAGGAGAGGAGAGGAGAGGAGAGGAGAGGGGAGAGGAGAGGAGAGGAGAGGGAGAGGAGAGGAGAGGAGAGGAGAGGAGAGGAGAGGAGGAGAGGAGAGGAGAGGAGGAGAGGAGAGCATGTGTGACTAGGAAGATTGAGTCAGGGTTGGAACAGATGAGAGGGGAGACAGAGAGAGAGAGAGAGAGAGAGAGAGAGAGAGAGAGAGAGAGAGAGAGAGAGAGAGAGAGAGAGAGACCATAAAAAAGGGAGCCATTATAGGTTTGGAGAGAAAACTGACTCTAGAGAAATGTCCAGAGACCTACAAGACTGACCCCAACTAACAATTTGAGCAATAGTAGAAAGGCTACCATAAATGCCCTTCCCTGATAATGAGATTGATGACTAACTTATCCACCATCATAGAGCCCTCATCTAGTAGCTGATGGAAATAGAAGCAGACACACACAACGAAACACTGAGCCAAACTGGAATCCAGATGCAGAGAGGGAGGACAAGATCAGGCTACAGAAACACATAGAGACAGCTGACCTAAAGAAGAAGGAGCTACTGGGCCCCCAGACTGATAGCTGGGAATCCAGCATTGGACCAACTCAGACCCCCTGTATGTGGGTCTCAGTTAGAAGGCCTGGGCAGTCTAAGGGACCTTGGACATTGGAATCAAGATATATCCCTGGTGCACAAAAGGACTTTGGAAGCACATTCCCCATGGAGGGATACTCCCTTAACCTAGAGGCAGGAGGGAAGGACTAGTCCCTACTCCAAATGACTTGACAGATTTAGATGACCCCTCCTGGAAGGCATTACACTGCATGTGGAGTGGGAGGGGGATGGGATGGGAGGGTGGTCGGGGGGTATGGGATGGTGGGAGAGGGAAAGAGGGAAGAAGGGAGGGAAGGAGAGAGGGAGAGGGAACTGGGATCGATATGTGAAATAAAAAGAGAAAATGTAATGTATAATTAAGTACAGATTATAGATAGTTACCTATAGTAGTCAAAACTTACAGTTAGGTTGGTTAGATTTCTAAATATACAGACATGTATTTGAGATGAACAGGCATTCTTCAAACCTTTCAGAGACCTACAGAACATGGCATTTAAAATGGTTTAGGGTTTTTCTTAACAGTGAGGCACAACTGCTCCTGGCAACACCACCTGTGTCAGAAAGGAAGATGGACATCAAAGAAACTCGTTATGGAGTTTGCCTCCAATATGGCAAGACTAGCCATTTGGACAAGGTACTGCTCTTTTCTGAACTATTTGACTTTATTCTGTATAATCTGGACATGGAGGATCCACAGGAAAATGACTGCTGATACAAGATGGACATTGCTACAGGGTTCCTGCTTCATGGGAAAGTCTGCCAAATAGTCTACAGGACACAGAGGAAAGTGACTGACAAACTGCCAATACAGGTGGACAGTTTAAAGTTTCCTGCTTTGCTGAGGTGTCTGCCAGACAGACTATGACCTATAGACTAAAGATGGAACTTTACAAAAGAACTTCAGGTGACTGATCAGGTGGCCAGATGTCTCTGTCATTTCTAGAGTTTATATATTATCCTTCTGTGGTCTTTTACGGAGTTGAAGACAGATAGTTATGATTATACTTTTCCTTAGTTAGGATTAAAGATAAGTTACATATAGGACTTTAGACCCACAAAGATAGGATAGATGATAAAAAATAATTTCTTTAAATCTTGCTAAATGTTAATGTATTAAATATTGTTAACTGTGGTTCTTATTTGATAACTGTTTCATTATATATTTTACTATGTTAAGGTTAACATAAAATAAAACCCTTTGTTTTATTTTAGACAGAAAAGAGAAGATGATGGGAGATGTCATTCTGTAAATATGTTTCTCTTATTGGTTAATGAATAAACCACTATTGGAAAATAGGAAAGCAAGATAAGCCAGACTAGGAGACAAGGAGGATTCAGAGAGGTAAGAGGAGATTCAAAATATAGGACAAAGAGAGCTGAGGTCTGAACCCTTTCTCCAGAAAGCCAAGACCACATGGAAATACTTCGATTAATAGAAATGGGTTAATATTTAAGACAGAGCTAGCCAATAAGAAATGCTAGTAACAGGCCAACAACTTTATATCTAATATAGTGTCTCTGTGTTATTTGGAGCTGGTGCGGCTATGGGACCAGCTGGTGGGAAAACTGCTCGTAACATCAGTCATAAAATTCCTTTTTATATAAGGTAATATAAGTGAATAAAATATAACAGAAGAATGTTGTCTATTGAAAGTGAGGAAAAACAGATGAGAAAAAATGTTTTAACTTATATATTATCTAGCATACATAACTCAATATTATTTCCCTTCCCAAAGGGATAATACGTAACACTCCATTTTAAAGAGATGAAACTACTAAGCAGTGGTCGATGGTACCTACCATATATGATGGTAATGTTTTTAGTGTTCCTGGCTCAGGACGGTGTGTAAAAGGGCCTTCAAGTACTCCTCGCCTAAGCATATGCAGTAACAGCTTTGCATACAGGTTCCGATTCTTCCTACCCATGAGTCCTGCACCTGTTCCCGAGGGCTCACACAATTTTCTGATCCAAAGAGCACACCTCTGCCGTTCTGTAAACACATAAGAGCTATGTAAAACCTGATATCAATGACAAAACATTAAATTATAAAGGCCTATATAAATGTCTACTATAGTCTAGAACAGGGATCAGCCAACTTCTGTATAAAGCCCAATTATAAACACTTCAAGCTTTCCAAATGATGTGATTTCTCCTGTAATTTACTCTAGCTGATCATCTTATCAAGAAAGTATTAATAAACCATATGTTAGCAAACTGTGTGGCAACATTTCAATAAAATTTTAGAATAACCAAACAATGGTTGTGGCTTGGAAAAAAAGACTGTACCCGCCAGTCTGGACTTTAAAGTTGTTAGTTGCAGTTGGGCAACACAAATAGAAGAACATACTTCATTTAAAAAAGTTTCCTGAGATCTATCTTTGATAGTTAATAAAAATAAAATTTCTGAATACTATTAGACATGTATTTAAATAAAATTTTGCATCAATAAACTAACTTTAGACGTACTGAAAAGGCTGTCCCTAACGTCTAACTATACAAACACAGAAAGCAAAGCACAATTTCTGACTACCAAGCAGTAGATTTTTCCCTTTAAAAATAAATCCAAACATTTTATCTATTAAAGCCAATAATCTAAGGGATTTGTATCTGATTTAAGGTTTTCTTTCAGTACCTCAAAAATAATTGAGTAAATAATTTCATGAAATAATTATCCTTTTAAGGACTCTACCTAAAAAGCAGCACATTTAATCCACATATAATGACCCATTGAGTGTATTATCTTGCTGTGACACAGGAATTTTAACTCTCATAAAGACTACTCTGATATTTTTATCATTCTAACTCAATTTGTGGATTACAGATATTATACAAATCACTAATCTCTTGGCTTATAAAGGTCATATTCATTTATTGTTTTGCCTACAAAAATATCACTAAGCCTGGATTTACCACTTTGTAATCTCACTAACAGGCATGAGAGGTAGGCCTCTAAAACGGTGTGTGTATTTTTGCTGTGAAAAATATATGATCACCAAAAAAACTTTATGAATATCCAGTGTACTTTATATAAACAGAATATATATAAATAGAATTAATAAGCTTGAGCAAATAGTTGAAAATAATATTATCATTGTGTCTTCTAGCAAACTGACATCACATTATATTCAATGCACATACTTTGGTACAACTTGATTAATAAAGAGCTTAATTCTCTACTTAAAATGGTAGAAAAGCCCACTGTCAAAGGTAGCTTTAGCTGTAAGACTAGATGAGCTGGTACAAATTTCTAGCTCTTAAATGGGATGAGTTCCCACATGTTCATTGTGAAGTAGTAAAAGAGGGCCATGAATATTCCATATAGAAAATGAGTATGAACCTAAGGTTACAGTTCAGCAATTCTAAATACCTAAAATCTATTTTTTAAAAGAAGACAAAATATGATAATAGTTTGACTGGAGACATATTCATAATGGGAAATCCTAATACAAAATTTCTTAATTGGCAGATCCAAGACAAAAAAAAAGTGATTATCAAAGTTCTGGAATCAACATAGATGTCCATCAATGGGAAAATGAATAAAGAAAATATGGTATGTGTCCACAGTATGATTTTATTCAGACAAGAACAAAATCATGTCATCTACAGGAAATGATCTACAGTTCATCATGTTAAGCAACACAAACCAGATTCGGGAAGACAAATACCACACATTTTCTCTTATACACAGAATCTAGACATAAAAAAAAAAAAGACATGGAAATAAGAAGGGTCACTATTACATAAGAGGAAAAGGAAAAGCAGAAGTAGGAAGAGAGACAAGAGAGGACAATAAAGGAAATGACCATGATCAAAGTAAATATAATGTTCATAACATGTATGAAATGTCATAAATGAAACCTATTATTTTGTGCAATTAATATGTGGTAATATTTTTAAAGGTAGACTATCAGAAGAAGATTGATGCACATGTATCATTATGTACTATTAGGAGTCATCATGAGTCAATGGCGGATGGGAAAGAATGGAATTTGATCCATGAGATCTGAAGAGCAACAGAGGACGAGGAGAGGCTAAGGACAAACAAGGTAAGAAAAGAAGCAGCAGGAGGCAGTTCAAGGGAAGGCCAGAGAAGGCTGCAGGCTCCGGAACAATGACTGAGCAAAGACTGCATCATTTCTCTGCCACACTCTGGTCCCTCAAGGCAGCTCCTTCCATAAATCTGTAGAATTAAGTCAGTTTCTCACTTTGAATATAAAGTGCGCTCAGATAGCTCATGGAAATGATAACTTGGAAGAAACAAAATCCATAGCTTCTTGGGCCTACTCCACACCCCCTACTCAATGTCTGCCAAATTCTAATCACCCCTACAGTCAAAAATACAACCACTGCAGCTTAGAGGATCTCCCTGAGTCTCTAAATTCTATGTAGCTGCCCTCTGATGCCTTAAAATGTCTGTACATCTTTATCTTGAAACAGTCTCATTCCAAAAGTAGAAATAATAGGACAGAAATGAGAAGCAAGAAAGCAACAAAAACTCATTCATAGTTGGTCTTACCAGTTAATCAGATTTAAAGAGTCAGAGGTTAACAATGGGTTCATGAACTGGAAGTCATTTCCAAAGCAGGAAGAAAAAGACCAAGTGAAGAAAGAGATATACCTAAATTTAAGATCTCATGCTTTAAGCTCACGACATATGACATGACATCACAATAAAATATGCCAAAGCTTAAGGGACACTGCCATTAAACTTTTATTTATCCTGGAACAGCACAAAGTATACAACCCTACATCAATGGTAAACATAAGAATTAAGGACTGTTTTTAAAAGGGAATTTCAACTTCATTTCCATTTCAACAGTTCTCTTGCATGACATTTATTCTTGATTGAAGACATTCAGAGTCACCATAGAAAAACATTTCTGGGGGTGTTTATGGGGGTATTTCCAGAAAGATTTAACTGAAGAGGAGAGACCCACGCTGTATGTTGGTAGCGCCATGCACGGGCTGGAGGAGCCAGACTGAAGCTGAGTAGCATTCACTCCCCTGTTTCTTGATTATAGATGCAATGTGACCTGCTGCCTCAAGCCCCAGACACCAGGACTGAACCCTCAGACTGTGAGCCAAAACAAGTTCTAAAGATGCATCTTACAGGCCACAGCAACGACAAAACAACAGCTAATATAACTGTTTTGATTAAATCATATTTTTAATTTTAAGAAATTAATTTCAGCTATATATGGTGGCTGAGGCAGTTGGGTTGCCATATGTTGAAGACTATCCTGGGCTACATGGTAAACACTAGTCCACCCAGGGCTACATAGTAAGAATATCTCAAAAACAAGAAGAGTCTAATTCAAACACTATCTTACTGATGGGAGATGTCACTCTGCAAATATGTTTCTCTTATTGGTTAATGAATAAAGCACTGTTGGCCAATAGGAAAGGAAGATAGGAGGGACTAAGAGACCAGGAAGAAAGAGGAAGTAGTAAGGAAGGGTCAAGATGGAGAGACTGGAGAGAGCAGAATGCCATCCTGCTCTCCAGTAAGATGAGACCACATGGAAATACTTAGATTAATAGAAATGGGTTAATCATTAAGACAGAGGTAGCTGATAGGAAAATAGTAACTGGCCAACAGCATTATATCAAATACAGAGTCTCTGCATGTTATTGGGGACTGGCATGGCCGTGGTACCAAACGGCAGGGAAAACATACTTATTACAATCTTACCTGACCTGTGGGGTAATTTTAGGACAAAAGGCTTCATATCTACCACAAAGTGATCAAATTCTGCATCCAGCTTCTCCCATCTTTCTTCTTCACTTTCCATTTCCAGAACCCGTTCTGTGAAAGAGTTCAAATTAAGTATCAACTATCTATATGAGGAAAGCTATGAAACCATGATAAAATACATTAAAGAAAACTTGTTGATTCAATCCCAATCCTCCTTAATTGACTGCTAGACTCAAAGAAATTCCAATCAAAACTCAGACAAGCTTATTCTAAAATTTATGAGAAAGTAAAATAATCAGAGTATCAACTACGATTTTGAAAAATCATGAAGCTGGATGGTTTAAATCACCATATTTTAAGATGTGCTATAGTAATCAATACATTATGGTACTGCCCAGAGAACAAACAGACCAGGGAAAAAGAACAGAAAGCACAAATGGACCAATACAAATATGGACTCCTGATTCCCAGCAAAGGCATAATCAAAGAGAGATGACAATTTTTATAACAAGTGATGCTGTAACAATAATGCTATACTATGCACATAAATTATGTCCAAATAAATAGTAGACCTAAGTGCAGACTGTAAAACCTGAAAATAAAGAAAAAGATTTCCATGGCTTTCTTAAAGCAAAAAGAGAATTATCCACAAATAAAAAACTGATATACAATATTGTACTCCACACTCCAACACCCCCCCCAAAAAAAAAAACCCTGCAAGCTTTGATCTGTAAAGACTCTATTAAGGGACTTCGAAAATAGAGACTGGGGGAAATTCTTGAAAATTCTGAATATATCAAAATCTTAAAGTCCTTCAATTCCCCCCTAAACTTTTGAAAATATTAATTATTCATATATACTGAATATATAATTGAGGTAAAACTGACAAAACCAGAAACAAACTAACTTATATTACAATATATCCAGGAGGTAGTCAAGGTGGCTCAGTTACTAAAAGAGCTTATCGCTTAAGCATGGGGACCTGAGTTCAGATCCTCAACACCCACATAAAAAAATCCTGTGTCTGCAATCCTATTGAGGTTGAGGCAGAGACAGGCATGGAATTCACAGGATAACTAGCCTACCAATAGATGAGTACCAGGTTCAGTGAAAGATCGTTTCTCAAAGGACAAAGTGAAAGGAGGCTGACATCTGGTCTACACACTGTACACACACACACACACACACACACACACACACACACACACACACTCACACTCACACACACTCACACACTCACACACTCTCACACACACTCACACTCACACACACTCACACACACACACTCACACACATATACACACACTCACACACATATACACACACACACACTCACACACACACACTCACACACTCACACACTCTCACACACACACTCACACACATATACACACTCACACACACACTCACACACATATACACACACTCACACACATATACACACACACACTCACACACACACACTCACACACATATACACACACACTCACACACATACACACACACACACACACACACACACACACCTCCAACCCTTACCTGTAACACAAGCATGTTATGCCATTACTCTGAACACTCAATGCCTACCTCAGTTACACTGTGATCTCGAGGTAAGACTTGGTCTCAAATAATGAGTAAAAAAGAGGCAAGTATAGTTTAGTAAGTGGTGCAGAACTTGTCTAGCATATCTGAGCCCTAGGTTCAATCTACAGAACTTCAAAAAAAAATAATTCATATATATTAATTTGTGTATATATCCAGCTAAAAATCCCAAAACTGAAGAAAAAGAAAAAAAGAGAAAAATATATCCATAATCAATATGTCCATTTAAACTATGAACTACTGCTGTGTGGTAAGACAGAGACAGCTTGATCTACAAAGATACACAGAGAAACCAAGTCTCAAAAAAATAAAAACTATGGACTACCATATACTCCATATACTTACATAACACCCAACTTGTCACATATTTACAAACTATGGACTGGGGAAAAACTTTGCCTTAAAAGCTGTCCTGTTCCACAACTTAACCTTATCCATGAAAAATGAGTTTCCAGAATTTACCGTTTCTCACCAGTAATCTACAACCACCTGTCCTGTCTTGGGTAAGTTACCCTACCTTTCACCAATTCATTTCACTGCCCTCACAGCCATGAGAGGGAGCTATGGCCTCACTATTGCACATATTTGCAGTTCTTTTCAATCTTGCATTCCCTCCACCCAGCACTGCCCAGGAGGGCAGACACTGGCTGAGATCCTTGTGGCTGCTTCCCAGCTATGGCTCCTCCCACAACCACCTTCTTTGGGGCCTCCACTTGCCTCCCTTTCTCATTAGGAACACCTCTACCTGACAGTAGCACCTTCTCCACAGATGCTCAAGTGCACCTCTCTCTTCCCTCCCTCCCTCCCTCCTTCCCTCCCTCCCTTCCTCCCTCCACCTCCCACCCCACCTCATCTTCCCTCAAGCTCTTCTTTCCACTTGGCAATGCTGCAAACCCCATTGATTCTGTTAACTCCCTAACTAAGGAGCAACTCATGGCACTACCTTGGAGTGAGATGGGTCTTTGAACAGTTTACTTTTGATCAGTCCACGAAGCAACTTTTAAACTTAATATACATCTTAAAGCCTAAAGACCATTAACCAACTGCAACTCTTCTCTCCATTTAAGGGAAAAAACTTAGATGGTACCAGCCCTATTAAAATGATTCTCTTTTCAACCCACCTCTGAAAGGACACCTCCTTACATCCTTTTCTTGGCTCTATTCCTATATCCCAAGCAACAGTAACGTTCCTTTCCAAGATAATATTTCCTCCTATCATTTATCAATCATTCAGTTCCCTACCTCCTCCCTATTCCAGATTCTCCATCTCCACCAGCCCCTTCCCCTCCTTTGTCACCCTCATTCTAGCTGTTCATTCACCAGTCCACTCTTTACTTCTCCAGCTTCATCCTCCATAGGAATTACCTTTTCCATTCCAGCATGCTGCTGAGCCCTTTGAGATCCCCTGTGATCCAAACAGCTACCTTCTGTCTTCACATCTCACAGCACCTTACCCTCCTTACCACTCGCTACTCCTATCAATGCATCTTCGACTTCAATAGTCCACTACCTCCTGCATTGCTGCATCCAGGTCATTTCTTCTCAGTCTCCCAGTGGCTCGTTTCTCCAGCCACCATCAAGTCCACATGCTGTGCTGCTCTTTCCTCCATTCTTTTAATCTGACTTCTCTCTGGGCAATCACAATCAGTACCGGTAGTTTCTTTACGCCATTTACCTTAAATGTTATTGCTAACTTCTATTCTGTCCTTGCAGTTCCAAACTCATATTTACAACAGCTTCCTGGACCTGTTCTGTAATGTCCTGCTTGTTATGAAGTTATATGTATCCCAAAGGAAATTCTTTACAGTTGTCCCCACATGCTTAATGTTATCATCATCTATTTCCTCTTCCTTGCTAGACATGTCAAGGTTTGCATTATCTAAACTCTCCATAAAGCAACCCATGGGCAAACACACAGAAGCACCAGCCTCTCTATTCTCACTGCATGCTACCAGACCAACCCTTCGCACCATGAACTTTTACTACTACAATGACCCCATGCCCTGTCCTCCAGGGAGCCTTGTCTCTACCTGAGGAAAAGTGAAACTTATCGGTAACTATTTCAAGTCTCTCTACTGCCTACTACAGGATACTTCCCAACTCTACATTAGCCATGCAAGTGTCTTCCCATTTAGGCCTCTCTTCCACAGCTACTCTGCCTAACTACACAAACCCACCAATGGCCATTTTAATTTCTCCATTGTCATGATGAACTTCTCATCATTCTTCAAATACTCCAAGCCCTTACCTAATTCTGCTCCCAATGCACACAGGTCTTTACAGACTGGGACAGATATATGCAGCTCAAATGTCATTGCTGAGTGTGGCTAGTCCTACTTACCTAGGCTAATTATTGCTCTCATATCACTGTAAATGCTCACATCTGTGTCACTGTATTTACTATACATTTGTATGTCATTTGCATACTTTCTACATCTGGGAGAGGTACTTGGAGAACAGGGTTGAGACCTTAGTAAGTACCCCGCATATTGTCAAGTACATCTAACAATCTAACAATCTAAATAACTGATTGCTGAATAAACAGGTTAGTGTTCAGCTTATGTATGACTAATTGCCTTTTTGACAATTTTGGTGGGAAGAGTACAGGTTTATGTGAGTGTGTGCACTTTCATGTGGGTTTTTGTATGTCTTCCTTGATCACTATGCACGCTCATTTTTCAGAGAGGGCCTCTCACCAAACCTGGAGCTCATCAATTCAGCTAGGCTACCTGGCCAATGAGAACCAGGAATCCACCTGTCTCTAGGGTTACAGATGCACACCACCACATTCAGCTTTTATTTGAGTGTTGGGGACCCAAACTCAGGTCCTCATGCTGAAACAGCAAGCACTTTACAGATGGAGCCATCTCCCCAGCCCCAAATGATTGGATTTTGATGCTTCTATTCTGAACACCAACCAAACAGGTCTTATAGAACTGGGATATTACATGCTCCTGATTCCACTTGCCAAAATATGGCCATCCTACTTTCTGTTTCAGAGGAAGGGATGTGTTTTCAATTTTAAGACATGGTTAAATCAAACTTCATTCAGGGCTGGAGAGATAGCTCTGTGGCAGAGTACTTGCCTGGCATATGTGAGGCTCTGGTCTCGAGCCTCAGTACTGAGTAAATAATTAACTAATCAAGTGATTTGATTTAAATTAATGTAATGATGCCTAGTTGATGAGTTTGGAGTTGTGTTTGGTTTGCTTTGTTTTAAATTCCTACAATATATTCAGCAGTTGGTGAAAGTACAGTATGGTATTATATAAAACACTGTGATAGCATTCTAGATAATAACATTGAAAACAACTATTCAAATGGATAAATAACCCAATGGAAACTCACATCCAAAACTTTAAGCACAGCTCTGCTCTAGATATACTTCCAGGCTTACACATCATGTCCATGTACTCAAAAATTTTGCCTAAGCCTGTCATTTGCTGTGGTCAGAACAAAACGTTCCTCCTAATCACTAATTCTCAATAAATCCTTTGACATTTGTGGACATGTTAGTGTTTTATATTAGAGGAGACTAAATTCAGCAGTTAAGTGACTCACTGAAATCATATAATTAAGCAAAGCCCAGATTAAAATTCTGAAATCCCTAGCTCTTACATAATCTGACCACTTGGCCACTGACATGTAAGTCAAAAATATCAGCAATAAAAAAAAATGACTAGTAGAAAGGCAATCTTTTGCTATCAGGATATGTAATAACCAAAATCACACTCAAAAAGAGAAAATCAGAAACCGATTGGGTCAGTAAAGTGCTTGCTGAAGAAGCAGGAGGACTGAGCTAGATCCCCAGTAACCACCAAAGAAGGCAGGCACAAGTGGCACACACCTGTATTTCCAGCACCAGAAAGACAAACAGGCTCCCTAGAGTTCACTCCTCGCCCCTTCCCCCCCACCCCCAGCCAAGCCTAATCAGGTCTCAGCAAGAGACTCTCTACAAAACAAGCTGGACAGCTCCTGAAGACAACTGAGGTCACGTTAACTTCTGACCTCCAAATCTGTGTGCACCCACATACCCCCACAAAAATAAAGTCAGTGAGATACTTAGTCAAAGCTAAAACTCTGCTTTTCCTTGTCCCTTAATCATTCTCCCACAACAACAAAATATAAATTAACATTTCAATTTATGAAGGAATTTCTGCTACACAAAGTATACTGTATACACAAATTACATCTAGCTACAGAAAAGGTTTTTATACTATTCATAAGATTTTTATACTATTCATAAGATAAATACCAGGTTTAAGGTATTAAAACTGAAAAATAAGGGTCGGGCGTGTATCATGATGGTACACACCTTTCATCCCACCACTTAGGAGGCAGAGTTCAAGGCCAGCCTGATCTACCAAGTGAGTTCTGGGACAGCCACAACTATGCTGAGAAACCATGCCTCGAAAGCTTTTTTTATTTTAAGGAAAAATAAGTGAACCTCTATCTTTGGTTTAGAATTAAGTCACTCATAGCACATCTTCCATTAATATCAATTACAATGTGACTAAACACGTACAACGTACCTCAAAAGTATAACAAGAAGTTGGACAGCTCTTAGATTTATATTCTGTATTTATCTAAACTCACTGCCCCCCCCATGCTTTTTTAAAAATCTGTTTCTTTGTGGGCAGCTATAAGACAGGTTAAGACCTGTTTCAAAGGTGCTCAGCTGCCATAAAAATCAGCAAAGCACACGCAAGCCACCAATAGTAATAGCCTTAAAAGAGACACAACTGCTAAGGCAAGAACACACCTCATACGCATAGCATGTAGCTTGCCAGACGCAAAATATTCCTGAAAGCTGTGTAAAATGTTTTTGTTTTTGTTGTTGTTTTCCAATAAATGTATTGTGGAGAGTACTACAGAAGGCTTGAAATGCCAAGTCAACAAGGGTTACCAGGGCACATTTTTGCGGGTTACACATCTGGATGTCTTCCCAGAGGACAGCCGGGGCAGCCGTGGGCATTAGTAACGTATGCCAGTGTGTCCTCCAGTGCCCTTAACCAGATAGACGTGATTTCCACTCTCCTTTACCGGCTGGAAGTTAGGGCTTAGCGGCGGCGTGGATGACCTGAGTCCTGTGGACGATCGACTGGACCTGAGCACTGCACCCATGATCCTGCTCGGGGTAAGGGGACAAGCCACTGTGGCTCGCGTGCCTTTTCCATCTTACTTTCAGTGATCTCTAAAAGGTCAAGGCAAGCATACTGATGTGGTAGGGAGGGGGCACCGGCCCTGTCATCCCAGCGGAGGCAGAGGCGGGTGGATCTCTGAATTCGGCTGCAGCAAGGTCTACACAAGTGAGAGCCTGTCTCAAACACAAAACAAAAGGCAGCTGCTGTCCTGCGTCCCAGTTCTCGGGATCACTACAAACACTGCATGTCCCGCTCACTGCAAAGCCCGAGTCCACCAGGGCTTTCTGGGAGCCAGCCTGCAGTCGGGCCGTGCTCCTGAGTCACTGATCTGGGGACAGTGCAGCTGTCCAGTCCCGGCGGTCACTTCCTCCGCCCGTGTGAGCGGCGCCTGCGTGGCCCACCCAGGCCCGAGCGCTCTCCTCCCTGCTCCGCGGCACAGATCTGTCCTCGCAACCGCAAGCCCCCCACCCTCCGTCGGGGCTCTGGGCCACGCACGCCACGACGCCTGACCAAACTTTACAACGGAGAACTTTCCGCGGCCCTCCCTCGCTTGGGTTGCTAAGCCCGCGGGGGCGCGCGCCACTCAGGCCGCAGGCGCGGTCCCCGGCCTGCGGCGACGCCCCTCCCCGAGCCGGGCCGCACGCGCGGGGGCTCCGTCCCGCGCAAAATTCCACTCAGAACCCGGGAGTAGGGCGGGAGGGGTGGCTATCGGTGAGAGAAGAAGAAGGAGGAGAGAGAGAGAGAACCTGAGCCCCCACAAGCAAGCCGTCCACTCGGCCGCCGACGCCCCGCCGCCACTGCCAAACGGTTTCAAATCCTTGCGGGCCGCTGGGCCGCGGGCGTCCAGCATAAGCGGGGGCGGGGCTACCGAGCTCGCCTGTCCCGCCCCCTGGAGCAGCGGCTGGCACTCAACGCGGTTGCCATGGCGACGCGCCGGCTTGTGTCTATCACTGCCCCACACATCCTAGGGGGCGGGAATTTCCGCCCCTCCGGGGTGCCGTTGCCATGCAAGGGGCGGAGACTTCCCACCGCGCCCTTCCCCACCCTCCTCGATACGGTCACCCCCAAGCCGCTCCGTTGCTATGGTAACTGTCTGGGCCACTGCGCAGGCGCCGAGCTCGTGTTTTAGCCTGCCTGGCCCTTAGCGGTTTCCAGGCTTAATCTCCTGTGATCCCTGGACTAGAGTGTGGACGCTGAACACTTTAGAAAAAAAAAAAAATAATAATAACAAATAAATAAACAAATAAATAAATAAATAAGAAAAACTCGAAAACGATGGAAGTGTCTGTTGTTTGGACAGGCAGCGCCTTCCTGTGAGTCCAAAGGAGGGAGACGGTACCCTTGATAGCTCACACTCCAAACAGAGGTGAAAGGCAGAATCATTCACAAGGAGGAGCAGCATACTTTTATTCGTTATCTAGAACACAAACCCTCAAAGATGCTGAGCTGAAATGAAAGGCTTTTTGTCTACCACTCTCTACAGAATGGAACCATCAAGTAATGGGATGGGGGAGGGCTATTTTTGTTCTTCCCAGGAAGTGCCAAGGACCTCAGGGCAGTCTACACTGCCCTGTGATGGTATTCTTTGATCTTTTACGTTTCCGGAAGCTCTGAACTGTGTGCTTTAAAATACCAACAGAAACAAAATTTAAATCGTAAGAATACTGTCTTAAATGGCATCCGGTGTGACACGGTTTTTCACCTAAGTTCACGACAGAATTCCTTCGGCAGAATCCTTGTGATGCACTCGGTGTGGTGCCAAACCTAACCTAAGCACAGCTTGAAACATCCTTTCAATTTTTCCATAAGGAAAACAGAAGAGTCGCTTGTTTGTAATTAGTATTTCCGGCCTCCAGAAGGAGAGCACACTCTTTTCGAGGTGCACTTTCAAATATCCACATCACTGGAGGTAAACACAAATAGCTCCTCATTGTTTCAGAGGCAATTTGTGCTAAAGAAAAGAAAGAACAAAGAATATTTAGTTTCAAAAAAAAGAATATTTGGTTTTCAAAGATATGTGTGAACACAATCACAGCTGAAGAATAATAGCCCATAATCCAGATTGTTTGCACCAAGAATCAGATTGTAAAACTCACATATGCAGAAATGTGGCTACTCAGATGGAGACCATGGAATGTAAGAGGTGGAGCTTACTGATCAAAGGATACGGATTTCCAATCAGAATAAGAAGTTCAAGAGGACAGCATGGTGACTATAGGCAATAACTGTGTGTTGAACCCTTTGAAGGGCAACTTTTAAGTTATGTTTATGCAGAGGAAACTTAGCAGCATACAGTTAGCCCAGTTCAGAGTCGGGTTCTTTACCCTTTGCTTTTCCAGCTTGTCAATGCAAGGCATAGATTCTGGAACCATTATATCGTCACCCCATGGTGTCAGATCTCATTGTATTTGGTTCTGATAGCTTCCACCTGCTTAGCCAGAGTGTTTTTGTCTTCTGAGTTAATCTGCATGGTGGCAATGGTGGTGCCTGTCTTCCTGAGGACCAGCCATCCATCCCAGCCTCGCCTTCTCTTTGATGATGCTGTAGGTGAGCCCCATCATGACACAAGGCAGGCAGGAAGCTACCTACTCAATGAAGTTGACACTGTTTGTAATCGCCAAGAGCACAGCTTTCTGATTCTCTACCGAGGTAGTGGCCCTATGGGCTCCTACTCGAGGGAAGGTGGTCTCTAAGTAGGGGGCGCCTCTTTGCCAACAGCTCTTCTCTGCACAGCCAGCAGCCTTAGTTTCTTCTGCTTTGTCTCTGAGCAAGGTCAAGCACATGTGACCGTCCAGGATCTGGGTGAAGTGGTTAATCAAGAGGTACTTTGAGCTGCTGTTACAGTCAGATGGAGCAGAACCATTTGACAAAGCAGGTGAGGTCTCTTTTGGTCTGGGTGTCTTGCCCAGTGCGGAAGTTCTTGGGCCTTTTCTCATAGGACTCTCCACTTTTTTGGTTTCCTGCTTCTTCATGATGGAGGGACAGTGGCCATCTTTTTCCCCTTGGCCTTTTTTACTTTGGGCATCTTCTTTGGTTGGAGGAGAGACTGTTGTAGCTTGTTGTTTTCCGGCCAGCCCGCCCGCCACTGGTCTGGCATGCCAGCCCCCAATAACACGCAGGAGACAACAAGCTACAGATGGCGCCCAACGTGGCTATAAGAACTTTCACTTAAAACTAATAAGAGCTTAAGAAATGTTTTAGAAACAAGGGAACAGAGACTAGCAAGACTTCTTAGTAGTAGCATTTTCTCGGTTGGATTTGTTTTGCTGTAGACAGAGATTTGCAAGGTTCCTTTAAGGGAGGTTTCCAAAATTAGCATAAGCGGCAAAAACCGCCTTGCTTTTAAAGAGCTCTGCTAACAATTCATTGATGTGTACAAGAGCTGCAATGAAGGTTTACACTGTGTTTTAAAAAATACGCTGGCTTGGGAGAGAAAAGGAAGCAGGATACAATGGTTTAAAAAGCAAAAAGAAAGTAAAATGGATGGTATGGTGGTGCATGCCATTAATCCCAGCACTGGGGAGGCAGATGCAAACAGATCTCTGTTATTTCAAAGTAAACCTGGTATGGAATGAATTCCAGGACAGATAAAAGTTACACAGAGAAACCCTGTCTCAAAATATATAAAAATAGAAGTAGAAGAAAAAGAATAATAAAAAAAAGCCATATAAAGATGGAAAGCACAGAGAAATTTTGGATACTATACGCGATTCTGTTGTCTTTAAATTATTTGATTGCTGAGAAAATAACTACTGATAAAAGAAATGCTTCTGGATTAATTCAATTTATATATTTTAAAAATGCTTTGACTCCAAAATTTAAGCCTAAGGACAAGTTACTGGGGAAAAGGATTTCTATTTTTGTTTCCACAGAAAATGGAAAGCTGTGGATTTCTTCCAGATTAATGTGGTTTGATCAAGCCAGACCCCCTGAAACAATGCCCGAGATGATCCAACATTCAAAGCAGTTGAGACAAAGCCTTGCACACTACAGCCAAGTGCATCTTCTTTGGACCCCCATGACAGCGCCCTCTACCAGCAGGAAGTAGTTTGGAAAGAACGACGCCCAAATTCCCAAATATTGTTTATAAATGATTGTTTTTATTTAACTGGGCTTAGTTATAACTGGTTAATGACACAAGCAATCTTTTTAAAGGTAAAAAGGGAATTATGGTATAGATATGAATACTTTGCTTTGAAATGGATTTTCTTTTATTGATACAATTTAAGGTCAATTTTATGATATGTATATTTCTCCTCTTGTTTAGGTATTGTGTTTATATAGCTCATTGGAAAATGTAATGTATAATTTAGTACAGATTATAGAGAGTTACCTATCATAGTTAAAACTTGAAGTTAAGTTAGTTAGGATTTCTAGATATACAGAGATGTATTTGAGATGAATAGGCATTCTTCAAACCTTTCAAAGACCTACAGAATATGGCATTTAAAATGGTTTAGGGATTTCTTGACAGTGAGGCACAACTGCTCCTGGTAACACCACCTACAGAAGAAAGGAAGATGGACATTGAAGAAACTCGTTATGAAGTTTGCTTCTAATATGGCAAGACTAGCCATTTGGGCAAGGTACTGCTCTTCTGGACTGTTTGACTTTATGTTATAGAAACTGGACATGCAGGACCCACAAAAAGGTGACTGCTGATTCAAGATGGACATTGCTTCAGAGTTCCTGCTTCATGGAAGAGGCTGCCAGACAGCCAGACAATCTACAGGACACAGAGAAAAGTGACTGACAAACTGGCAATACAGGTGGACAATTTAAATTTTCCTGCTTTGTTGAGGAGTCTGGACACACACTATGGCCTATGGGCTGAAGATGGAACTTTACAGAAGAACTTCGGGTGATTGACCAGGCAATGAGTTGTCTCTGTCATTTCTAGAGTTTATATATTATCCTTCTGTGGTTTTTGATGGAGTTGAAGACAGATAGTTATGGTTACAGTTTTCCTTAGTAAGGATTAAAGATAAGTTACATATAGGACTTTAGACTTACAAAGATAGGATAGATGATATTTTCTTTAAGTCTTACAAAATGTTAATGGACTAAATATTGTTTACTGTGATTCTTATTTGATAACTGTTATATGATATATTTTGCTACGTTAAGTTTAAACCCCTTTTACTTTAGACAGAAAAGAGGAGATGATGGGAGATGTTATTCTGTATATATGTTTCTCATACTGGTTAATAAAGCCCTGTGGCCAATAGATAGCAAGATAGGTGGGGCTAGGAGACCAGAAGGAGGAAAGAGGAAGTAGTAGGGTGGAGTCGACATGTAGCCCAGGGAGGAAGGAGGATGCCAGCCGCAGCTCCCCGATAAGACTACCATGTGGAAATACTTAGATAAGTAGAAATGGGTTAATAATTAAGGCAGAGCTAGCCCATAAACAGTAATGGTAACTGGCCAACAGGATTGTATCAAATACAGAGTCTCTGAGTATTATTTGGGGCTGGCGCAGCAGAGGGCCCAGAATGGCGGCAGAACCAGCGGCAGCCGGCAGGGAAACCTGCCGTAACAGACTGTATATTGTATTCTTAAAAATTCCACTCAAGGTATATTGCTGTAGTGTTTGCCTTGTACTCATCCATGTGAAGTAATGTGTATGTTAATTTGCTCTAGGTAACCAGTCCATGTTGTATGCATATCTCAAAAATTGTGTGGTACCAATAAATGCATGTGATTTTTTAGACAATAACCAAAAATACAAGGGGTGCAGAAATAGTCTAGTAGGTAAATGAATGCTTGCTTGTGCATGAGGACCAGAGTTCAGATCCCCTGCCAGATAGGTGTGGTTCCCACCTATAATTCCAGCACCCAGTATCCCCATAGCAAAATGGCTAATTATACAATTTGTATAGATGAGCTCTGGGTTCAAATGAGGCAAAGTGGTGAGCAATCAAGGAAGACTCCTGATATCAACCTCAAGCACACACAAACACACCTGTGCACCCGCCCACACACACACCCACAAGCAAACATGCCTACATACATGCAGTCACATCACATACACATATTTTTAAAGGGGGCAACAAGAAAAATGTTATTCATTCAAGTTCAGAGGAAATGAGAGAAGGAATTTTACTCCCTTAATATCTACCCTCTAATCTCTCCAGAAATAACTCTTGGAAAATATTAATGTAGACCTGAATTATGATAGCATATTTTTCTTTTCTCCAGGGTTTTTCTTCACTGTGAATTTGTCATTTGAAGAACTGACTGTGAATAACAAACACACTGAAAAATACATGGCACAAAGACAAAAGTTACTGACTTTGAATCGCTGCAGTAGGTTATCAATTATTTCCGTTACTAATCAAGAATTAGACATAAACAGAAATGGAGTTTTATTTATTAAGCTAAGAATTTTCAGTTGCATATTTTTCAGATTTCAATATCCCTGCTATTGTAGGTAAATTATAAAATACTGAGGTGTTTAAAGTAGAAAATTAACACAATTTTACCATTAAAAACCAACCAGGATTGGGGCTGGGACAGTGGTGGCACACACCTTTAATCCAAGCACTTGAGAAACAGAGGCAGGTAGATCTCTGTGAGTTCAAGGTCATCCTGGACTACAGAACAAGTCCCAGGACAGACAGGGCTACACATAGAGACAGATCCTGTCTTGAAAAACAAAACAAACAAACCAAAAAATGTAACCAGGATTAATATATATCACATACACATATGTTCAAATCTTCTCTCTATATATTACACTACCATTATTTTAAACATGGCCTTATTATTCCACCATATAGATATAACATAATTTGCCTAATTTTCTCCTGTAGCTACTAATTATGGTTCTCACAGCACTTAAGAAATCTTTATTGAAGTCTCAGTTACCAAGTTACCTCCATATGGGAGACAGTTCATGTATGTGTGGATATATATAAATATATACATATATGTGTATGTGTGTTTTATATATATGTTTGTGTGTACACATATATATGTGTGTTTGTGTGTGTGTGTATATACATATGTGTGTGTGTGTGTGTGTGTGTGTGTGTGTGTGTGTGTGTCGCACGCACACGCGCGAAGGTGCACCATGGCCTTCAGAAAACAATCTAAGGGAGTCACTTGGTCCAAAGGGTCAAACTCAGGTCATTAGGCTTGGCTTGGCAGCAAGCATCTTTGCCCATAGAGACATCTTGCTTATTTCACCATTTTTCTATTATTAAATTATCATTAGAATGAAATCTTGAATGACTTAACTATCTAGATTGGAAACAATTTATAAATATGAAGAATCATTCCTCTGTTGTCTTATATAAACATATTAGAGATAAGTATCAGAACAGACCCATAGCCAGTAAATTCCTTAAATCAATGGGAAGTGACTCAGAACTTTCTATTTAGAGACCACAAAAGTATAAATTACACCACAAATCGATGCAGTTTAAAGAGCACAGAGAGTAAACAGCATAGTTTTTCTTCTTCATTAATAAAAATTGAAAAGGTCACTGCCTTTAGTACAGTGACTCTGGAGTCCTTAATTTAAGCCAGAATTAAGCAATATTCACCATTCCAGTCCTACTTCAGCTGCCCAACCTAACTTCTTGGAGAAACTCATCCTAAGGGTTATTAACAAGCAAACAAACAAAACAAAACAAAACCTTGCTTCCCATCTCATCCACTTTCACTCCAGGAGTCTACATGTCACCCCGGCTAGTGTCAGAACAGAGGAGCAATCAGTTAGCAAGGCCTTCCAGTCTCATCTGCACAATGACCTTTCATGCCAACCCACACCCCACGTGTGGCACTAGGCTATAAAAGCCCGGCTTTCAGGCATAGTTATTTTCAGGAAGCCGCTGGGGAAAATCAGAACTTACTAGATGTATAGCCAGAGCACCAAGGCCAACACTCTGGAGTCCAGTTATCTGGGTTCTAGGGATCCTTGGTGATGTGTGGCAAAAATCCAAGTTACATAACTTCTCTGGCTTCCTTATGGAACAATTGGCAAGATGGAGATGCACATCTTGGAAATTGCCCAGCACCTGACAAAAGGACATTTCTATTTCTAGTCTTTCCCAAGTCTTTTGTGAACATTTCGAGACCCAGTGTAATGGCTCATCTTGGCTGCTAACTTGAGTGTGTCAGCAGCCAATGAAAATCCATGCTGCTGGGCATGTCTGTAAGGGATTTTCATAAACCCAGTTTTTGAGGCAGGAAAACCCACCCTAAATCTGGAGGGATGAAACTGCTCTTTGCCTGCTTGCCCTCATTCTCACGGGCAAGTTCACCTATCCTATTGCTGAGACATTCCTTTGCCTGTAGAACCAACTTCTTAGGAATCCAGTGTAGAATGAAGACCAGCAGCTCTCCACGAATCTTCGAGGGTTCCAACACCAGATAGGAACAGCTGAGACATCCAGCCTCCTGAACTGAACAACTACCAAATTATTGCCCTTTCTGTCATGAGACAGCCATCGTTAGACTGACCAGATACAGCCTGTAAGACAGTCTAATAAATCACATTTTTCTTCTTCATTATCATTATTATTGGAGAGAGATTTATATATGTGTATATAAATAAATAATGTGTATATAAATAAATGTGTATATATAAATAACATATATACACATGTACTTATATGTGTATATATATTATATATTCAGTCTTTCAATTCTATTCCTTTAGACAACTCTAATATACACAATAAATGCCACTAGGAGGCAGCAATAACACACAGAAAAACTTATTCATAATCTCATAATTTCTCTCTCTCTCTCTCTCTCTCTCTCTCTGTGTGTGTGTGTGTGTGTGTGTGTGTGTGTGTGTGTGTGTGTGTGGCTGGGTGTGTATGTGTGTCCAGTTATATGTAGAGGTAAAAGGGCAACTTTTAGCAGCTATTTCTCTCCCTTCACCACATGGGGGTCCCAGGGATCAAACAGCAGTTGTCAGGCTTGGTAGCAAATGCTTATGCCTGCTGAGCTATCTTGCTGTCTCAATAACTTATCTCTTAAGAGATATTCTAACTAGGTGAACTTAGCAAGGTCACATGGTAAAAGGTCAAACATAATATAGAAACATAAAGCATGAGAATAAACATTAAAATAAAAAAGCCTTCTTAAATAGCTTGGACAGAGAGAGAGAGAGAGAGAGAGAGAGAGAGAGAGAGAGAGAGAGAGAGAGAGAGAGAGAGAGAGAGAGAGAGAGAGAGAAGACAGAAAGAAGAAAATGGCATTTCATACCAGGACAATAGAAACAGTGACTTAAGGACAAGACTCTACCCACTGATGGTCTGTAGGGTGTAAAACTTCAAACTTACTTGAAAATCTCTCTTTTATATAGAAAAGTGCCTGAACATATGGAGCTGCAGAAGTACCCTGCTCCACAAAGGCCACCCAAGGAAGTGTTTCTTCCTGTTCCTCTCCCTAGCACTGGAAGGTCAGCTTTAATTGTTAACACGATACAACCCAGAAGCGCCCTGGAAGAGTTCCCATGACCAGTGGTCTACATTAGGGTGGCCTGTAAATATGCTTGTGGGGATTGTCTTATTTAAGTTAATCATTGATGTGGTGAGACTCAGCCCATTGCAGGTGGCCACATTACCTAGGCAGGGGTCCCTGAACTATGTAAGAGTAGAGGTATCAAATTGAGCTCAAGCAAGTAGGCAAGCAAAGCTACATGCCTTCATTTGTCTCCCCGCTTGATTGTGGATGTCATGTGTTACGTGGCCAGCTGTATCCAGGTCCTGTCACTGTGACTTCCTTGCATGATGGATGTGACCTAATATAAGCCCTCTTCTCCTAGGCTGCTTTTTGTCAGGGTATTTTTATCACAACCAAAACAAAACTAGGACACACACTAAAATAAAACTTAAACAAAAACCGCATTGCTATAATACTTGTATGTTTTAGGAAGGAGATGTACTCAGACTTAGAACTGTAAATGGGCTCTGTTGAAGGTATGTGTTTAATTACATAAAATAGGAAAATATACAGATCAAGTTGCCTTGGTTAAGGGTAACTTAGTGAATATCTTGTCTAAAATCCAGGAGATTTCTGTAAATGAATGGTATTGATATTGACAGTGAATCAGACTCAGATGATGTCTTTCAGCAAGGTTTTCTCCTTCGAACTTTCAGCTTTAAATGATCAAATACTTAATGGCAGAATGAACTTGGGATAAAGTATAAATGTAGATTTAAAAAATAGTGTAAGATGACAAAAGCAACAGAAATAATTTGTCTGATGATTAACTGACATTTGTATTTCTCTGTCTTTTCTTGTACAAAGCACACCAGTGATGAAGTTTCTATGTGTATATTGTTGGATCTGATTAAAATTCTCCAGCACTGGATTAGCTATTTTTTTTCTTGTTCTATAAAATACCCAGAAAAAAATCAACATAAGGGAGGAAAGGCTTGTTCAGACTCATGGTTTCAAAGAATTCTATCAAGGTGGGAAGATAGCTGAGTAGCTCTGTGCACAAAGGCAGGAATTTGAGCCTCTGCTTGTTCACATGATAGCAGGATAACCCAAAGCAACATAACCTCCAAGATTTTCCCTCTATGACCTCCTCCTGTCAACTAGGCCCTATTTCCCCAAAGAATCCACAAACCTCCAAAATGGTACCACCAGGTGGAAACTGAGTATTCAGATGTATAGACTGTGAAGGATATTTCACATCCCAATGGTGCCATTCCCCAAACTCCTGACCCCCACAGTCTCAGGCCAACTCTCATTCAACCAAACTTCAGAGGTCTCTAGTGTTAATAACCCAATACTATTCAAAAGCTCAAGTGCAAATTCTTCCCAGACTCAAAACTGTCTTAACTGTGAACTCTAAAACCAAGAATATTTTTAAACACATACAATATGCTACATAAACTAAATATTCTCTTTCTAGTAGGGAGGATTGAAAGAATAACAAGAAAAGACTGCTGAAAAATAAGACCAGAATCCAGCTTGTTCACATCACAGCAGAGTAACTCAGTAAAGAAATGTTAAATTCTGAAACTGTGTCGTTCAGCATCCACAGGCTATGCTGGTATTGTCTGGGCTCCAGTAGGCTTGGGCATCCCCCCAGCTGTGGCCATGACAGTTGCAACATATACGACTTTTCTCACAGGCAGGTTCAACTTGGTACCTACTACTTTTCTCGGCAGATAGCCTGTGACCCTGGTATCTCCGACATCTCAGAAGACTTAAGTCTAGGTTTCACCTTCACAGGCTCACACACTGACTTCTCAGGGCATCCCTGCAGGGAATATTACTACATGTAGGGAGATATTCACCTTGTCTGCGCCTGTGGCTTAGGCCACGCCCATTGGGGGCGGAGACAGGGCCGGACCTGAGCTGGGGGAAAAGGCTGGGAAAGGGTCAGGTTGCTCTTTTTTGGTGGTGGACACTGGAAGGCTTAGGATCAGGTGGAACCCGCCGCGTTCATCTGCCTATGTTGTGAGTTATTTCTCCCTTAATAAACATCTATTCGGCCTAGTTGTTTATCCTGATCCTTATTAAATCGCAATAACTACACATTGCCTGGCCATATTGGCTTTTCTCTGGAACCTCGGTGCAAGCTCTGTTTCCTGGTAGCTCTTGCATTCTGCATATGGGGGAAAATGGTGCCATGTGAGTGATACCAAGTTTTGTTGCCACCTTCAGAAGTAGATGGGTGCCTTGGGCCATGGATGCATGGCTCTGTGTGCAGCAGCAGGAGTATGAGGCATCTGCTTGTTCACATCACAGCAGGAGAACCCTTGTAGAGAGTAGGGGTGTTGACAGACCAATGGCAGATGGTGGGAGTGCTAACAGAGCAGGAGGGCCAACATCTAGCGCATCCATGGATTTAAACTGGGATCTATTAGCATGAAGGGTGAGTTTGGCCAACAGATACAACAGAAAAAGTGATGGGCAAAGGAGTAGTACATAGCCAAAGGAGTCATGCCAAAGCCTAATGTTGAACTGGCAATGGGTAAATAAAGATGTTTTGGCATCATGTAAACACAGCATCAAGGATTCCAGTCCAGTTCTATGGACCTGGAAGTTTATGTTTGTGGCCATGATTCCCAAACTCAAGGAAGCGTAGGAATCATCTAGGAACTACATCAATATAGATTTTGAAGTTATCCTCAGGAATTGTGGGATGCAGAAGTTTTTTATTTTCTTCATTTTAGTGAGTACATAAATATGGTTGACTTAGAGGTCTATAAACCAACCTATAAAAAATATTATATTGGAACAGATTGCTCTGCTATTTGTTATTCTTGCTCCTTTACATCCAGGAACCAAGGATGTTTTGGGTATTTGGATCTCTTGACATAACTAAAACCACAATACCATATAGAGCCACACTGTAATGACTGAGGCAATCAGTAACTTTATTTTGCTATTTGAGTTGGATTCTGAGGACAAGCAGAGATACAAATATGACATCCAATTTTGATTCTGAAAATGACTTCAGCACGGCTTCACATCCCAAGCATCCGTCTTCCAGAAAGCCAGAGAACTGTGCTCTGTAGGAGGAGAGGAAAGACGAACAAGAGAGAAAGTCATTTCTTAAATTTGCTACATAGCTCAGCCAAATCAAATACATCTTCCATGTGCATTGAATAATTTTAATTCTAGGAATAAAATCATTTAGTGTGAGGTTTCAGTGATTGGGAAATTTGGGCAAGGATAAGTCATTCATTTCCAAGAAGACAAAATGAAAGGCTTTATATAACTCTGACAGACAAGATTAAAAGGGGAAAATCACATATTTATTTATTCCCTAGGGCATCAAGAGTACTGTTTCTGTCTGAAGACCATAAGGAAAAATCAGACTGAGAAAAATATGGCAATGAAACTCTGATTTTTAAATTAATTCCTCCTAGTAGTTTCCCTACTGCCTTGTACTAAGTCCATTGCACTTTGCAATTTTATACTTAACATCTCACAATGGTTCTACCCTTTATTGTATTTTATTTTGTGTGTGTGTGTGTGTGTGTGTGCACACAAGTGTGGAGACCAAACCTCAACATTGGGTGTTCCCCTCTATCACTATCAAGTACAAAATCTCTCACAGAACCCAGAGCTTACTGCCTGGCTGGTTAGGTAGTGAGCTCCAGAAATCTACTCTCTACCTCCTGGTTCTTCTAGTCAGCCCTCAGGTTATAGGTGTACTATCCAGTCCCAGCTGGGCTCTGGGTAGCCAAACTCAAGTTCTTGAATTTATGCAACAGGCACTTTAGCAACTGGATGATCTCCCAGCTCAAGTGTTTGTATCTTTCGGACAATAACGACTTATTCAGTAGGGATCTAGGTATTTGCAATTACGATAAAGTCGCTGATTGAGCATTTATCCCATATCATGTATAATATTTCTATTAATTAGGGTTGGGATGATGGCTCAGTGGGTAAGTGCTTGCTGCATAAGTGTGGAAACCTGAGTTCAGATCCCAGCACCCATATAAAAGGCTAGGCATGGCCACACACAAATGCCTGTTTTGTGAGGGCTGGAGACAGGAGGACCACCAGGACTTGCTGACCACCAGCCTAGCTCCAGGTTGAGTGAGAGACCCCACCTAAAAGTAATAAGGCCGGGAAGGATAGAATATGGCCCCCTGACATCTTTTACTAGCCTCCATGTGTAAGCACAGGCACATGTACCTTCACACATACATCACACACACACACACACACACACACACAGTTACATCTATTCTCAATGGTCTTCTCAGCTGTTTATATATGGTTATTAGTATATTCGGAGCATTCATTAACCTGGATCCAACAGTAACTTCAGCCTGTCTCGCTAGCAATAATGACTACCTAAGCCTGAAACCTAGGTTAACATTTAGTTCTCCACATTGACCAGTGTCCATTTCCGAATCTCACACAACCACACTAACATCTTTCTCAAAATATTTTGCTCTCATCAAACTTTACCTCAAAGAATTCTTTTTAAATTGGGCATTTCTGAAGGCAAGAAAAAATAAATATTGGATCTATAGATGACTTGCCATCATTACCATCACTTGTCTAAAATGTGGAGTAAAGAAGAAGTAATAACTGATGGCATCATTCAATATTTGACTCCGTTATTTTTCACACTAAACTTGGGATCGCAGATGGTGGTATAATTCACCTCAACAGTCAGCAAGGAAACCTACAGCCTCAAGATTTAATGAAAACAACTCGAAAGCAAAATGTGTATGTAAGCCAAGAAACTATATGCAACTTTCTCCTTTATCTGAACTTTCCCTATCACACATCTTGAAAAAAAAAAAAAGTAGCCAAATAGATTCAGCTTCTAAGAGTCACTCTTTGCATAAATGCATACATGCTGGTGATAGTGAGGGCCAAGTGGATGTCCCATGGAAACCTTACCCTTGAAACATTTGGGGATTTCGAGGGTGCCATCAACGCACTGAGCCTCCTCAGTATAGCTACACTTCTTCTCCTTGTTTTTGCAGAAGAAAGAAACCTTGTCGCCATGTTTCATTCCGTTCTTAAACTGTTCCTGGATCTTCACTCTTTCTCCTTGGTACAGGACTGTGGCTTTCCTAACAGATACTTTGCAAGATGCTGAAAGAGAGAATATCTGTAGTCAAGACCGCATTTCAAGGACTCTGTGTTAAAGAGAATATACTTATGTTCAGTAAGATGGCTGAGTGGGTGAAGGCGCCTGCCACCAACCCTCATGACCTGAGTTTAATCCACAAGAACCCATGTAGTGAAATTGTCCTCTGACCTTCACACAGGCATCATGATGCTCATGAGCCTTATACATACACACACATGCGCAAAATTATAAATAAATGTGTAATACAATTTTAAGAAAGAATGTAAACTTGTGAGTCAGTAGATGAGACAACTGAGATAAATAGGCCAAGACAAGAGGGTTCAAGAAAAGTGTGATGTGCAATGTCAATTTGATTGATGACAGATGTTCCCTGTCAACGATTTTGCCCTTCAGTAATGGCACAAGGTCAAAAAACAGAAGATTCTTGGCTTCCTTGGAAGAGAACATGATGTAAGCCTGAGCTGGCCTGCACTCAGATCACATTTATGGAGCTGATACATCCATCAGTCAACCAACATCACTGAAAGCTGCTGACAGCTCACAGATGATTCCTGATCAAAAGTTTGTTTCAGGGCCGGCAAGAAGCTCAGTGAGTAAAGGCCTTTGCCACCAAGCTTGACGAGCGGAGTTCAATGCCCTTGACCACACAGCAGAAGAAAAGAATCAATTCCAGAATGTTGCAGTCTGACCTCCATGTGTGGGTCATGGTACACATGCACAGATACAGACACGCACACACAGACACAAACACAGACTTAGACACAGACTCAGACACAGACACACAGTAGAAAATAAAGTAAGAAACGTTTAATTGCTTTCAGCCTCTTTGTTTAACCTGTGCAGTCTACATAATGTTTTATATATATATATATATGGAACTTGGTCAAAATGAAAGGTCCCATCCTAGATCCACTAAATCAAAAACTCTGAGGATGGAGACCAGAATTCTGTGTAAAAACTAGCCCTCAAGGGCTGTATAGATGGCTCAATCAGGAAAGTACTAGTTGTACAAACATGGGGACCTGAGTTCAGAACCCCAGCAAGTACCTACATACAAACTAGGGTGAAAGGGGAGGGCTGGAGAAGCAGACAGGCATTTCTGGGGCTCTCTGGCCAGCCAGCCAGTCAGCTAGTCAGCCTCCAGGTTCAGTGAGCAACCCTGTCTCAAAAAGTAAGGTAGGGGCTGACACTGACCTATGGTGTACACACACTCGTGTAAACACATCAGAAGGCACTCATGCATGTACCCACACATGCATGTATGCACACGCATGCACACATGCACGTATGCATACACACACACACACACACACACACACACATCCCTAGGGGACCTCTGATAGACAACAAAGTTTGAGAACCAATGGCCACCTTATTTTCTGTGTTCCCAAATCTTAGCTACTGGCTTTATAAATCAATTGCACTTGAACACCTGTCTCAGACTCTGCTTCCAAAAGATTCCAACCTATAACACCAGCCATTCATCATTTTGTGTTTGTGCCTACTTCCCTTTTGTGTTTAAAGAGTTCAGCTCAGGCAGAGATGGAGTGCTATATAGTTGTACTTTGCAAAGTCATTACATTATGCAAACCAGGGCACTGACTGGACTAAGGACAGATGCCCAGCTCAAGAAATTTGACATCTCAGGGAAAGGATGCCAGCTGGTGATGGATGCTCTACCTGTTGTAGAATCAAGCCAAGTTCAAGCAGGAGAGGGACACAGAGAAGGGTCATGTTCTATCAGTTCCTCATTTGCATATTTTTTAATACAACAAGCCACCATTTCCTTGGACTAGCTTGGATATGTGATTGATCTTTGTGACAAAGAAAACCTTGACAAAAAAAAAAAAAAAAAAAAAAAAAGCCCAAAGTGGGGTGGGGTGGGGTGGGGTGGGGTGGGGTGGGGTGGGGTGGGATCATGCTCAGGCTGCAGAGATGGCTCAGAGGTTAAGAACATGCCCTGCTCTTCTAGAGGACAAGAGCTCAGTGTAAATGGAGTTCTTAATTTAAGGTCTAAGTAATAAAAACCTGGAGTCAGATATAGAGGAAAATGCTGAGAGATCAGAAAGAAGCAAGCCAAAGCCACCTTTACCGCATTAGCTCCCCAGTGGAAAAGAGAGTGAGGTCCAGTTTCTTCCTGCTTATATCCTCTCTCCACCCGGACATGTCACTTCCTGTCTCTGCCCAGCCATCTCACTTCCTGTCTGTCTGTATAGATCTCTACTGTTAGCTAGTAGCAAGCTCCATCCTCTGATCCTCACCCAAGCTTTATTTGTACAAGCAAGATGCCACCACAGTTCAGTTCCTAGTGCTGGCATCAGGTGACTCACCGTCTAACTGCAGCTTCAGGGAATCTAATGCCTGGTCCCTGTGGGCATCTGTATTCGAGTGCACACACATCACCCCCACACAGATGCACGCAAATTTATACATAGTGAAATAAACCAAGCCCGAGTAACAAGAAGAGAATAAAAAGGCCAAGGAAGTGACAAACAAGCGCGGTCCACTGGAGGAATTCCGTACTTCGCAGGACCTCACCACACACATGCGCATACCTTTACAGCTTGGCTGGGCGGTCCAGTTTCCCATCTTCGTGCACTCCACCTCTTCTGGGCCATCCAGGTTGTATGTTTCATGGCAACCAAATGTGGCTTTATCCTTATAAAGAAGCACCGGCTTTGCAGGGTAATTCACGAACCCATTATCTGGCCTCGATGGGAAGGGGCATTTCACTTCTAAAAAACAATGTATTCAGTAAGACCCATTAGTAGCTAACAGTGTTATCTGCCAGTTGCAGAATGGCAACATTCTTCCTTTCGTTACACCGTGGAATCGCTGGCTATTCCTGTGAGTGAAATGCAGTTTCTGGTGCTCGGTGCTTAACTCTGTCCCCATTCTCTTTTACTTATAGAACCCTGAATATTAAAGAAGGAAAGAAAAGAAAGAAACACATTTTGAACATAAATAATGACACCCTGCTGGCTCTTTGGGCTTTGAGTCTTCATCATGAAGTGTCACATGTCACAAATTTTAACATTCTAAAAAGTAGGCATGGAAGAAGGGGGGGGAGTCTTTTTTTCAAATCAATAAACCAGATTAAAAAGTTACTGCAATGATTCTTAAATTTAGATTATAAAGTCATAGCCATAAATCAGACAATAACCCAGTTTTTAAAACCTTCATCCCTTTTTCGCAGGCATCTTTTCACCAGCCTCACTGGTGTCCAGCAGTCACTAGACACAAGTCCATTCGTGCCTCTGGCTTTGCAAGTGATGTGCCCCTGCATAGTATGCCTTTCCTTCATCACCCACTCATGATTCAAAACCCATTTCAAGGTCTTGACCTCTGGAAATACCACCCAGTCAGTCTTAGACTGTTAATTGCATGATATTTAATTCACTGCAGGTCAGAAGCTGAACTCATTCATCTGTTATCCCTTGTACAAAACACACTGCTTGACACCATAGGTGCTCAATAGACATATAGTGTGGTGGTGCACTCCTATAATCTCATCTCAGAGTTTGGGGGTGGAAGCAGGAGGATCAGGAGTTTGAGACCAGTCTCAGCTACATAGTGAGTTTAAGATCAACCTACCGCTATTATTGCATAGAACTTTCTGCTGGGTTGAATCTTTCCCTTCTTAAAGAGAGAGGTGTTCACAAGATCCAAGAAGAAAGGGGATTGAAAAGCCCCTTTCCAAGGCTGTGTAAACAGGAGCAATTGCTGGGAGAGAGAGAAAACGCTCTTGCTGGTGGCACAGCAGAGAGTAGCAAGTCATCACCCATGCATGCTGAAATGAACATTTCAGTGATGCAGTCACATTTGAGTCACAGCGCATTCATGCGACCCCTCACTTATGCTCCTGTAAGTAACCACAACAGACTCTTCGATTCCCTAGGCTACACGTGGGCGGTATCATTTCTTTGGTCTTGTTATTGGTGCCTGCTCTTGGAAGAATAAATATTGTTGATGTCTCTATAGGAAAAGTAACACAAGAGATACATGAAACTCTGTCTTAAGATAAAATTTTAAAAAAAGAAAGAAAACAAAAAGCAAAATACTTTTAAAAGTTGTCAAGGGAGAGAATTTGGAATATCCCTGGTAGTTGGCATTTTGAACACTTCCAAATAGGGGCTTCTATGCCTGCTACTCTAGTTTTTTTTTTTTTTTTTTTTTTTTTGTCTTAGCCACTCACCCCTGCATTCTGGCAGTTCAGTCCAGTTTCCTTGAGCTGTGCATGAAACAGTGTCATTTCCAAACATGGCATGGTGTGGCAAGCATTCAAAGACTGCTGTGTCCCGATAGAGAGAGGTGTTCCCAGCTGACGGCTTGTGAATCTTAAGGGTTGCAAACTTAGGAACTGGTGGTGGTGGGCAGGTGACCGCTGCAACGAGAGACCACTGTTATCTCCAGGAAACCAGTTGGGGTTTGGAATTGAACTCTTTGAAGGTAGGTGGATATCTGTGAGTTTGAGGCTAGCCTCGTTTCCATAGTAAGACATTGTCTCATAAATAAATACATAAACTCTGTGTCTGTCTCTGTGTATAAAAACCAATAACTTGCTGCTACACTGGATGACTGAAGTTCCATTCATAGGACCCACATAGTGGAAGAGAGAACTAACTCTCATGAATGGTCTTTGGACCTTTACACATGGGCCGAATAAATGAATGTAACTTAAAAATTCAAACATACCCTTTTCAGAATAAAAGAGATTATGAGAATGAACTTTAAGGAAATGTTAACTTTGATAATAGGGTAAAAACTGTTCATTGTTGGTGGTAAGTAAGAAAAAGTCAAATAAAATGTGACTACCAGTCAGAAACCATGTACCCCCCCCCAAATGAGGAGGACAAGGACAAGAAGGCAAAGGTAATGACTGTTGCAGCAATCATTTTGTTTTGTCATAGTTCATTCAACTTTTGCAGCCAGTGTTCTATGCATCTCTGACCTAAAAGCTACCTTGAGAGATGTTTCTGGAAATCAGAATGTATGGAAGACATTGCTGAGACTATCCTGAAGTATCTGGTGCCATGTTATTCATGACATCTGAGTCTGCACTTTGTACAATTTTCTTGTTTTTATCAAACATCTCCTGCTTTGGTACTGAACACATGGGGGCTTATACATCCAGATGCAAAAGCCCCAAGACAAGGCAGTGGCTTATCATTCTCTCTTGACAAATAGAGAGTTTCAACAAATTCAGGGAAAGTTACACCAACGTAAAGACGCTGCTGACAAAAATGCTATTTGATGTGACCTATCTCAGTCCTCCCTATCTCAGTTCCTCCCTATCTCAGTCCTCCCTATCTCAGTTCTCCATTCTCAGAGGGTGCTCTGTGGACTCATAGTCAGGGAATTGCTTGGCAGCCTGAGCAAAGCTCAGACCACATCTGAGATGCCTGAATCAGCATCTACATGTTGGCAAGGTGCCTGGTGACTGGGATGCACACTCAAGCATGAGAGCCACTCATTAAGATTAGATTGAATTTAAAGTAGCTTTTCTGTTCTTGACTGGAGAAAAAAGATGAGTTTACATAATTGGTATAAAGATGACTAAAAGGGGAGACTATTTACATGAACCATGGCGACCCTTACTACTGATAAAGAACTCAATTTATCTTGAAGACATTGTTGTGGTTTTGGTTTTAATTTAGTTAGGGTTTATTTAGAATCACTTTCCTGCTTTCATTTGCTGGAACCGGTGTCACTGAAAGGTTAAAGGACCACATGCACTTCTATGATTCCTGGGCCTCTTAGTCAAAGATTAGTCTTCTGTGCATCTCAAGCTAGGATCCCTGAGAAGACTTGTCTCTACAGAAACAGGTTCAAAGCTGCCCCTGACTGCTTAGCTGAGCATAACTTGACTAAGTCATGAGGTCCTTGCTCTTAAGACACATGGTGCTTGGTGGCTTAGTGTGAAGGGACCTTCCTTCCTTCTCTCTGTCAGTGGACTCATTGCCTTGGGGCAGAGCTAGCTCCTTCAGCCTTATGGGCTCAAGACCCAGTATCTGGGTCCTCAGTTCACATTTGCTAAAGATGGGAATGAGTCACTGCTTTAGTAACAAAGAAGCATGCAGTGAAGAGGATGCAGAGATGTTTGAAAGCACTGTGGGCAGAAGAGCCCAGGATTGGTGGGGTACCCGAGGGCTAGAGCACTTGCCTACACTGTACAAGACCCTGGCTTGGCTCCCCAGAATGACAAAAAGAAAATAACGCAAGTCCTTCTAACCAAACAATGTCAGGCCCTGATAGCTCGACGCCGGACCTTGACTTTGCCAAAATAGTGAGAGAGCTTTGTAGTTAACAAACACAGCAGGTACTTGTCCACCAGGTAGCAGATACATATTAGTTCATAACTAAAATGCTTCTAGCCTGCTACCACATGGCAGTAGGTTGTTGCCTCCTGGAATACAATGATACCCCCACAAGAGACCAAGCATCCATCTCGCTGAATCAGGACGGAAGGTCTCTGGGAAGGAGGAGTTTTGGGATTGTGGAGCTGGCAGTACTAAAACCAGGAAATTTCTGGACAAACCAACTTGTCCTTTAACTCTCAAGTGGGACCTAGAGACTTACGGACACAGACAGGAAGCTCTGGGCTCCATCTTCCTTCCTCGGTGCACTTAGCAGAGCTAGTTCCATTCAGAGAAAACCTGAAAGGGAGAAATGTAGTGAATGAACCAGTAAGGTACATGTGCTAGGGATTGCATTCAGGGTTTTATATGTAGAAAACACGAGTTCTATCGCTGGGGCCCCCACCCTGAACCCTATTCATTCGTTTTGGCAGGGTCTCATTTTTGCCAAATAAAAAAACTCAAGAGATCCCCCCACCTCATTTTCTGCAGTAGATTCCACTAGAGTCATATGCTATTATACTCCTCAATGTATTGCCCTCCTTCCCACCTCACTGTGCTGTTTTTCTAAGATCTCTGTTCTCAGGACTCATGCAATGGTCCAGCCAAACTTCAGGCAAAACAAAACCACTGGAGGTTTCTGTAGATGGTGAGTGTAGAGGCCAAATCCCTGCGTCCTCACTTCCAAACAGTTGGCCAAGTTATCAGTTCCCTACATAAGGCTGAGAGCCAGCCCTTTACAGGAGTGAGGCAAGCTGTAATGTTCATTATCTCAGCACTGCTGGCATGCATGACATCGTTGCCAATTCAAGTACGGCACTACCACCGGAAGGGCGTTTCTGATCAGCCCCACCGACTTGGCATTTCTGTGGAAAGCCCCATGTTTCTCCTTCACATACAGAGTTTCCAAGTCTCCATCCCCAAACAATGATCTTCAAGAAGATTGTACAAAGGGAGTGGCACTATTAAGAGGTGTGGCTTTGTTGGAGTGGGTGTGGCCTAATTGGAGGAAGTGCATCACTGTCTGGGCAGGCTTTGAGGTCTCCTCGCTCAAGATACTCTCCCATTCTCAGTTCATTTCCTGTTGCCTGCAAGATGTAGAATTCCCAGCTACCTCTCCAGCACCATGGCTGCCTGCACACAACCGTGTCCCACCGTGTTGATAATGGACCGAACCTCTGAACTCTAAGCCACCCAATTAAACGTTTTCCTTCATAAGACAGACTTTGATGACCCCTCCATGCAAGTCCTCACCCTTTCTATGGAGCAGAACAGGGATGGGATGGGGGGGGTCGGTAGGGGGTATGGGAAGGAGAGAGAACTGGGATTGAGTGTTTCTAATTACAGTTTAAAAAAAGAAAAAAAAAAAAAAGGACTTTCCGTAGTCATGGTTTCTCTTCATAGCAATAGGACATTGACTAAAACAAAAATCTTTTTAAAAAAGAAGTTCTGTGTCACCACATCTGAATCTTCTTCACAAAAATCCCTTCTAGAGACTAACTACCACACTGGCCAATCAGTCTCCTAAAAGCCAAGACCATTCATATTATATTTTAATCTTATGCTAAGATCTGACCCAGAGATGAGAAGGGATTATCATTCAGGCTCACTCATCTCACCATGCCTCCTCAGATAAGCCATTAGTGAGGAACACAGAAACTGGAGTGCTGACTTCCTATTGCATCTCATGTACTCTTTGCCCCCCCCCCCATTATCACAGTGTTTGTTAAATGCAGGGCTAAAATGTGTTTGTATCCAGCAAGTTCCACCCAGAGGCTAAACACAAAATACAGAACAATTGTGATGTTGAGCTAAACAACTGGAAGTGTGCTCTGTCTGACAGATGTTTTTACCTCATTCGAGCCCTTACCCAGGGTTACAAGTGAAGCTGATAGTGTTGGGGTATTCAAAAGTTGTATAGCGTACAACTCCATTTTCTAAGATTCCAGCAAAAGGACAGACTCTGGCTGCGATCGAAAGAGAAAATCTAGTAAGTTTCTGTTGAAGTACAAAGATGTAAACTCATTTTCATCCTTGATCCAGTAACTAAGAAAGTGATCAAAATAAGACAATTAATACATGTGTCCAGATAGTCTTCGTAACAGAATTTGGACAGCCATTATTATGGGATTGCTTTAACTACACATACTAAACCACCGATTGGACTATTGTGCAGTCAATGAAACAAAATATAAAGGTTATAGAGACAATCAATTTTTATAATATGCTGATAAAAATAGAAAAACAGAATTAAATATATTCTCTACAATGATGCAAAAGACATATGGAAAATATGTTAAAATGACACTATTAGTGATCAGAGTTATTGCTGATTTAACATGGATTTTCATGCTTAAGGGCTAGGAGTGTAGCTTGGTGTTGGCTCGCATTATTAGCCTACATAAATCTCTAGATTTAATCCATAGTGCCTCAAAAAAAAACTACTTAGATTTATAAAAATAAGGAACAAATTTGAATCACTTGCAAGAACATATGCTAAAGGTCATATCTATATAATAAAAATAATTAGAGCCTTGATTTTTGCTCCTAGCTATTTTTACTTCTGTACAAGACTGCCAGAAACTCAATCTGGTTGACTGTTTAATATTTTATATAAAAATTAAGCTAAGTGTTAGGTGTGGTGGTTCACCTCTCCCATCCCAGCACTCAGGATGCAGAGGCAGGGGGATCAGAAGTTCAAGTTCATCCTTAGCTACCTAGTAAGTTTAAGGATAACTGGAATGCATGACACCAAGTTTTTAAAAAAGGCTAACATGATTATAAGCCATGCTCTGAGGAATAAATGAAGACAACCACTTATCATAAAATAATGTGTTCTGAAATACATGTTATCAAAGTGCAATATGTTTATATTTTATCGTAAATATACACATTTATACATAACTTAGATTCAGTTATACTCTGCTCAGCGAATATGAAGTATGCTTCCATTCTGGGGCAAAGTCCAAAGATGTGATCATTTTCCAAGTCCTGTTTACCCATGAATCTCTTTGGCAACAGTTGTTTTTTTCTTCACATTTCTCCACTTGTCTTGTAACTTGTGTTATGCTTGCCTCTCCACTAATCAATCCAGCTCTCTCTCTCTCTCTCTCTCTCTCTCTCTCTCTCTCTCTCTCTCTCTCTCTCTCTCAACCTTCATTAGAGGTCCTCTTTTCTAAATAGTGTTTTGTATCGTGGCACCCTCCCCCCCCCAGCTCTGTGCACCTGAGCAGGATGAGATAGCTTTTCCCACCAAATACCCATAACCTAATGGAGGGAGAGAGATGAGAGAAGTTTCAGACTTACGTATACATTTCAGGGTGTTGATGGGCCACATTCCCGAGACAGGACAAGAAAACCGCCTCATCCCTCCCCGGGATACATAGCCTGGTTTGCAAGAGTAGACAATCTGTTCCCCTGTTTCATAGAACGTTTTTAATGGAACAACCACAGCAAATGGTAAGTCATCTGGCTTGGGACAGGCTGAAACAGAACACAAGACAGATGGCTAAAAGAAAGTCTCAATTCACATTTTTAAGGTCATCCAGCATGTAAGGAAAGCACACTACAAATTATAGGTCTACCTAATTCTATACCAAATACTTCCCATGCCAAATCTCATCTGACCTCAATGGCCATTTGAAGGAGGCCCTACTGTTATTGACATATTACAGGTCAGTGTGCTGGGGCTTTAATTTTTATTCAGTATGCTGAATATCCTGCCCATGAGCTTTAAGAACAGCAGTAAGTATCAGTGCAATCTCTCCAGCATCCATTCTGACTTGAAAGCCATCATTATTAACCCCTGACACAAACCCATGGATTAGAGATAATATTCTCGCAAAGGCAAGAAGTACTCACTCCGTCCTGCAATAGCAACATGGCAGAGGAAAGTGGAGAGCAAGATGAGCACCGGGGAAATCATTGTGGATGGGTCTCACCAGCTCCACCAAAGCTGTGTCCTCTGCTGAAGAGACACATGCAAACACAGAGGAGCTTAAATATTAAACCACTTTTGGGATGTACTTTTATTTCTGTAAACAGAAGCTACATTGCTGTGCTTTGGAAAGAACTAAGAGAATTCCATTTTTTTTAATCATTTACTCCACTCCCCCGAGTCCATTGTGAAATCTTTGGTGGGTGCTTTCTTCAATATAGCACAGCTTCTTCTTCTTCTTAATATCACAAATAGTTCATTATTGCCTTCAAAAGAATCCTGGTGACTACTGTCTGGGCCTCTTGTTCTCTCTTTTTTTTTTTTCTTGCTCTGTGTTTTGGTATGTTATAGATAGATTGCCAAAAGGTTGAAGTTCCTATTTCACTCTGTGTCCTTCATAAATGAAGTTATGACAATCCTCTACTCTGTTCCTGGGGCCAGTCCCCGGGCTCAGCAATTAAGAGCACTAACTTAAGGAGGATCTAGGGCTCACTTACATCAGGTGTATTTCAACCATGTGTAACTCCATCTCTGGGGGACCTTATATCCTCTTATGGCCTTCAAGGATACCTACACACACAAGGTGCACATAAATTCATACAGGCACACACATAACACACTTGAGTAAAGACTAAAATAAGAGAAATGGTGTTTCACTTTGTACACAGAGGAGCCTAAAGAATATCTTCAAGGAGTCACCTTCTGCTTTAATGAATCCCAAAATGGACTCAACATCTGTCAACACACACACACACACACACACACACACACACACACACACACACACACTCACAGACTATTCTTTCTAATTCACCTTTTAGCGGCTATTTATAAGATCTTCCTGGCCATTCAAATTGAGACAGTGGAGATGATCTTGACCTCCTCAGTCTTCTCTCACGTCAAGTTAGCGTACAATCATGCCTCTCATGTCTGTCTAGGCATCTTCCCTTTTTAGGGGCTGGAGGTTGACATGAATTCACAAGTTAGGACTCAGTTTAGTAGAAGAGAAATAGACCAACACTGATGATGATGTCTTGGAGATCTCGGAGCAATCGTGCATCCATAGCTTTCTGATACCTTGTTCACTCCAAGAGACATGGATACACATATGGACAATGGCTGGGTTGTATATGACTGTAGAATCACAACCCGCAATCTCTGTCTAAGAAGCCAAACAACACACACCTCTGTAGCAATTGGTTCTCAATCTGTGGGTCACAACCCTTTTGGGGGTCAGATAACACTTTCATGGGGGTCTCCTAAGACTATCAAAAAACACAATTATTTATATTACTGTCCATAACAGTAGCAAAATTATAGTTATGAAGTAGCAGTGGAAATAATTTTATGGCTGGGGGGTCACCACAACATGAAGAGTCATATTAAAGGGTCGCAGCATTAGGAAGGTTGAGAACCAATTATGTAGGATGTCCTACATCCGGTTAACCTACCATCATAGGTACATGCTATGCCAACAACCAACCAAACCTTCTTCCCCCTTTTGTATTATAGAGTCTTCCCACTCCACTGTCTCATTTTGAGTCTCTGCCAGATACTAATGTTACCAGCTGATTCCTCTGCTTCAGTAAATTCTGCCTCTTATTAGCTAGGGGGTCTTGTTCTGTATCCACACACATAAACTTCCCCAATGGATTGCCTGAGAAACACTCCCATCGGAGAGTGATTCTCAAACCAAGCTTCTGAAGAACAATGTGTTCTAATGACAAGGAGAAAAGTGGACTTCAACTACCATAAAATAGTGGTGGCCCTCTCTTCCCTTGGCCTAAAGAGAAGGATTTTTGCTGGCAGCATAACTCCCAGGTTCTGCTTTATCATGGAAAATTCCTGTGGTGGACAAGATGGGCCACATTGTTCTACATAATGAGGATGGAGAATGAGGGAAAGCCAATAATGGGATGAGCATGGAGGGGGGATGGGGGAAGTGTAATGCAAATGAAGTTGCAAACCAAGTGATCTGGCCTTCTGAGGTGTAATGATGGGCGACGGGGTTTAATGATGTTGGTTAATAGATGAATTATCTTGCATGAGAGAATATTTTAGAAGGCTAGAAATACTTTCCCATTTTATTTTAGGTAACAATATTTGAGTACGTTCAATTCTCAAACTCATTGAACTAAACATTTAAGACCCATGCATTTCCTTGATTACAAACCAGTATACTTCTTCCTTCCTAAAAAACACATAGAGTCTGGAGAGAGGGGTCAGAGTTAAGAGCACTGACTACTTCTCTCAAAGACTGGGTTGGATTCCCAGCACTCAGTGGCTCATAACTAATTGCAGTTGCAGAGGATCTGATGCCCTCTTCTGGCCTCCATGGGTACTGCAAATGCGTGGTACACAGGGGAAACACCTGTATGCATAAAATTAATTTTTTAAATTAACTTTAAAAAATGAACAGAGAGTTTTGTCTAACAGGAAGGTGACAACAAACAATATTGTAGGGATACTGGAATTTGAAAAATGTGATTTGAAATATCATAAAAATATTAATTCTGCCAAGAAATATCAATAGCTGGTGGAACTAAGGGATGCAAGTAGAATGAGAAATGAAATACTCACACAGCTCTAAAAGTGTTTTGCAGAAATTAATTATTGCAAAGGGGTAAAAGAGGCATGTGTCTGGGAAGAACCTAGCAGGCACCATCTTGACCAAGTAATCAAAATTAAAGTGTTCATTAGTGGGAATAATTGGCCCAGTGTGCTCCCCCATTTTCTTCTGGGTGCGATGAGAGGACAGTATCTCCTCTGTACTGTTCCTGCTAACCCAGAAACCCTGAGTTATATCACAAGAAACCTTGGGCATAGCCATGTGGAAGGAGACTGCACGATGGCCGTCCTGCAAATCCTTCCAACAGGGGAAGACTATGAAGAGCAGAGAACAGGTAGGAAATTGGGGCGGATGAGGGCAGCAGACAGCCTGACTCTTGCTGTGAATGCCTGGGGGAGCATTTGATGGTGTTTGATTGGGAATCTCTGGGGTAGGAGTACGCAGGAGTACACCTCTTGTCCTATCCCTGCAGCTTTCCAATATGGAGGAAATGAAAGTTACTTTAGAGTACCCAACAGATACTTTAAACGTTGTACTCATGAAGGCTTTATTTTTAGGATTTCAAAAAGAACAGAGAAGACATGTTCCTTTGTGGATCCCTCACATCTGAGGGTTCGGGACAGGGTTCAGTCATTGCTTTTAGTTGTGCAATCAATAGGGAGCCCACCAGGCTCTAGTGTCAAGTTCCAAACCTATGGCCACATGCACGACCTTGGTGAAAAATCAATGGCTCACCAAGAGAACAAATAAGGCATGAATATGGGGAAAGGACTTGTAGGGAGGAGGGAGAGTGGTAGGGGCGGGGGAGGTAAGGTGGGGAGCGGACTGAGAGTAGCTAGCAGGCATTGTATACATTCATGAAATTGTCAAAGAATAAATTTAATAAATAAAAACGTCTTCAAGGAATTGTTTGAGATATTATGGAGTTTTTGTTTTGTTTGTTAATTTGAGTGCTGGAGATGGAACTCGGGGCTTGGTGCATACTAAGCACTCATCTGCCACTGAGCTACGCGCTAAGATAGCTACTCGGTTATTTTAGATTTATTTATTTTATCTTATATCTATGTGTCTCTGCCCACTTGTATGTATGTACATCACACGTGTGACCAGTGCTTGTAGAGGTCAGAAGAGGGTATTGGGTCTCCTCATTGAATTATGGATGCTTATGAACCACCAGGTGGGTGCTGGGAACCAGACCCCGGTTTTCTGCATGAGGAACAATTGCCTTAACCACTGAGCTGTCTCTTTCTCCGGTCACACAAAACACTATCCTTAAACCATATTGTGATAGGAGGCCCCAAATGTTATTTGTATCAACCCTAAAAACAATGAGATGGTTGGGATTTTCTCACTTGTGTTTATCTTGCCTCACTTTCTCTCAAGATTCTCTGTTCCCATTTGCCAGCTACTGAACTTAGGGAAATGCTATTGGTGTGGGAATAGCGTCTTTGAGGGTGACAGGAAATTTCTCAGGGAGCTAAAATCCCAGACACTCAAGACACCAAAACCACCCCACGCTGGTAGCTTTGGGGTTCTTGCCTTATGAGTTGGGTGAATAAAATTTATGGACCATGAAAAATAAGTCATATAAAGAAAAGTTCATTACCGATTCATAGGTGGACATTGCAGAAGAGGATGTGGAAAGAGAGGACAGGGACCGTCTACAGCAGGAGTGGTCCCAGGAAATAAGGTGCCAGCGAGCCCTGCTGATAAGGCTTCACTGGCTGGAGGAACTGGGTTTGAGCTGGCTGGTCCAGCTCCCATGGCAGGTGCCTTCCGGTCTCAGTCACAACCTTAATTAACATGGTTTCCCTTTGGGGAAAAGAAATATATAAAACTACCCCCTTCTGGTGTCTGCTTTTACTGGCTACAATGGAACTGGAGACATGTGGGCTGAAACACTTGGAGCATCTCTGGTCTCCAGCTCCTAAAGTCCCAAGGACATTCCCAGCTTTTAGATGAGAAACTGGTCATTTTTCTTCAGGGCCCTGAACAACCTAGCCAGCTCCTACCTCCCATTCTCACCAATGTGACATAACAGTAACAGGGAAATGAAAGAACAATTAGATCAAACTTAGACTAGCAAGGAGTCGCATGTGCTTGTGGTTATTTTTAATTCCTGCCTGGTTAAAAAAAAAAAAGTTCCTTGTTTCTACAATTAAATGCTAAGATCATCTGCATAATTAATAAATGAAGATGATTCTTAGTCCTGGATGTTTTTACCACTTGAATACGGCTGGGAACTACAAACTGTTCTCAGAGCTCTTCCAAAAATCCTTGTGGGGCTGGCAAAACGCTCTTGAGAGGAGAGACGGGATGCTGGCATTCAGTGATTTCCATTCTCCAGTAACTTCAGCGTCATGCACTTTCTCTATTGGTTGTATTCCTCTCCATATATTTCAGCTCAAATTCTAAACACTAGCCCAGGCTAGTTGAGCATCTGGCTGGTAATGGATAACAAATGACATTTTAGAGGTACATTGAGATTTCTCGTTGAGATTTAATTTGGCAAACCCAATGGAGGAACTGTTAAGAAAAAATTCAAATTGTTTTGGCAAGCGGGGAGTCTGTCTGGCATTATTGGAGGTTACATTTGATAGCATGTGTTAGCAACCCTTGAGCTTAATTTTTATGTTCTTTTATTTGAGACAATGTCTCACTATGAAGCCTTGCGTGTTCTAGAATTTTCTGTGAAGACCAGGCTGGCCTTGAATTCATAGAGACCCTCCTACCTCTGCTTCCCGATTGCTGGGATTTAAGGGATGGCCACCACACTTGGAAAAGTTTTAAATGTTATTTATTATACATGGGTGTTTGTGCGTGTGTGATGCAGAGAGCTGTGCGTGTGTCGTGGTACATATATGGAAGCCAGAGGTGATTTGGTGAGTCACTTTTCTCTTTCTGTCTTTATCGAGGCTCCGGGTATCGAACTCAGGCCACCAGTCCTGCTCAGCAAATGCCTTTGCCTGCTGAGGCTTTGGATTTAGTCTTATATATTTCATGTTACATTTTGCCAATTATAAATAGACATACATAGATACACAGATACGCTTCTGTTGAAGAACACAGCAACATCTGTTTTAAAAGAAGCACAGGAAACCTTGTGTTTTAAATTCTGAATGATTTTATATCTTTTCCTATCGTCAATTGTACATCGAGCTACAAAGACCTGGACTCAGAGTTCAAAGTCTCACTGAACCAATGTTCAAAAACGTTTTTATTTACTTCACAAGCAGAGACTTTGACCTAATCATTAGGGATTTAGAAACAGCTTAGACTTTAAAACAAAACTGTTCTCAATATTGTCTCTTCTGGGCTGGGATCTCAGTCAGTATCCAGCAACAAGGTCTCAGTGGTAAAATGCAGGTACCTTTGTTCCTGCAATAATAAAACTAGCAGCAGCCATGCAGGCAATTTGCAAAGGAATAAGGAAGCATGTTCCAGGGCCTCATGGGAATACTAACAGATGTCTAGAAAGATACAGCCAGATGCTTGGGAGAGAACTCAGTCAACAAAATGTTTGCCTTGCAAGCATAAGGCCCTGAGTTCAGGACCGCCATTAAAGTTCAAGATGAATGAGGCAAGACGATCTCTGAAGCCTCATCAGTAAGAGGATCTTAGCAGCAAGTAACAAGCTTTGTATCAAAAACAAGGTTGCAGAGCCTAAGAAGTGACACTACTGTTCTCCATGTGCACATATGGACCTGCACACATATGAACTCACACACATGACTGAAACAGTCACATGTATTCACTGGGATCCTTTATACATTAAAAAAAAATGCCTGGAAAAATCTAATACATCTGTGTTCTGCCATCTCTATGAAGCTAGAGCAACCACTCTTAATCTTAGAGTGTGTGTATGTCAGTCTCTCCATTCTTTTCTAAAAATATCAAGACCAGCCTGGTCTTGACGCGTGTGTGCGGTGGCAGCACACACCTTTAACCTCAGCACTTTGGAGGCAGAGACAGGAGGATCTCTGTGAGTTTGAGGCCAGCCTAATCTACAAACTGAGTCCCAGGACAGCCGGGGCTATACATAGAAACCCTGTCTCTAAAAACAAACAGAACAAACAAACAAACAAAACAGAAACAACAACAACAACACATACACACATATATATATACATATACATACACACACACACACACACACACACACACACACACACACACACAATCAAGCAAGACCTAGGGTCTTAGCTTAGGACAGCTGGGATAACTTCTGATACTAGGGCTCTTTTTAAAAGTATCCATTTCCAGTAAGGGTCAGGACCCACAGTCCCAGCATATCAGTGCTTCCCTGTGTCAAGTTCAAGTCCTCGAATTCTTTATATACATCACTCTATTGCCGGAGTGAGACTCCTTCCTTCTCTGTGGAATGCAGTTCCTGATCCCCTGTGGTTACTTTCTGGGTTTCGCTTCCTAATCTGTTACAGAGCTGTACTTTGTGGTTGATACTGAACTTCTTGAAAACAAAAAATGAAAAGACCCCATAACTATAAGGAATTTGTAGTTTATTAAAACTGAGGTAACAAGACTACAAATAAAGTAACAAAGGAAAGGATAGGCACTTATGTTTCTTAGCATGTACTTCTTACATGTACCGATGTACAGCATGTACAGATATAGTGATGAAAATGGACATAGCTCATTCTGATGGCTGCCAGAACGAATGAGCACAGCATGGTGGAACCCAACATCTGCAAATGGTGTGCTGCATCCCAACAGCCGAAACAGATCTCATTACAGATGGTTGTGAGTCACCATGTGGGTGCTGGGAATTGAACTCAGGACCTCTGGGAGAGCAATCAGTGCTCTTAAACTCTGAGCCATCTCTCCAGCCCTGGGAATTTTTATATCTAATGTAAACATCTGTTTTCTAGTGTTTTCCGTATCAGGAAGTGGTGCCTACATCACTGAAGACACCTAGACACTGGAGGTGTCACTAGAATCACATGGTCAGAACCCGCCTGGCACCCTGGCACCTGGTTCACAAGGCCTTCCTACACATCTGCCTCTCCTGGGCTGCTCCCCCACACTCCATTCTTTGTCTCGGAAAAGGGATGATCCTGAAGCCTGGAGCTGTAGCCTTTTCTTTTGAGATTTATTTCACTAGAGACAGATTAACCTCTCTGAGTTTTTTTCCTGTGCTCATGAGATGTACATGTTAACAGGCTTCTGTCTTTCCTTTGTTGGGCCATCCAGAAAGTTCCATGTAAGAAGGCTGATTTCATGGTCACGCTCCTGAGGCCGCAGGTGCTTCTGTGTTCTAAGACGGAGTTAAAAGATCAGGATTAGCATCTAATAAGGTTCCTTAATCTCTTCAAACTCAAATTGTTGTTGTTGTTGTTATTATTTTGTTGTTGTTGTTTCATTAGGCTTTTTTAAGACAGGGTTTTGTGTGTATGTGAGTGTATAACCCTGGCTGTCTTAGAACTCGCTCTGTAGAGCAGGCTGGCCTCAAACTCATAGAGATCCATGTGCTTCATCTGCTTCCCAAGTGCCAGGATTAAAAGTGTGTGCTACCACCACCTGACTCAAATTCTGATTTTCAAGTAAGTCAAACTAGTCCATTATTTAGTGCTTGTCTTGGGCAGAGGGCAGGCGGGGGTGGGGTGGGGGGACAAACTGAAGAGCTTCATGCACTGGGTGAGTAAGGGAAGGGAACATTCCTATACCTCACACTTTCCTTTCTTTCACATATAGATGTTAACACTTGAGATGTTTTATGATGTTTCTCTTTTTTGATGAGCTTAAAAGTCCCACACCCTTGTTTTGGGTATATCAACCATAATAATATGTTTAAAACTGATCAGAGTGTCACTAGAAGGCATAGAGTCCTATTGCAGTTTAATAAGGATCAGGATAAACAAATAGGCCGAATAGATGTTTATTCAGGGAGAAACAACTCACAACACAGACAGATGAACACAGCAGTTAAAACTGGATGCTCTCCTCTTCGAGTCCAGCCAGAAAGAGAGTGTTCCCAGCCTCCTTCTCAGACCTAGTTCCATGGGTCACTTCCACCCCTGGCTCCACCCCAATGGGTATGGTCAGTGCCACAGAAGCAGACAAAGTGAATATCCCACTACAGAGTCCCTTGGTTCTCCATCTCATGGATAATTTTTTTTTTAAGACACAAGAGGGATTCCAACAATGTTATGCTGGTGTTAGGAACAGGAAGGAACAGACAGGAATGCCTGGAATCTCAGCAGCTGCTGTGGTGGGAGATGGAAGAAGAAGGGGACGATTAGGCTTCAGGGTTGTAAGTCAGCACGGGTGACTGACTGCACAGGTGTCATTGGTGGGGGCGGGGGCGGGGCGGGGGGGGGGAGACACACCGCCTTTCTCTCTATCTTCTGATTCTAAGCTGGTCTTTATGGAGTTCCGTTTTAACACTGGAGGGGTACCATCATGAGGGAGGGCCCTGCCCAGACACGGATGGCACCTGCTGTCATGTACATAAAGGGTACTATGGGCCCAAGACTGTCCCATTTGTAAAGGATATCATTAGACAGTGGTCATGTCATTTGTATCAGAGTGTTGACAGCCTGATATTCCTGTGACCCTAATGGCTGGGGAGGCCCCTTTTATTCCTGTACCCTTTCCTAACATCCCCTCTCAGGAGCAATAATCAAAGGAGAAGAAAATTGTGAAGTACCCATATTTGAAATTTTGGCCATGTGATACTGATAACTAATAATAACATCATCTGTATAAAGGACAGTGAAAAGTCCAATCTATAGGCTCATTAGTTTTGAGGTTTCGGCAAACACAGATTCAGCAACCTTCATGATGTATTCTGAGGTTTCAAAATGGTGGTCGTGTTTATAGCTTTAAATCACAATCAACTTGGAATTTACAGGACTCGTTATGCAGGAATTATCGCCGGGGCTCACAAAAGCCAAGCTTTCTTGTAAGACGGGGGCTGTGTGCAGTCTTAGACTGGATATTTTGAGGAAGAGTTCCAGGATATAGAAACTCAGATAAATTTAGCAACATTTTAGGTTGGGGAGTTGGCTCAGTCAGTAAAATCCTTGTTATGAGGAACTGAGTTTCATCTCTGCAATCCACATTAACTTTGTTTTGAAGCTAGGCTTGGGGTATAGCACTGGGAAGTAGAGACAGGAGGACTCCTTGGGCTTGCTGTCCAGCTACTCCAGCCTGGTAGTTAAGTTCTAAGAAAGTGAGAGACCTGTCTTTAAAAAATGAGGTAGATGGCACCCAAGGAATGACACCTGAGGTTGACCTCTAGCCTACACGCACGCGCGCGCGCGCGCACACACACACACACACACACACACGCACGCACATACAAACAAGATGAATTCATAGAAATGAAATCACAAGACCAAGAGTGTGCACATTTTTCATTTTGATCTATATTCCCACATTGCTTTCTCATGGAATTTGGCAGAAATGCTGGCATTGCCTTTAGCTGAGCCTATGACAACTTCACAGCCATCACTAAAATTTAAGGAAAACAGGCTAGTTAAGGCATCATGACAGCTCATGCATGTTTCCCTCAGTGAACACCAGAGGGCAGAACAGGCCCTGATATGTATGCTTTAATGCCTTGCTGATGAACCTAAGACTCACAACCTCGTAAGTTATGTAGATACCATTGGTGAAGCTGGCTAAGGGCTTTAACATCACTGCCCTTCCTTGGGTCGATGCTTCAAGCCGTGGTCAATAGCAGATGGCAGTGCCCTTTCTCTCATTTACTGGAAGGAGCGTTGAAACGATCCCCACCTTGCTCCATACATCTTCCCTGGCTTCCACTGAGTGGAGAAAGTGTGAAGAACGCAGAGAACACAACTTAGCGTAACAACCCCTTGGAGTTGCTTCTACGTGCGAAAGCAGCTCATTTGGTTCATGTTGCTGCAACAAGGAAATGCGTGAACGTATGCATGTCACATAAGAAGATTTCTTCAAGCAAATAGAAATGAATAATTAAAGTTGATGTATTTACTATGGCAAGGCTTCGATTTGGCAGAAAACCAGCAAACCAATTTCACAGCAGAAAGATGATGATTTCCCCCCTCCCCCACAGAGTGTGCCAGTTGAACAGAAGAGATACAATTAGAGTCATACCTGTCTTGCAACTTATGAATAGACTTTAAGATGTGAGTATCCACATCCTACCTCTCACTAATGGAAAATTGATCCAAATAGTCACGTGTAAGGCCTGTGTTAGTTGGCAGTGGAGAGGGGCAGTTTTTAATCAATGCATCTTCTTCTTAGAATGTATATAGGTAAGCAGTTAATGAAGTGCCTGGGTCAAAAGTCACTAGCTACACAGTGCATCTGTTACTATTCCTGAGCAAGTGACACGCATCTTATAGAGCACCCAAGATGAGATACAAGTAATTCTAGCAACAAAATCATCTACCTGCTTTAGTTCTCTAGAATAAGAACACTCTAGAGACTGGATCAAAAAAGGTCCTGTAACAAAGTGATGCATTGAGGGTTATGAAGACCTAATAAGTGCTAAGTTGTCCTCACCTGACATCTCACTTAATGTTCATTCCAACAAAGTCAGCAGGGTACGGTGGCGCATGCCTTTAATCTTAGTGCTGGGGAGGTAGAGGCAGGCAGCCCCTGTGAGTTCAAGGCCAGCCTGGTCTACACAGAGAGTTACAGCTCAGCCAGGGCATTGATAATGAGACTCTGTCTTATAATAAATAAAGGAAAAGAAATAAAAATGAAGTTTTACCCATGTTTCAGAGAAGAAAACTATGGTTGATCACAAATTAGCACAACTAGTTAGTGGATAAGCAGAGATTTGGATCTTCTCTTTTTCCTCAGTGCTTATATCTTATTTATGTTTTTTGGCAGAAAAATTATAGTCTCTCAGTGCTGCAAACAGTTTTATTTCATGTTGAATCTCACAGTGTTCCTGGCATTCAGTGAAAGTCGATACACTATTTGGGATTGAAACACTGTTCGAAAACCCATCATTTCTCTTGTTGGGTGTGTCTTGGCCATATGCATTATTTCCATCAGGGACAGAATGAAAAGGAAGGGGTATTGTTTTAGTCAGGGTTCTCTAGAAAAACAGAATTGGCAGACTGAATATATGTGAGGGTCCTCTCCAAGCAGAATCAGCTGGACTCTGTAGCTCTCAAGCCTGACTCTAGATGAAGGATGATCATGATGGAGAGGGATACATCTAGAAGCCCAGCAGAAGGAGATAAAAGTAACAAGGGCAACTAGACTGACAGGAGATGGCAAACACTGGTAAAGAGGTAATAATGTTTTCAAACATTTTAAGATTCCGTCACTTGTGGCTAAAACAAATAATAGAAATTAACTAGAAAAGACTGAAGGTTTCCCACTATCTCCTGTAAGGATAAAGATCAACAATCCTTGGATCTAGCATGGGCATGATCACGGTGATTGTGAAATTCACTGAAAATAGACCCAGCGTTTCATTGTGCGTGTGATGTTTCCAGGAAAATCTAAATAAGGGATGGCTAAAACAAAGATAGAAATTATAACATAACTTTTTCTTTCTTGAAACAGGATCTCAGTTAAACCCAGGCAGGACTCAGACTCACAGAAATCCACCTGCTTCACCATCCTCAATGCTGGGATTATAGGTGTGGGTTGCCACGGCCGAGTCAACATTTTGCTAAGTAAATTGACAGGCATCAGTCTTCTCAAACACTAGTGTCACTGTTGAATGAATAGGTGACTTGAACAGAACAGTGACAGTGTGACACAATGTGACACAGGTACTCAGTGACTAGAGAGCAGCTGAGGGTAGACACCCTGGAAGAGCAGAAGTTCAGATCCTGAGTAGGAAGAGGCAGGACAATGATGTTGTTTTACTAATAGTTTGCTTTAGGCATTTTGCATCTAATAATTTTGGTTATTTTGGGTAACCAAATCCATGGAAAACAAATCACAGGTTAGAAGGACTACTGTGTTCTGCCTTATTTGTCTGTTTATTTTGTGATTTTATAGAGAAAGCCTGTTGATTAATAATGTAGGGAGAAAACATAAAAATAGTTTCAGGGCAGAAGTAAGGGAAGGAGTTAGGGATGGGGAAGTAGAGGTGATAAGAAAAGAATTGGAAATGGCTCAATGGGCAAAGCATTTGCCATGTAAGCATGGGACCCAGGTCTAGACCCACAGAAAGTTGGATGCAGTGGTGTGTCTTTAACCATGGACCTGCTACAGAGGAGGCAGAGACAAGAGAGATCAGGGACCTCAGGGACCAGCAGTCTGGTGTATGCAGTAGCGCACACGGGAGACCCTGTCTCTAACATAGTGGGAAGGCAGGAACTTCCATGTGTGCAACATGACATGGTTTCACATGCGCACATGATTAAGAAAGAAATTGCTAAAATAATCAACGGGTTGGCTTTAGGTTGTAAGTGCAACTCTTCAATTCTCCTGTTATATCCCTGGGGGGGGGGTATTATTGCCTCAAACCAAGTTGTCTTTTGTTACGGCAGGTTTCCCCGCCGGCTGCTGCTGGTTCTGCCGCTATTGTCCCGCTGCCACGTGTGCCCCAAATAATACTCAGAGACTCTGTATTTGATATAATCCTGTTGGCCAGTTACCATTATTGTTTATAGGCTAGCTCTGTCTTAATTATTAACCCATTTCTACTTATCTAACTATTTCCACGTGGCCGTCTTATTGGGGAGCCGCGGCAAGCGTCCTGCTTCTTCCCTGGGCTACATCTTGACCCCTATTCCTACTTCCTCTTTCCTCCTCCTAGTCTCCTAGCCCCGCCTATCTAGTTTTCTATTGGCCACAGTGCTTTATTAACCAGTATGAGAAACATATATACAGAATAACATCTCCCATCAGTCTTTGATTTCTTTGAACTTTTTAGCTGGTACAGTTTCAATGTTTGTTGAAAATTCATGTTGAAATTTTATACCCAGTGCAATAGTATGGAGAGCTGGGGCGGGGGGCTTATGAGGTGATTAAACCATGAAGGCTTTACCATCCAGTTGGGATTAGTGTTCTTATAAAAGGATGATTAAGAGAGGAAGCTTGACCCCTTTTCATCTTTCTATAGCATTTACTCTGCCACAAGTTAAGATGCAGCCATCTTGAAAGAGAGAGTGTGTCCTCACCAGGCACAGACTCTGTTGGACACTGGGCTTCTCAGTCTCTGGGACTGGGAGAAATACATTTCTGTGTATGACTACCCAGGTTACAGAGTGTCCTTTGCAGTATTGGGAACAGTCTAAGACATACCATTTCGTTTGGTTCAGTTTTACTGTTGGAAGGACGTTCTGCTACCTGCAGGCCTGGATTAACACTTATTAAAAACTCGAAGGTCCAGTTTCATGAAAAGGGCCTGGAGTTTAGGTTTGAGTCACCCACGGCTCCTGTATTAGCAGGATGCACACTTTATCTGATGCAATCTGCTGTGGAAAGGAGTTCTAACACTTCTGTGCAATTGTTACTGCTCTGGATTCAGTTACTTACCTGAGGTCCTAGCTGTTTGTTTCTTTTTGTAATATTCCAAGTGGGACTTAAAACTTCTTAACAATTAATTCAAGGTCATATGAATGTGTGCATTATACTTTGAACATACACCCATGGCCCATTATCCTCCTTCCTCTCCCATCAGTCCTCTCTGCCCACTCCCAGATGGTTTTGCTCATGGTGTACATGCAAGCATGTATGTATCTATTATGTATCTCTCTAAAATCTAGGAACCACAAATGAAAGAAAACATATGTTATTTATCTTTCTGGGACTGACTTAATTCACTTTATTGGTTCATCTCCAACATTTTCTAAAAAAAACATGTCCTTATTCCCTTTTTGTGGTTGACAAATATTTCATTGTGTAGCTGTACCTGTACTACATCTTCTTAATCCATTCTTGCTGGTGTTCAAGTATTGCCATGATGTGTTGGCTTGGAGGCTGTTGGGTAAGTACCCTGGAGTGGTACCTTTGGGTCCTAAGGAAGATCTCTTGTTAGGTATTTGAGAAGCTGCCACATTGACTGGACTAGTTTACATTCCCACCAGCAGCATATAGGAGTTATCTCCTCCCATCCTCAGCAGCATTTATTGTTATCTATTTTTTAATGATCATCATTTTGATCAGAGGGATATGTAACCTCGGTGCCATTTTGATTTGCATTTTTCTGATGGCCAATGACTAACCTGAATTTTTTTCCCCTGGATTATACCAGGCTTTCATAATTACAAACATAAGGAGAGCTAGCCATCTATCAAAGTATTGGCCATCTAAGAGATACATAGAGATACATACATCAAGAAACTGGCAACAGAAACAAGCCAGCAGCCCAAGAGAGGGTTCTATGCCACAAGCATCCCCAAGCTAACAATCCCATTTGGGTCTTGCCTGAATAGTCAGTGAAAGCTCACGTTAGGGAGAAGACTACTTCTGAAAGCAGGCCAGGTTCATTAGTGGTCTCTCTGCTTGAACTGGAGCATCAGGATAGCAATCTGGAGGGGACTAGGCCGCAATACATCAAGGCTGGATGCTGAGCATAAGGGTTCAGTGGCAGCAAACCCCGTAAGTGGCTCCTACAAGCAAAGAGGGTTTCGGACATTCTAGCGCCTCCCAAGCAAGTCCCACCCCCAAAATGCAGAGCTCAAAGCTCAAGTTTCCATGTGGAGCAGCTTGAAGGGAGACGGGGAGAGAAAGAAGTGGAAGAGAGAGCCTGATGTGAGAAAGAATTTTGGTTCTTTTTTTGTTTTTTTCCTAAAAAAAAAGCTAATTAGATATTTTCTCTCAAATGTTGTTGGTGATTTTCATTTTATAACTTAATGCATGCAATTTTTAAATGCTTCTTTCAGAAGTAGTTAGTTCAGCAAGGACTCACATTTCCAGAATCTTCTCCACCCGCTTTGTGCTGATTGACCAAATGTATCAAGTGGTGAAGTTGAGCTTTCACCAATGGGATGAGCTGCAGTTAATCTTCTGTGTCAGGGATAAAAGATAGAAACCACGTTGGCCAAGTGTGCTTGCCAGCCCAGCTGGGGTCGAGGTGCACCCACTTTCCAAGTGACTTTGGCTTGGTCACTTTGTTGGTGTGTCCCTCTATCTGACACTGAGATTGAGGCGGTGCTGTTTGTCTCTATCTAGCAGCTCCCTAGACCACTGCTCAGCTCTAGGCCCAGCACTTGACCTGGGTCAGGACCACTGTCAACCCCATCTTCAAGGGCTGCTCTTCGCTTCTGGTGCAATGCTAAGCGCTTCATGCCTTGTCTTAGGCAGTTATTGAGCATGTGCAGTGTAAGCAGTCTCATTCCCTTCTCTCTGGTGCAGAGACTGAGGTCACAGAAGTCCAGTTTCTTTCTCAAGCTCAGGAAGCTGGTCTGAAGATGGAGCTGGGATTCGGTCTCTGGCACCTGGACTCCAGAATCTATTCTCTGGATCCCCCACTCTTGCTATTCAAAGTGTGGTCTCCTGGACAGGGACATTGACCGAGGGTATGAGCAGCCTCCGTCATCTGGTAGTTTGCAGAAAATGCAGAATGACTAGGTTTGCACATAGAATCACAGAGTAGAGAGTGCTTATCTGAGGCTGGGGAATGTGGGAAGAAAGGTTATAGGAAGCCATTGGTCAGTGGGTATAGTTACAGTTAGAAAGGAGGAATGGGCTCTGGCACTCTAGTGCATAAGAGGTAACTACAGTTAACATGACCATACCGAATATTTTAGCATAGCAGAAAAGAAAAGCTTTAATGCTCTTTGTATGAAAAAATGGTCAATAGATGAGGTGGTTTGTATGCAAAATACCTGCATTTGATTACCACACACATACATACATATACATACACACATGCACACATGCATACACGCACACACACACACACGCACCCGAGTGTGTGTGTGTGTGTCTGTCTGTCTGTCTGTCTGTCTGTCTGTGTCTCTGTGTGTAGGTCAGAGGACAATATCAGGTGTTGGTTCTTGTCTTCTAAGACAAGATGCTTTGTTTGTTTGCTGCTAAATACACGAGGCTAGCTCACCTGCTAGCTTCTGGGAATTTTCCTGTCTACCCACCATCTCCCGTAGGAGCTCAGGGATGACAGATGTTACTGTGTCTGCTTTACATGGGTTCTGGGGATCCAAACTCAGATTGCCACACTCATTTGGTGAATACTTAACACGCTGAACCCTGTAGGCATGCATCAAAACATCAGTCACACTGTGCCCCATAGATAGGAACAATTGGCCTGCATCCAAAGCAAAAGCAAGTTTAAAGAAAGGAATGCCACGTCTCCAGTTCCTCTGCCCTGCCCAACACTGAAGGGGCTTTTGATGCCTGGGTTTATTAAGCCTAGAGCAAGATCAGTATGCCTCACACATGCTTCCCACTGTTCCTCCCTTCTTCCTCATCTACTCAGCATCTGTAATCACACCCTGGCAGCAAAGTGCTAGAGTGGATGGGAGCCAGGGAGTCCCAGGAGGAGGAGGGGTGGGATGGGCGTGTGCCCAGCCTCAGGGTGAGGCCAATGCTCAGCTAGGGCCCATTGCTTCTGCAACCCTGAAATGACTTGGGCTGCTTCCCCAGGCTGACAAAGTTTCCTGCTGCTAATGGGTCTGAGTGGCTCACATTGTGTTGTTTTCCTTTAGTGATCTAGCCATGATCAAAACGCAACTGCCGGCCACTGATCTCTGGTTCTCAGGTACACTGAACAGTCCTTCCAAAAATGATAAGGGCACTGGTCTCTCTGGCTGAGAACGGATATCCAGCCCCACAGTCAAAGAGCTCTGATATTGGTTGAGGATCCTCGGGGTCAGCTACTATCTTATCTCATGGTTCCCCAAACCAAAGGGCCATCTCTAGGTCTCCAAGGGCTTCTTAAACAATGTCCCTTCGGGCCTCTGTATGTTCGAAACTTGGACTCTGCTGGAGTCAGTCTTTTAATAAACTTTCTATCAAAATTAGCTTTGGCACCTTGTCATCCAGCCGGTATCTGGATACCTCCCACGTCAGAGATCTCGCTTTCTAGCCAGGGACATCTGTTAGAATAATGGGAAGATTTCTACAGTCCTGTGAGCTCCAGTGAGGCTGGTCCTTGCCAAGTAGAGACATGAACTGATTATCTGATTCCTGTGTTTTATGATGGTTACAATTTGGGGTGTAAATTCCCCCCAAGAGGCTTGTGATACCACTGAAACGTAGCAGAATCCATAAAAGGCAAGTTGTGATAAGAGGAAACTAGATCACTAGGGTCATGTCCTTGCAGGAGATATGGGTATCTCAGGCCACCTTCTCTCCTCTGCTTCCTGGATACCATGAGATGAACAGTGTTTGTTCTACGATGGGCTCCAGGGCATGATGTTGTGTCTCCCAGGCCCAAAACCAACAAGATATGTGTGTTATGTATATGACACATGAAAAGAAAATTTATCATTAGGAATTGGGTCACTCTGCTCTGGTGATAGGACCTGACGTCCAAGCTGGAGATCCCAGAAAACCTGCTGTGCAGGTCAGCAAACTCTCAACGCTGAGAATTGGGGAGACTGGTGGTATAAAACTAAGCCAAGGACTGGGTAGATGGCTGAGGGGGCAAGGCACTTGCCATGCAAGCATGAGGACCTGTGTTTGGATCCCCATAATCCATACAAAGCCAGACATGGTAGTGCCTGCCCGTAATCTCAGCACTTCTGTAGGGAGATGGGAGACAGGAGAATCTCCCAGAGACCTGTGGGCCTGCTGGCCTGGCATGTACAGCAGAGAACAAATAAGATGACAGTGAAGGCTGAAACATGTGGATGTCTCTAATGTCTACACATGTACCAAAGTATGCATGCACCTGCACTCACATGTGAACACACATACACACACGCACACACACACACACACACACACACACACACACACCACACACCATAGCATCCATGAACCTGCACTCAAATGTGAACACACTCTCTCATACACAAACACACACCATAGCATCCATGCACCTGCATTCATATGTGAACACACTCTCTCATACACACACACACACACACACACACACACACACACACAAGATTAAAAATAAAATAAAGGTTCTAAGAAGGTGTGTGGGGTGCCCCATCTCAAGTAGGGGCAAGTTCCTCCAGCTCTGTCTTCTGTTTCACCTACCCAAGCCTGGATGACACTCATTGACACTAAGAACATATCCTTCTCCAAGCCCTCTGACTTGAATACCAAGCTTATCCAGAGTTGTCCACGAACAATCCCTGAAACAGTATTTACTCTGGGAAGCCAGTCAAACACACGTACGGAATTAACTATCCTAAAAATCAAGGATGAGTGACAAGTGAGTTTCCAGCAGCTACAAAGAGGTGTGACCAAGATGGATGTGCAGCTGAGAACTGGGTCAGGTTCTGGGGAGCTCTCTATGTTCAGGGACACGTACCACACATAGCTCTGCTGTAAGACGTTCACTTACGGAGGTTGCTTCTGCATGCTGTTGCATCTGACCTGATCATGCAATATCTGGCTACACTAATGTCCAGAAATTGAAAAGGATATCTCGTATAAATGGAAGCACAGAATATTTGTTCTTTGTGACAGGCTTATGTCACTAATATCTTTACAGTTTGCCAGTTTGAAGCATATCAACACTTCATTCTATTTTATGACTAAGTAATATTCCTTTTGTATAGATATACCGCAGCTTATTTATTGATTCATCTGTTTGAAAAGCACTGGAGCTGTTTCTATCATTTGGCTCTTAAGGCTTGTGCTACTATAAATATTCATGTGTAAGTTGTTGTGTAGCACTAATTCTAGGTGGTATTAATAATAAAAACCCAGATACAGATATTGGGGTAAAAACTGAAGATTAGAGAAGCAAAGCGGCCAGCTACTAGAGAGTTCTCACCTCCACTAATGCTCAGGCCAAAAGGGCCATCCTGTCCTCAGACTGCATGTCTCCAAACTGCAGAGTGCATCTGTCTCCACCAAACCTTAGACTGCCCTGAGCTCCTGTCTGCTTCCTCCTTATATTCCTCTCTAGTGTTGGGATTAAAGGTGTGGGATCCCAGGGGGTGGGATCACCTTTGTGTGAGCTCTGTTTCTCTTTTAGACTGGATTGATTTTGTGTAGCTCAAGGTGGCCTTGAATTAACAGAGATCCATCTGCCTGTCTCCTGAGTGCTGGGATTAAAGGTGTGAACCACCACTGTCTGTCCTCTGTGGCTAACTAGTGGGGCTAGCTTTGCACTCTGATCTTCAAGGAAGCTTTATTTGTTAGATCATAAGCAAAATATCACCATACTTTTGTGTAGCCATATGTTTTCATTTTTTTTTTCTGGGAATTGCCCTAGCTGTCAGTTTTTAAGGGGCAACTATGACAGTCATTATGCACCAAACTTCTATGGTTCCTCAACAAGGTAAAACCTCAGCACCTAGCTTGGTAGCACGCCTTGATTTGTGCTTCTCATTGTGTGTCTTAGCTTCCCTACTTTGTTTCAAGGAACCAGTTCCAAACAGAACTCCATATATCTGATTCCTAATTAAAGCAATCCCAAACAAGATATGCTTAGGATGTGAAAACCCATGTCTTCTGGTTTCATCCTGTTGCTGTGATAAAACACTCTGGCCAAAGGCAAAATCAAGGAGGAAAGGGTTTGTTTCAACTTTGAGGAACTTGAAACTGAGCTAGATCCTGGACGATGATGACAAGGACAGAGTGTCTCCTGGCTATGCAGGGCAGCTGAACATATAAATGCATGGTGGATGTGATCACATGCACAAAACGTGTGTAAGGCACAGATAGACCAAATCTCAGCGTGGAGATCAGAGGGAGGCACCCTGAGCTGTGGAGCAATTGGCAATTGAAAGCTGCTGGGAAAGGAAGCGTTTGTTTTCCCCGAGAATGTAGCCCCTGGTAAGTCAACTATGATATAGTGGAAGACCACCACCCAAGAATATTTTGTTCAGAATAAATGGGTCTTGAAGGGTTTGGTTTTGGTTTTTGATACAAAATTGGGTGTGTAGTGAAGGGGGTGGATCTGAGAAGAGTTGGGGTGGTGGTGAATATGATCAAAACATGTTTGAAACTCTCAAAGAACTAATAACAAAAGAAGGAAACCATGGAGGAGCAGTGCTTGCTGGCTGTGTCCAGACCCAGACTGGGCTAGCTCTCTTACACAGCCTAGGACCACCTGTGAAGGGTACCACCCACAGTGGCCTGGGCTCTCCTATGATTAGCAAGCAGAGCAATCACCTACAGGCATTCCCACTGGTGAGTCCTATCTGGCCAGTTTCTCAACTGAGAATCCCTTCTCTAGGATGGAGATATGGTTCAGCCATTAAAGGCTAGGCTCACAACCAAAATATAAGAGGATCTCTTTTAAGGTCAAGTTGACAGTTAATACTACCCAGAACACAGTGAGTGTCCAAATCCGTTCACATACTTGTTCTCAGGGGTCATAAAGAAAGAAGTGGTCTTTCGATTTCTCTAAAGGCAGCAGGCAGGGCCTTTGGATGGCTTGTGATGCTATCAGGACAGCCGCAGAGAGATGGCTGCGGTCAGAGAGGTTGGTGATTTGTTTGAGGTTGTCCAGTAAGCTGACAGATGCACACACACACACACACACACACACACACACACACACACACACACACACACAAAGACATGACCAATGAACAGACCTGCTAATCCAAAGCCAAGTTTGTCTGACTACAGTAGCTGTGTTCTTTACCTTCCTCCTGCCTATCCTCCCTACAATGCTCCTCCCTCCCAGCAAGACAGTGATTCCCTAATGGCATAGACTGAGAGAGTCTTCTTGGCTCTCCATCCTATTGCAAAGGAAGCCAATGCTGCTGTTTTTTTTCCCCACTCCTGTGAATTTCTCATTCCTGGCAAGTGGCTGGCTCTCCTTGTTTTCCCTGGATAGAATGCAACTTCCAATTGCTTTTCAGCAATCATTGATTGAGCATGCATGTGTGTTCGTTTTCTTTTCCTACACTGACACACTGCCTCTTACACAGTCCTGTAGGATAATGGCCATCTAGGTTGAAGAGTAAGGCATGGCTTCTTGGTTGGAATTCAGCATGAATGCCTCTAAGGCAAATGCTTTTGAAAGAAGACAAAACAGACAGCTTCATTTGCTGCTTGTGGACTGCTCCTGGGATGTGGGGTAATGAGACTGTGTAACTTCCAAACTGTCAGCAATCAATAGCTTCATCAAAGACCCCTGAAATGGATGCTAACAGAAAAATGTCTACTGGCAGAAAAAGAAGACAGCAGTATTTAAACTGGAGCAGAAAAGCAGAGTTTGAGTCCAGGTTCCGTCTTTTCCTCTAGCTGTGTGACTCTGACTAAAGTATTTGACTTCTCTGAAACACAGGATGAGGTTTTGGTAGAGATCAAATCAGATTATGAAAGTTTTCAATAAATGGGCAGGGACGGACAAGGTGGCTTGGATCGTAAGGCTGTTTGCTATAAACGTGTGATGATGTGAGACAAATTCTGGAAGGAGAGACTAACTCCACACAGTGTCCTGTGACCTCCATACAATGTTTTGGCATGTGCTCCCTCCCTCCCTTTCTCTCTCGCATGCATGCATGCGCGCGCACGCGCACACACACACACACACAGACACACACACACAGGCACACACACACATACATAAACAAAGTTTTAAGAAATGTTAGGTTTGCCATTACTGTTTCTACAAGAAAGACTAATACATGTTTCTGTTTTCTTGTGGAGAAGGCTAATATCTGAAAGACAGAATAACTGTTAATAGTATCTTTGCAAAAACAAACAGAGAAACCAAACAGAAGTCAAAGCATTGCCTTACAGACTCCATTCCATGAACAGAAAGGCTAAAGGGAGCTCACTAAACCACAGGTCAGTCTTGGGACTGGCCTGGATGCTTCAAAGTGGTGCTGGGTTCCACCGTGAGCAGTGGCAACATCAACACAGAACTGAGTCAAAATGCAAATTCTCAAAGCTTGCCCTGACCCATGGAATCTGGAAGTCTGTATTTAACAGTTGATGTAGGTGGCTAAGGTATAAGGATGGCTGCTTTAATACATAGCCTTGGGGCTGGAGGTGTCACTTAGCTGGGAAAGTGCTTAGCAGGCAAGATGCTCTGGGTTTGATCCTTACCTAGTAGCTTGCAACCTGGTCGTGGTAGCAAATGCCTGTAACCCCAGCCCTAAGGGGTAGAGGGAAGAGGACCAGAAATTCGAAGTCATCCTTGGTTACATAAGCCAGCATGGAGACAAGAGATGCTGCCACGAGATAAATATATAGGTAAATAAATAAATAAAAACAAGAAAGCGTGCCACCTCGGTTGGTCCTTAGCACAAAGGTGATGACCTTTATTGGTCCTGAATTATTTATTGTCCAGAAGACAGAGGAGGCTCAGAAAGAAAAGCAGACATTTTTCAAAGTCTCAGGAATTTGCTTGACTAATACAAACTAATACGCTGCTGCCCACTGTCTTCTAGAAGGATTACGTGTCTAAAACAGCCCTCCTAGCAGCTGACTCAGTAAGCTGGCACACTTTTCTAGCCTAGCCAGTTGAATAGCCACAAGGTATCAGGAAGATGTGTCACTAAGCAAACAAACCCGGCAGAGATGCACTGTCCACAATGAGTCCCTGAAGCCCAAAGTTCCAGCTCTGGGGCAGGGAGGGGGAGGCACAAGAGTTCCCCGTGACCTTCAAGTGCAATCTTTTCCTACTTGGCCCGTCACTGAGTTAAAAAAAAAAAAAAAGTAATAATAACTCCTAGGCCCTGAGCTTCCTGCAACCCCACCCGCACCCCCAAGAGTCTGCTCCCAACCCAGACTGAGAATTCCAGGGACCTGAGCTGGGCACTTGGCTCTCACTGAGTCTTGCGCATGCGCATGTGGAAAAGTGTGCATTCCCATCGTGCCTCAGCTGAGGAGCCCTGGTAATCTAGTTTCTTCCAGAACCTGAGATGGACAGGCTCTTCCCACCCTCCATCTGCAGCTGCAGAAGCCCTCTTTTCCCCATTTTCTATTTCACTTCCTGGGGAATCCAGGATGTACAGAGACAACAATCTATCCCACACCCACGGTAAGCCTGTGTTGGCAAAATGGGAGAATCCTAAATTGGACAGGAAAATTCCCTTGCTGATCTCAGGTCTCTAAAGGCCTGGCTGGGTGTGAAAAGGAACCCTTCAAAAATGGGGTTATATTCAAGCCTCTAAAGAGGCTGGCTGACGGGCTACTGGACTGCCCTCCTTTCTTTGGCTGACAATTCACTCACTGGTCGTTTTAGGCTATCAAAGCAGTCAGAAGAGCAGTGTTTCAGAGTGGATGAGTTCCTCTCCAAAGAGAGGAAGGGAGAAGGGACAAATGAAACTGGGTAGCAGTAAGTGGCACTGGTATTTTAGGACGCTTGGGCTCTCTGAAGCTACAGGAACAGTGAGTAGTTAGATGAGAGATTGGGGACATCACACAGATGGTTAGCCCACCAAAGGCAATCAGTGACCTTTGGAAGAATGGGTTCACTAGAGTGCTGGTCTGGAGCAGAAGGTCACTGACCGTGGTTAAGGACATGAAGATGCAGGGACCAGACTTGTCCAGAGTGTTTCAGAGAGAGGACCAGGCAAGTAGTTTAGTTAGTAGCGGACCTGCACTCAGCCCTGAGTGTGGGTTCCAGCAGAACATGATCCAGCTGTGGTAGTGACATCTGTAATCTTGCTGAACCATCTCTCCAGGCCCCATTTCGTTTCCCAAACCCTGGGTATGAGGCAGTACAGAGACTGGCAGATGCCTGGAGCTCCCAGCAGGCAAGTCTAACTAATTGATGAGCTCTGGGCTCAGCAGGAGACCCTATCCCAAAATTAAAGTGGAAGGTAGGCTGGAGAGATGGCTCAGCAGTTAAAAGCAATGGCTGTTCTTCTTGGGGACCCCATTTGGATTCCCAGCACTCCCATGTGGTCCACAGCCATCTATAACTACCGTTCCAGGGGGATCTGACACCCTTTTGTCCTCAGATGGTACCAAGCATACATGTGGTACACAAACATACAGGCTGGAAGAACACCCATACATATAACATGAAAATTCAAGTGGGGGGGTGATAGAGCAAAGAGCTATGCATTGACCTCTGACCTCCACACAAAATGCTTGCCCACACACATTATATACATACCATAAGACACACACACACACACACACACACACACACACACACACACACTGGGGGGGGGGGGGGATGCATGCAATTACCTGTTTGTTTCCATCGAAGTCCATAGAATCCCAGTCTTTCTACAAGGTATCACTTACCTGCTAACACAAATCCTCAGAAGGCAGAGCCTGAGGCCCCACCAAGCTTGCCGGCTGTCTGGGTTCTTAAGCTTGTGAAAGTGGGCAAGCCTCCAGCTGCTCAGACAGTGCCTCCAGGGACACCCAAGCAACTTTTCAAAAGTGATGTTGAGCAGGAGCCATGCCACATGCTTCTGTTTATATTTATAGACTCTCCCAGACAAGGTACAAAAGAGTAGCAACTTTCACCAAGCTAGCATTGGAAGAGTTCTTTTTTTTTTTGTTTGTTTGTTTGTTTTTTTAACAATCTTGGGCATTTTCTGGTCTAATTGCTTCAATTATTTTAAGACAATTTCTTGCTATGTAGCCCAAGCTGATTTGGCACTCACTATATATCCCAGGCTGGTCCCACACCTAGTCTATCGCACTAATATAGTCTTGTGAAAAGTGATCTCAGTTGTATTAACCAGTAATAATAGTAAAACCATCTGGAAAGAATTCTTGTGGCCTTTCCAGGGGTCACACTCTCTGTGTGTCCAGGCAGGTTAAATGTATAAATGTTCAATGAGGCTCTTTCAATGGTGGTGGGACTGTCTCATGATGTATCTCATGCCTTGCATGGTGGCACCTGCCTTTAAGACCAGCACATAACATTAAAGCATTTAGAAGCAGAGACATGTGGATCTCTGTGAGTTCCAGGCCAGCCAGAGTCACATAATGTGATCCAGTCTCCACAACAAAGGTTATAGTGGCATACTTTCTTATCTTCTCATGAAACAGCCCTTACTAAGCCAAATGAATTTTTTCTTTTAGACAGGGTCTTATGTGGTTCAGATTGGCCTCAAACTCACCATGTGTCAAAGGATGGCACTGAATTTCTAATCCTCTTCATGCCTCCATATACTGTAATCCATTTTATCAACCAATATTGATTGATCACTTCTGAAGCTGAGAAAACATTAAAAGGAATATTTGTATATGGTAAACAATGTTATCAGAAGCTGAGGTTGACCACTTGGTTTCAAATATATTTATGAACACAGGGTCTTTGGTAAATAGAAATTTCAATGTACCTGAATAATGTGTAGTGATCATGCCAAGATAACTGGCATGTCCATCATCGCTTCAGATATGTGTCATGTCTTTTTGTTTGGGACAGTTAAATCTTCTCTACTAGCTATTTTGAAATATTCAACTAATTATTGTCAAATAGAGGTTGGGGAGATGGCTCAGTTGATAAAGTTCTTACCTGGCAATCCTAAGGACTAGAGCTCATTTCCCCTAAACATCTGGACATGGTGGCGACCTCTTGTAATTCCAGAATTTGGAAGGCAGAGACAGCGTCTTCCTGGGTACCCAGAGTTCACTAGCCTGCCAGTCAGACTAATTGCTAAGTTCCAGGTTCAATGAGAGACCCTGTCTCAAAACAAGTAACAATCACCAACAAAATAAAGTAGATGAAAGATAACAAAAGATGATCAAGGTTGACTTCTATGCGCCACATGAACATATAAACGTATGTAATTTCATATACATGTGACCCTCATATATATGAACATGCACATGAAAGTGTACGCATCATGTGCAAGCACAACTTTTTGTCAACCAGAGTTATCCCACAATGCTTTGAGTATTAGGATTTACTCTTCCCACTGCAGCCTTGTACCCATTCACTATCTTCTCTCCATCCCTCCCTCCACCCACCAGGTCCCTGGAGCTGTGTAGTTAACTCCAGCATCCACATATAAAGGAAGTCACATATTTGTTGCCCTGTGCATGAGTTCTCATTTAACATGATGTCTTCCAAGTCCATATGTGTTGTTGCAAATAATGGAATTGCAGTTTTTTCTGCTGCACAATATTCCATTTCATCCATCAATGGATATTACATTGATTATGCATCTTGTCTATTGGGGACAGTGTTGCAAACAGCCTGTGAAAACAGTTATCACCAAAACATGTGTATCTCCATTCCTCTGGGTGTACGCTATGGGGGTGATTCCTGGGTCACATGGCAATTTTAGTTTCTTTACAGGGACCTCCATGATGGTGCTGGTGAGGGAAAGATGCCCCCTCACCCCTCACATTTGGCAGGTAGGAGAGCTGACCTTGGGGGCATGAGAGTGGGAGAGCTGGTCCTGTCCCTCACCAGCTGTAGCCCTCGGAAGAGCTGGCCCCGCACCTTGCCTGGTAGTGTGGGTGTAGGTGAGCCAGAGTGGGAGAGTTTGCTCTGCCCCTTGCTGCCTGTGGCATTGCGTGAGCTAACCTGAGCTCACTATACCAGTGAAGATGCAGAACTGTTAGGCTGACCACCTCACTCACCACCCAGGTCCAGATCCAGGGCTATGAGTTAGCCCACCCAATATCCACCCCATCTGTGATCTGCTGGAGCAGTCAGTGGGCTGGTCCTGCAGTTCCATAGCTGCTGGATCTCCATGACACAGAGCAACAACAGGATACCCAGGAGGAGTCTCAGTGAGGATCCAGGATCCATAGTGTAGCAGAAGACAGAGGCCTCGAACTGGACCAATGACTCATTGCAATGAACACATGCAAGTAAAGATATGTATATTAAAAGGCATACCGTGTGACTCACTGTGACACACTACAGCTTCCATGATGCAATTATTTTTCAGGACAGGTTTTCTCTGTGTAGTCCTGGCTGTTCTGAAACTCACTCTGTAGACTAGGTTGGACTTGAACTCAAAGACCCGCCTACCTCTGTCTCATGTGTGCTGGGATTAAAGGTTCATGCCACCAGTGCCAGACTGGTTTAAGAAAGGATGAAAATGTATTTATTTTATGAGCCTCTTTTGCTTTTGTTACTTTGTTTTGTTTTGTGTGTGTATGTGGGGGGGTGTTTAAATGTTTTGCTTGTATGTATGTCTGTGTGAGGGTGTTACAGACAGTTGTGAGTTGCTTGTGGGTGCTAGGATTTGAACCCAGGACTTCTGAAAGAGCTGTCAGTGCTCTCAAACCATCAAGACATCTCTCTAGTCCTGATTTATTAAAATCTTATTTTATTGGGGAGGATTCAAAGGAAGAGAGTGGATAGGAAGGGGTGGGGAGAGCAGTGGGATTGGGATGCATGGCGTGAAATCCACAAAGAATCAATAAGTAAAAAAGGGGGGCCATGCTATTTTCCATAATGGCTGGAGTAATTTATTTTCCCATCAGCAGTATATGAGTTTCCTTTACCAGTCTTTTTAAAAAGAAACTTGGAACAAGGCCTCCCCCCCACCCCCCCCCTCACGCACATATACTCACACGGTGTGGAATGATGTTCAAGACTGACCTCTGACCTCTACATGTGTACCTTGGTCATTAGGACTAGTGAAGTACAAAGGAAAACCAAAGGGTTCCAAGCTTTGCCCCTGCCTCGTGACTTACTTCGACTACCTCTCTGTGCCCCATGCATGCATGAAAGATGAAGGAGAATGACAAAACAGTGGTCCTAAAATAACTGAGACAAAACACTTTCCCTCTATGAGTAGCTGGATGTTTAGGGCAAAAGCCACCTGGACTTGACTTCTCCACTTCGGTCTGAGAGGCTCTGGCTTCAGCATGCCCACTTGTAAAGCAGAGATGCTTTCACTCCAGGGACTTGAAACCCAGAGTTCAAGCTTATCAGATGAACAAGGTCACCAGCCCCAAATTAGACACCTCTGATGTCCTAGCAAATCTCTCCTAATAAGCAGGAATCCATTTTTGCACATTCTTACAGACAGTGGGGCTGCAGTATTCAGAGAGAGCAGAAGATGGTTTCTCCATACACTACAAACCCTTCCTTTAAAATCACACATCTATCCCTTCCTCATAGGAAGCAACACGGAGCAGGCTGGTGGTTGTTAAGTAATTTTATATTATCAAAGGGTTGCTTTAAAATGGCGTTTGACACTTCAATCTCTCCCAGCATTTTCTAGATACTGGAGTACATAGCAGTGGATATAGGTACACTTATTTTAAGAGTCTCTATCCGGGGGTGGGGGAGGACCAGTGACTGATGAATAGCCCTGCTGACAACCTCCAATTTCACAGGAACCAAAAATGGGATTTGCCCCCAAGACCCTCATTAAATCCAGAATGATAAGAGGGCAAGGAGGCAACTTGTCCTCCCGGTCTCCCCCGCGCTTCCCTGTGGATGCTGGAGAATTTTGCAAAGAGCTGGAAGAAGCCTGGCATACTGGCACATACTTGGAATGCCAGCACCCTGAGGCAGAGGCATGGGAAAATCATGAATTTTTATACCAGCCTGGGCTACACAACAACTTTGATGGTAACTTAGGTTACATAGCAAGATCTTGTTTCAAAACATCTAAAAGTGATAAATTAATATAAAATATAGCCAGAAAGAAGGAAGTTCAAGCACTGCCCACAAGCAGATTAAAACAAAAAGAATTTAAAATGCAAATGAAGTCTAAGATGGGCAGAGGGAATTGACATAGTATGAGTTTGGCCAAAGAAGGGAGGGTTGGTATTAGATTCTATTTGGGGTTTTAATGGTTCACTTCAGCTCAGCTTAAATAGAATGGAGAGGGGGAATCCATTTTAGTAAAGATTATGTCCCTAGTGCCTAATGTGTAGTAGGCACCCAAAGAGTATTTGTTGGCTATGGATTGAATGGCCCTGGTGTATACCAGATGCCATAACAACACACACACATACACACACACACACACACACACACACACACACACACACACACCTGTGTGAACATGCTTGTACACATGCACACTCATCACAAACACAAATACATAAATATGGGAGAGAGACAGACAGACAGACAGAGACAGATAGGGAGAGGGGGGTTATATAGCCTGTATTGGTGAGACTCAATATCAAAAGGTAGTTTCCAGAGTATGTTAAAGACAACTTGGAGAGTTGTTGGAAGATAAAGATCCCAGAACAACAAAACTACTGGTTAATATTGGGGCTCAGAAAAGAACACCCAAATGGCTAAAATGGAACTTTCAAATAAAAGTGCAGTATCATTCTCTCTCTTATTGTCCACCATTACCTCTACCTTGCCAATCTCTTAATCCTTCCCATAGTCAGGCAGGGGCTTTCCCAAGCTCCTTCCCAAAAGGAATGAAATTGGTTCTAAACCTGAATAACCAGGAAACATATCCGACAGAGAAAAGAGAGGCTAAACAGCCCTGTGATTGAGGTCACCCAGGGGCGTCCTGCCTGGACAAACTTCATCTACTCATTCCCAGCCAGCTCCTGAGAGATCGTCTCTGTCATAAATTGGAAGTACATCTTCCTCCCCTCTTCCTCCCCTCTTCCTCCCCTCTTCCTCCCTCTTTCTCCCCTCTTCCTCCCAATCTCCTCCTCTCCACCTCCACCCCCAAACTCCCTCCTGCTCAAACCTCCATCCACGACTGTAGCTCAGGATTAGTTAAGCCTCCACTGCCTGGCCCTCTGTAGAGTCTCATGTTTTGTTGGCGTCCCATGCCATGTGGATCCCATACAATTAGATTCCCATCCTATTGAGTCTATTGTCAATTAATCCCAGATAATCCCAGAGGAGCTTCAGATACACCTCCCTGATCCCTGCAATAGGAAAGAGGAT